>JASDFA010000016.1:87145000-87755625 GCA_035772735.1 Datura wrightii | reverse complement strand
TTGACTCTACCAGTGTTGGGATTCCCATATTGTTAAAAATTTGTTGAAATCTCAGTCAATTGCATGCTAGTCTAGCTGTAATAAGAATATTAGTGTACTCAGTATTATTCAGAAATGTCAGCTGATCAGTTTGACTATAGTCCTTTCTTATGGTGTCAGTGGTGCCTCCCCGTCATCATTTATTAGACTCAAATATCAGTTATCAGTTTTCAGTTTGTTCTTTAGACGGTGACGACGCTTCCAGATAAGCAGCTCTGGCCAGTCTTAGAACACCAGTTACAGAATCCGGTCCGATAAGACTCTCAGGGTACTTCCAGATAGTATTTCTGACTTAGTCTTGGACCCAATTTGAGCTATCAACTTATGGATTAGTAGTCAGTCTAGGACTATCCAGTGGGAGTAGGACTTAGCACCGAGCAGACCTAGGTTCCCAAAACTACGTTGCCGCCGTAGGTTATATTATTAGCCATATGGCCCCAAACTTGTGATCACCCAGTTCATGCCTTTATACCTTGGCAAGGTATATTGGGTACTACTGATGGGGTGTATACATTGGACTCCACATCTAGCTCATGTGGTTATATGCCAGTTATAGACTCTCCCACTAGTCAGTACAATTTCAATTTGGCTCAGCTTAGAACAGTTTCAGTTTACTTAGTTCAGTACAGTTAGCTCAGATCAGTATCTCAAATTCAGGGCATGTTTATGATCATCAGACAGGGTTATTCTGACCATTTCAGTTATATATCGATTTGTTCAGTTTCAGTATTTTAGTTGGTCATTACATGTTATTATAGTTCAGTTATTTATTCTTTATGTTATATTTTCTCCTAGTTACTCAGTACATTCAAAGTATTGATGCATACCTTCTATGCTGTATCATATTATAATAAGGCGCATGTTCTCAGTGTTCGGCTGTTTGGAATACCTACACGCAAGTGCACGTGGTCGAACAAGTAGTAAAATGGCTAGAGTAGCCAAGTATCGATCCCACAGGGACTGGACCAAGGTAATAATCGAATCAAGCGTTAATAAACTCTAACTCTAATAATGCAGACAACAATTTCAAGAAGATTTTGGGAGTTTGTTTCCTAATTTATGCTAATCTAAAACAAATGTACAAATTGAGTCTGAACTATAGTAATGAGCATGCTGAGGCTAAAACGAACATGCAGGGAAGAAATTTATTGATACAAATTGGTTAATCTTTCCTCCGGTTGCTAGTCAAGAATTATTGCCTATGGATTAAAACTCTCGTATTTAACCCAACTTAAGAATCATGAACCTTCCACCTACATTTCTGTGATAAGAAGAAATTCATGTTCTAGCCATACGAAACCAATTCCTTAATTAACTAATACGACTTTCAGATATATTTCTATTCTGAAGGTAAATCAATTCTCAATTTTCCCAAACCAAGAAGAGATCATATCCTATTAATTCTCCAATTTCTTTCTCTTTCTAGTGCAAACCGGATTTTTTAGATATACATTAATATTGGCCAAACATTAATGCAGTAAGAACAAGAATTAATAGAACAACCATGAAAGAAAAGATGAAAAACCAAGATGATCAATAATCACATTCCACTACAAATGTTCTTTAACCTCAGCAAGAAGTGAATTTATCCACTCATTTGTGGATTAAACATCGTTAAATGAGTGTAAATCATACAAATAATTGAAATAAGGAAGAAAGAGATAGAGAAGAACCCTAAGAATTTCGTCCCCTCAACTGCCTGTAACCCACGTTCTTGCTCAACCAAGTCAGAATAATTAATAATAAACCTAAGTGTGCTATTTATACTAGTGGAAATTTTTCCCGGAATAACAAGCAACGTGTCACGGAGTGCATCACAGAGCACTGCCTCCGTGACACGCCACAAACGCGGACCCTCACTGGAATCCGGTCCTCTAGGTAATTATGCCCAACGTGCCACGACGTGCAACGCGGGGCTTGGCCAACGTGCCACGGCCCCAACGCGGACCTTCACTGTAACTTGACATATTTTTATCATCCGGGGCAGAATGCATCCGCGATGGCAGTGTGACACGGCTCCATCGCGGAGCCCCTTAGTTTGCTGCATAACCTGAGCCTTTTTCACTGCTCGCTTCCGAGTCTCTTCCCGATTTCTCCCAACATGCATCTTAGCTTCCTAAAATTATATTTTTCCTACAAAACAACACTAATCATATTGGTTAGTATAAATTCACATTTTACTACAAATTACATGAGAAGGTACAATTATCAATGTATAAACACGATGAAATGAAGCATTTGAGTATCGCTTGGGAATATAATTTTGCCCAAGATCACTTACCCCACACATAAATTACAATACAAAACATAAACATCAAAATCACAGGGTCACAATTTTTGCACAGGCACAACAACAAAACATAAACATAAAAAACAACAAAACAACCAACACCTAACCACTCTCACCCCACACATAAATTGAACACTATCCCCAGTGTTCACAAAATTCAGCATAGCACAAGAGTAGGTGGTGAAACTCCCTGATCAATCGAAGTATTCCACTTTTTTGTCAGGTGCGGTTGCCTCATCCCCCATATCCGAATCACCTCCGCTATCATCATTTGACTCAATATTTGAGTCCTCGCGGCGCATCTCCTTATCTGTGGGGACATCATCATCAGTGGGCTCCACAAAAGCTGGCCCCACTCGGCATAAAGCCCTGGCATTTTCTCCGAAGGGGTAGTCCAACTCTAGCTGCCACAACTCATCTTCTGTTGCTGGCCTCCCGCCTATGCGCAACTGTAGCATCTGCATCCCCAACATGCATGCCATATACTGATCATCCCGAGCATGTCGCTCGGTTAATGTGAGAACTGGCCCATCTGCGGGATGTAGTCAAGGGCCTCCTCCTCAACATCTAGGCCCCTCAGGAAAGTGGTCAGCAAGCCACCAAACCCGTACCTGTGCCCTTGATGCAAATGGGCTCTCTTCATGGCGGAGATGGTCACCGCCCCAACATTAATCTCTAGCCCTTTCATCAGGGCGTATACTAAGCACACACGATCTTGGGTGACATCTTTCATGTGCACCCCCGGGATCAGGCAGGAACACACGATCTTAAGCCAAATTCTGGCTTCCCTGTTCATTTGAGAATAGGGCAGCGTCTGATGGTATCCCCTCTCCTTATGCCTGCTCCACCATGCTGTTGAACGGGCTCCACACAGAGTGCTTCTAATATCCGCATATGGTGGAGTAATGTTCAACTGCCAGAGTACATGGGCGTCTGTGTCCTGCGCCCCCAAGATGGCATTAAGGTGATGAGGCTCAAAAGTGACTACCTGCCCACTATTTTGACGGTGTGACTTTGGAGTGTCGGGTTCTAGTTGGCGTAGAACTCTCGAATCAAGTGAAGATTGCACTCCTTGGGCTCTTCAAAGATGAAGTTCAGCCCGGCAGCGTCAATCCTATGTACGATTCTGGGAAACTCTTGTGCCAACGGCTCCCTAGCAATGTGCTCCTCGGGGAAGTATTTGCTTTCCTTATGCTTTGTGTACCATTTCTTCCCTTCCTCTGTCACCCATCGGGTTCCGTATTGACGGCGTTGGCCGCACGGAACCGCTGGTGTTGCTGGGACTGCCATTCCCAGTCTAATCCTTTTCCTTCTGGCGCCCGATGTAGACGCACCTTTTCCTTTATCTTGCCTGCTTGCCATTGTTCCTGTCAAATCAAGCAGACAATCCCAATGTTATTCAAATTAAAATTAGCTTCGACTAAGGTTGGGTTAAGCTAGGCCACCCCACACTTAGTCTTTAGCCACAATCACAACATTACGGCAAGACAAGTCTCATTTCCCACTTTACAACAAGAAACAACAACAGGCCTTGTGCATTCAGAGAATTCGATGGAATATATTTTACGTACTACTCAGACTTCGTACAGGTAATCAACATATCACCATCAATACCATTTCATCCCATAGCACTTAGCACAGAAAAACTCTTAACACAACCTATGCAATTCAACAAGTTCTATGCAATTCACAATTTCATTCTCCCAAAAACAATTCCATCGTTTACTTAGCATATTCATAACAAGCATAACATAATTCACCTTACCCAACATGAACAACCTAATCATTTTCAAATTTTCAACCAAATTTAGCTTCTTCCGATTCAAATTCCAACCCTAGCTACAAATTTCGCACAAATTCAATCAAACATGTATTTATCGAGTTCATACAATCATAACGGTACTACAAACATCAATCAACAATAACTTAAATGAATTCATGCTCAATTTACACTTAGGGCAAACTTAAGTTACCTTAGATGCTCAAAAATTGACAATTTCGGCCAAAATTGAGGTTAAGTTCAAGAACGTACCTTTAATTCGTTGAACTTGAAGAAAAGTTGAAGAAAATTTGCTCCTAGGCCCGTGTCACGTTGGGGGAGGGGGGATTTTGGGTTGTTTGTCGTGGAGGGGAGTGAAAAATGGGAAAAATTGGGTGTTTTCGGGGTTAAAAAGAAGGTTTTTCGCGCAGGTCACCCGGCGACCCGGTGTGACCCGTCGCGAATAACACTTCAATGTGTCACGGAGGGTTACGCGGAGCACACCCTCCGTGACACGGAGCAATCGCACAGGGGTTCTGGAATTTGTAAAAAATTCCAAAACACCTTCAACGTGTTACGGAAGGTAATGCGGAGGCCCTCCTCCGTGACACGGAGCCATCGCGCAGGCTCACTGTTTTGCCACTTTTATTATTTTTCTCACCTCGATTTTTTCTTTGCGATCCTTTGGATTTTTACCCTCCGTTCAACCTGAAATTCATCTCACAATAAGAAATTGGTTAGAATTTATAGGTTTCACATAAAATAAAAATTTTTTTGTTTTTATTTTTATTTTTCTCATCATTTTTTTTCTTTTCTTTTCTTTCTTTTTTTTTTCTTTTTTTTCTTCTACGAAATCTATTCAAATATTACAAAAATTTCACGGGTTGCCTCCCGTGCAGCGCCTGGTTTACCTTCGCGGCTCGATCATTGAAGCTCAGTCATCCTCTAGGGTGACAGATGTCTTCTCTCGACTACCGTCCTCACCCCAGTAATGCTTACATCGCTGCCCATTGACTTAGAACGTGGCACTTCCATCTTCTTGCCACGATTCCCATTTTGGGGGTCCTTCACCGGGTGTTTTCCATAGGCTCTCGCGAATCAACACTTTGAGCATTATCTGCTCGATCAAGCACGTTGATCACCGAGAGTTCCTCATACACGGCCGGAAGCTTTGTGACCTTGTACACATCAAATACTTCAACTTTGTCGTGTGCCCTCATAGTTAGCTACCCTGCAGCTACATCAATAAGTGCTTTCCCAGTTGCCAAGAAAAGACGTCCCAAAATAAATGGGACTTCCGCATCCGGCTCAAAATCTAGCACAATGAAATCAACCAGGAATATAAGGGAGCCCACTTGCACCAGCACGTCCTCCACAATTCCATCTGGTCTGGCCAAAGAACAATCTGCTAGTTGCAAGATCACTGTTATCGGTCTAGGACTGCCTAGCCCCAATTTCTTGAATACCGATGTCGGCATCAAGTTAATGCTCGCTCCCAAATCACATAATCCACGAGCTCGGATACTCTGCCCGATTGTCAGTTGAATTGTAAAGCTCCCAGGGTCTTTGAGCTTTGTGGGAAACCTATTTTGTATCCGTGAAGTGCACTCCTTCGTAAGCGCCACTGTAGCATACTCCGCCAACCTGCTTTTATTCGACACGATGTCCTTGATATATTTTGCGTACTTTGGCACTCCCTGCAAAACATCAACAAGAGGTAAATTAATGTGTACCTGTTTAAGCACCTCCATGAACTTTTTGAAACACGCTTCCTCCTTGTGTTTCCTTAGTCTTTGGGGGAACGGGGGTGGTGGTCTTTCTGGTTCAGCTTCCTTCTCCTTCCCCCTATCATCATTGTGCTCCCTCTCCTTCTCCACTGCTCCCGACTGCTGTGGTGGTCTTTCTGGTTCCACCTCCTTGAGTTGCAATCCACTTCTCGTGGTCACTGCATTTACTTGCTTGGGGTCGGGGTCAGTGTCACTTGGAAGTCCTCCTCTCGGCCTGGTGTTCTGAGCTCCAGCTAGTTGCCCAAACTGGTACTCCAATGCCTTTGTAGCTAATTGATTATTCTTTACATCGGCTGCCAATTTCACATAGTCAGCCTGCAATTGAGCTTTGTTAGCTATCATAGTTTTGAACATTTCCTCCATGTTGGGTGATGGTGGTGGAGGAGGTGCATTGTTGCTTCTGTATTGTGACTGATATTGCTGCTGCCCTCCTTGATTTCTCTGTGCTCCCTGACTCGAACTCTGCCCTTGATGGCTGTTACTACCCCAAGAGAAATTCGGGTGACTTCTCCAATTAGAGTTGTAGTTGCTGCCATACTGTTGGTGATTATTTCTCGGTACATTACCAACAAAGTTACTGAATCAGGATTCGCACCACAACACTCAACTGAGTGTTCATTACTACCGCATACTTCACACCAAATTTGCTGCACTACATTCACTGGGGCTTGAGAATGATTCATGCTCATATTGCTGAAGTGGGAATTGAGTTGATTCTGTAACGCAGCTATCTGTGCAGCGATAGCTGTAAAACCATCCACTTCTAAGACTCCTACCACTTTCCTTGTTCCTCCTCTAGAAGAGTCCGCATTCCACTCTGGATTTCCCTTTGAAATACGGTTCAACAAGGTATACAGTTGCTCATAAGTTTTTTCTAATGCTTGTCCCCCAGCTGCTGAGTCTAGCAAGATTTTTGTGTGGGGTTCCAAACCCTCTATGAAAGTATGCACCAGCACATCATTGGATTGGTGATGATGAGGACAATCCCGCAACATAGATTTGAATCTCTCCCAGGCTTGATACAGATTCTCTCCCTCTCTCTGTTTAAAACTTAGAATTTGACTTCTAAGTCTTGCTGTTTTACTGGATGGAAAGAAACGTATCAAGAATTTCTTTGCAAGATCATCCCAAGTAGTGATGGAATTAGGTGGCTCAACTTTCAACCACCTCTTTGCTTCTCCCAAAAGTGAAAATGGGAACAATGTAAGCCTGACATAATCGGGTGACACTCCAGCGGGAATGTAAGTGTCACTTATCTCCAAAAGGTTTTGGAGATGTTGTTGTGGATCCTCGTGAGGGAGACCTGTGAATTGCCCGCTGGTGTGCAGCAATTGCACCATATTCTGTTTAAGCTCGAACCTCCCTCCTGGCTCAGGTTTGCGAATGCTAGATGTAACGTTGTTAGCATGTGGGATTGCCACTTCGCGAACCAGCCTAGCTGCCATTTCTTCGGGCACTAACACTGCCCTTACAGTGGGTGGATTCTGTTGTTGCTCCAGGATGGTCTGTCTGAGCAACTACAGCTTTCTCTCTAGAGCTTCCCTCTTTTATCGATGGAATTGTCTTTCCGGCTCTAGGTGTGAATCCACCAACTCCTTGTCCCTTGCCAGTGTTCAACAGAATTCAAAAAGACAAGCTAAGACCATGTTGTCAACACTAATAAGAAATAGTAAACTAACACTTAAGACAACAATTTTTTACCAATTGCCAGTCCTCGGCAACAGCGCCAAAAACTTGTTCGGCTGTTTGGAATAACACGCAAGTGAACATGGTCGAACAAGTAGTAAAATGGCTAGAGTAGCCAAGTATCGATCCCACAGGGACTGGACCAAGGTAATAATCGAATCAAGCGTTAATAAACTCTAACTCTAATAATGCAGACAACAGTTTCAAGAAGATTTTGGGAGTTTGTTTCCTAATTTATGCTAATCTAAAACAAATGTACAAATTGAGTCTGAACTATAGTAATGAGCATGCTGAGGCTAAAACGAACATGCAGGGAAGAAATTTATTGATACAAATTGGTTAATCTTTCCTCCAGTTGCTAGTCAAGAAATATTGCCTATGGATTAAAACTCTCATATTTAACCCAACTTAAGAATCATGAACCTTCCACCTACATTTCTGTGATAAGAAGAAATTCATGTTCTAGCCATACGAAACCGATTCCTTAATTAACTAATACGACTTTCAGATATATTTCTATTCTGAAGGTAAATCAATTCTCAATTTTCCCAAACCAAGAAGAGATCATATCCTGTTAATTCTCCAATTTCTTTCTCTTTCGAGTGCAAACCGAATTTTTTAGATATACATTAATATTGTCCAAACATTAATGCAGTAAGAACAAGAATTAATAGAACAAAAATGAAAGAAAAGATGAAAAACCAAGATGATCAATAATCACATTCCACTACAAATGTTCTTTAACCTCAGCAAGAAGTGAATTTATCCACTCATTTGTGGATTAAACATCGTTAAATGAGTGTAAATCATACAAATAATTGAAATAAGGAAGAAAGAGATAGAGAAGAACCCTAAGAATTTCGTCCCCTCAACTGCCTGTAACCCACGTTCTTGCTCAACCAAGTCAGAATAATTAAAAGTAAACCTAAGTATGCTATTTATACTAGTGGGAATTTTTCCCGGAATAATAAGCAACGTGTCACGGAGTGCATCGCGGAGCACTGCCTTCGTGACACGCCCAAACGCGGACCCTCACTGGAATCCGATCCTCCAGGTAATTTTGCCCAACGTCCCACGGCGTGCAACGCGGGGCTTGGCCAACGTGCCACGGCCCCAACACAGACCTTCACTGTAACTTGGCATATTTTTATCATCCGGGGCAGAATGCATCCACAATGGTAGCGTGACACGGCTCAATCGTGGAGCCCCTTAGTTTGCTGCATAACCTGAGCCTTTTTCACTGCTCGCCTCCGAGTCTCTTCCCGATTTCTCCCAACATGCATCTTAGCTTCCTAAAATTATATTTTTCCTGCAAAACAACACTAATCATGTTGGTTAGTATAAATTCACATTTTACTACAAATCACATGAGAAGGTACAATTATCAATGTATAAACACGACGAAATGAAGCATTTGAGTATCACTTGGGCATATATTTTGCCCAAGATCACTCAGCCTCAGCACCGTTAGTAGATCTTCTTCAAGTGATATCAGCAGTACCAGTGGTGAGTCCTCTTCTTTCAAGGACGATATTTACTTTTCAGTTATTTTCATTTAGTTAGACTTTAGAGTTAGTTGGGGACTTGTACCAGTAACTCATCAGATGTAGATGGCTTTTAGACATAGACTCAGACTTCCAGTTTTGCTTTTAGAACTTTTATTATTTAGTTTTCTTGAATGACTTTATTATTTAAGCTTCAGCTATGATTACTCATATTTTCAATGTTAATGGGTTAGCTTGGGGTTACTTGTGACTTCAAGTATTGTATCTCGTCCAGGGTATAGACTCGGATCATGACATCAAGGCATCATGAGAGGTCTTAACAGTGTCCCAAAGCAGTTGAAGAGCTCGCTCGAAAATTGTGGCCACAAGGATGACAAATCCTTAATAAGTCGGGCTAGTTGCCGCTCCTCTCTCTCCAACCACGAGGCCAAACTAGTAAGTCAATCTCTAGATATGAGTGGTGGCCTCAATGGTGCAGCTGGCGTGGATGCCTGGTGGATGAATTTGCTGCTACTGTGGCGTCTGCCTTACTGGCAGGTTGTGATGTGGGATCTTCAGTCTGGAGTCCCTAACTCCTAGTAGTAGGCCTGTCTGGTAAGATGGAGGTTAGTGACCATGGTGTCATCTCTCGTCTTCGTGATATCTGTCACCTAGCGAGCGTTTATGAAGAGGTCCTTCCTTGGTAGGATCGGTACACCTGCCTTTTGACACAAATATGTAATGAGGCACAGGAATGATAGGAGGTGGCCTTCTGAACTGCACGGTCCTTCAGTTCCACACTTCTATCTGGCCTATGCCAAGTCTCTTCTTGCCCACGATGGATGCCATAACAAGAGCCTTCCCAAGTGGTAATTTTTTGTCGCTCTTTGTTGGGAATAATTTGTTGTAGACCATGTTCCACCAAAACATGGCGGAAAGCTGGAGGTCCCTCTTGAATATATCGACTGTATCAAATACTGCCCATACTGGAGTCTCTTGGGATATCACACTGGCTATCTAACCTCTA
Source organism: Datura wrightii (assembly GCA_035772735.1). Taxonomy (NCBI): domain Eukaryota; kingdom Viridiplantae; phylum Streptophyta; class Magnoliopsida; order Solanales; family Solanaceae; genus Datura; species Datura wrightii. Next base: position 87,745,553 of record JASDFA010000016.1, on the reverse strand, counting down.
GCAATCCTCCCCTGGTCAGCAACCTCATCATATGTCGAGGTGTCCACCACTTCATAGTCATCTTCCAAATAATATTGATTAATTGCCTTCGGGCTGATGTCAATGAGACTCCACAAATCACCACTGAAGTCAATGGATCGATCTACATCTTCAGAAGATCGACCCATAAACAACATAGAATTCCTGGACTAGTGTCCAAATATATTGACCCACTGGGTGGAATAAGAACTCTCAGTGTTGAAATCTCAACTACTCCATAATGTCAGGGTACAGCTTCAAGCCATTAGAGCTAATCGTCCTCTCCTCAGTGATCCCTTGATGAACCTTTCCATTGGCTATACCATGTCCCTGCAAATAGCACTTCGTGGGGCCCTGAACTGCCCACCTAAGTATGTACATCTCCTCTCCCTGTTTATGTCTCAACTTTGCTACTAGTGGAGAGGTGGTCTGACTGGATGATTCCTCCTCAACGGCCTTGCTTGAGGAAATCTCTATTTGGGCCCTACTGGAATGGGCCTGATCATGGTCACTACCAGACTGGGATGAAGATCCCAGATATGGTGTCTCAGTAGATGCCACCGAGCTGATGGGATGGGTGACACCTTTTTTGCATGCTCTGCCCTTTCCTGCTACCTGAAGGAAAATACTCCTTCTTCTCATCCTCAAGGCGGGACCTCTTGGGTGTACTTGACCTTCCTCCTCGGGGTAATGCTCAGTTTTGTCCCATTTACCTGTGATCGTGCACAAACTTTTTAGAACATAAGCTCGGGGTATCAGGAAATCAGTAGAAAGTAAGTGCAAGATGGCTGGAGAGACGGTCCGTACCTTCAAAGGATGAAATGTACCCTGTACCGTCAATTGAATCTAAATATTCCAAGTCACTTCTTCAATATTTGGTTCAAGGTGTGGGCCGTCCTTTCAAAGGACGGTCCATCCGTTGAGTCTTCCTTTGACTCAGAATATTAGGACTTACTGGTTCAATTGACGGAACAATAGACGATCCGTCTATTTTTCCATCTATTGGGGTTCACAAATTTTTAACAAACTTGGGTACTTCCAATTTTTTGAACAAGTCTCAAGTTCAAAGAGCCAATTTCAAGCATCAACACATACTCAAGTAATTTCCTAAGCCCCGTCCAAGATACTAACAAGTTTAACCTGTGTTCTTACCCCCAATGACATATTCCAAGCATAGGTATTCTGAAACACCAATGCAATACATGGTGCAACATCACATTAAGCATGAAATTTAAAGCTCAGTAGTAAAGAACAACACCTATATGTTAGCAAGTGTTTGGGTGCTTGGTGAGTGAAGAAGCATGACCAAGATTGGGGTTTTCAAAACCTAGACTTCGCGCTAGTGTGTGTGATAGTGGGGAAGAGTGAAGAGAAGCAAGTACTTGAAGTAACTACTAGCAACTATGGTGGAATGCAAAGCTCAAGAGAAATGGAAGAAGGAGAAGAGGGAAAAGATGAGCAGCACTGTGTGTTGGGCAGAATAACCTATGTCGCATACCCTATTTCCATTTAAAACAAGATGGGTCGGGTCAGTCAAGCCCATGGGTGGCTAATTAAAGGACAATATGGCCCATTAAAATAAGATGTACCCCAAAACTTCAAGCTCCACATGGGCCTATTCATTTTCTTATTAATGACCAAAGAAGGTTCAACAGACGGACTGTCTAGGTAGAGTACGGTCTATACATTTGACCATCTCTTGTCCATTCTTACCAAGGGCCAAAAATAAAAGATGGATAGACATGTGGTCCATCCTTTGAAATGATGTTTCGTCTTTTCCACCATCATTTACACACCATATTTCTCCTTATATATTTTAGACCATTTTCCTCCATTGTTTTCAAATGTCCCTACATACACTAACACCTATTTGTGCACAAAAAGCTTAAGTTGCCTCCCAAGTAGCACTTTATTTAACGTCGTGGCATGAAATAGATACTATACATAGTATAGCATCCCTTGGATTGCCTCCCAAGAAGTGTGTGATTTAACATTTCAGCATGACACTAGATAACTAATCACAGACTTGGTGAGCCATCCTTGGGACGGGATTTCTTCACCCACTTCTTTCTTTTGGTGCGACAAAGGTACTGTTTTACCTTTGTTGATTTATTCTTCTTTCTCTTAGGTGATGCAGCAATAGCATGCTCAGCTACCTTACCAACTCCTTGCTCAACATTGATTACAAAGACGTCCCAACTCCTATAGGCAACAAGTGACCTCTCTCGGCTTTGAAAGTAATGCTCTTGTCCTTGACTCGGAACATTATTTCTTGCTTTTATGAATCTATCAAGGCTCTCTCAACCACAAAGTCTGTCGGAAGTATGAGCTTTTCGACTTTGACAAACACATCCTCTACCACCCGCACTAGTGTCTTAATGGTCTTGTCATCCATTTGGAGCCGAATGGAGATAGACTTCATCATGGACAACCCAGACCACTTGTAAATGGCAAGAGACATCAGATTAATACTTGTCCCATTATCACAAAGAGCATGCAAGAAATCACATCAACCAATTCCTTTCTTTGAAACACATGTGCCTACTATGATGATACTCACTCTATGCGTCACAATGATAAGCTCATCTTTGTCACATGCCAGCTTTCTAGTCTATAACATCTTTAAATACTTAGCAAACTCGGGCATCTCTTCGATGGAATCAATGAATGGTACTTGGTTGTTGCCTCTTTAAGCCGCTCAATGTGCTTTACTACTTTAGCATCAAGAGCCCGTTGAGAAATTCTTTGTGGAAATGGAGCGATATGCGAAGGAATATATTTTGCAAAGTCTTCCACCCCTCCCTTAGACTTCCCTCTTTCTTTTAGGGCAACTGAACTATCTTTATGAACTTCCTCACATAGTGGCTTTTTGGATCCACCCTCAACTACCTCATCAACAAAAGGCTTTTTAGTCCTCTCTTCTTGGTCATCAAACTCAATAACAATTTTAGACTCATTCTCCATCATACCATCTTCAATCTCAACGTCAACAAGTTGTACAATCTTGGAACTTCTTGTGACAATTTCCATACATCTAGCATTGGAAGGTCCAACATGTCCTTTTGGATTCACCACTGTATCAGTAGGGAGATGGCCTTTTTTCTTTGGATTTTGGTTATGTGAAAGTTCCCACACCTATTGCTCTAATTTCTTAAAGGAAGTTATATGAGACCCTACAATCTCCGTGAGACTCTTGAGATAAGCATCCGTTCTCTCCTGGTTGGCAAGCATCTTTTCTAACATCCCTTCAAGCTTTGAACCTCCATGATCATGTGAAGGACCCTTCCTCCAATTTTTGGAGTTAGAGGGGGACCTTTTGGTAGAACATAAGAAGATGAGCCTCTGTTTTGGTAATTTTCACCATTTTGCCAACCTTGATTTTGACCACCATTATTATTTCTAGGGTAATATTGACCTTGACTTTTTGGTTGAGGCCTCCATTGCCCTTGGTACGAAGAAGAGGGGTAGCCCTTCTAATATTATGGTCTATAGCCATCGAATGAGTTGCCAATATAGTTGGCGTCTTCCACTTGTATAGGAGGTGATTCTGGTAATGGCTGATATTGGTATGGAGGAGAAGGGCATCCATGCCCATATTAAACACCGTTTATGGTCTAATCAATAGAATGCACCTTTTTGACCTTAGACTCGGTCAACTTCTTTGTGAGGAGCGCTATGTTGGTTGGCATAGTGGCCATCATCTGATCATGCTCCTGATTTTCCTTCATCAAATGAGATAAAGGGGTCCCCACATTGATTCCTCCACTTTGGTACCCACCATGCCAAACATGATTGTACTTTGATAAAGAACGAGTCCCTATATCGATTCCTCCGCTTTGGTCCCCACCATGCCAAACATGATTGTGCTTTTCTATTTTGTCTAAAATTATGGCAATTCTATTGGAGGTCTTGTCCATGAAGCACCCATCAGTGACATTATTGGCAAAAGGCTTTGTTAAGGCATCTAACCCGGTGTAAAACTTTTCCAACAAGTTATGCTTTGGGAACCCATGGTTGTGTGCCTGAAGGATGTATTGTCAGAATCTCTCCTATGTTTCGAATAGTTGTTCTTTCAGTAGTTATCAAAAGTAAAATATTTTATCCCTCTATTCCACATTTTTTCTAGGTGGAAACCATTTCTTTAGGAAGACAATGACCAATTCTATCCAAGTATTAATTGAGTTTGGAGGGAGTCTGTGCAACCAATCCCTTGCCTCACCGGCCAAAGAGTATTTGAACACTTGTAGCCAGATAGCATTATCTGAAATGTTATTTTTCTTGTGGAGGTTACATACCTCCAAGAAAATTTTCAAGCGCTGATAGGGGTCGTCGTCCATGGAGTTGTGAAACTGTCACTTTGCCTTTAGCATAGTGTATATACTGTCGTCAATCTTGAATGACGCAACATTCACCCTTAGTGGGAGGATCGCACTCGCATAGTCAACTTTCTCATTGACTTCTATGAACACATTTTCCAAATCATCAGTCAAAAGAATGGCCATGATACTGTATCAAGAGGAAAAAGAAAAAAGAAAAAGGTAAAAGAATAGATCTAAGCAAGCAAACTAGACTGTTCGGACAAGTAGGGCTTATGCCATAGTCCCTGACAATGGTGCCATAACTTGACGTCGTTCAAATCCACTCCAAATATTGGGTAGTGTAAACGATCATAGTAAATATAGAATCCAACACGGAGTTGGGGTTAAATCCCATAGAGACTACTCGAAGCCCAGACTATCTAGTAGTAAAGGATGATGTATTGCAAGATTAGAGTCTATTCAGATTAAGAGGAGTAAAATTTAACTACAGCTAAAGAGTGCAATTGGCTAGAGTGTAATTAATTAGAAATAATTCTAGGGAAGTGGCCCCAATTATGGTCGATCCTCCTAAATCACCCAATGTGGAAAAATTGAGAATGGGCTAAGGCTGAACATGCAAGAAATTTACTTAGGCAACCCATGGGTATCTTTGAATAGCACCATAAGTGTCAATCTACTTCAGTTTTGTCAAATTGAAGAGAACTCCCTTCTTTCCAATTGCTTGTTGCCAATTGGAATTCAACTTATGTATAGGAGAATCCATTAAACAAGGTTGTGTCTTGAGTTATTGTTACTAATGCTAACCCAACATAAATTTACTCTTTCAAGACATATAAAGGTAATTGGGCAGGATTGGATGACTCTTATCACCAATCACACACTACAAAGAAAAAATCAATCAAATGTTCATAAGCTTAAACTCAATTTTAACAAATTGAGATCATTAGGGTTCACAACCCCAGATCTGGGTTTAGATACCCATCGCAAGAAGAAAAAGAAAAGTAAAGTAATTAGACATTCTTACCAATAGAAATTAAAATCTTCAATAGATGAATTGAAATCTTCAAGTTTCAAGCTAAGATCTGGAATCTACTTTGAAAACTAGGGCTAAACTAGCTAATTTCTATTCTCTACTCTAAGTATGAACTGAATAATGAAAATCTCCTAAAAAATTATAATAAAAATCTACTTATACTATGTCCCCAAAAAGCCAAATTAATTCAAATTTTTGAGTGCCAGGTATAAAGGGACATGTCGTCCTTTAGAAGGACGGAACGCCCTTTGGTATGTATTTTACTTTTCAGATTCTGCCCAACAGTATGTTATCCTTTGAATGACGGACCATCCTTTGGAAAGATGGTCTGTACTTTGCTCCGTACTTTAAAAATCCCATTCTACATGGCTCGAGTCCACTTTTCAATTGATGAACTACCCTTTTGGAAGATGGTTCGTCCCTTCAATTGTACTGTAAGGACCTTTTTTGTTGGGTTTCTAGAATTTGTAGCTGGGAAGGGACGGTAAGAGATGAGGACCGTCTTTTAGGAAGACAACCCATACGTTGCCTTATCCTTTGAGCATTTTTCTAGCCTAAACTTCTTTCATCTTTTCATTGCTTGAGTTCCTGAAACATAGCATAATAAGGTTAGTTTTCACTTAATTTAACTCCTAAAGACATGCAAAATGCTGTGGAATAAAGTAAAGATGTGTCACTAATTCCCGACACATCACAATATCTGCATTTTCCACCTGGCAATTTAAAAAATAATTCAATATAACCTATAATCTAGAACTAATTTCTGCCAAATCAATTCTAAATCAACTAGTACATCAATAACAATACTAATTATCGAATAAAAATACAAAATTCAATATAATAGATCCACCATAAGGATTTACAAAGTTAATCAAAGTTTAAAAATTTTAATATTTACAAAGTTTCAATTTGTTTTCAATGTTCAAAAATAAAAATTATAAAAACTAGGTATCCTTTTGATAAACTTATCCTCATCATCACTAGAACTTTCATCTTCAACTGAGATGGGAGGAGAGTGGACACATCTATGCACTCCAATAGCAAGGATGCTATTTACTTTTGTGTGGTGGTATGACACATTTTCTTATTTTCAGCAATGTGTCTTTCCTCGACATTTGTCAAGAAACGTGTTAGGTGTTCAATCTTCTATGACATAGTAGTGATCTGAACACCATTAGCTGCCTCAACTTGGCTTGAAGAGCCAACACCTTCTAGTCCAGACCGGATCTGTCGAACTAAGTTCCTAGAGCCTAGGTTGTAAACTCTCCCATTTTGTATCCCTCCCACTACTTTCTTAGTCTAGATTTAGGTAGCAACATCTGATGGAGGCTCAGCCTTCCTTAGACTTGCTGAGTCTGGCCGTACTCAGATAAGTGCCGTTGATAGTTCATCTACATAATTAAAAATAAAATCTAGTATAGGTTTGTTCAAACCTACATATTACTATTTATATGTAACTTTTTTAAACATACATAAGCTTGTTTAGCCCTTTTCTCAACCCATGTGTTCGAATCCAGTTCTTTCTTCTTTTTCTTTATGTAGGTAGCTCAAAGAGCTCCTCCTGAGTCGGGTCACGGTCTAATTTTTTTGGACTACAAACAAAATATAATCAAATTTGATCAATATATAAAATTTAGTCATATTTATATAAGTTACTTACCAATTCTCTAGCTATTGCCCCTTGGCTCTTTGCATCCCAAGTGTTCAACTAGCCACCTTTTGCTTCCCTCCTGGCCTTGTTCACCTGTTCAGATTCAGCTAAGAATTCTAGCATTCTCCAATAAGATTGAAGGGCCTCGTTAAGATGAGTTAGAAGCCAATCAGTCTTCTTATTCTTTTCCCTAGAATATCTAAACCAGTTGGACATCCTGGAATTTGTCTTCCTTTCATAGGTAATGGAAATTGTCGTATCGTATTATGAAAGACAAGTACATAATATCTGCAAATCAAATGGTCACTAGTGTTAGATGATAAGTAATGATAGTCAATGCGAAATTTCACCAAGTAATAATTAATTTCTATATCTTAAACTGATCAAACATGCCCTGTCATGTCCTGTGTGCTATTTTACTCTAGGTTGGATAAGGCTAATCATAGAGCCTCTGAATGCTCTCCTTGAGAGCATTTACACCCTCTTTTCCTAAATAGAACCCACAAAAATGATAATAAGTATGTCAAGTTATAAATAAAATATTAAGACAAAAATTATAAATCTAAATGAAAAACAAAAATACCCCGATCCATCACGCATGATCACCACTCTACCAAGATTGTCTTTCTCTCATGGAAGTAGCACTCCATCTCCTGGTGCAGGTGCTTGTGTCAGAAGTCTATACGACTAGATCAAGGGTGGAGTATAGGTATCTTGTGTCTGACTCCGAGCTTCTATCTCTAAGTCACAAGCTAGATAGGTGAGGAGATGAAACCCCATGGGGAACGAGTACCCAATGATAAATACGTTGAGTTTCTCTGTGGTGGAAGAATAAATAGTGTGGGCATGAAAGTGTGACAAGTAAGGAATAGAGTCACAAATAATATATCTTATTCCTAATTCCATAAGGTACATAAGACACCGGTGGAGAAGATAAAAGACCACATGAACTAGCATTAGAATCTAGTGGCCTCCTAAGTGTTTTCCTACTACTCTTACTCGATTTACTACTCCTACTACTACAATCTCGATCACCATCGCCTGATGACATATGTATTCAAGTTTACAGTAGTATATTTAAAGAAATTTACAAGTATTAAATATTATTGCTTGAAAGAAATAAACCAACTTGCTAGTCGTCATTCTCCCATTCTTCCTCCTTGCTTGTTTCATTTCCATCATTCCCTCATTCTTGCTCCTCACTTGTTTCATAATTATTATTTAATTCTTTCCCCTTTCTTGGTTCATTTTCATTATCTGATTCTTCCTCAATATTTGTGACTGCAGTTACCTCATCATCAGAAACTTCTTCTAATATGTGTTCAGGATGTTCTAAACCGTGTTCTAACTCAACATCCACTATTTGATGAACAACTGCCACATCATTTTGGTATGTCACATCTAGCACATTATCGATCTCCATCCTACCCACGGGCTTAGTCTTTATAACTACCCACCAATTAGGCTTATCTCTACACAACGGATATGAAGCATAATACACCGACTTAGTATTTTATGCAATGATATAATATCATAACTATCATACTGGCTTGGGTTCTTAACTTCAAATTATATTATGTTGTTGATTCACCTTAGTACCTCTATGTGATGGATCAAACCACCTGCACCGAAAAAGGTACTACCTTTTTCCTCAGCCATCCATGATACTTAACTTTTATGATCTCTTGTATCACACTATAATAATCAACAGTTTAGCCAAAATCATCTACATCACATTTAACACACTCCACTGTTATTGGTTTTCTTATACTTGAAATTTATTCTATTTGAAACTTGAAACCATTCGTACAATACTTATTCATTGATTGAGTTTGACTATCAGGCCCGCGTGCAACATCACTCACCAGTTGCAAAAGTTCATTAGTACTATTTTTAGCATGAACCTACACAGTGTTAAGCAAAAAATATATTCTTTAAGTAAATGACTCTATTGCACTTATATCTTCAACATGATTTTTAACACTTACATAGTCTTTTAGTTAATCAGAAAATCTCATATATATGGCATTATTATCCCGTTGGCTTACAAAGTGACTATCCAATAAATTGAGATTTTTCATTAATTTAACCTTTAGTATTTTAATGATGTTATTCAATAAAATGATTCAAAACTTACTCAAGATATGATTGTACACGGGGCAATTGAGAAAAACATGTGTTACAATTGATTGCATCCCCATACTACTCAAACCTCATCTGGTTCATTTTTAGAACCTCGACTTGGTTGACTGAAAATTGAAGTCGGCAGATGGTTGGGATTACTATCACCATCATCATTACATGTTGGCCTATTTCTCATACTTGAGACTTGCTCATCGAAGTAGTAAGAACAAAAAAATGAGCAATTTTCCTTGCAAGATAAGCATCATAGATAAATCCATCAATCTTAAACCTTTATTTAGCAATTCTTTTGCACTTGCCCATAATTTTGTATAAAATTTGATGTTAGTTAATAATAAGTTAAAAAATAACTTAGAAATCATGATATACTAAGTCAGAATCAGTATCTCTTGAATGGATACATCTATATGTATTGAGCTGGGCCTCCAAGGTGCACCTCGTGTATGAGCCAAATCGATAAATATTTCATCACATCAAAGAAGCCACATGGAAAAATATTTTCCAACTTAGTGGTAATCACAGGAATATTTCGGTCCATCCTTTCTAAGTTTCCTTCCACAAAGTGTTACAACACAAATCTTTGAAGAATAAACTTACCTTTGTGTTTGACTTCTATATCCTGTCAGGTAGCCGTTTAAATATAATAGAAATCAAAGTTTTCATGAAAATATGACAATCATGGATTTTTATACTACACAACTTTCTGTTATTCATATATGCATGTTTTCCCATATTTAAAGCATAGCTCTTAAGCATCCCCAAATTCTTAATCCACTCACAAATCTCTCATTTCTCATCCAATGTGAATGAAAAGCTCATCTTCTCTTGAATAGTTTATTATTCTGTGATTCTTCCAGCCATAGTTCCTTTGTCTTGCAATATTTCTTTAAGTACATTCTGGCTTTTGGATTATCTTTATCTTACTCTTAATATCCATCACTGTGTTGAATAAATTATCAGAATAATTTTTTTTAATGTGCATCACATCAAGATTATGCCATAGAATGTTATCCTTATAACACAAAATATGCTCTGTTTTGTCCAATTATGTCCAATACCATATTCAGAAAGACTAGAAGTTGTAGCTTTTGTAACCTTAGGAAAGTGACAACTTCTCTGCCAAATTTTATTTCCTGAAAATGATAGAGGTGGCAGATCATTTTCAATCTTATTCTTTTAGAATGCATGTTTCATTTTTCCAAACTCGTGGTCCATTGGCAAGAATCGACAGTGACAATTCCATGAATATTTACGATCATGTTTTAAAGTGAAAGCTTTCCTATTTTCCATGCAATACGGGCAAGTTAACTTTCCGACATTCATTTATCCAGACAATATCCCATACACAGAAAAGTTGTTTATAGTCTACATTAATGAAGCACGCAAAAGGAAATTCTGCTTAGTTGATATGCCATATGTCACTACACCTTCAGACCATATTGTTTTGACTCATCTATCAAAGGTTGCAGATAAACATCAATCAAATTTTTTAGATTGTCGGGACCCAGGATAATACAATTTAGGAATATGTAGGGACTTGTCATACACATTTCATGTGAAATATTATACGGGATAAGAAATACAAGCCAACAAGAGTAGGGTGTAGCAAATATAGAGAAAGGTCTGAAACCATTTGCACACAAGCCTAATCTAATATTTCTTGGTTCACTTGCAAAATCAGGATAAGTTCTATCAAAATGCTTCCAAACTTCTCCATCTGATGGATGAGGCATAACACCAAGAGCCCTTCTATTTTGGTGGTCATATGAAGAGCAGAACTCTATCGACGTGTACAACCTCTATAACCTAGGTATAAGAGGTAAATAGTGCATCGCCTTAACTGGAACCATCTTTTTTCCAGGAGTTCACTTAAAACGAGCATATCCACAAAATTTGTAATTTTTTTAGATGATCATCATACTTATAGAACAACATGAAATTATTTCTATAACGATGAATTCTTTCATATGGAAATCCTAACTTGGAAACCAATTTCTTTGCCTGATAGAAATTCTTAGGTATATTCAACTCAAGGTTAACTAGTTCCCCCAAAAGACTAACCATAGAGTCCATACCAACTTGAGGAACACTTTAATCTGATTTAATATTGATTAGTCTAACTACAACAGACATAAAAAAAGAACTCCCTATACATAGTGGACGATTAGCCTCTTCTAGTTGTTGATAGAAGCGCATTGATTCTTTATTGGGAGTTTCTTCAAAATATTATTTGGGTTCCATCCTATATTATATGCCGAATGCATCATTGACCATTTCATGTGCCCCATCACGTTGAACACTATTTTGATCATGTGCAGACCTACTGCATTCACCCACTGACAAATTATAAAATATATCATTCTCCCCATTGGTCTCACTATGATCAGTCCATACAAAATATTTAGACATAAACTCATAACAATAAATAAGAACTATAACTTTATCAGGGTTAGAAAACATCATGCAGTTGCATCACTTACAAGGACACCTAAACAACCCTTTAGTTTGAAAAATTTTCTAGGACCTTCAACAAATTCAACTCTCATGCCCCAACGATTTTCATTAGTTCTATCATATCCACAATGATGATTCAACTACAGAAATATAGATATGCAATTATAAATTAGATTACATATAAATTTAGATTATTTAATTTGTATTAATAATTAAATTTTATTATTTTATAGTTAGTAATTATCCGGATAGCATCCCCAAAATGTAATTTGAATTTTAATGTAATTATGTATTTAGTATTTATTGATTAATTATAAAAATTATATAAATCACTAAATTAATGGATAAATTTATTCTATTTTAATTTAATTTTTGATAAATTTCTAACTTAGCTTATAAGTCAATATAATCACTAAGTTTAAATTTCTAACTCAATCACCCTAAAAGTATGTTATATTTTGATGTTATTATATCTTATGTATTTATTGATTAGTTATTAAAATTATATAAAGTACTAAATTAGTAGAAAAATTTATTTTATTCTAGTTTAATTTTTGGTAAATTTCTAACTTACTGTATACAAAAGTTTCAACTAAACATAACAATCCTAACAATAACACTAACAATTCTATTAATAACATTAGCAATGTAACAATATAACATTAACAATAACAATGATATCTAACTATTTAACTTAAAATATAACAGTAAAAGTTTAATTAAAAATTTTCAAACCCTAACGTTAACTACAAGTATGGTAGCGGGGTGGGGCAGTAAGACGGGGGACTTGGTGCGCTGGTGGGCTAGGTGTACCGGCAGGGAGAAAAATGGGCTAGGGAGGGACGCCAATAGGGGTTTAGGGTGGAGGACCACCAAATTTCGAAGAGAAAATGAGAGAGAAGAGAGAAATGGGGAAGAAAGGGGTTCTGGTTTGATTATATTAAACAAACAACAAACAAAGTTAGTTTGTCTGTTGATATTCTTTTATCAAATAAGTTAACTCAATCTTGACCAAAAATTGAGGGACTGACCGACCTTGTCAGTCAGTTTGTTGAACTAAATTAAAAATAAAATTATTTATACATTATTATCTTTATTTTAAAAATTAATATATAATTATATTAAAAAATAACCCTATCCGTAAACAATATTAAATATTTTTAATTTTAAAAAATTATTCTCAACTTGGTTCACTCAATTAAATCGCGGTAAAAGTAATTCACAAAAGAAATCGAGGTAAACACCGAGGGACAGTGTGGGTGTTATGTTAATTATAATTAAAAAAAGTTAAAAATCATAAAATTGAGGGACTGAGTGGGTCTTCCCACAGTTTATTTGATCGACCATGTCCCTCAATTTTAGGCCGTGGTTTTTTGACCGTTTGTTGTGGTGCTCAAATGAGAGGTGTAGCTTAAACATACAAACTTTGGAATTCTTAAAATTTTTTTCCAAAGATTCTTTCGTAAGCAGGAATATGGTAGACTTTGATATGATTATAGGAATGGACTTGCGTTTTGTTTGTTGTGCAACTGTGGATCGCCAATCCAAAATGGTATGATTTGAATTCTTTGATGAAGCTATTCTAGAATGGAAAGTGATATTACAAAGCCTGAGGTAGGTTTATTTCTTATATTAAGGCAAGCAAGATGATAAAGCCTCGAGTTTGCCGCATCACCCCAATTATGAGTCAGCTTCTTGAGCGCCCACATGGCTTTGTGCTCAAGCTCAATCAAAAGATGGCAAGATTTCCCATGCACAAGATGATAAGGGGACATACCTATAGGAGTCTTGAAGGCAGTCTGGTAGGCACACAAAGCATCATCTTCTATCCTGTTAGCATTCACAGTCTTTGTTAAGATGGTCTTTATCTCTCGGTAAGAGACCCCAACTTGACCACTATATTGCGGGTGATAAGGTGTTGTCACCCTATTCTTCACCTTATATATTTCAAGCAGAGTCTGAAATAGCTGGTAACAAAAGTGCAAACCGCTGTCACTGATTATTTCCCTAGGGGTCCCAAACTTGGAGAAAATATTCCATTTCAAGAATGCTGTAACACTCTTGCCTTCGTTATTAGGAAGCGGAACTGCCTCCACCCACTTTGATACATAGACAATAACCACAAGTATGAACTTCATCCCATTCAAGCTCACAAGCGGGACCATGAAGTCAACTCCCCACACATCGAATAACTCAATAACCAGAAAGGGGGTCAAAGGGAGTTCATGCATTCACGATATTCCTCCTTACCTTTGACATGAATCACATGCCTTTGCAAAATCATGTGCATCCCGGTGAATAGTCGGCCAATAGTACCCACATAGCAGAATGTTATAGGCGGTGCGGATACCACTATGATGATCCCCAACAGGGGATGACATCTCAACCTTAGGCACACACCTACAGATCACCCCATCAACATAAATGCTGAACAAGTATAACTCATACAAAAAAAACTTATGCACATCTGACATGACCTTCCTTCTTTGGTGAAAGGACAAATATGCGGTTACCATATCACTCACGAGATAATTAGAAAAATCTGCGAACCATGGAATAATATCTTGTGACGCACCCAAAACCTGTTCATCAGGGAATGCATTATCTATATAAAGCTCATCTCCCAATGCTGCATCTACCTCTAGTCTAGACAAGTGATCCGCCACCGAATTTTCAGTCCTCTTCTTCAACCTCTATGGGAAAGGGGGAGGAGGTCAAGGAAATGGAGTAAATTTCTGAGGGACCTTCTTCTCCTTCCCTTTTCCAGTCATGATAATGCTCAAACCACACTTCCAACTGAAGTATGAAGTGGACGTTGTCAATAAAGAACCCAACTAGAGGTTGGGGTCGAACCCACAAGGAATATGGAAGATCTAGATTACAGCCGATAGATGAACTTGTATGGTAATTACTTCACAAAAAGGGGAATTCTAATAAAAATCAATAATAGAAATAAGCAGCAGTCAAGATTATATTTGTGAATCAATAATTAAAGGAATAACTAGGGTTATGTTTTCATGGACTCATAACAACTTTGGATATACAACTTGTGATTTTTACCAATACTTACTTACAGAATTGATGTCTTAGGTTCATTCAAACGATCGACCAATCCCTATTGAATGATTATCCTCAATTACTCGACCAAGTCTCATGAGTTTTGCAAACTAACCATATCACTAAGTTCCAAATATAACTATCATGCGACCACAACTCAAGTTAATACAATGATCATCAAGATCAAGGCTCTGTTGTAATTCTCTTTTCCAAATCTCTACCTCTTCGACCAAAGCAAGTAAAGAATTCAGGAACTTCCTAATGTTTCGCACCGCTAAGAATCATTAAAGATGAAGAGACTACAATATAAGTAATTAGTATTGGTTTTAGACTCACTTTGTGCAACCCCTAGCTATGGAGGTTTTAGCCTCTCATAGTTGCAAGATTGTGAATTGTATTCATGACTGAAAACATAAAACAATACTTACAAAGATGATTGAGAAAAAAAATCCTTCAATTAAACCATGAAATCTTGAATAACAAGTAGCAAGAACAAGATGAGTTCAAGAAAAGGGTGATCACAAGGTTGAACCAACTCAATTCTCTCTTTCAATGATGTAAAATTGCTTAATACAATGTTTTCCTACTAGAATTAAGTCTATTCGTCGTTCCCTCTGAAAAATAAAACATAAAAAGTATTTATAGAGACACAAGAATCCTTTTCCTAAACTAACATGACTACTGTCCATATCTGTAGCCGACCTCGTCACGAGTCCACCTACGACTCGTAGGGGCTTCTCACGGACCGCGGCATCAACTTGTGGGTTGAAGTGTTGGCTGATTCGTACATTGCACTCGTGGCTTGATCCTGATACTTTGAACTTTTTTTGAACTTCACCACGACCAGTATGGTATGACTCGTACATTCATCTCAGGGGTCATAGGGTACTCTCATACTGAGAATCAGCCTCCTGTGCAGTTCTTATGGATTTCATCATGACTGTCTTACCACGTCTCGTACCATCATGGCACGATCCGTGACAAGTCTCATGGGATCAGTGTTCCAGGTTAAACTTTTAGCTTCTCATCAAGACCCTCAGTACGACTCGTAGGTCCATCCTACGGATCATACTGTGGACTGCAGACTGCACTTTTTGCCTTTTTTTGCACACTTTTAGCTTTCTTTTGCAATTTATTGTTCCAACACCCATTTATCCTGAAATCAAAGGAAAAGTGCCTCATATCCAGATAAATACACCTAAGTCCATGCTATTTTCTTAGTTTTGAGCATCAATAGTGCTGTAAATCCACAGAATATCAACACCCTCAACTTAAGACTTTTTCATGTCCCCAGGCAAAGAAAAAGAAAAACTAAACATGACACTCATCTATAAAGTAAAGTTAAGATACTACAGCCAAAACTCAAACAAATTTGTGCACTCTATATACAAACTCTATCGTCCCTTCCTCTTGAAACATCATCAGCTAATGTATTGCAAGCAACATCAAACATCATATTCAGGGATCAAGACATGTCATCTAGCTATCAATAAGCAATCATGTTATCACCTATGTGTTTCACATAGACCAATGGTAAAAACAAACATAATCAATGTACCCTCACAAAAAAAAATGAAGTCCCCACTCTAGTATGAAGTATCAAATGAAACATGGGACTAGGAAAATGAAGCACTCACTCTCTCAAAGAACTGCAAGTATTATGCATCAGATACCATAGGCTTACCCTTATTTTCTCTTCTTCAGTTTGTTAGATGGTCAAATTAAGATCACTATAGGACTTGATATGGCTTGTAAGGTAGGCTTAGGGCTGGACATGACAAAGATGAAAGCTTTTATGAGGGACTATCCCTTCCTCGGCACTACATTCATTGGCTACACCATTCTCCTATTTCACCCTTCATTCCCTTTTTCCCATTTTAAGAATATTTGCATGGGTGAGGTGATTTTTTCACATTTTTCAACAATTTCAAGCTATTTTGAATTTTTCAAATTTTCAACAATTTCCAATATTCTCAAATTTTCATCTTTTTACTTTTTCATCTCACCACACCTTACTTTTCACCATTTTTCTCTTTCTTTTCTTTCCTTTTCTCCTGCTCCCACCATTTATGCACCCCTACTCTAGCCACCCTCAACTTAAGCATTTTGCTTATGTTAAGGTTCACAATATCCAAGGAAGGACCAGGGCCAAGCAGGTTCATTATAAACAAATGGGTACAGTTAACAGGTAAATCAAAGAAATATGGTCTATTAAGGCTCAAACTTGGGATCACGAGATTCATGAAACTTTGGTAGGGCAATATAGGCTAAAAGTGAGCTTAAAACAAAAATGGCCTATGATCATATCCTAACAAACCATCCTCAACCTATACCGAGACCAACCAGGAAAGTTCTTGATCTTCAATAACATACCGCAATAAATACTAAGACCTCACTCGCACATGATACATGAACTATTTTCACTTTAACTGTCTGTTTCATACATGGCTTAACAAGACTAGCACTATTAATAACTAAATGACATAAAATGATCCACAAAAATCATGAATTGTTGTCACAAATACATAGCAAATTTTTTAAAAAGGGTCAACTTTTCAAAACAACAAAAGTAGTGCATATCCATTGGCTGAGTATTCCTAAGTTACTTTCTAATCAAACAAAAATAACAACTAGAAAAACAAAAATCCTAACACATGCCGGTTCTACTAGATAGCGTGCCTGAGGGAAGAGAAACACCGCAAGAGAAACCCTCAGACGAACAAAAATATCCCAAAAATACAAGTACACCCCCCTTTTTTTTAAAAAACGAGCTTCATCCCAGAAGCATAAAAGATAAGCATGAAGGGAAAAGGGACATACCTATGGCTACTCAGACTTCACCTATCATGGGTTGCCTCCCATGCAGCGCCTAATTTAACGTCACGGTACGACGTTACTTTTGTGACTTCTCAGGCATCATCAAGGTATATTTCCTCCACTCTTTTCAATTCATCTTCATCTCCCAGATACACTTTTATTCTTTGCCCATTTACTTTGAACCTTTTTCCTTCTTTGTTCTCAAGTTCCACTGCACCGTAAGGAGACACTTGCACTACTCTGTAAGGTCCCATCCATCTAGATTTCAACTTCCCAGGGTGCAGCCGGAGTCTTGAGCTAAACAACAATACCAAGTCGCCTGGGCTAAACTCCCTTCTTGTGATCTTTTTTTCATGATAGATCTTCATTCATTCTTTATAAATTGCTACACTCTCATACGCCTTAAGTCGAAATTCATCTAATTCATTGATATGGTTCAATCTTAGCTTGGAAGCATCATTCTAATTCATATTTAGCTTTTCCAGTGCCCACAAATGCCTTATGCTCTAATTCAACTAGTAAGTGGCATGCTTTACCATAAACCAGTTGGTAAGGTGATGAGCCAATGGGAGTTTTATATGCTTTCCGGTACCCACAATGCATCATCAAGCTTCCTGGCCTAATCTGTCCAGCTCGTATTAACTGTCTTAGCCATAATGGTCTTGATTTCCCTATTAGAAACTTCTACCTGCCCACTCGATTGAGGATGGTAAGGTGTGGCTACGTTGTGCTTGACACCATACTTTTCCAGTAAAGTTTTGAAGAGGCGGTTGCAGAAATGCGATCCACCATCGCTGATTATAGCTCTGGGAGTGCCAAACCTGGAAAAGATATGCTTTCGAAGGAATGTTGTAACACTCTTGCCTTTATTGTTTGTCAATGCAACAGCCTCCACCCATTTTGATACATAATCCACAGCTACCAGAAAATACTTCATCCCATGTGAGCTAATGAATGGGCCCATGAAGTCAATGCCCCACACATCAAATAGCTCTACCTCTTAAATTGGGGTTAATGGCAACTCATGTTTTCAGGTAATATTGCCTTGCCTCTGGCACTGATCACATGACTTGGCAAGGTCGTATGCATCTTGATGAATAGTTGGCCACTAATACTCGCATTGCAAAGTTTTATGTGTTGTTCTGGTGCCACTATGATGCCCCTCTACAAGGGATGAATTACATGCCCTCCATAATGCTCAACATCTCCACTTCTGGGACACACCTACAAATGATCCCATCTGCACAAATGCGGAATAGATATGGCTCATCCCAGTAATATCGTCGAACATCAAATAAGAACTTCTTCTTCTGGTGAACGGTCATGTCTGCTGGCATTATGTCGCTAACCAAATAGTTATCTATCTCAGCAAACCAAGGGATCAAGTCCCGTGATGCAACTAATACTTGCTCGTCTAGGAATGCATCATTGATCTCAACCTCCATCTGCTCCTTTTCTTCAGCCTCAAGTCTGGATAGATGATCTGCCACCTGGTTCTTTGTTCCCTTTCTATCTTTTACATCAAATTCAAATTCAAATTCTTGGAGCAAGAGTACCCACCAAATTAATCTAGGTTTGGCATCTTTTTTAGAAATCAGGTACCTCAATGAAGTGTGGTCTGTGTGAACGATTACCTTGGTTCCGAGCAAGTAAGCTTGAAAATTTTCAAATGCAAATGCCACTGCCAATAGTTCCTGCTCCATGACTGTATAATTCTTTTAGGCTATATTTAGTGTCTTGCTAGCGTAATAGATTGGATGAAAGGTCTTTTCTCTCCTCTGACCTAAAATAGCACCTAGAGCAACACCACTAGCATCACACATTACCTCAAAGGAGAGAGACAAATCTGGAGCTATGATGATAGAAGCAGTGGTGAGCTTTTATTTTAGGCACTCAAAAGCCTTTAGACATGCCTCATCAAATACGAACTTTACCTATTCCTCCAATAATTTGAACAATGGCTCTGCTATTTTGGAAAAATCCTTGATAAAGCACCGGTAGAATCCTGCATGCCCTAAAAAGCTTCTGACCCCTTTGATGGAAATAGGGGGTGGCAATCCCGAGATAACTTTAATTTTTTCCTTGTCCATCTCGATCCCCTTTCCCAAGATTTTATGGCCCAGAACTATGCCCTCTTTAACCATGAAATGAAATTTTTCCTACTTTAGGACCATATTGGTTTCCTCACATCTTTTCAGTACTTTACCCAGATGCTTAAGGCAGGATTCGAATGACTCACCTACAACTGAGAAATCATCCATAAATAATTCAATGGTTTCTTCTACCATGTCTAAAAATATGGACATCATGCAACACTGAAAGGTGGCTGGAGCGTTACACAATCCGAAGGGCATTCTCTTTAAAGCAAAGGTCCCATATGGACAAGTAAAGGTGGTCTTCTCCTGATCTTCTAGAGCAATAGTGATCTGATTGTATCCTGAATACACATCAAGGAAGCAGTACTAGCCTCTACCTACTAGTCTATCAAGCATCTGATCTAGAAATGGCATTGGGAAGTGATCCTTGTGAGTGCAGCGGTTGAGTTTCCTATAGTCGATGCATACACGCCATCCTGTGACCGGTCATGTTGGTATCAGCTCATTCTTTGCATTAGGAACCACCGTAATCCCCCCTTCTTTGGTAGACATTGAATAGGACTTACCCATTGACTGTCAGCTATGAGATATATTACCCCAGCGTCCAACCACTTGATAATCTCCTTTTTTACCACTTCTTGCATGGGTGGGTTCAGGCGGCGCTGATGCTCTATCCTTGGCTTAGAATCTAGTTCCAGCCAGATTTTATGGGTGCATATGCCCGGTGGGATTCCAATGATATCATCTATGGTCCATCTGATTGCCTTCTTGTATCTTTTCAATATGTTGACCACAACTTCCACCTGCTCATCGGATAAGGTTGCTGTGACTATAACCGACAAGGTGTTGTTTTCCCCAAGGAATGAATACTTGAGATGTGGAGGTAGTGCTTTCAGCTCGAGGATAGGTGGCTCCACCACAGATGGTTTGGCCGGTGGTGTTGAACAGTTCTTTAAATCCAGGTCTAGCTTCTTTAGGCTGAAGCTATATGACCCTATGCCATTTAAGGCATTAACCGTCTCTATGTATTCTGGGCTCCCATTATCTCCATAATTCATTATCACAGCTGCCAATGTATCATAAGTCAAAATTCCTTCCACTAAGGTTGGCAGCTAATCGTGTTCCATCTTTGGGTGTTTGAGTGGAGAGTTTATCCCTAGATGAAAACCTGAGGATGTCACCAAAGAAAAACAAAAGAAAAATAAAACGTCAAGAGTAAAGTAACTACCAACAAGTTAAATACAAGCTAATAACCTAGTCTTAGTCGTATTCCCCGGCAACGGTGCCACTTTTTGATAACGCTCAAACCACACTTCCAACTGAAGTATGAAGCGGACGTTGTCAATAAAGAACCCAACTAGAGGTTGGGGTCAAACCCATAGGGAATATTGAAGATATAGATTACAACTGGTAGATGAACTTGTATGGTAATTACTTCACAAAAGGGGGAATTCTAATAAAAATCAATAATAGAAATAAGCAGCAGTCAAGATTATATTTGTGAATCAATAATAAAGGAATAACTAGGGTTATGTTCCCCATGGATTCATAACAACTTTGGGTATACACTCGTGATTTTTACCAATACTTACTTATAGAACTGATAGCTTAGGTTCTCAAACGATCGATCAATCCCTATTGAATGACTATCCTCAATTACTCAACCAAGTCTCATGAGTTTTGCAAACTAACCATTATCACTAAGTTCTAGATATGACCATCGTATGACCACAACTCAAGTTAATACAATGATCATCAAGATCAAGGCTCTGTTGTAATTCTCTTTTCCTAATCTCTACCTCTTCGACCAAAGCAAGTAAAGAATTCAAGCACTTCCTAACGTTGCGCCCTGCTAAGAATCATTAAAGATGAAGAGACTATAATATAAGTAATTAGTATTGGTTTTAGACTCACTTTGTGCAACCCTAACTTGTTAATCCGCCATGGTTCCCACATCCCTAGCTATGGAGGTTTTAGCCTCTCATAGTTGCAAGGTTGTGAATTGTATTCAAGATTGAAAACATAAAACAATACTTACAAAGATGTTGAGAAAAATAATTCCTTTAATTGAACCACGAAGTCTTGAATAACAAGTAGCAAGAACAAGATGAGTTCAAGAAAAGGCTGATCACAAGGTTGAACCAACTCAATTCTCTCTTTCAATGATGTAAAATTACTTATTACAATGTTTTCCTACTAGAATTAAGTCTATTTGTCGTTTCCTATGACAAATAAAACATAAAAAGTATTTATAGAGACACAAGAATCATTTTCCTAAACTAACAGGACTGCTTTCCATATCTGTAGTCGACCTCGTCACGGGTCCACCTACGACTCGTAGGGGCTTCTCACGGACCATGGCATTAACTCGTGTCTTGAAGTGTTGGCTGAATTTTGGCTAAGTATTGGGCCAAGGTACGATTCATACCAACATCCTATGACTCGTACATTGCACCCCTGGCTTGATCCTGATACTTTGAACTTTGTCTGAACTTCACCACGACCAGTATGGTACGACTCGTACCTTCATCTCACGGGTCGTAGGGTACTCTCATACTGAGAATCAGCCTCCTGTGCAATTCTTCTAGATTTTATCATGACTGGCTTACCACGACTCGTACCATCACGGTACGATCCGTGAAAAGTCTCATGGGATCAGTCTTCCAGGTTAAATTTTCAGCTTCTCATTAAGACCCTCAGTACGATTCATAGGTCCATCCTACGGATCATACTGTGGACTAAACTTTTGCCCTTTTTTTGCACACTTTTAGCTGCCTTTTGCAATATATTGTTCCAACACCCATTTATCCTAAAATGAAACGAAAAGTTCCTCATATCCATATAAATACACTTAAGTCCATGCTATTTTCTTAGTTTTGAGCATCAATAGTGCTTTAAATCCACAACACATCAAGACACACTCTCCTTTTCAATACTATGAGTTGTCTTTTCAGCTACATCATCAATCACAACCTGATCATCGGAATCTGACACCATATCATCAACAATCAACTTAGGATTAACTAGCTCATCAACCATAATTGACATAAGAGGATGAATTATTTCCTTTCCACTTCTTGTAGTAACAGCCATATAGTGACTATCATTTTTTGGGTGCTACACTGTGTTACTAGGAAGTGTGCCCTTCTGCCTCTAATTAATAGCAATACATATCTGACCAATATGCTACTTGAGTTTCTTGATAGCAATGGCGTGCGACTCTACCTTTTTCGTTCATACCAGAAATATCCACACAAAGCTCCTTAAAATGGCCATCTTTAGCCTCCATCTGTTTGAAGACTTTGGATAACATATCTTCCACCTTAGAACCACTAGATTACACTTTATGGTTTCCTAGCGGAACATATACACCACTTCTATCATTTTTGTAACCGTCACGCTCCTTTAGTCACCATTATCTCTACTCTACTCCTATCACTGTATTGGACCCGATTGTAATTATTGTCTCTGTAATAGCTCTGACCTTGGTTCCCTTGACCTTGACACCAGGAGTCTTGGTTAGACCCTTGCGCATTAGTCCAGAAACCTGTCCTTTGATCATTTACATAATTAGCTTCCTCATTTGATTCAAACTCTCCACCATCATTCCTTGGAGACCTTGAGCGCCTACTGCATGTACCTTTTAAGTCCCAGCTCCCATAAAGTATTTAGCAAGGGGACCCATTGTAGTTTTGATCTCAACAATATCATGGTCTCTCTCTTCATCTTTCCTTCTCTGCTCTACAGACATACCTACCGCATAAGTGCCGGTAGGAATTTTTTCTTCCCGAGTTGCCATGCTCGGTTGGTCATAGTGATTCTGTCAGGTACCTTGATAACATCCAAACTACACCCTTCTTTATAAAAGAGTGTAAATGATCGTTGTATCAAAACAAATAACCCGATGGGTGTTAGGGTCGAATCCCATAAGGAATGTCAGTTGATCACACAATAGTCATCTATTAAATTGAACTAATTCGCATCAATGTTGCAAGACAAATAAGAGAAAATTTGGGGGAATCAAGATTTATAAAATCCCAAGGTTCCTCTTTACAACAACCACATTAGCTTGGGTATGGATTCACTATCCCTAGTTCCATTCCTTAATGGATGTGTAATAATGGATTTTGGCTATGTCTAGCCCATCCCCACATAATTACCACCCCAATACCTATTAGTATTTCTTCACCATACCTTAATTTCCTTTTTCAAGCAAAATCAAAGTAAAGAAATGCAACCCACATTTGCAACTATGAGTTTTCAAATTAAAATTCAGAGGAAACACTAAAATCATACCAATTGAGTAAATCTACAATCAAATACACAATATCCAACCCAAATCAACCCCAATCATTCACACACTCCTAGCAAAGAATTTAACTTATAAGTAAAGTAAGACATTGCATTAAACAAAAATTCAATATCGATTCACAAATTGGAGTAAGAGATATTCAAGCAAGGTCTGAACTCCCATGTAGTTTTCTACCTTCTCAATGAAGAAGATGACTCTTTCTCTTTCTACTTCTCTCTACTTTCTATACAAGCCAAAAGCAATAGAATAATCAATACTTCTAGAATGGAATATTTAGTTCTTTTATGAGAGGTACAAAAATAGGATACAGATCTACTCCTCTTTTTTTCATGATTGAGATTCTTACCCATGGCTGGCAGGCCTCACTTGCGATTTGACGGTGGTTTGCTAGTGCAGGTTCACAAAACACCAGTCATCTCTAGCCGAAGGACAGTGAGGTTTTTGGATATTTGGAAACCGCCGGTGCTTATCTGCGGACGGTCGGTTGGTCACAACTCATGGCCATGAGTTTCTTAGCACTTTGGCATTGGCAGCGACAGTTTGCGGGTGCTCATCTGTGGTCCGCTGGTCTCCAACCTTCTTCCAGACAATAGTCAACTTCGATCAGTCCGGTGTTTCGCCGTTGTTCTCTGGTGGAGCGTCGGTCATCAACTTTATTTCCATGCTTTTTGCTTAATTTCATGCTTTTCTCCATTCAAGTTAAGTACCTGCAAGGGTCAAGGAGAAAAGGCATAAAATACACCTAATTGACTTGAAAACTAAGGAAAAACTCATGTTTAAGTGCCTAGTGAGTTGGTAAATTACCAACTCTTCAAACCCCCAAACGTGAACCATTGCTTGTCCTCAAGTAATGCAATTCTTTTCAATTGAACAAATGTGCAGCATGTCAAATATGAATTTATGTATCAAGGACCAATGAACCTAAGCCAACGCAAAAACGCTCACCAACTCAAGGCAAAAGAGAAACAACTCCCCCTAAAATGTGAAAAAGTTTCAAGAGACAACCACAATGAATAGGCATGATTTACAACTGCTTTCATTTTTTCAAAACAATGGCATGGTTTATCCACTCAAACACACATAACATCTCAAATCATAATCATTTCGCATTCAAAGCTTTCCCTAAAGCTCACACTGCTCATGCCTCAATCACGTCTTTACATCAATGCAAGCGTGTCCTCAAAGGGAGTGATGCCACTCTACAAGAGAGAATCCCCTTTCTTTATCATAAAGCAATGCACACACAAGGGATTATAGAATAAGACGATCATGCTCACTCCCATAAAAGAAATCTCCATGCACACAACTTGACCCACAGGCTTACCCTTCATGTGACTCGCCACTAATGTAGAGAAACTACACTCAAAATCAATTAGGACTTGCGGGTTGTGATGAAGGCTAGTGGTGAGGGTAGGAAATATATTTAGCTCTAGTAACTAGAACCTCCCTAATGCCTTTTTGTGAACACTTTTAACCTTCCATCAAACTCTTTAGATCACTCCGCCTTATTCCTCTTTTTTCCTTCATCTTCATCTTTTATTTCTCAAATGTCCTCCTTGTAGCTCCTTTAGCTCTCACATTAAGCCTCATCTAAGCAAGATGTAACATAATTTCACTATTCTTTTTATCTTTTGATGATTCAAGGTTTCTCAACCCATCATTTCATTCATTTTGATCGCAATTTGGTGCTACCTCACATTTAAGCTCATCACATTACGCCCTTTCTTGTAAACCCTCAAACTTAGGCTTTTTGCCTCTTTTCCATTGATTTTCTTATCTCTCTCTATGTCTTGGGCTTCAAGTCCGCATTATTTTTATTCATTCATTATTAGTAATTAGGGAGGATGATGTCAAAAAGGAGGATTACAAAGGGACATTGGGCTTGTAATGTGGTTTCCAAGAAAAAATAGTTCAAAGGCTCAACATTAGCTAGCAAGGAAAGACATTTTTGGAGGTAATTTTTGGGTGAAGTGACTAATCAAATAAAAGCCTAAAATCATGTTCTAAGTGCAGCGCAACTACATCTAGAATTTTGCCTTGAGTTACACTTAGGGAAAGTTCTAGACAAGCAGAGATGCATGAGACTCAATCAAATGACCTTACCACACAAGGTGTCACACCCAAAGAGTTCACACAAGTCATAATTATCAACAGATTTTGATTCAAGACAACAGAGCATGCGAATCCACAAGCCAAACAGGGAATATGCAATGTATGACAAGAAAGTACTACATTTCCCACTTCAAATGCCTATTTTTATTTCAAATTCATTTTTCATGCCACACATAAAGTTTTGGTGGTACCTCTCAAAAACAGTTTCCCAAAAGATTCAAAGAAAAACATGAAATTTCCCTTAAGAGAGTCACCTCACAATCTATCATTGGGAAATGTCACCCGGTTCAACAATAACAAGAAAAGGAAACGAAATGAAAGAACCGTGGTATAAAGAAAACCCTTGGAGTTTATTTACTATCTACTATTTACAAAAGTGAAAATCAAACTTGGGTCATGAACTTTAGGCAATAAAAACAAAGACCCATTCATTGGCACTAACAACAGAGACAATTTTTCAATTCATCTATTTTGAGCTCGACAAAGGCTCAACAACCATTCACTTATCTAAAAAAACAAACAGTCCGACAAAGACAATCATCAAAGATTGCTAAAATGATCCCGACAAAGGCTCAAAAGTCAGTAACAAAAGCCCAAAAAGGGCTACATCAAATCATAAACAAAATAAATGACCACCACAACAGGAACACTCATCCCACCCCCTACTCAAACACTACACTATCCCCAATGTAACATGCAAAACAAAGAGGACGAGAAGTCCCCGAAATAGTCACTCGCCATCTTCCTCATCTTGTCTTTCGTTGCCCATATCCTTCGCCTAATCCCCCAAGCCCTCAAGTATGTCATCAATGGGGCTTCGGACTGTAGAAGGGGCAGCCATTGCTGCATCAAGGGCACTCATGTCGGGCACCACCATAGATGTCGACTCTTCCATTCCCATACTTCAGTCTGGAAAGAGGTGACATCCCCCTCCTGTACATCCACCCGTTTGCACAACTTGGTCAGACTCTTATACATGGAGTTCATCTCCTTTTTCACCGTTTGGGCAATAAGGGTAGGTAAGCTTTTAGCCAAATTTTGAAACTGTCTCTCATGAGAGTCAGTCATCTCCACAAGCTTGTCGAGACTACTTGGTTGGGAAGATTTTAGAGGGGGTGAGGCTTTCCTAGGAGGGGCTTCGCATGAAGCTTATCCCGATGCCTCTGGGTGTGGCATATTAATATTGAAAGCCAGTGGGGTTTGCTTAGAACCATGAGAGAAAGTCCTTTCTGGAATATCGAAAGCTTGCATCCGCTTCCTCTTTCTTTTGGGGGCATCCGCATTTCATTTGTGATCTACAGTAATAACACCGGTAGCGGAGTTTGGGGCTTTATCTGGGAATAGTGGCGCTCTAGCTTGCAGGCATAGTTGAGATATGAGAACAACATAGGGTATTGAGGTGCCAGCTTGCCTAGCTTTTCTCTTCATTTGAATAGCCATAATTTCCCTGAAATTTTTGGGAACCCCTGTCATGATGCAGGTGATGAGGATAGATGCTTCCCAACTGAGCCTCTACTCATTTTTTGAAGGTATGATATGACCAAAAATGAAGTCCAACCACAGCTTATCCTCAAACTTAAGATCATGGAGAGAAATCTTGCTGCCCATGGTGGCCCTAAAGGGTGTGTGTGCAATAATAACTGGAGCTATCCAGCTGAATTGGTTCTCTTTATCAGTAATTTAGACTGTATATTAAGAGTTAGTTTCAAGATCGTCCTCCTAGAATAAAGAATTAATGGCCGCTAGAGTGATGTAAACCTCTACACCTCGCACCCTAACTGAAGGAAGGCAGGGAAATTCATCCACCTTACCCCTGTGATGCATACTCTCCTATCTGTCTTGGTAAGAGGCAGAAAATTCTAAGATGGGGCTAGGGTAGTAATCTGAGAGTGGATTGGTAAAATCATGCCATTGATGGTCATTGAACTGAGCAGCAATGTTGGGGAGGTCACCTCACAGCCCCACCAAGTCAAACTGCTTCTCCGCAGTGATTGATCGACCCTTGCAAATAGTGCAATGCCCCTTCATGTCGGTCATACAGAATATTATGACCTCTCAAGAGTTGGTGGGTGCTTCGGATGCCTTTGTTTTCCCCTTTCCTTTGGTGGAAGAGGAGGTTGGGGCCTTGCCCTTACTTGTGTTCCTAGATGTAGACATATTCTGCAAAAACCATGTTAGTGCCAAACACCCATACTTTCTTTTTGCATTTTGTGTAAGAAAAAATAAAATAAAATTTAAAAATAATAAAAACTAACATCTATCCTAAAATAAGGCAAGGAATTATAAAAATTGGGTGACAAACAAGTAGAATTTATGAGATGTGAAGCACTGGTAGTGCTGGTGAGAAACCGGAGAAACACAGATGAAGATCCGCGAACTGCCGGTTGACCGCCGGACCATAACAGAACGCTGGGAATTCCAAGGTCATCCGGTGACCCACCGGCATTTTTCCAGTATCGACTCGCGAAATTTTGGTATAATACATGTCGAGAGTAGTGTCCTGAAGCACTGAACCTTGACCTACGTTTCATCCAGCATTTCACCGGGCCTGACCAGCGGTTCACTGGTGGACGCCTGGCAATGAAATTCCTCCCAGACTTAGTGAAACGGCAAAACACTCAGATTCAAAACTCACCCACTCAACATAGCAACAGTAAAGCAAGTAAAAGTAAAAATTTACCCATAAAAAAGACGTCACTCCATCTATCATCGGGAAAATTGTGCAATTTAAGCACACATGGGTCTACTCAGAATTCACCCCCAACTAAAATCAACCATACTAAGAAGCAAGAATTTTGTCATAAAGAAGACCCACATTTTCATTCAACATTAGATTACTACCCCCATATACCCACAAGATGAATAATAACAAAGTACCAACAAGCATAATCATGGGGGTAATGAGGAGACATGAGTGGGGGCTTTTCGATTTTCACAAGCTCATAATAATCCATATCTTTAACTCAATAATAAAATAGATAGTAATAATTACATACCAAATGGATTTTTAGAGAAAAGAGAGGAGAAAGATCAAAACTTGAACAAAGGAGCTCCACACAACTTTTTCTTAGCCTAGTGTATTTGAGAATATGAATGAGTAGTGATGAAAATGGGGAATTAAGTGTGGTTTTTATAGGATAGAAGGAGTGAAGGAGATTGGTAGGTGAAAAGGTGGGTTTAATAGTGGGAAGGTGGAAATGTAGTGTAATAGAAGAAAGGGTTTATGTGGATTTGGAGGGGTTTTGACCGGTATTTTTAAATACTGGGTCAGGTCGATCATGGAGCAGTCAAATTTTTTTAAAAGATGAACATACTTGCACCTACGCTTAACCGGTGGTCGCTGGTAGGGACTATGGCGGTTTGCCGGATTTGAGGCCGGTTCCCATTAGCTTTCCAATTCACTGTTAATCTATCGACGATTGGTCGGCGAGTCATAGATTGGCATCTGCCATTCGCTGATTGGATCACCGAATACACCCCAACTTCCAGGTGCAATGTTTGAAGCTGTCGCTTCACCGGCGTTATGCGGATTGGTATTGGTGTTTCACCGGAGAGTCGCTAGTTTCTTCTCTTTTCTCCCCTTATTCTATTTAGTACCTGCAATAGGGCGGCGTTTTGTATGTTGGCACCGGCATTTCCCCGGTCTAACGTCGTGCCTGCCCTGTTCTTCTTCTCTATTATTTGTGCATCCAAGCTACCTATATAATCAAAAATAACAAAACATTAAAATGCTCAAGATAAAAATTCTTGGGTTGCCTCCCAAGAAGCGCCTTAGTTAACTTCGTGGCATGACAGATACCGTCCCAATCTCTAGCACTTTGGAGGGTCATCCTCCGATTCACTTTCATCATCTATAGATGCATAATGCTCATCTTCACCATCGAGCACTTCCATGACATTACACTCATTCAGGGGCTTGATAGGCTGACATACATTGAAGGTCACCTTGTCACCACCTACTCAGAACTTTAGCTCCCCAAGCTCCACATCAGTTAAAGCCCTTCCCATTGCTAGTAGAGGTCGCCCCAAGATAATTGGCACCTCAATGTCTATCTCACAATCCAACACAACGATATCAGCTAGGAGTATAAATTTATCCACCTTCACAAGAACATTAACTAGCACTCCAATGGGTCGTTTGATTGACCTATCTGCAATCAAAAGCCTCAAAGAGATAGGTTTGGGACTCCCTCGCCCGAGTTTCTTGAATATCATGAGGTATAAGATTGATACTAGCACCAAGGTCACACAAAGCCTTATTGAACATGCACAAGCTAATTGTGCAAGGAATGGTGAATGCCCGAGGGTCTTCACGTTTCGGAGCAAGGTTGCTAGTCATGACAACACTACAATGATGGGTCACCTCATTGGTGCCCGTGTCCACTACCTACTTTTTCTTCAAGAGTTCCTTCATAAATTTTACACATTCTGGCATTTGAATCAAAGCATCCACCAGTGGTATATTGATAGATAATTTGCTGAACATATCGATGAATTTTCGAAATTGATTATCCTCCTTCTTTTTGGACAACCACTACGGATATGGCATGGGAAATCTTACTTCATGGTCCTTGTCATTCGGGGCCTTCATTCCCGCATTCACATGAACATTATCTTAGGGCGTCATATCAACATCTCCCTCATTTTTTCCTTCCTCATCATCACTAACACTTGGTGCTTTTAGCACCCCATCCAACACAACATCATCAATTTCCTTTGGGACATCAACATCTTTGTGCTTCACTCCCACATCTTTTAATATCTTACCACTCCTAGTCATGATTGAATGCAATGACCATCTTTCTTTGGGTTTGGGACAGCATTACTAGGAAGTGCATCCTTCATGCGGGGGTTCATTTATGCAAAAAGATGGTTCTTTTGCGCTTCGAGGTGTTTGATTGAAGCCGAGTGGGAGCTCACGATTTGGGTAAGGTTAGACACCTCCTTTCAACTCTCTAACCCCATTTTAAGTGGATTCTACTTTCTTCAACACTCGGGACAACATGTCCTTAATCTTTGAACTACCTACATAACTCACCCCTGACTATCCTTGAAGTGCTTCTACTTTTGGAGGAGGTACATAGGGGTTAGAACTTCAGTCATATCGCTCTCCGTCACGATTTTGCCTCTTTATTCCCTCATCGATCATTTCTCTTCACCCATCTAGGATTATCACGATTTCTCCAACCTTCATTCTCCTCTCTTGGGTGCCAAGGGCCTTGGTTGGAACCTTGATACCTAGGGCTAGAACCCCCCCACCCCCACCCCCCAATTTTCTTGACATGTATTGACACTCTTCTCATATCTTGAGGGTGAAGTATCATCATCAAACTGAGCATGGTTTTGAGCAGCTATAGAATTCACATTCCTTGTACCAACTCCAACCACATGTTTCGTCATCAACTCTAGATGGGTCATCATTTTGGCAAGAGTTTCATCTCTAGCATCATCTCCGTTCCTCAATTCCGTACTCAACATATTTGGGGCAACACCACTAGAAGATACCTCCTTTTCGCTAGTATGCCATGGTCGATTAGTCTTCATTATTTATCAAGTAATTCCTTGGCTACTCCATAGGGATGATCCATGATTGATCCCCCAGCCAAATTATTTGCCACAGACTTATTGATATAATCCAATGATCGGTAGAAGCTCTAAAGTATAACCCCATCGGGTAAGCCATAGTTTGGACAAATGGCTACCTTTTTCTTGAACCTCAACCATGCTTCATGGAGTTATTCCCCGCAAGCTTTCAGAAATATGTAATGTTAAAGATCAACTTCAACATCCTTGAGGGAGGAAAGAACCTAACCAAAAATGCTTTCGTGAGTTCATTCCATGAGGTAATAGATCCGGGAGGCAACTCCTCCAACACGCAGTTGCTTCCCCGGTGAGTGAGAATGGAAAGAGTCTCAATTTGATTGACTCTTGAGTGATATTTGTAATATTGAAGGGTTGAAAAATCTCCAAGAAGTTGCGGAGATGCCTGTTTGCATCCTCATTGGGCATCCCTCCAAAGAGTCCCTTCATTTGAAGTAAGTGCAACATTGTGCTCTTCCCATGCAAAATTTCATTTCCTACCGTAGGAGGTAGGCGAATTACACCTGCTACATCTGGCATTGCAGGGTCATCATCCTCATGACCATATGCCCATCCACCGAACCTTCTCCTTCTAGTGAGTGTTGGCTCATATCAAATTCAACCTAGAAGGCACCAATGACGATTGTAAAGTCAAACTAATTAAGATTCAAGATCAATTCAAAATAACAACAACTAAAGGCTATCAAACTATATTCCCCGGCAACGGCGTCATTTTTGATAACGTCCAAACTACACCCTTCTTTACAAAAGAGCGTAAATGGTCATTGTATCAAAAAAAATAACCCAATGGGTGTCGGGGTCGAATCCCACAAGGAATGTTAGTTGATCACACAATAGTCGTCTATTAAATTGAACTAATTCGCATCAATGATGTAAGACAAACAAGAGAAAATTTGTGGAAATCATTTATATAAATAAAATATGAAATTACACACTAAAAACAGGGGCAAAGTATAGAAAAGACCAATGGATGGACTACTAGGGGTGTGATATTGATAAGGGCTTCAATGGGCAGGAATTGTAAATTTCTCCTATCTATACTAAACAATATGATTAGTGGAAGATCAGGTGACATCTTAAGTTTCTCAACCAATTAGATGTCCTATACCTTGGGTTTTCTCAAATTCCAAGGTTTTTCTTCACAACAACCACATCATCTTGGGTATGGATTCACTATTTCTTGCTCCAAGCCTTAATGGATGTGTAATAATAGGTTTTGGATATGTCTAGCCCAACCCCACATAATTACCACCAAAATACCCATTAGTGTTTCCTCACCTATACCTTAATTTCCTTTTTCAAGCAAAAACAAAGTAAGAAAATGCAACCCACATTTGCAACAATGAGTTTTCTACTTAAAATTTAGAGGAAACATTAAAATCATACTAATTGAGTAAATCTAAGATCAAATACACAATATCCAACTCAAATCAACCCCAATCATTCACACACCGCTAGCAAAGAATTTAGGTACTTATGTAAGTAAAGTAAGATATTGCATTAAACAAAAATTCAATATCCATTCACAAACTTGAGTAAGAGAAATTCAAGCAAGGTCTAAACTCCAATGGAGTTTTCTACCTTGTCAATGAAGAAGATGATTCTTTCTCTTTCTACTTCTCTCTACTTTCTATACAAGCCAAAAGCAATAGAATAATCAATACTTTCTAGAATGGAATATTTAGTTCCTTTATGAGAGGTACAAAAATAGGGTACAAAGTTGCTCCTCTTTTTTCGTGCTTGATATTTTTACCCCTGACTAACGGGCCTCACTTGCGACTCACTGGTGGTTCACTGGTGTAGGTTTGCGAAACACTGGTCATCTCTAGCTGAAGGACATTGAGGTTTTTGGCTCTTCAGCATTGGACGCCGGTGCTTATCCGCGACCGCCGGTTGGTCACAGCTCCTGGCAGTGAGTTTCTTAGCACTTCAGCATCGGCACCCGCAGTTTCCTAGTGCTCATCTACGGTCTACCAGTCTCCAACCTTCTTTCAGATAGTAGACAACTGCGATCAATCAAGCGTTTCACCGGTGTCCTCAGGTGGAGCGTCGGTCATCATTTGTTTTCATGCTTTTCTCCATTCAAGTTATGTACCTACAACGATCAAGGATAAAAGGCATACAATCCACCTAATTGACTTGAAAACTAAGCAAAAACTCATGCTTAAGAGCCTAGTGAGTCAGTAAATTACCAACTCATCATACCTAAGTAGCCTCAGCATAAGTGTGACTCATAAATGTCCCACTGAAAATAGTATAGGCCACAACTTTTGTGTTAGCATTCAGAGACCTATAGAAAATCTCCAACAAGGTATCATCAAGAATCCCGTGGTTAGTAACTTGTTTCAGCTTCTTGTTGAATCTCAGCCAAGTCTCATGAAATGCTTTAGAACTCAACTGCCAGAAGTTATAAATATCATGTTTCAATTGCAATGCTCTGGAAGGTGGAAAGAACCTCTCCAAGAAAGCCCTTTTTAGTTGCCTTCATGGAGTGATCGAATCATTTGGCAGCTTAGCCAACTAGAGCGTTGCTTCACTTCCCAGTGAAAATGGAAATAACCTCAGCCAAATTGAATCTTAATTTATACCACCAGGTTGTTTGTATGCCTTGAAAATTTCCACAAAATTAGTTAAGTGGGTACATGCATCATCAATGGTATGACCAGCAAATATTCCCTTCATATTAAGCAATTGGATCATAACATTGTTAATATCAAACTTTTCCCCAGCAGGCAAAGGGGGAGGAACAATAACACCAATATCACTGGCTTCATCTATATCAACATCATCATCGTCATCAAAATACCAATGCCTCTGCTGGTCTGGACCTCTATTCTGTCTGGCTCACTCAATATCAATAGCTTGTCGTTGCTCTTCAGCAAGCTTAGCTGCCTCACGCCGTTGTGCATGAGCCTGTTATTCTGCCAACATCCAGGCTATTGCTTCTTCCACAATTTCTTGAGCATGGACGTTGGCCATTTTCTTTTTATTTCTTAGAGTTTGCTGAAGCGTGATCAATTGGAACCAGGGTTTACCTTGGCTCTGGGTACTGGGCATACACGAACCTACGACCTAAGAAGAAAACAAAAACAACAAAGAAAAATAAAATGAAAGTAAGGACACTTAGTAAAGTAAACAAAATTAACTAAATCCTAAGCTGTATTCCCCGGCAACGATGTCAAAATTTGATGTCGCCCAAATTACACTTCTATATGAGATGTAAAGCGGTCGATGTTCAAATATAGAACCCAACAAGGGTTGGGGTTGAATCCTATGAGGAATATAGAGAGGATCTCGGTTAACATACTTACTATTACTTTTAGCCTATTTATTTTTTAAGGGGGGAGTATGTAACAAATAAAATGTAAAACAACAAGCGAATGAGAGTAGAATGTTTGTTAAAATTGGTTGCAATTATTGAATGAAGTGACTAGGACTGTATTGCACATGATTGCATAACAATGTAATCTTGTTATACTAGTGATTTATCCTAGTGTTAAACATGCAACATCGGTAAGTTAAATTCACCTAAATGGTTGGTCCTCTAAATAGATAATTATCACCACGCAACTTGATTTGTGTACAAGTGTGTGCTTAATTAAACCTTACCTTTAATGTTGGATTAGTTATTTCCAGACAAGGTCAAGCTACTAGATGAGGGTTATAGACTCAAATCTCTATTATTAATCTATTTTGCATTTATTACCCCTTTGATCCGGTGAGTAAGAACATGGCGAATTCTAACATTCACTAATGTTAAGAAATAGTTAAAATGAAGGGAAGAACAATACATATATAAACCCCATTCAAGAATCACTAAGTATTTTGCCTAACTTTGTTAATTCATCATGGTTCCCACAATCATATCTATGGGATTTAGCTACGCATGCTTGAAGACTTATAACAAACAATTATAGATAGAATTATAATTATAAACCTACAAGAATTTATACAAGAAACCACACTTCTTGAATTAATCAACAGTAATCAAAAGTTAACAACCAAAACTCGCTCGATCCTTCAAAACCCAAGAACAAATTAAGAGAGATGTTTCTTGGACTTCAATTTCAGTCAAAATATGGAAAATTGAAACTTCTAAAGGAAAACTACAAATCCTATTTATAGACAAAAACAAAATCCTTTCCTAAACAAATCTGGACTCTAGCATTTGCAGGTACAACAACTCGTTGCATGATCATATGGTCCGTTGGTTATTCTGTTGGGTTATTTGTTGTTTCAGATAGACTTTGGCCTCTTTTAGATTCTGTCCCATACAATGGCTCATTGTAAGAACATACAATCCGTTGGTTTCCTTCGCTGGTTCAGGCCTTCAGGTTCATGTTTTTAGAACCTATTCTATAGGCACATAGGACGACTTGACCTTTGATTGTATGACCCGTCTTTAGCATCCATTGTATGAGGCCTCTTTTTGCACTTTCTCTGAATCTGTCACACAATCAAATGGTACGCCTTGTTGTATGAAAAAATGAGCCATAGGTGTCAGCCATTGTTTAGGCCTAAATTTTGCATTTTTTCTGATTCTCATCCTACGGTTGCCTGGTACAGCTCGTGGTAAGAACCAACGGTCCGTCCTAAGGTTTGTCTATTTGGCTTTAATCCCTTTTTCAGGTATTTCTCATACTAACTCCCATAGCCTATTTTACATGCAAAACTACGAAAACACATCATATTCAGATAAATGTACCTAAGTGCATGCATATTTACTAAGTTTTAAGCGTCGAAAGTGCCGTAAACCCATGAAGCATCACTAACTTAATAAAGTGATTATCAAAATTAAATATCAACTGCCAAGGATTGATGACTTTTTTGATCAACTCAAAGAAGCTAATTTATTTTCTAAGAATGGCCTGCACACAGGGTATTATTAGCTGAAGATAAAAGAGCAAGATATTCCAAAATCAGCTTTTCATACCTGGTATGGTCATTTCAAATTTTTTGGTGATATCATTTGGCTTGGCTATTACACCAACTGCATTTATAGACTTGATGAATCACATTTTCAAGCCTTTTCTTAATTGATTCATTATTGTGTTCATTGATGATATTTCAGTTTACTCAAAAAGTTGCCAAACATGTGAATCACTTGAGAATAGCTTCACTAACACTTAAGAAAAATAAGCTTTATGCGAAATTCCCTAAGTATGAATTTTGGCTTAATTTTGTGCCATTTTGGGTTATGTGATATCCCATGATAGTATCAAGGTTGATCCTCAAAAGTTGAAGAGTTAAGGACTGACAGAGGCCCACAAGTGCAATACATATTAGTAACTTCTTTGATTTAGCTGGTTATTATTGGAAGTTCGTAGAAGGATTTTTATCCATAGCTGCACCACTCACTAAATTAACTCAAAAGACTGCTAAATTCCAGTGGTCCAACACATGTGAAAAGTGTTTTTAAGAGCTAAAAGTAAGGTTGACTTCACCTCTTATTTTGACTATGTCTTCGGGAGCTGGTGTCTACGTGGTGTATTGTGATACTTCTAGAGTTGGATTAGACTATGTGTTTGTTATAACCCGTAGAGTTTTCGGCACTTAGATGACCTATTCGCACGTTGGTTAAGCATATTTGAAAGCCATACGTGCTAGGGAAAGGCCCGGGAAAAGATCGGACGAGAAAACCGTCGAACCATCGCGGGAGGAGCCGAGACAGAGCCCCTCCGCGATGGCAGCGTGTCACGGAGGAGAGGCCTCCGCGATGGCTCCGTGACAGGTTGCCCAGGTTCAGGCCCAAGTATATAAAGCCCCCACTTCGGTTTAAATTCATTTAACACTTCTAAATTTCCATAGAAACGCAGTGAAGCCGAGGAAGACGAAGAAAATTATATATTTTCGTCCGATTACGCTGCCAAACGCTGCCCAAACTCAAATTAATCCCAGATACCCGAGTATTTAGCAGCAGAGAGCATTTCTACGGAATTAGTTTCACGAAATACGGCCGACGAATCGGCGAGCCACCGAACTAAAGTAAGTAGAATTGCTCTAAATTAATGTCTATGTGTTCCTAGCTGAGAAGTGAATACTTCTCTCTTCTGGGCCGCTGAAAAATAGTGAGTTTTCGACCGTCTTTCGATAAGCCTAAGTTTAGGCTATAAACTATATCGAAAGTAACGTTGCTCTTTACAATAAAGCTGTATTT
Organism: Datura wrightii; assembly: GCA_035772735.1. Classification (NCBI taxonomy): domain Eukaryota; kingdom Viridiplantae; phylum Streptophyta; class Magnoliopsida; order Solanales; family Solanaceae; genus Datura; species Datura wrightii. The sequence continues at coordinate 87,707,784 of JASDFA010000016.1, read as the reverse complement.
AGTATTGATTGACGTATTTATGAATGCAGTTGGGAGAAAATAGTTGAAGTACCGGCCGAGCCTCGTCTGACGGACGAATAGTCGAAGATAAGGTATGTAAAGTTAGTTTCCTTCGGCAAGTTAAGTAATATCAGTATAGTGTAATAAATTACGGACCAGTAGAATGTTCAGAAGTCGAGTATTGCGTTATTATGAATATTGGTACGATGTGAGAAACATTGGGTTGTAATGTATATGAAACCTATCAGTATGATACAGATTCTAATGCAAGTATTAGAGATTGCCCAGTATACTCAGTATGTAATGTGATATGCCATGTCAGGATATGGTTGTATTCAGTTGAAACCCCGTATAGTAATGCAATACCCGTAAAGCACTTCAGAAATAGAATAGCAGACTAAAATGAAGTTCAGAAAGCATGTCAGGATTAGTAAATCATGTTACTATAGAAAGTCAGTATACAGCGTAGTTTAGCAGAAAGATTATATTCGTACATACATATATAGTACTTCCAGCCTCAGCATGTATTAAGTATGTACTTATTTCTATCACTAGTCCAGCATATAGTGTATACAGAAACTTAGTAAACAACAGATTTTTCAGTAGAAACATTATCTTATATAGCATTTGCCCAGTACAGCCCGGCAGGAGACTATATTCATATTTATATATCTTTACCTGCCTCAGCACGTATTAAATACGTACAGATTACTATCATTAGCCCAGCATGTAATATATATGATACTTTACCCCTAGTAGCCTCAGCATGTGAGATACACAGATAGTATTACCAGTTGAGACCGTTGTATTGTTTGGGGTTGGATTACCTAGCATCCATGACCGCCCAGGGTTAATAGCTGTATCGACTCGTCCGCCAGAGGACGAGGATACGTCACTCTACGGAGTGGCATGCCGTCCCGCCAGGGGATGAAGATGGGATGCCAGTTTTTCCCCATATTTGTGCCTTGATCGGCCTTACACACCCCAGTCGAGCAGATCGCCCGGGTGCAGATTCAGGAGTCCTCCAGACTCAGATGCAGTTATAGTCAGGGGCTCAGCGAGCCCAAGTGCATACCCAGGGGACCGGCAGGATGCTTACAGCCAGTATAGGAGATGGGTTGACCGGGGTAGGGGTATAGATTCTGTGTTGATTGTACCTCCCGACTTATGGGGGCCGGGTAAGGTTGTGTATGCCATGTTATGTTATGTATGTTATGCTATATTATAGTAGATACAAGCAGATTAGTAGTAGAATGATACGTCTCCAGGTATGATTCCTATTCCCTTCAGCATGATTAAGAACAGGTACGATCTACATCATCAGATAGTTAATCTAGTTCTTCTTATTCCAGTTTCGTCAGTTATGTTATTGATTTCAGATATCTCTTTCAGTTGTTGCTTTACATACTCAGTACCAGTGGTACTGACGCCCAGTGGGGCGCTGCATTACTTGCCTGTAGGTACCCATAGACGAGCAGGCGATACCACGTGATCCCCATCAGCGGTTGAGTATTCAGCTCCTGTCATCCGGAGACTGAATATTTAGAGGTGTAGTCCAGTTCTTTTTGTTGTACAGTACGGGTAGGTCGGGGCCCTGTCCCGATCATTTCTATTATCCTTCCTAGAGGCTTGCAGTCTTTTTATATTCCCTGTGGTCAGATGAGCCGGTCGTGAGAGGCCGTGCAGTTGTATAGTTGTTAGCATTCCTTCTTTCTATTGTGATGGTCGTGTGGGGCCACAGTTATCAGTAGTGGTGACCTTGCCGGTCACGTAGCTTTTTAATACGTTATGATTGAATTGCAGATAACTAGCCAGCATGGTGGCCTTGTCAGCCCGCATAGGTTCCCCTAAATTACCATGTTTCTGGTCAGCTGATAATACAGGTACAGAAGGCGATAGGCCATTAGGCCGGGGGCTGTATTTATAGCCGTTATATAGCCCTTTGTTTCTAGAAATGTGAGTCAGAGCCAGCTAGGCACCAGAGGTGCCCAGGCTTAACAGTTTAGCAGGTTAGGTCCTAGTAGGGCACCAGGTGCCAGTCATACCCCCCAAGGCGGGGTGTGACAAACTTGGTATCAGAGCAGGTCGTATCACAGGGAGTCTGCAAGCTGTGCTAAGCAGAGTCTTGTCCATGGATGTGTTGTGCACCACATACTATGGATAGGAGGCTGCAAGGCATGATAGGATGGTTGTCTTTTATTCTTATTCAGTCATGCTGTAGAGCGGTATAGTTTAGGGTTGAGTCCCTAAAAATCTTACCATATTCTTTGGTTACAGATAATGTCAGACCAGCGCCATCCTATCACAGGTCGGAACTTAGATGTTGCAGCAGGGGAAGGCACCAGCAGGATGCCTCACCCTCCTTTGGAGACAGCCCGACCAGAGGGCACTACAGAGGCATTATCCCAGCCTCCTCAGCAGTCTCCACCACGTCAGGAGCCACTTGGGGCGACACTACCTTCAGCAGCCCCTATATTGACTCCTTCTGACCAGGAGGTTAGGAGTGCTATAGTTATGTTAGCACAGATGATGGCTGCTCAGCGTCAGCCAATGCCATCTACAGTTGCAGAATCGTCAGGAGGGCCCGGTAGTTCGAGGGTCCGAGAGTTCTTAGCTTTGAATCCTCCAGAATTTACAGGCAGGGACCGGACAGAGGACCCTCAGGATTTTCTGGACCAAATGCAGAGGATCTTCAGGGTTATGCATGCCACGTCTACCGAGTCAGTTGAGTTGGCAGCATTCCGGTTACGGGATATTGCGGTGTTATGGTATGAAAGCTGGGAGAGGTCCCGAGGGAGAGATGTTTCCCCTCCCACCTGGGCCAGCTTTTCAGGAGCCTTTCTGGATCATTATTTGCCGCGGGAGATTCAACAGGCCCGGGTAGACCAGTTCCTACATCTAGAACAGGGGGCTATGAGTGTTCGGGAATATTCTTTGTAGTTTGATTCCTTAGCCCGATATGCACCGGCCTTTGTTGATACTATGGCATCCAGAGTGCATCGCTTTATTACGGGGTTGAATCCAGAATATGTTGAGATTTGCACTACAGCCACACTGCGAGAGGACATGGATATTGCTCGCATTCAGGCATTTGCCCAGAATATTGAGGGCATCAGACAGCGACAACGAGAGGTCACAAGGGTTAGTCAGGAACAGCGTCGCCGGGACAGGCCAGTTGAGTTACAGAGAGAGGCCCGGGGAGGACCCAGGCCCCGATTGTCAAACAGGCCGCCCAGGCCCCCACCTCCGCCACAGCCACAGGGGGGTAGATTCAGCTGCAGGGGGCAGTCAGGGATCGGTAGAGGCTCACAGTTGGCAGATTCACCATCATAGAGGAGGGCAGAGCAGAGCAGGTATACCCTACCACTTTGCCCTATATGCAGTCGACACCATCCTGGAGCATACAGATATGGCTCCACCGCATGTTATAATTGTGGCCAAGAAGGCCATTTGATGAAAGATTGCCCAGCCAGAGGTCGAGAGGACCGGGATAGACAGGATAGGGCATCAATAGGATCACGAGCTACAGCATCTTCGACTGGGCGCAGGCCCTCAGTTTCAGCAGGCAGGGGTCGGGGCAGATCATGGGCCTCCAGTACAGGTGCGGGTCCAAGCCGCACATATGCCTTACCAGGGAGGCAAATTCAGAAGCATCGCCTGATGTCGTGATAGGTATGCTAACTATCTGCTCACACCCTGCTTATGTGTTAATTGATCAAGGGTCTACCTTGTCCTATACTACTCCATTTGTGGCACGAAAGTTTAGTATTGCACCAGAATCATTACAGCAGCCCTTCTTAGTATCTACGCCCGTCGGTGACTCTATCACAGCTAGCCGAATCTACCGCGGCTGTACAGTAGAGATTGTTGACCGTCAGACCACAGTAGATCTGGTCGAGTTAGAAATGATAGACTTCGATGCCATAATGGGTATGGACTGGTTAGTACCATGCTTTGCCAATGTTAAATGTTGGACCAAGACGGTCCGATTCCACTTCCTAGGAGAAGCAGTACGAGAGTGGAAGGGTAGCACCGCTACGCCAAAAGGTAGGTTTATTTCCTACCTTCAGGCGAGAAAGTTGATATCTAAGGGGTGCATCTACCATCTTGTCAGAGTTCAGGATGTCCAAGCAGAATCTCCGACACTCCAGTCTGTCCCAGTAGTAAATGAATTCCCAAATGTATTTCCTGATGAGTTACCTGGTATTCCCCCAGAAAGGGAAATAGACTTTGCTATCGACTTGCTACCAGGCACTCAGCCAATATCAATACCTCCCTATCGTATGGCTCCTGCAGAACTCAGAGAATTAAAGGAGCAGTTGAAAGACTTGTTAGATAAAGGTTTTATCAGGCCGAGCACTTCCCCGTGGGGTGCGCCAGTCTTGTTTGTAAGAAAGAAAGATGGCTCACTCCGAATGTGCATAGATTATCGGCAGCTAAACAAAGTTACAGTAAAGAACAAGTATCCGCTTCCCAGAATTGATGACTTATTTGATCAGCTACAGGGAGCCAGATACTTTTCCAAAATTGACTTGCGGTCCGGATATCACCAGGTCCGAGTACGTGAGAGAGATATTCCTAAGACAGCATTCAGGACCCGATATGGACATTTTGAATTTCTAGTTATGTCCTTCGGGCTAACGAATGCCCCAGCAGTCTTCATGGACCTGATGAACAGTATTTTCAGACCTTTCCTGGACTTGTTCGTGATAGTATTCATTGATGACATTCTGGTGTATTCTCGCTCTGAAGCAGATCACCGGACTCATTTGCGGACAGTGCTCCAGATTCTCAGGGACCGCCAGTTGTATGCTAAGTTTTCGAAATGTCAATTCTGGCTTAACTCAGTAGCCTTTTTAGGGCATATTGTCTCAGACACTAGTATACAGGTAGACAAGCAGAAGATAGAAGCAGTTAAGTCATGGCCTAGGCCTACCACCCCGACTGAAGTTCGTAGCTTCCTGGGGTTGGCAGGATATTATCGGAGGTTCGTTGAGGGATTCTCAACCATTGCAGCACCTTTAACTAAATTGACACAGAAAGCAGCAAAGTTTCAGTGGACGGAGGCATGCGAGCAGAGTTTCCAGGAACTGAAAGACAGATTAACCTCCGCCCCAGTATTAGCATTGCCGGAAGGCACAGAGGGTTATTCAGTCTATTGCGACGCATCAGGTGTCGGATTGGGTTGTGAGTTAATGCAGCATGGTAGAGTGATTGCATATGCTTCCAGACAGCTGAGGAAACACGAAAAGAATTATCCTACCCATGACCTGGAATTGGCCGCAGTAATTCATGCCATAAAAAATATGGAGGCATTACCTGTACGGCGTCCATGTTGATATTTACACAGATCATAAGAGCCTGCAGTACATTTTCACTCAGAGGGAGTTGAATTTATGGCAACGCCGCTGGTTAGAGCTGTTAAAAGACTATGATGTGAATATTCTATACCACCCCGGAAAAGCTAATGTTGTAGCAGATGCCCTGAGTCGTAAGTCAATGGGGAGTTTGGCGTATTTGCGACCTGAGAAACAGAAATTAGCTAAAGAAATTCATCAGTTAGCTGGCCTAGCCGTTCGAGTAATAGAAACAGAAAATAATGGAGCAGTAATTCAGAATTCTGCAGTGTCATCGTTAGTTACAGAGGTAAAAGAACGGCAGTATGAGGATCCCGATTTAGTCCAGCTCAGAGATAGAGTTCAGAAGGGTAAGGAGCCAGATTTTCAGATAACCGAGGATGGTGTGCTACATTGTAAGGGCCGCCTTTGTGTCCCGAATGTCGCAGGACTTCGTGGGCAGATCATGCATGAGGTACACTATGCTCGCTATTCCCTTCACCCAGGGGCGACGAAAATATACCACGACATCAGAGACATCTACTGGTGGCCAGGTATGAAAACTGAGATAGCTGAATTTGTATCTAGATGTGCTAATTGTCAGCAGGTGAAAGCAGAGCACTAGAAACCGGGTGGTTTGACTCAGGAGATAATGATACCTATGTGGAAATGGGAAGTAATAAACATGGATTTTGTAACAGGGTTACCCCGTACTAGATGTAGAAATGATTCCATTTGGGTAATAGTTGACAGGCTGACAAAATAATCTCATTTCCTGCCAGTAAGGGCTACCTTCTCAGTTGAGGATTATGCCAAATTATATATCAGAGAAATAGTTAGATTGCATGGAGTGCCGGTATCTATTATTTCAGATAGGGGAGCACAGTTTACAGCTAGATTCTGGCAGTCATTTCAGAAAGGTCTGGGGACGCAGATTAATTTGAGCACAACATTCCATCCTCAGATAGATGGGCAGGCTGAACGTACAATTCAGACGCTCGAAGATATGCTACGAGTGTGTGTGTTAGATTTTGGGGGTAGCTGGGATGAACATCTTTCGTTAATTGAATTTGCTTATAATAACAACTACCATTCAGCTATCCAGATGGCACCTTTCGAAGCATTGTATGGGCGAAAATGTAGATCGCCGGTGGGCTGGTTTGAGAAAGGGGAATCAGCATTAGTTGGCCCAGACATTGTTCGGCAGTGCGAGGAAAAGATAAAGCTTATCCGAGAACGTTTACTGACCGCTCAGAGCCGCCAGAAGTCATACGCAGATAGGCGGCGCAGAAATCTAGAATTTTCGGTAAACGACTGGGTATATCTGAAAGTGTCCCCAATGAAAGGGGTAATGAGGTTTGGCAAGAAAGGCAAGCTTAGCCCGAGATTCATTGGGCCATATCAGATTCGGCGAAGAATAGGCTGCGTGGCATACGAGTTAAACTTGCCTCCAGAGTTACCGTTGGTTCACCCAGTATTCCATGTTTCTATGCTAAGGAAGTTCGTAGGGGACCCTTCTACAGTAGTTCCAGTTCAGGATGTCCAGATCATAGAAGAGTTAGTATATGAAGAGGTTCCCGTAGCCATTTTAGACAGACAGGTTCGCAGACTGAGAACTAAAGGTGTTGCATCTGTCAAAGTATTGTGGCGTAACAGAAATCGGGAGGAAATGACGTGGGAGGCTGAAGAAGATATGAAAACCAGATACCCTCACCTATTTCAGGCCTAGTCAGACGACAGGTACGTCCGTATCAATATTTATACAGTACTTTATGGTTGTATGTTATAAATAATAAAGAAAGAAGTGATATTCTCCGTGACACGTTGCCCATGTTCAGGCCCAAGTATATAAAGCCCCCACTTCGGTTTAAATTCATTTAACACTTATAAATTTCCAGAGAAACGCAGTGAAGCCGAGGAAGACGAAGAAAATTATATATTTTCGTTCGATTACGCTGCCAAACGCTGCCCAAACTCAAATTAATCCCAGATACCCGAGTATTTAGCAGCAGAGAGCATTTCTACGGAATTAGTTTCGCGAAATACGGCCGACGAATCGGCGAGCCACCGAACTAAAGTAAGTAGAATTGCTCTAAATTAATGTCTATGTGTTCCTAGCTGAGAAGTGAATACTTCTCTCTTCTAGGCCGCTGAAAAATAGCGAGTTTTCGACCGTCTTTCGATAAGCCTATGTTTAGGCTATAAACTATATCGAAAGTAACGTTGCTCTTTACAATAAAGCTATATTTAGTATTGATTGACGTATTTATGAATGCAGTTGGGAGAAAATAGTTGAAGTACCGGCCGAGCCTCGTCCGACGGACGAATAGTCGAAGATAAGGTATGTAAAGTTAGTTTCCTTCGGCAAGTTAAGTAATATCAGTATAGTGTAATAAATTACGGACCAGTAGAATGTTCAGAAGTTGAGTATTGCGTTATTATGAATATTGGTACGATGTGATAAACATTGGGTTGTAATGTATATGAAACCTATTAGTATGATACAAATTCTAATGCAAGTATTAGAGATTGCCCAGTATACTCAGTATGTAATGTGATATGCCATGTCAGGATATGGTTGTATTCAGTTGAAACCCCGTATAGTAATGCAATACCCGTAAAGCACTTCAGAAATAGAATAGCAGACTAAAATGAAGTTCAGAAAGCATGTCAGGATTAGTAAATCATGTTACTATAGAAAGTCAGTATACAGCGTAGTTTAGCAGAAAGATTATATTCGTACATACATATATAGTACTTCCAGCCTCAGCATGTATTAAGTATGTACTTATTTCTATCACTAGTCCAGCATATAGTGTATACAGAAACTTAGTAAACAGCAGAGTTTTCAGTAGAAACATTATCTTATATAGCATTTGCCCAGTACAGCCCGGCAGGAGACTATATTCATATTTATATATCTTTACCTGCCTCAGCACGTATTAAATACGTACAGATTACTATCATTAGCCTAGCATGTAATATATATGAGACTTTACCCCTAGTAGCCTTAGCATGTGAGATACACAAATAGTATTACCAGTTGAGACCGTTGTATTGTTTGGGGTTGGATTACCTAGCATCCATGACCGCCCAGGGTTAATAGCTGTATTGACTCGTCCGCCAGAGGATGAGGATACGTCACTCTACGGAGTGGCATGCCGTCCCGCCAGGGGACAAAGATGGGATGCCAGTTTTTCCCCATATTTGTGCCTTGATCGGCCTTACACACCCCAGTCGAGCAGATACGCCCGGGTGCAGATTCAGGAGTCCTTCGGACTCAGATGCAGTTATAGTCAGGGGCTCAGCGAGCCCAAGTGCATACCCAGGGGACTGGCAGGATGCTTACAGCCAGTATAGGAGATGGGTTGACCGGGGTAGGGGTATAGATTCTGTGTTGATTGTACCTCCCGACTTATGGGGGCCGGGTAAGGTTGTGTATGCCATGTTATGTTATGTATGTTATGCTATATTATAGTAGATACGAGCAAATTAGTAGTAGAATGATACGTCTCCAGGTATGATTCCTATTCCCTTCAGCATGATTAAGAACAGGTACGATCTACATCATCAGATAGTTAATCTAGTTCTTCTTATTCCAGTTTCGTCAGTTATGTTATTGATTTCAGATATCTCTTTCAGTTGTTGCTTTACATACTCAGTACCAGCGGTACTAACGCCCAGTGGGGCGCTGCATTACTTGCCTGCTGGTACCCATAGACGAGCAGGCGATACCACGTGATCCCCATCAGCGGTTGAGTATTCAGCTCCTGTCATCCGGAGACTGAATTTCTAGAGGTGTAGTCCAGTTCTTTTTGTTGTACAGTACGGGTAGGTCGGGACCCTGTCCCGATCATTTCTATTATCCTTCCTAGAGGCTTGCAGTCTGTTTATATTCCCTGTGGTCAGATGAGCTGGTCGTGAGAGGCCGTGCAGTTGCATAGTTGTTAGCATTCCTTCTTTCTATTGTGATGGTCGTATGGGGCCACAGTTATCAGTAGTGGTGACCTTGCCGGTCACGTAGCTTTTTAATACGTTATGATTGAATTGCAGATAACTAGCCAGCATGGTGGCCTTGTCGGCCCGCATAGGTTCCCCTAAATTACCATGTTTCTGGTCAGCTGATAATACAGGTACAGAAGGCGATAGGCCATTAGGCCGGGGGCTGTATTTACAGCCGTTATATAGCCCTTTGTTTCTAGAAATGTGAGTCAGAGCCAGCTAGGCACCAGAGGTGCCCAGACTTAACAGTTTAGCAGGTTAGGTCCTAGTAGGGCATTAGGTGCCAGTCATACCCCCCAAGGCGGGGTGTGACAGTGTTGATGCAAGAGGTTGAAGTAATTGCCTATTCCTGACACCAGTTGAAGAAGCTCAAGAAGAATTATCCGAATTATGATTTGGAGTTAGTCGCTGTAGTATTTATGCTAAAGATTTGACATCACTATTTTTGTGGTGAGCATTGTGATGTGTTCACTAATTAAAAGAGCTTGCAATATATCTTTAAGCAGCAAGAGTCGAATCTCAAACAAAGATTGCAATATATCTTTAAGTAGCGAGAGTTGAATCTCAAACAAAGAAGGTGGCCAGAGTTATTGAAAGATTATGACTTGACTATTTTGTATCATCCAGGTAAGGCTAATGTTGTTGTTGACGCTTTACGTCATAAGTATATGGGTACATTAGCATATCTCCAACCCTATGAAATGGGCAGATATATTCAAAGACTTTCTAGTCTTAGAGTTTGGTTGGATGAAACTAATGGAGGTAAGTTGGTTGGGATCACTCAATCACGATCCGATATTGTGGAGAGAAACAAGTCCAAACAATTTGAAGATGAACTCTTTGTAAAGATAATAAATTGAGTGGAAAATGGTGAATATACTTCATCCGGAATTGGTACTGGTAATAATGTGTTGAGATTGCAGTGTTGTTTATGTGTTTCAGATGTTAATGCTCTTTGGCAAGAATTGATAGTGGACGCTCATAGCTACAAATGTTTTGTGCATCTTGGATCTGCCAAGGTGTTTAATGATTTGAAATAACACTATTGATGAAGAGTATGAAAGTTGATATATTCAATTTTGTGGCTAAGTGTCTAAATCATCAGCAAGTATAGGATGAGCCTCAGTGACCTAGTGGTTTGGCTTAGAATATTGAAATCCCGCGATGGAAATAGGAGATGATCAATATGGACTTTGTTGTGGGTTTATCCCACATAAGGACCAAGAATGATTCAATTTGGGTGATTGTGGATATGCTTACAAAATCCACATATTTCTTTTCTATAAAAACGACTAATACCGCAACTCACTATGCTAAGCTATATTTAAAAGAGATAGTGAGCTACATGGTATTTTGACATTTATTATTTCAGATATAGGCACACAATTTATTGTTCATTTTTGGAAGTCGTTCCAAGAGGGTCTAGAAACTTGTATCAATTTAAGCACTGCTTTCCACCCTCAGACGGATAGGCAAGAAGAAAAAACTATCCAGACTCTCGAGGATATATTGAGAGTGTGTATGATTGATTTTGGAGGTAATTGGATGAACACCCACTTCTTGTCGAATTCTCATACAATAATAGTTATCAGGTAAGATCCAAATGACTCCTTATGAAGCTCTTTATGGCGATGTTGTAGATCTCAAATTGGTTGATTCGAACTGATGGAGGTAGAATTATTGGGTCCTAACTCCATTCATAAAGTTATCAAGAAAGTGAATCTTACTGGGAGTCGACTCAAAATAGCTCAAAGTCGACTAAAGTCTTATACTTACATGAGATGGCGTGAGATGGAATTTATTGTGGGTGATCGAGTGTTTTTAAGGGTTTCACATATGAAGGGTGTCATGTGTTTTGGTAGGAAGGGAAAACTTAGTCCTCAATTTAATAATCCTTATGAAATTGTAAAGAGAGTACGGAAGGTGGCTTATGAGTTGAATTTACCATCGGAGATGTTTATGGTGCATCCCGTCTTTTGTGTTTCTATGTTGAGGTTGTATAGGATTGACCAATCCCAATCTTTTCCCATAAGGACATTGGGGTTGAGAATCAAAGATGTAGCTTCAGTTAAATCATTGTGGTGAAATTGCGACATCGAGGAAGTAACATGGGAAGCAGAGAAGGATATGAAAAAGATATGTCCTTACTTGTTCCTCATTTTAGGTTTGAGTTATACCCCTTAGTTATTGTATTTTTGCAAATATTGATTGGAGGTATGAAATTCCCTATGTTGTGTTATGAGTTGGTGATTTCAATTGTTAGAGTCCTTGTGAGGGCCACATTATTGATTTTTATGTTGTTAGCTGAGTTTTAAATATTTGAATTTGCTCTATTTATAAAAAAAGCTCTGGAAAAATTTAATTTTAGGAGTTAGTTAAATTCTAGGGTATGATCTACATTCAAGGATGAATGTTCCCAAGGGGAAGATAATGTAACACCCTATATTTTTGAGTTAGGTTTGAACTTATTAAATGCTTGTAGTTAGTCCCGATGTGTATAACAAATGTGTTATATTTACCACAAATTGTTCTTGAAATTGATTTAGGGCGTATAGGTTTCCTAAAGCCCTGGTAAGTTGAAAAGTGCAAGAAAAAAAATCAAAATTTTCAATTGAATTTGCATAAGGTCTTCATTTGAGCACGTATAATTCCTAATTGGCTAGGAATCTTGGAGAAGTTTGTCCATGAAAGTTGTATCCCTTTGAAAGATCCTTCAAAATATATAAAGGTCATGCAAATCCGAGTTGTGAGCAAAATGTTATGGATGATTTATAAATAAAGTGTAGAAGAAATCACACTTCTTGAATTAATCAACAATAATCAAAAGAAACAACCAAAACTTGTTTGATCCTTCAATACCAAAGAACAAATTAAGGGAGATGTTTCTTGGACATCAATGTCGGTCAAAATAAGGAAATTATCAAAACTTGTAAAAGAAACCTACAAATCCTATTTATTGCCAAAAATAAAATCCTTTCTTAAACAAAATTGGATTCTAGCATTGGTAGGTATAACAACTCATTGCATGATCATTTAGTCCATTGGTTTGTTTGTTGGATGATTCGTTGTTTCAAACTGACTTTATCCTCTTTAGATTCTATCACATACAATGACTCGTTGTAAGAGCATAGGAGCCATTGGTTCCCTTTGTTAGTTCAGGCCTTCAGGTGCATGTTTTTAAAATGTCTTGGTATGGGCACATAGGATGGCTCGTCCTTTAATTGTAAGACCTATCTTTAGCATCCGTTGTACGAAGCCTCTTTTTGCACTTTTTCTGAATGGTACAGCTTGTTGTATGGTTGTAATACCCCAGAATTTCCTATGATCAAACCCTAGACATGTACCAGATTCAGCTGGAAAATACGCATTTTCCCCTCAGTACGACTCATAGTACGAGCCGTTGTATCGTGGTACAGGCCGTATGATAGAGTCATGGTAAATTTTTGGATGACAGGTCTTGTACCAATGAGCCAAGGTATAACTCATAGATCTATGTAATGGACCGTGGTAAAGGAGTCGTGGTACATTTCTGGTGGGCCTAGGATTGATAGCCCCAGTCTTGATACGACTCATTGTAGGAAACAATGAGTCATGGTTTACACCCGTGGTTAGAAGTAGAGAAGTCGGAAGTTGGGTGCTGTAGAAATAGATGGGTTTAATGACCCGTTATCTCGAGGTACGACCCATGGTTTATGTCCACAGAAAGGTTCATAAGCTCATCCTCCCAACCAAGAGTCCACACCACGACTCGTGGTGAGAAGGTACGACTTGTGGTTAGGAATCAAAACATGATGCTGGATTTCCAGGTGATGGTCATGCAAGTGATTGTACGATCCATAGTAAGGAACCATGAGTCATAGTAGACGTCCATGGAAAGAATAAGAGAGTGGGAGAATAGGGCCGGTCTGGGAATGAGAGGATACCACGAGTCATTGTTTAAAGGTACGACTCGTGGTAGCTGGTAACATGGTTTTTCCTGCAAAATCATTAAGCATATTTTCATTATTCTTGAGATCCTAATTCCTAAATTATGTCATTTTTATCTTGGGAAAAGGGTGTTTTAGAGGTATTATCAACCCTATAATCTTCATTCTCTTCCTAACACCCTAATTAGAAAATCAAAGTCTCTCAAAACCTCTCAAGAATTTTTAAGGTTCTTCCTCAAATTCTCCCTAAGTGCAATTGGGATTTCAAGGCTAGTAGGTGATTGTCAAATTCTAGGTATGTGAATTACCAATGATGCATTCTTCAACCCTCATCCCCTTCTCCAATTGAAATCATGATTTCTCATTCCCCATGCCCTAATTTTGAAAATTTTAGGGTTTTAATGGGTGTTAAATTCCTCCATGATTCTCCTATGGGTTTAACTATCTGGATCAAATTGATGATCCCATGACTAGGGTTTTGTATTTCTATCAAATCTTCCATGAAATTTCTATCAAGCATGATTATGAATTTTTATGGTTAAATTCCCTTCTATTGGAATCCCATGATTTTCTTATAATTTCAACTCTCAATTTTTAAGTTACGTATTTGATCATGATGTAGAATCTTTACAAATACCCTTATTGAAATTATGAATTTTAAGTAAAATGAATTTCTCAAGTATGCATAGCTTTTACAAGTATCATGTATATGTCGGCCGACTCACAGGACCTTCTCCATGGCTAGTTTACGTATTTCATGATTTTTAACAAGCCTATGTGATTCACCCATGTTTTATGATTATGATATGAGCACTATATATGTTTTTTAGTAGAATTTATCATTGAGTAGACTGGTGTTCCAGCGTACCCACATCTCAAAACTACATGCCAACGTAGCCATGATGGGGTCCTCCACGAGAATGTCTCACATGCCCGAACACCCATGAGTGATATCGCCCCTTTTTCATGGTTCTACCCTTTTCAAGGTACGAACAACCTCTTGACTAGGGATTTACAGGTTGGACTTCATGTATGCTCACGTAGGGTATGTCAGTTATAAGAATCTTTCATTGATCTTTATGTTTATTGTCACGACTTGAACATAGGCCTGGATCGAGACATGGGAGAAAGAACCCTGAGGGGCTCCAAGTCGACCCATGGTATGAACATGACAACTAAAGCTCAACATAACAAATGCGGAAATCTAACATTTGAAATAGCGGAAGTCTGAAAATCCAATAATATCTGAACAATGGAAAGCATAATATTGATCCAAAGTTGAATACATGCTATGTCTAATAAGCCTCTACATACTGACAAGTTGATCCGACAAAACCCCAACTAACTCACTAAAGACTAAAACTAAAGATACTGATTATAAGTTGATAAAAAGTTCCTCGAAGGATGAGGATTCACCAACCAACTGAGTATTCTAGAACTCTAAAAATCTGGCTCGCGGCGGAACTGAACCTGAACGTCCGAGCCTGTTTCATGAAATGATACACTATAGAGTATGTGGTCAGTACTTGAAATGTACTAAGTATGCAAGGTAAATAAAACCGCTAACTATGTAAAACTAAAATCATGCATATCATAAAATATATTCAAGATAAGATTATGAGAGTAAGGCTTGCATGCTATTATCTGAAAAATATGATTTAAACATTGCTGAGTATCATAACTAATTCAATTGACCCAAAGTTGAAATTGATAATCATAAGTAAAACTAAACATTTGGGTCAAACCTGTCGAAAACATAATATACATGCATAACTGAAAATCATGAGGAACAATGGGAGACTCATCATATAACTGACATTACCACGATAGAGCTTACGTGGTCCCGACTATCATACTCAAGTGGGTAGAGTTGTCCAAAGCCTTCCTAGGGCTAAGGGCGGTACCATGATATCGACATCAAGATGAAGGCCCCTCGGGGTAGGGAAGCACACAAGGGAGGTCCCAAGTAATCTGAACATACCTATGTTGATACGTAGTTTTAAGGCACAGGGTTGACTGAACCCTTAGCATACTCGGTGGTAAACACTACTCCCAAAAACATGCATATGCTCTGTATCGTTTTTCAAAAAAGATGAATCATCGCCTTTTGACTAAGATGAATCATAACATAATATACATAATCTTAAAACATAACATGAGGAGCCTCGGCTCAACCATACCACAAGTTGAAAGTTGGGAGTCTAGTCTCCAAAACAATATGATAAGCTAATAACATGAAATTGAAGTAAACCAGGAAACATACTTGATCATATGGGCTTGCCCAAACTTATATATTCTTTGAGATAGTAAAAATCATGGATATAAACATGGGTAGTTCAAAATGATACTTTCATCATATACATCTCATCATACTTGAAAACATAGATCATAATCTCAACTTTTCATGAACTTTCATAATTGGGCATCATAATTGAGAGACTTTGGAATCATGAATTTTTAATTAAAATCATCATAAAACATGCCCATAAATCTTAAAACAACATTAGAAACATGAATAAATGTTACCCATGATAGATACTTAGAGAATCTCACAAATTGGGTTAAAACCCCATAGATTCATAAACCTTGAATTACGTGAATTAGAAGAGGACTTGGGCATGGGAGTGAAGGAATATTCCCATTCATAACCCTACATACCCGGGTACTTTGAATTTCACAACCTCTCTTGAGAATTAAAGTGAATTGAGGAAGAACCTAAAGAATCTTCTAGTTGATCTTCAATACACTCTTTGATCTTGCATGCATGGAATGGGGAGGTTTAGAATAGGTTAAGCACCCTTAAAACTCTTCTAACCGAGCTTAAAATAAAGTAGTATAGAACCTAGGTGCTTAGAAATTACGATAACACCCTTAATAAAATGTAGAAAAAATACACATGACCAGTCACCACGAGGGACACCACGACTCGTGCTATACCTAACGACTCTTGGTGACACAGTTGTGATGAACACTGCCCAAATTTTAAACATCTAGCCTACTCCTGAACACGACCAACTCCACGAGTTGTGGAGTCACTTCACGACTCATGGCTACCTCTCGTGGCTCCGGGAAGTTAAACCTTGAACCATAGACCATCTTGACCACGACTCACTTAACGACTCATTGATTCTCTCATGGTCACCCCATGACCACGAGTTCCTGTCAATTCTCCCTTGACATCACGAGTCACTTAACAACTCGTGAAGTCTCCTCACAAGTCATTGGACAACTCGTCTTGTGACCTGGTGCAAAATTTTCTGTTCTCCGTTTAAACCCTCGGGTTTGATCTTAGGGCTTTTGGGGTATTACAATAGCTTCCCCTTGTGAACATTCATCCTCAAATGTGAATGAACATACTGAAAAGCTAGGGAAAAGAACTGACATCTCAAATACTGAATATCTAAAGCCGAAAACTAACAGAATGACTGACCCCGGATTGAGATACATGACTGAACTAAATCATAATCACACATATATATGTTAACATAAAAGAAACTGGAACACATGAACTGAACATGAAACTGAATAGAGTATTGAGGAGGAACTGGTACTTCAAGTTGGAACTGAATCGGAAGGGAATAAATGCGGGTATTTAGACATCATATTTGCTTCGACTTCCCACGTAACTCCCTCAACATGCGGGTTTCTCCACGAAACCTTTACTGAAGCTACCTCTTTGCTTCTAAGCTTCTGAGCCCGATGATTATGTATTTCAATCGGAACCTCCTCTTAGCTAAGTCTATCTTTCACACCTACGCTTTCCACCGGAACAACCAAAGACGGATCATCCTTGCACTTCTTTAAAAGCCACAAATGGAAAACTGGATGTACTGAAGCCAATTTTGAGGGCAACTCCAACTCATAGGCTACCTTGCTAACATGTCTCACAATTTTGTACGGGCCAACATAGTGAGGACTAAGTGTCCCCTTCCTTACAAATCTCATCACTCCCTTCATGGGAGATACCTTCAGAAACACCCAATCATCAACTTTGAACCCAAGTTCTCTCCTCCTCACATCCACATAGGACGTTTGGTGACTCTGAGCCGTTTTTAACCTTTCCCTGATAAGATAAACTTTCTCCATGGTCTCATGAACTTAATTTGTCCCTATCAACATAGCTTCACCGACTTCAAACCAACCATTAGGCGATCTACATCTTCGCCCATAAAGAGCCTCAAACGGAGCCATATGAATGTTGGAATGGTAACTGTTGTTATAGCAAATTCGATGAGAGGTAAATGATCATCCCAACTACCCTTGAAGTCAATTATACACGCTCTCAACATATCCTCAAGAGTCTGAATGGTCCGTTCAGCTTGACCGTCTATTTGCGGGTGAAAAGTTGTACTAAGCTTGACTTGAGTACCAAGTCCCTTTTGAAACGATCTCCAAAACTAGGAGGTAAGCTAAGTACCTCTATCTGATATGATAGACAAGGGAACTCCATGCAACCAAACTAACTCCCAAATACACAATTTATCATAATCCTCTACTGAGTTAGTAGTCTTGATCGACAGAAAATGAGCTGCTTTAGCCAACCTATCCACAATCACCCATACAGAGTCATACTGTCGACGAGTATGAGGCAACTATAATGAAATCCATATTGATTTGCTCCCACTTCCAATTAGGGATACTAATGTCTTGAAGCACACCCCCAAGTCTTTGATTCTCAACTTTCACCTGTTGACAATTCAGACACTTTGCCACAAACTCTACTATGTCCCTCTCCATGCCATTCCACCAATAGACTTCTCGTAGGGCATGATACTTCTTGGTGGCACCTGGATGTATGAAATATCTATAACCATAAGCCTCATGCAACATTCGCTCCTCAAGTCATCAACACCCGAAACACACAAACGACCTTGATGTCGTAGTATGTCATCTTCCCTTTGGGAGAAGGCCTCCACCTGCTGATTCTGAATGGCTTCCTTCAACTTTAACAAAATAGGATCCTCGTCTTCTCTAGCCATGACTTCGGTCACCAAGGAAGATTCTGATCCATCCGGAACAATGACACCACCATCTGTCGAGTTAACAAGATGAACTCCTAGTCGTGCAAGCCGATGCACATCCTTCACTAACTCTTTCCTCTCCTCATCTACATGGGACACAATCTCCATAGAAAGACTGCTAAGAGCATCTTCCACTACATTGACCTTTCCCGGATGGTGAAGGACACTCATTTTGTAATTGTTAATTAGCTCCAACCACCTTCTTTGACGTAGATTTAGATCCTTCTAAGTAAACACGTACTTTAGGCTTTTGTGGTCCATAAACACATCCATATGGACCCTGTATAGATAGTGCCTCCAAATCTTCAAGGAAAATACTACTGTCGCCAACTCAAGGTCGTGAGTCTGATAGTTCTTTTCATGGAATTTCAGCTGCCTAGAAGCATAGGCTATAACCTTACTGTCCTGCATTAATACATAACCACGGTTGATCCTTTAGGCATCACAATAAACCACAAACCCATCGGTACCCTTAGGTAGAGTCAACACTGGCGCTGAGGTGAGTCGAGTCTTCAACTCTTGGAAACTCTTCACACAGGCCTCCAACCATTGAAACTTCACTTTCTTCTGGGTCAACGTAGTCAACGGTGCTACAATGGATGAGAATCCTTCCACGAACCTCCTATAATAACCAGCCAAGCCCAAGAAACTCTTGATATCCGTAGGACTCACTGGTCTAGGCCAATTCTTCACAGCTTCTATCCTTTGAGAGTCCACCTGTACATCCTCACTTGACACCAAATGACCCAAAAATGCTATCCAGTCCAATCAAAACTGACACTTGCTGAATTTTAGCATACAACTGGCGGGTGGAGGCTATCAATCTGATTTCATAACTAGTTAATACGTTCGAAAAATAAAAAGAAGTTCTCTTTCTAGATCCTTAAGAGTCTGTAGCACCACCATCAAATGAGCAACATGCGCCTCCTCACTCTGAGAGTATATGAGAATGTTGTCTATTAACACAATTATGAACATGTCCAAATACAGCTTGAACACCCTGTTTATTAAATCCATAAAAGCTGCAGGAGCATTTGTTAGTCCAAAAGGCATAACTACAAACTCATAGCGACCATACCGAGTCTTGAAGGCTATCTTCGAGATGTTACTCTCTCTAACCTTGAGCTGATGATATCCGGATCTGAGGTCTATCTTTGAAAAACACTTGGCACCGTAAAACTAGTCAAACAAGTCATCAATTTTGGGGAGGGGATACCTATTCTTGACTATGACCTTGTTCAACTACTGATAGTCAATGCACATTCAAAGGGGGATCCTTCTTTCAGAGAAAGAGTACTAGCGCACCTTACAGGAATTTTCTAGGTTTGATGAAACCCTTGTCTAAGAGGTCCTTCTACTACTCCTTCAACTCCTTTAGTTCTGCTAGAGCCATTTTGTAAGGAGGAATAGATATATGCTGCATGTCGGGAAAGAGGTAAATACCAAAGTTGATCTCCCTCTCGGGAGGAATTCATGGTAGATCATCTAGAAACACCTCTGGATACTCACACACTATATGAACTGACTGGATAGTTGGGGTCTCAGACGTAGCATCTTTTAACCTAACTAGATGGTATACGCAACCCTTAGAAATCATTTTTCTGGCCTTAAGGTAGGAAATGAAATGAGCTACAGGAACAACTGAACTACCTTTCCATTCTAGGACTGGCTCACCCAGAAATTGAAACTCTACCACATGAGTTCTACAATTTACTAAAGCAAAACATGCATGTAGCCAATCCATTCCAAAGATAACATCAAAATCTATCATGGCTAGCTCTACTAAATCTGCCAAGGTGACTTTCTGAAGGACTATGACAGGGCAATTTATGTACACCCGTCGAGCTATAATTGAATCACCTACTGGAGTAGAAACTGAGAAGGGTTATGATAGGATTTTGAGACTGACTTAGAAACTACTAGCAATACAGGGTGTTACAAAAGATAAAGTATCCCCTGGATCTAACAAAGCATATACATCAAGGTAGAATACTCATAACATACCAGTGACTATATCTGGAGAGGCCTCCTACTCCTAACGAGATATGAGGGCATAAAATCTGTTCTGATGCTGACCACCACCTGCACTAGTGGATGCACCCTTCTGAGCTGAGCATGCTAGTGGGGTTGCTGAACTAGTGGCTGGGTCTCTGCATCTACCATGGCCCTATCTAATGGCTGGACAATCTCTGAGCATATATTCGGGCTTCCCATACCTAAAACAATCATCTGTACCTACTAAGAACTGACCAGTGTGCCTTCTGCCACACCTTTCATAACCTTAAATATTGGGCTCTATGGATCTGCTCCCCTGACCTTGAGATCCTGATGCTCGTCCCCTTTGGTTGCGTCTAGATCTGGATGGTACACTTGCTACTAATGATGTTGGGACTGATGATCTCAGATGAGACTGCTCATGATGCCCACCACCAGGCCTCTACTGGGAGAACTCAAAATTGTCAGTCTTGGCCCTCTTGGCCTCTCTCTCCCGCTCACTCACTTGTAGCGCCTCCACTTGTTGGGCATATAGAACTAGCCATGAGAAGTCCATATGCTGATGAAGCATAGCAATCCTACAATCCTTTACCAAATAGTCTGTTATCCCATCCATGAACCATCTCACTCAAGCCCTCTGATCAGCCACCATCTCTGGTGCATATTTGGATAAGCGGGTGAACTCTAAAGCATACTCCTAGACTATCATGTGTTCTGCCTCAGATTCTCAAATTCAGCTGCCTTTATCTCCCTCATCTCATGGGGAAAGAGCCGATCCATGGACACAGTAAGAAACTCATCCCAACCAATAGGACCCACTCCAACAGCTCTGCTATCCTTCCACTGTCTAAACAAGATATGTGCAACCTCTTTTAACTGATAAGAGGCTAGGTCTGCACACTCCTCCCCCGTCACCCCCATAATTTGGGTTATCTTCTAGATATCATCAATAACATCGTGTGGATCCTCATCTAGCTTCGATATGAGAAACTCCGGAAGGTTCATCCTAAGAAAGTCCCTAACTCTTGCCGTTGCTACATTCCCATTACGGGGAACATGCACTATCATCTGCTGGTTGACCTGGGCAGTCAATTCCTGTGCTAACATCTGGATGGCTACCCTAAACTCTGCATGGGAGACCTGCTCGGGCACATGATCCTTGGGGTCTAGTGGGGCTTGCTGGTGCCCATCCCTATTTCCATTTCTTCTTTTGTTAACTCGGCGAGGCGGCATGATTCTGCAAATGCGTATAGCATGAGTTAGAAAGATAGAGAGAGATTTCATTGCACAACATAGATCATGAAAGAAGGGAAATTTCCTAAAATGTTTCATAGCCTCTTCTTCATAAGTGTGGCATGCTTCACACCCATGAAAAAGACACTACTTAACATTGTTTCCAGACACCCTAGGACACTTCAAAACCTAATGCTTTTATATTAAGTTTGTCACGACCCGAACATAGGTCTGGATCGAGACACGGGACAAAGAACCCCGAGGGGCTCCAAGTCGACCCATGGCATGAACATGAAAACTAAAGCTCAACATAATAAATGCTAAAAATATAACATTTGAAATAGTGGAAGTCTGAAAATCCAATAACATCTGAACAACAGAAAGCATAATATTGATCTGAAGCTGAATACATGCTATGTCTGATAAGCCTCTACGTATTGACGAGTTGAGGGGACAAGACCTCAACTAACTCACTAAAGACTTAAACTGAAGATATCGAATACAAGCTGATAAATAGGTCATCGAAGGATAAGGACTCACCAACCGGCTGAGTATGCTAGAACTCTAAGAATCTGGCTAACAGCGGGATTGAATCTGAATGTCTGAGCTTATATCATGAAACGATACAACATAGAGTATGCTGTCAGTACTTAGAATGTACTGAGTTTCAAGGTAAGTAAAACTGCTAAGTACGTAAAAATAAAATCATGCATATTATAAATTATATTCAAGAAATATTATGAGAGTAAGGCTTGCATGCTATTATCTGAAAAAATAATTTAAAACTTGGCTGAGTATCATAATTGATTCAAATGAACCAAAGCTGAAATTGATAATCATAAGTAAAACTTAACATTATGGTCAAACCTTCTGAAAACATAATATCATAACTGATGAACATGCATAATTGAAAATCATCAGGATCAATGGGAGACTAATTATATAACTGAAATTACCACGATAGATCTTACATGGTCGCAACTATCACACTCAAGTTAGTAGAGCTGTCGAAAGCCTTACCAGGGCTAAGGGCCTATTGTGATATCGATATTATGCTGAAGGCCCTTCGGGGAAGGGAAGCTCACAAGGGATGTCCTAAATAATCTGAGCATACCTACATTGGCTCATATTTCAAAGGCACAAGGTTGACTGAACCCTTAACCTACTCAATGCTAGATATTATTCCCAAAAACATGCATATGCTCTCCATCGTTTTTAATGAAGCTATACTATCGTCCTTCGACAAAGCTAAATCATAAGATACTATTCATAATCTAAAAACATAACATGAGGAGCCTCGGCTCAACTATACCACAAGCTGAAAAGTGGGAGTCTAGACTCCAAAACCCATGTGGTAAGTTAATGACATGAAATTGAAGTAAATCATGAAACATACTTGATCATATAGACTTGCCCAAACTTATACATTCTTTGAGATATTAAAAATCATGGATATAAACATGGATAATTCAAAATAATACTTTCATCATATACATCTCTTCATACTTGAAAACATAGATCATAATCTCAACCTTTCATTAACTTTCATAATTGAGCATCATAATTGAGAGACTTTGAAATAATGAATTTGTAATTAAAATCATTATAAAACATTCCCATGAATCTTAAAACAACATTAGAAACATGAATAGATGTTACCCATGATAGATACTTAGAGAATTTCACAAATTGGGTTAAAGCCCCACAGATTCATCAACCTTGAATTACATGAATAAGAAGAGGATTTGGGCACGGGAGTGAAGAAATATTCCCATTCATAACTCTACATACCTAGGTACATTGAATTTCAAAACCTCTCTTGAGAATCAAAGTGAATTGAGGAAGAACCTAAAGAATCTTCTAGTTAATTTTCAATGGACTCCTTGATCTTGCACGCATGGAATGGGGAGGTTTAGAATAGTTTAAGCACACATAAAAGTCTTCTAATTGAGCTTAAAATGACGTAGTTTAGGACCTAGGAGCTTAGAAACTATGAAAACATCCTTACTAAAACGTAGATAAAATACACACTGCCAGTCACTACAACTCATGGTGTACCTAATGGCTCGTGGTGAACCAGTTGTGATGAACACTATGTAAATTTTAAATGTCTAGCCTGCTCCTAACCGCAACTAACTCCATGAGTCGTGGAGTCACTTCATGACTCGTGGATGCCTCTCGTGGCATCTCTAGGGAATTACACCTTGAACCATAGATCATCTTAACCATAATTCACGTAACAACTCGTTGCTTCTCTTGTGGTCACCCCATAACCATGCCTTGCCTCCTATTCTCCCTTCACTTCACGAGTCACTTAATGACTCGTGAAGTCTCCTTAAGGATCACTGGACGACTCATCCTGTGACTTGGTGTAAAATTTCCTATTTTTCTCTGTTTGAACCCTTGGGTCTAATCTTAGGGTTTTCAGGGTATTACATTTATTCATGATTATAATTACGATACTTTTGCTCAAGTTATGTTTTATAAGTTTTCTCTTATGATTACGATTATGATCAGATTATGAGTAGTTTGAAACCTTGAGCCCTCATGTTTTAATTATGATTATTACCTCACATTTTCTTTTGAAATGTACTACTCTTTTCAATTTTTATGTATTTTATTGTCTGCTTTAATTACCATCACAGTTTGTATATTCTAAGTACTGACTGCATACTCTATGTTGTATCTTTTTATGATGCAGGTCCGAGTGATCAGACTTAGCCCCATTGTTAGTCTTGCTCCCATATCAAACCACATTATTCCTGTCTTGGTGAGTCCTCATCTTTCGAGGATATTCATTCCATTTATGTTTTGTAAGTTATTTCATTTTCAGACTTTAGAGAGCTAGTTAGGGGTGTTGTCCAATAAGCTTATCAGATGTTCTAGAGGCTTTTCAGATGACATGTAGATGTTTCACCTTTTGTCGAGTGTTGAATCCATTAATGTTATTTTGAGATACTTTTGACTCCCACTTATTCATGTTATGATTTTAAATTTCCTCTTTAGTTATGCTCTTGAATGGCTTTGCATGTGTCATCAGTTAGATTGGAGTCATTCGTGGCTCTTGCTCTTGTGTCTTCTATGCTTAGGTTATGAAAAACTTGGTATTGGAGCCAGGTTTCGAAGTGTCCTAGGGTGTTTGGAAGCCACGCTAAGTAGAGTCTTTTTCATGAGTGTGAAGCACGCGACACTTATGATGAAGTGGCTATGAAATGTTTTAGGAAACTTCCTTTCTTTCATGATTCTATCTCATGCTACGAGTTCAACTCTCTCTCTCTCTCTATTCCTCTAACTCTAGCTTTACACGTTTCCAGAATCATGCCTCCATGCCGAGTTAATGGTACGAGAAATGGGAATGGAAGTATCCATTGCATTGGCAATGGAAATGGACATCAATAAGCCCTACTAGCCCCAGCAGATTCCTTGCCTGAGAAGGTTACTCATGCCGAGTTTAGGGTAGCCTTTCAGATGTTGGCATAAGCCATGTCCATTCAGGTCAACTAGATGGCAGTGGCTCATGTTCCCCAGAATGGGATTGCAGCGGCAACTGGAGTACGAGACTTCCTCAAGATGAACCCACCTGAGTTTCTGAGGTCGAGCGTGGATAAGGACCCACATGAGTTCCTAGAGGAAGTGCAGAAGATCACCCAGATTATGGGGTTAATAGGAGAGGAGAGTGCGAATTTAGCCTCCTATCAGCTGAAGGGGGTTACTAACATATGGTTCCATCAGTTGAAGGATAGCAGGGGAGTTGGGGCAGCTCCTGTGGGTTGGGATGAGTTTATGAGTGCTTTCTTGGAAAAATTCTTCCCTAGGAAATTGAAGGAGGCATAGATCGTAGAGTTCGTCAACTTGAGGTAGAACAGTATGACTGTCCAAGAGTATGCCTTGGAGTCTACCCGGTTGTTCAAGTATGTGCTGGAGATGGTGGCCCGATTAGAGGGCTCATATAAGCAGGCTCATGAATAGAGTGGTGGGTTCCTTGGTCAAGAGTGTAGGACAACCATTTTGATCAATGACATAGACTTCTCCCAGTTAGTCATATATGCACAGCAGATTGAGGAAGAAAAGATGAAGGAGAAGGAGAGAGAGGCCAAGAGGGCAAGGATAGGTAGCTTTGGGTTTGTAAAGTAGAGGTCCAGTGGTGGGAATCTCTCATAGTCTCACCAGAGGTCCTCAGCCCCACCTCCATCATCGGTCAGTGTCCTATCCATTCCCAGATGTGATTAGAGAGGTAAGGCGTCAGGGTCAAGAGGTTAGGGGAGCGCGGTAGGAGATTGCACTTTTCCAGCTTATGGGAGGTGCGACAAGAACCACCCTGGGAGGTGTCTAGTTTGATTGAGTGCTTACTTCATGTGTGAAAATTTGGGCATATACTCAAGGATTGCCCTTTAGCCAAATAGGGAAATGGAGTTGTCCGTACCCTAGCCACCAGTTTAGCAACTCCCGTAGCACGTTCTTTCCATCAGGGTGCTTCTACTAGTGCAGCTGGTGGTTAGTCCCATAATAGGTTTTATGGTCTCATCTCATCAGAAGAAGGAGACTTTGTCCAATGTGGTTAATGGTATGTTACGATTTTTCCATCTTGATGTGTATGTATTAGTAGATCTTGAAGCCACATTATCCTTCATGACTCCCTATATTATAGTTTGTTTTGGTTTAAATCTTGAAATCTTATCTGAACCCTTCTTAGTCTTTACTCCAGTCAGTGAGTCAGTTATAGCTTGATGGGTATATAAAAATTTCCCTATCACAGTCCTTCAGAAAGTCACTTCAGTTGACCTAGTAGAGTTAGACATGACTGAGTTCGATGTCATATTTGCTGTGGATTGGTTACATGCATGTTATCTTAAATTAATTGTAGAACCCATAGTGTAGAGTTCCAATTTTTCTGATGAACCATTTCTATAGTGGAAGGGTAGTTCAGCTGTGCCTGTAGGTCGCTTTGTTTCCTACCTTTAGGCAAGAAAGATGATTTCCAAGGGTTGTGTCTACCATCTAGTTTGGGTTAAGGATTCTACGTTCGAGACCCTAACTCTCAAGTCAGTTTTGATTGTACGTGAGTATTCAGAGGTGTTTCCAGATGATTTACTAGGAGTCCCTCCTAAGCGAGAGATTGACTTTGGTATTTGACCTTCTCCTTGATACATAGTACATATCTATTCCTCCTTATATAATGGTTCTAGCTGAGCTAAAGGAGTTGAAAGAGAAGTTGAAAGACCTCCTAGACAAAGGGTTTATCAGGCCTAGTAAGTCTCTATGGGGTGCACCAGTTCTGTTTGTTCGAAAGAAGGATGGTTCCCTTCGTATGTGCATCGATTATCGGCAGCTGAACAAGGTCACAATCAAGAATAAGTATTCCTCCCTAGGATTGATGACTTGTTTGACCAGCTTCATGGTGCTAAGTACAATTTTAAGGTAGACCTCAAATCCGGCTATAACTAGCTTAGAGTTGGGGAGAGTGACATTTCGAAGACAACCTTCAGGACTTGGTCTAATCAATATGAGTTCGTAGTTATATCTTTTAGACTAACGAATTCCCCTACAAATTTTATTGATTTAATGAATAGGGTGTTCAAGTAGTATTTGGACATGTTCGTGATTGTCTTCATAGATGATATTCTCATATACTCTCGAAGTGAGGAGGAGCATGTTGCTCACTTGAGGGTTGTATTGCAGACTCTCAAAGATGGCCAGTGTTTTGCTAAGTTTAGTAAGTGTGAATTTTGGCTTGACTCAGTTGCATTCTTGGGTCATGTGGTGTCTAGTGAGGGAGTGCAAAAGGACTCTCAAAAGATAGAAGTAGTGAAGAATTAGACTAGACCTGTCAGTCCTACTGATATCAGGAGCTTTTTGGGTTTAGCAGGCTATTACCAAAGGTTTGTAGAGGGATTTTCATCAATTGCAGCACCATTGACAAAGTTCACTTAGTAAAAGGCCAAGTTTTAGTAGTCCAAAGCTTGTGAGAAGATCTTTCAGGAGTTAAAGACTCAACTCACTTCAGCCCCAGTTTTGACTCTACCCGAGGGTACCGATGGCTTTGTGGTGTATTGTGATGCATTGAGGATCGTCCTTGGGTGTGTATTGATGCTGTATGGTAAAGTGATTTCATATGCTTTTAGGCAGCTTAAGACCCATGAGAAGAACTATCCGATTCATGATCTCGAGTTGGTAGTGGTGGTATTTGCCTTTGAGATTTAGAGGCATTATTTATATAGGATGCATATGAATGTGTTCACAGATCACAAGAGCCTTCAGTATGTGTTCACTTAGAATGATTTGAATTTGTGACAAAGGATATGGATAGAGCTTCTCAAGGACTGTGACATGAGTGTCCTTTATTATCTGGGCAAGGAGAATGTAGTGGCGGATGCCCTTAGTAGATTGTCCATGGAGAGTGTGTCCCACATTGAGGATGGAAGAAAGGAGTTGGTGAAAGATGTTCATCGACTGACACAGTTAGGAGTTTGCCTTGTTGATTCGATAGATAGTGGGATCATTGTTCAGAATGGGTTCGAATATTCTTTGGTGACCGAGGTCAATGCTAGGAAAGATGAGGACCCTATGTTAGTGAAGTTGAAGGAGGCAGTTCAGAATTAGAAGGTGGAGGTCTTCTCCCAAGGGGGAGATGGTGTACTGCAATATCATGGTCGTTTATGTGTTTTGGATGTTGATGAATTGAGAGAGTGGATGTTGCATAAGGCACACGATTCTTGATATTCTATCCATCCAGGTTCCACCAAGATGTATCGTGACCTACAAAAGTTCTGTTGGTGGAGTGGCATGAAGAAGGACATAGCGGAGTTTGTGACTAAGTGTCCGAACTGTTAGCAAGTGAAGGTGATCAATGACCTGGGGGTATGTTACAAGACATTAGTATCCCTACTTTGAAATGGAAAGAGATCAACATGGACTTCATTATAGGATTTCCTCGTACAGGACGATAGTACAACTCCATATGGGTAGTGGTAGACAAGTTGACCAAAACAGTATATTTCTTTCCAGACAAAACCACAGATTCAGTTGAGGATTATGCTAAATTGTACATTCGAGAGTTGTTTAGTTTGCATGGGGTTCCATTGTTCATCATCTCAGATAGGTGTACTCAGTTCACCTCTCAATTTTAGAGGTCGTTTCAGAAAGGTCTTGGTACTCAAGTGAAGCTTAGCATAGCTTTTCACCCATAGACAGATGGTAAAGCCGAGCGGACTATTTAGACTCTTGAGGATATTTTGAGAGCATGTGTGATTGATTTTAAGGGTGGATGGGATGATCACTTGCCTCTCATTGAGTTTGTCTACAATAACACTTACCACTCCAGCATTCAGATGGCTCCGTTTGAGGCTCTCTATGGGCGGAGGTGTAGATCGCCTATTGGTTGGTTCGAGGTAAGTGAAGCTACCTTGATAGGGCCAGTTCAGCATATTAGATAAAGGATGAAAATAACTCAGAGTCGACATAAATCCTATGCGGATGTGAGGAGGAAAGACCTTGAGTTCGCTATTAGTGATTGGGTATTTCTAAAGGTGTCTCCCATGAAGGGAGTTATGATTTTTGAAAAGAAGGGGAAACTTAGTCTCCATTATGTTGGGCCATACAGGTTTACAAGACGTGTTGGTAGTGTGGCCTATGAGTTGAAGCTACCCATGGAGGTAGCTTCAGTACATCCGGTGTTTAATATTCCTTTGTTGAAGAAATCCATTGGTGATCCATCCTTAGTTGTTTCAGTAGACAACATTGGAGTGAAGGAAAGCCTTACCTATGAGGAGGTACCAGTTGAGATCCTTAATTGTTAGGTTTGTAAGTTGAGGAACAAGTTGGTGGCTTTAGTAAAGGTTTTGTGGAGGAATCAACTTGTTGAGGGAGCTACATGGGAAGCCAAAGCAACTATAATGACTAGACACTCGCATCTATTCCTTTGTAGTTTCGATCCATCCCGAGGTATATATTCCATCCTTAGAACTTGATTCAATTCCATGTCAAGTTCTTGTATCTAAGTTTCTATGATGTTTTAGCATATATGTATGTTTCATGAATTCAGTCCCGTTATGTATTTCATGTTCAGGATCAATCACTCTATCAGTTTGCAACCTATAGTTTTGGTTTCAGGGTTTGTAGCTTTATCCCTACCTTTACTGTGTGTTTAGCCAACATTTGAGGATGAATGTACTTAAGGGTGAGATTTTTATAATACCCCAGAAGTCCTTATGATCAAACACTAGACATATAGCAGATTCAGCAGGAAAATCTACATTTTCCCCTCAGTACGACTCATAGTACGGGTGTACTGCCCCAGAAACTGAAAGATTTGTCCCGAGACTTAAATCAGAGAAAATTGGAAAATCTGCACCAGGACAAAAATGAGTCATTCTGTAACCCGTTGGGAGTGACCACGAGTCGTTAAGTGACTCTGGTGAGGCCTGGGAGTTTAGTTTGAGATTTGGTGTTTGGGTGACCACGGGTGTGACCACGATTCGTGGTCAACCCCCACGAGTCGTGAGATGACTCGAGGTCAAGGATAATTTAAAATTGGGAAATGTTAGGCAGTGTACCTAACGAGTCCTCACCACGACTCATTTGGGACACCACGAGTTGTGGTGTCACCCGTAGGGACTCCTGGGAGTTTTGGGGTAGTGTAGTCCACGAGAGGTAACCACGAGTCGTGATCACCAACCACGACTTGTT
The DNA here is from genome assembly GCA_035772735.1 of Datura wrightii. NCBI lineage: Eukaryota > Viridiplantae > Streptophyta > Magnoliopsida > Solanales > Solanaceae > Datura > Datura wrightii. The sequence continues at coordinate 87,677,586 of JASDFA010000016.1, read as the reverse complement.
AGGTCCCTCGTGGGGTCCATCCATAATTTTTCTAGGCAGTGCACCTCACGAGTGTGACCACGAGTCGTGGTCACTGACCACGACCCGTTAGGTCACCCATAGGGACTGAAAGTCAGTTTTTCCCAGCGAGTTTTAAGGGCCTTTCAATAAATTCCTACCCTCCTAAACTTTACACTACATCATTTTAAGGATATTTTCAGACTTATTAGTGGGGTTAAACGGTTTCTTTCCTCATTCCCCATTCATATCTTCAGAAAATAGATCGTAGGACTTCTCTTTGAGTTTTTTAGAGCAAGATCTAGGGTAATATTTGCTCTATTTCTCAAGGAATTCTTTGGGATTTTTCACCAGGTATGTGGGAATTCAATAAAGGAATAGTTCTTTCCTTGTGTCCCCAAATTCCTTCCTATATCTCTCTATCAGAGCTAGCCTTGAGATTACCGAATGTCAAGCGATTGCTAGTCTTACATCATCTAGATCATGTGAAATATTATACCATGTCAATATTAGATATTTTCCATTAGCATGTGATGTAAATGATGTTAAATCTTGTGAAGTGTAATTTAGCCCTATTTCTTGAACTAGGAAATCTTGAAATCTACATTAGTGCTTGAATATCAAATTTTAGCTTGATTTTATCAGAGTTGAGAACTCCCATGTTGTAAGTAGCATTGAATTTCAATCAGAATATTGTCAAATCAGTTTTAGTAAGAATGGTAGAATTCTCAGTGTCAGTCAGAAAATGTCAGCTGATCAGTTTGACTATAGAATTTCCCAAGGTGTCAGTAGTACCTCCCAGTTATCAAAATCAAATTTAGAATTTAGTTTCATTGGTCCATTAGGCGGTCATGAAACTTTAGATATACAACTCCAGCTAGCCTTAGGACCCTAGTATCATATTTTTGTTTGTTCTATAGATGGTTATGACACTTTTAGATAAGTAGGTCTGACTAGTCTTAGAACCCAGTTTTAGAATCTGGTTCCATAAGACTCTCAGGGTGCTTTCAGATATGTATAACTGACTATTCTTGGGACCAGTTTCAAGCTATCAGCTTAGTATTCGGTCTAAGACTATCTAGTAGGATTATAACTTAGCACTGAGAGGACCGGGGTTCCAGCGCACCCAGGTTCCCAAAACTACATTGCCATCATAGGTTATAGTATTTATTGGCCTGATTAGCCCCAAACTCTTGTCATCACCTAGTTCAAGCCTTTATACCTTGGCAAGGTATATTGGTCCTACCGATGGGGTGTGTGCATTGAACTCCACGTCTAGCTCACGTGGTGATATGTCGGTTATAGACTCTCCCACTAGTCAGTTCAGTACAGTTTCAGTTCAATTTTGATCAGTATTCCAGACTTAGAACATTCTTTAACCAATAGATAGGGTCTTTTAGACCACCTCAGTAGTTCAGTTATTCAGTTCAGTAGCTAGTTGGTCATTGCATGTCTTTTAGTTCAGCATTTCTTCTGTTATTTTTTCCATTGTGTTATGTTCCTCTCACTTACTCAGTACATTCAAAGTACTTGCACATACTTTTATACTGTATCATTTAATGATATAGCTGCTGGATCGCAGTCTTAGCTTCATTAATCGATCGCTCATCGAAGACCTCAACCTTACTAGTTAGTGAGTCCTCATCCTTCGAGGACAGAGATTTATTGCTTCAGTTGTATTTTCACTCCTCTTTATTTAGATTTGGAGTTATATGGTGGTTTGTCCCAACAGCTCATCAGTCATAGTGGCTTTCAAATGTAGATTTATTTTTCAAATTTAGATTGGTTTTTTTACAGACTTGTAGCTTTGCCCTAATATTTTTCAATTATTGTGAACCAACTTTATTTCTTTCAAGTATTTATATTTTCACTTTAAATTTCCACTGTAAGCATTTTTATATTACTCAGAATGCCAGTGCATGATAGACAAGGGGTTAACTTGGGGTCACTTGTGACTTCAAGTACCGTGTTTCATCCAGGGTGTAAACTCGAGGTATGACAAACTTGGTATCAGAGCACTAGGTTTAGAGTATCCTCGGATGTCTGAAAGCCGCATCGAGTAGAGTCCTCTTCATAGTGTGAAGCGCGCCACACTAATGACGGGGAGGCTACAAGATGTTATTAGGAAAAATTCCCTTTATTTCATGCTCCTTATCATGCGTTGAAATTCAGTTCCAGAATTATTCTCATAACTCATGCTCTGCCTCATTTTAGTGAATCATACCTCCGCGACGCGATAATGGAAGGAGGTCCGCTAATGCTCAACGACCTGCCCCACCATCCCCGATAGCCCCTCAAGATGATTCGGTGTCTACTACAGAATTTAGGGTGGCCATTCAGTTGCTCATCCAAACTGTTACCAACCAGGTGAACCAGCAGGTGGTTCCAATCAACAATTATGGATCTGCAGCAGCTACCCAAGTGCAGGATTTCACCCAGATGAACCCTCCAGATTTTCATGGATCTAAGGTGGGAGAGGATCCCCAAGGATTTGTGGATGAAGTTAAGAAGATCACCCGAATTATGGGTGTCAGCCCATCAGAGAGTGCCGACTTGGCTTCCTACTAGCTGAAAGGGGTAACCCAAGTATGATATGAGTAGTGGAGAGAGGGGAGGACAATGGAAGCAGGATTGGTGAAATGGGAGGAGTTTACTACAACCTTCCTGGACAAATTCTTCCCTTGGGAGCTCAGGGAGGCAAGAGTAGGGTAGCTCATAAACCTGAGACACGGAAACCGGACAGTAGAAGAGTATGCTTTGGACTTCACCAGGTTGTCCAAATACGCTCCAGAGATGGTGGAAGATCCAAGGGCTCGCATGCTAAAATTTGTAAATGGGGTATCGAATTTAGTCCTCAAAGAGTGCAGGATGCAATGCTGATCAAAGATATCAACCTCTCCAGCTTGATTGTCTATGCCCAGTACATTGAGGCAGAGAAACTGAGGGACATGGAGTGAAAGAACAAGCGAGCAAGGACTGGGCTGTCAGATTATGGCCATCATAGGTCTGACGGATGTAGCCGCCCACAGTAGCAGCAACAACAGTAGCAGAGAGCCCCAACACTCAGTTCAGCCAGCACCCCAACCTTTCGGTCCTACCAGGATCGGAGGGGTGGAGCATCTGGCTCTCAGTCCCAAAGCTACAGTGCCAGCAAGCAGTATCCAGCTTGCCCTAGGTGTAGCAAGAACCACCCAGGAAAGTGTCTTCAGGGTCAATAGGGTTGTTTTAGTTGTGGACAACTTCGGCATCGACTTAAGGAATGCCCGTCAGCAGGACGGGGGAGATCACAATCCACTACCTCAGTAGCTCCAGCAGGCCGACCAACTCAATAGGATAAATATCATGTATGGACGTCGGTCAACGCCAAAACCATGTTTATGCATTATTATCTCGTCAGGATAACGAGAACTCACCGGATGTGGTCATGGGTATGTTACATCTTTTCCATCTAGATGTATATGCCCTACTTGATCTGGGGGCCACACTATCATTTGTGATTCCCTACATAGTAGTTCAGTTCTATATCAGTCTAGAGGTCCTCTTAGAACCACTCTCAGTCTCCACCCTAGTTGGAGAGTCAGATAGAGCCAGCCGAGTGTATAGAAATTGCCCAATCTCAGTGTTCAACAAAGTCATTCCAGCTGACCTTGTAGAGTTATACATGGTTGACTTCAACCTCATCTTTGGCATGGATTGGTTACACTTCAGTTATGCCTCAGGTTTCAGTTCCCTAATGAGCTAGCTCTAGAATAGTTTGGCAGTAGTTTAGTGTCAAAGGGTAGGTTTATTTTCTACCTTAAGGCTAGGAAGTTGATTTCTAAGGGATGTACTTATCATCTAGTTCGAGTTAAGGATTTTGATTCTGAGATCCCAACTGTCCTGTTAGTATCTGTTGTCAGTGAGTTTTTAGATGTGTTCCCCGAAGTTCCTCCTGAATGAGAAATTGACTTCGGCATAGACCTTATTCCAGATACTCAGCCCATCTCCATCCCTCCTTATAGAATGGCTCCGGCTGAACTTAAGGAGTTGAAGGAGCAGCTAAAAGATCTTCTTTATAAGGGTTTATCAGACCCAACATCTCTCCCAAGGGTGCTCTAATGCTATTCGTGCGAAATAAAGATGGAACCCTCAGAATGTGCATCGATTATAATCATTTGAACAAGGTAACAGTCAAGAACAGGTACCCCCTGCCCAGAATTGATGACCTTTTCGGCCAAATTTAGGGAGCCAGCTATTTCTCCAAAATAGATCTCAGGTTGGGGTATCACCAGCTAAGAGTCAGAGAGTGTGACATACCGAAAATAGCTTTCAAGACTCGATATGGTTACTACGAGTTTGTGGTTCTGTCCTTCGGACTAACTAATGCCCCTGCAGCCTTTATGGACCTGATGAACAGAGTCTTCAAGCAGTATCTAGATATGTTTGTCATTGTATTTATCAACGACATTCTGTTATACTCCAAAAATAAGGAAGAGCATGCTTATCACCTAAGGATAGTGCTTCAGACACTCAGAGACCGCTAGTTGTTCACCAAGTTCAGCAAGTGTAAATTCTGGTTGAAGTCTGTAACTTTCCTAGGTCATGTGGTCTCGAGTGAGGGTATTCGGGTTGATCCCCAAAAGATAGCAGCCGTGAAAGACTGTCCCAAACCTACCTCACCAACCAAAATCAGAAGTTTCTTGGGTTTGGCTGGTTATTACCGACGCTTTGTGGAAGGCTTTTCTTCTATAGCATCTTCTCTGACTAGGCTGACCCAGAAAAAGGTGAAATTCTAGTGGTCAAATGTGTGTGAGAAGATCTTCCAGGAGTTAAAAACTCGTCTCACTACCGCTCCAGTGTTGACCCTACCGGAAGGATCAGAGGGATTTGTGGTATACCGTGACGCTTCTAGAGTTGGATACAGTTGTGTTCTAATGCAGCGGGGCCTGGTGATAACCTATGCCTCCAGACAGCTCAAAGTTCACGAGAAGAATTATCCAACTTATGACTTGGAGTTGGCGGTTGTGGTGTTCGCATTGAAATTATGGAGACATTACTTATACGGGGCTCACGTTGATGTTTTCACCAATCACAAGAGCCTTCAGTATGTATTCAGTAAGAAGGACCTAAATCTCTATCAGAGAAGGTGGTTAGAGCCCTGAAGGATTATGACATGAGCGTGCTTTATCACTAGGGAAAAGCCAATGTGGTGGCGAATGCCCTAAGCAGAGTGTCTATGGGTGGCGTGGTTCATATTGAAGAAGGCAAAAAGGAATTGGCAAAGGACATTCATAGACTAGCTTAGTTAGGGGTGCAGTTGGTTGACTCAGCTGAAGGTGGGGTGGTTATGCAAAGTGGGTCAAATTCCCCTTTAGTTGTTGAAGTTAAGTCCAAACAGGATGAAGATCCCATTTTACTTAAACTTAAGGAAGTGGTTCTAAGGAAAGAGGTTGAGGCTTTCTCCAAGGGGGGAGATGGTGTACTCTGTTATCAGGGTAGATTGTGTGTACCAAACGTCGGTGACTTGAGAAAACAAATGTTGGCTGAAGCTCACTGCTCGAGATACTCTATCCACTCTAGTGCTACTAAAATGTACCACGATTTGCGGGATATTTACTGGTGGAATGGCATGAAGAGAGACATCACTGAATTCGTAGCTAAGTGCCCGAACTGTTAGCAAGTCAACGTAGAACACCAGAGACCAGGAGGCATGACCCTGGATATCAGCATACCTACGTGGAAGTGGGAAAAAGTGAATATGGACTTCATTATGGGTCTACCTCAAACCCATCGGCAACATGATTCTATCTGGGTAGTAGTAGACCGAATGACTAAGTCAGCATATTTCCTCCCAATTAAAACTACAAATTCATCTGAGGACTATGCGAGGCTTTACATCCGGGAGTTGGTCAGACTTCATGGGGTTCCATTATCCATTATTTCAGACAGAGGTACCCAGTTCACCTCGCATTTCTGGATGTCTTTTTAGAAGGGACTTGGTAACCAGGTCAAGCTCAGCACAACTTTTCACTCACAGACACATGGGAAAGCTGAGCGGACTATTCAAACCCTAGAATATATGTTGAGAGCATGCGTGATCAATTTCAAGAGGAGTTGGGATGACCACTTGCCTCTTATCGAGTTTGTGTACAACAACAACTACCACTCCAATATCCAGATGGCCTCATTTGAGGCATTGTATGGTAGATGGTGAATGTCTCCTATTGGAAGATTTGAGGTTGGTGAAGCTACTATAATCGGGCCAAACTCAGTTCATGAAGCTATGTAGAAGGTACAACTCATTAGAGAAAGATTAAAACTAACTCAGAGCCATCAGAAATCTTATGCTGATGTGAGGAGAAGAGAACTGGAGTTCGCGGTGGATGATTGGGTCTATCTGAAAATTTTACCCATGAAAGGGGTGATGAGATTTGGGAAGAGGGGACAGCTCCGCCCGAGATATGTGGGACCCTACAGAATCTTGAGGCGAATTGGCAAGGTAGCTTATGAGCTGGAATTACCTTTAGAGTTGGCTTCTGTGCACCCAGTATTCCATGTGTCACTATTGAAGAAATGCATTGGTGATCCAAATTCAATTGTGCCATTGGACAGTGTAGAAATAAATGATAGTCTCTCATACGAGGAGGTCCCAGTCTAGATCCTTGACTGTCAGGTTCGTAAGCTGAGGAACAAGTATGTAGCTTTAGTCAAGGTCTTATGGAAAAATCAGCATATTGAGGGAGCTACGTCGGAGGCTGAAGCGGATATGATGGCCAAATACCCCCATTTGTTCCCTTCTGGCTCAGTTTCAGGTTAAGGTATCAACTCCCTTCCCAAAACTGCTTTTAGTTCATATGTTTCAATTTCTTTCATGTAAGTAAACATGTGCATGGTTAGTGAATTCAGTTTACACTTGTGATTCAGTTCAGAGATAGTCATTGCGCTAGTTATCAGCTTTCATGATCAGTATTTGGGTATAAAGATTGCCATTCTATGCTTTCCCGTGTGTTTTCCAACATTCGAGGACAAACGTTCTCTAGAGGGAGATATTGTAATGCCCCAGAAACACAAAGACTAGTCCTGGACTTAAATTAGAGAAAATTAGAAAATCTGTACAAGGTCATAGAACGAGTCATTCTGTGACCTGCTGGGAGTGACCACGAGTCGTTAAGTGACTCGTGGTGAGGCTTGAGAGTTTAGTTTGAAATTTAGCGTTTGGGTGACCACAAGTTGTGGTCAACCCCCACGAGTCGTGAGATGACCCGTGGTTAAGGATAATTTGAAACCGAGAAATGTTATGCACTGTACCTAACGGGTCCTCACCACGAGTCGTGGTGTCACCCGTGGGGACTCCTGGGAGTTTTGGGGCGGTGTAGTCCATGAGGGGTGACCATGAGTCGTGGTCACCAACCACGACTCATTAGGTCCCTCTTGGTGGCCATCTGTATTTTTTCCAGGCAGTGCACCTCATGAGTGTGATCACAAGTCGTGGTCACTGACTACGACCCGTTAGGTCATCTGTGGGGACTGACAGTCAGTTTTTCCCTACGAGTTTTCAAGGTCCTTTCAGTAAATTTCTACCCTCCTAAACTTTACACTACGTCATTTTAAGGATATTTTCATACTTATTAGTGGAGTTAAACGGTTTCCTTCCCCATTCCCCACTCATATCTTTAGAAAACAAATCATAGGACTTCTCTCAGAGTTTTTCAGAGCAAGAGCTAGGGCAATCTTTGATCATCCATTTCTCAAGGAATTTTTTGAGATTTTTCACCAGGTAGCTGGGAATTCAACAAGGGAATAGTTCTTCCCTTATGTCCCCAAATTCTTTCCTATATCTCTCTATCAGATGTAGCCCTGAGATTACCGAATGTCAAGCAATTACTAGTCTTACTTCATCTAAATCATGTGAAATATTATACCATGTCAATATTAGATATTTTCCATCAGCATGTGATTGAAATGATGTTAAATCTTGTGAAGTGAAATTTAGCCCTATTTCTTGAACTAGGAAATCTTAAAATCTGCATTAGTGCTTGAATGTCGAATTTTAGCTTGGTTTTATTAGTGTTGAGAACTCCCATGTTGTTAGTAGCATTGAATTTCAATCAGAATATTGTCAATTCAGTTTTAGTAAGAATGTTAGAATTTTCAGTGTCAGTTAGAAAATATCGACTGATTAGTTTGACTACAATATTTCCCAAGGTGTTAGTAGTACCTCCCAATTATCAGAATCAGATTTAGAATTCAGTTTCATTGGTCCATTAGGTGGTCATGACACTTTATATATACAACTCTGGCTAGCCTTAGGACCCCAGTATCAGATTTTTGTTTGTTCTGTAGATGGTTACGACACTTCCAGATAAGCATCTCTGACCAGTCTTAGAACCCAGTTTTAGAATCTAGTCTGATAATACTCTCAGGGTGCTTTCAGATATGTATACTTGACTTGTCTTCGGCCCTAGTTTTGAGCTATCAACTTAGTATTCAGTCTAGGACTATCCAGTGGGAGTAGAACTTAGCATCGAGCGGACCGGGGTTCCAACACACCCAGGTTTCCAAAAATAGATCGCCAGCGTAGGTTACAGTATTTATTGGCCTGATTGGCCCTAGACTCTTGTGATCACCCATTTCATACCTTTACACCCTGACTAGGTATATTAGGTCCTACCGATGGGGTGTATACATCGGACTCCACGTCTAGCTCATGTGGTTATATGTCGGTTATAGACTCTTCCACTAGTCAGTTCAGTCCAGTTTCAGTTTATTTTAGATCAGTATTCCAAACTTAGAACATGCTTTGACCATCAGACGGGGCCTTTTAGACCAACTCAGTAGTTCAATTATTCAGTTAAGTAGATAGTTGGTCATTACATGTCTTCTGTTCAACATTGATTTTGTTATGTTCCTCTCACTTACTCAGTACATTCAATGTACAGATGCATACTTTTATGTTGTATCATTTAGTGATACAGCTGTAGGATCTCAGTCTCAGTTTCGTTAGTTGATTGCTCATCGAAGACCTCAGCCTTACTAGTTGGTGAGTCTTCATCCTTCGAGGACGGAGATTTATTGCTTCAGTTATATTTTCACTCCTCTTTATTTAGATTTGGAGTTAGCTGGGGGATTGTCCCTACAGTTCATCAGTCATAGTGGCTTTCATACGTAGATTTATTTTTCAGACTCAGATTGGGTTTTTTCAAACTTGTAGCTTTGCCCTAATATTTTCAATTAATATGAACCAACTTTATTTCTTTCAAGTATTTATATTTTCGCTTTAAATTTCCATTGTATGCATTTTTATATTACTCAGAATGCCAGTGTATGATAGACCATGGGTTGACTTGGGGTCACTTGTGACTTCAAGTACTGTGTTCCGTCCAAGGTGTAAACTCGGGGCATGACAATGAGTCGTTGTATCGTAGTACGGGCTATAGGATCGAGTCATGGTGAATTTCTGGATGATAGGTCTTGGACCAATGAGCGAAGGTACGACTCATAGGTCGATGTATTAGACCATTGTAAGGAGTTATGGTATGTTTCTGGTATGCCTAGGATGGATAGCATGAGTCATGGTACGACTCATTGTAGGAAATAATGTGTCATGGTTGTCACCCATGGTTAGAAGCACAGAAGTTGGTAGTTGGGTGCTGTAGCAATGTATGGCTTTATTGACCCATTTTCTCGAGGTATGACCCATGGTTTGTGTCCGTGGAAAGGTATATAGGTTCATCCTCCCAACCACAAGTCCACACCATGAGTCTTGGTTAGAAGGTATGACTCGTGGTCAGGAGTCGTACCATGATGCTGGATCTTAAGGTGTTGGTCATGTGAGTGATTGTATGACCCATAGTAGGGAACTATGAGTCGTAGTAGCATCCAAGGAAACAATAAGAGAGTGGGGGAATAGGTATGGTCTGACAACGGGAGGATACCACGAGTCGTGGTCTAAATACCACGAGTCGTGCTAGCTAGCAACATAGTTTTTCCTGCGAAATCATTAAGGGCATTTTTATAATTTCTATGCTCCTAAGTCCAAAAGTATGTCGTTTTAATCTTGGGAAAGGATGTTTTAGAGGTATTTTAAACCTTAGAATCTTCATTCTATTCCTAACAACCCAATTAGAAGATCAAAGTCTCTCAATACCTCTCAAGAATTTCTAAGGTTCTTCCTCAAATTCTCCCTAAGTGCAATTGGGTTTTCAAGGCTAGTTGGTGATTGTCAAACTCCAGGTATGTGGGTTATCAATGATGGGTTCTTCCACCCTCATTCCCCTTCTCCAATTGAAATCATGATTTCCCATTCCCCATGCCCTAATTTTAAAAATTCTAGGGTTTTAGTGGGTGTTAGTAAATTCCTCCATGATTCTCCTTTGGGTTTAACTATCTTGATCAAATTGATGATCCCATGACTAGGGTTTTGTATTTCTATCCAATCTTTCATGAAATTTCTATCAAGCATGATATGAATTTATAGGGTTAAATTCCCTTCTATTGAAATCCCATGATTTTTTTATAATATCAACTCTCAAGTTTTAAGTTACGCATTTGATCATGATGTAGAATCTTTAAGGAGACCCTTCATGAAATTATGAATGTTAAGTAAAATGACTTTCTCAAGTATGCATAGCTTGTACAAGTATCATGTATATGTCTGTCGCCGACTCATGGGCCCTTCTTTATGGCTAGTTTACGTATTTCAAGCATGTTCATGTATTTCATGATTTTCAACTTGCCCATGTGATTCACCCATGTTTCATGATTATGATATGTGCACTATATATGTTTTGGGAGTAGTATTTAACACCGAGTAGATTGGGGTTCTAGTGCACCCAGGTCTCAGAATTACGTGCCAACGTAACCACGATGGGGTCCTCCACAAGAGTGTCTCTCATACCGAATGGGCCACCAATGAGTGATATCACTCCTTTTTCAGGGTTCTACCCTTGGCAAGGTACGAACACTCTCCCGACTAGGGATTTACAGGTCGGGCACCATGTATGCTCACATGGGGTATGACAGTTATAAAAAAACTCCCATTGATCCTTATGTTTATATATGATTATGATTATGATACTTTGGCTCAAGTTGTGTTTAACAAGTTTTCTCTTATGATTACGATTATTGTCACATTATGGACAGTTTGAAGACCTTGAGCCCTCATGTGTCAATTATGATTATTATCTCATGTTTTCTTTTGAAATGTCCTAATCTCATGAATTTTTATGTATTTTGTTGTTTGCTTTAATTACCTTCATAATCAGTACATTTCAAATACTGACTGCTGATGTGATGTAAGTTTATAGCACTTTTGATGCTCTGAACTAAGAAATAACATGGACTTAGGTATATTTATATGGATATAAGGAACTTTTTCTTTGGTTACAGGATAAATAGGTGTTGGAGAAAAAATGTGCAAAAGATAGCCTGAAAGTGCAGAAAATAGGCTTAACTCACAGTCCTCTATACGAGTCGTAGGGAGGTGCTACGAGTCGTACTGCTGGTCATGAGAAGTTTCAGAAGGCTAAGTATGAAAAGGTATATCCTACGACTCTTAGTATGAGTTTTACGAAGCTTGTACGGGACGTAAGGAAGAATTCGTGGGAAGATTCAGAAAATTTTCGCAAGAGGCTAACTCCTGCTACGGATAGAAAGTACGAGTCATGGTAGCATGGTACGAGTCGTACCAAAGCACTCGTGATGAACTTCATAAAAATTTCAAATTCTCAGAGCAAGCCACAGAAGCTCAGTACGACTCGTAGGAAGCATGTACAAGTCGTACCAAAGTCCAACACAGCCAAATTTTAGGCAGCCGATGATTTATGAGAAGCAGGTACGACTCGTACATACCTGCTGCGGGTCGTAGGACAAGTTGTGTTGCAGGCGGCTCCAGTTATGGAAATACACACTGTTATCCTAGGAAAAGGATTTTTATGTCTGTATAAATATATTTTACATTTTATTTTCATTAGATGGAGGTAATTAGGAGTGATGAGAATTGATTAGCAGCGAAATTGAGGAGACATAGAGGTGAGAATTGAGTTCTTCAACTTGTGATAAACCTTTTCTTGGTCTTATTTTGATCTTCATTTTGTTCTTGAGGATTTTGCTGATTAATCAAAAGAAGTTTTTCTCTCATCCATAATTGTAAGTATTGATTTATGTATTTAAATATGAATGCAAATCACAATCTTGCCATATGAGAAGCTAAAACCTCCATAGCTAGGGTTGTGGGAACCATGGTGAATTAACAAGTTAGGGTTACATAAAAGTGATTCAAAACCAATGCAAAGCACTTGTATTGTATTCTCTTCATGCTTAAATGTTTCTTAACGATGTACAATGTTAGGACATGCCCGAATTCTTTACTTGCTTGAGCCTAGAGAGGTAGAGATTAGGAAAAGAGAACTACAACAAAGCCTTGATCTTGATGATCTCTATATTAACTTGAGTTGTGGTCGCAGGATAGTTAAATTTGGAAAATATTGATAATGGCAAATTTGCAATCGCTCATGAGACCTGACTTGGTAATTGAGTATAGTCATTCAGTAGGAACGGGCCAGTCGTTTGAATGAACCTAAGTTATTAGTTCTTCAAGTATGCATTGGTGATGATCAAGTATGTATACCCGAAATAGTTATGAACCCATGGGGAACACAAACCCTAGTTATCTTTCATTCTTGATTTCAACTAAAGCTTTAACTGTGTTTTTGATTATTGTTTTCTTTAGAACCCCCCCAATTTCGAGTAACTACCGAACAAGTTCACTTACCGGCTTTAGTATAGCTCTTCCATATTCCTTGTAGGATCGACCCCAACCTCTAGTGGGTTCTTTATTGACAACATCTGCTTCATACTTATGAAGGAGGTGTGGTTTGAGCGTTATCAAAAAGTGGCACCATTGCCGAGGAATACGGCTAAGACTAGATTATTTGCTTGTATTTGACTTTTTCGGTAGTTATTTCCTTAATTATATTTTCTTTTTGTTTTCGATACCCATAGGCTATTTTTCGGTGAATGCTAAGAACTCGGAATAGTGGAGATCCTTTGATTCCGTTGAACCCATAAATTGAATGAAAACTGCATAGGATGGAGTACTAGGAATAAAGAGATGCCCACATAGCTGAAGAAGCTAGGCAAGCTGCACTTCAGGATGCGGAAGATGTCATAGAAGAGGTAGTTAATGCTGGTCGACATGGTAGGGCAATAGAGGTTATAGACTTTCCCCTCAGTTCTTCGATGATGAGGACCCAAACATGATGAAGTCGGATCGACTAGAGCAATTGTGCCACCACCACTGCCCGCTGGGGCCAAATTTGACATCACGAGCACCATGATTCAATTGTTAAACATGAAAGGGGTGTTCAATGGTCACGTAGCGGATGACGCCAACCTGCACTTGATGAACTTCATTGGAATATGCAAAGCGTACAGGTTGGTCGGAGTTAGCCAAGATGCCATTTGGCTCAGACTTTTCCCCTTCTCTTTAGCATGGAAAGCCACTTTATGATTATCAGAGTTGCCTAACGACTCCATAACTAACTGGAGGGAACTCAAGCAGGCCTTATTGGAGAGATTCTTTCCCCACCTCCAGAATATTGTAGCTAAAGGATGAGATCTACAATTTTTGAACCATAAAATCCCAGATGACAGTTTGTTGGAAATTTTTTACAGGTCTTTAAATAATAGCACAAAAGCTGTTGCGGACACGGTGGTAGGAGGATAATTGATGAGTCACACATGGGAGGAAGCTGCTACAATCCTTGAAAGGGTGACTAAGACAAACAGGGCATGGCATGGCATACAAGGGAGGCTGATGTAGCGGTTGGTACATATGTTGTTGGTTTGACTGTAGACCAACATAGGAAGGAAGAAGAATGCGACCAAGAGTTGGCTCACATATGCACATCATTGAATTTGCATACAAAGCACATCATGGGAGCAGGATCCAAAAAGGTAAATGCACTAGTGACATAAGGAATGGAGCCAGGAGCTGATCACTCTAATTCCAAGGAAGAGGCAAATTTCCTAGATAGCCAAGTGGCGGGTTCCCGAGCCTACGCCCAAGCTTCTGGACAGGACAATTGGCACTAAGGTTCTGGAAACCAAGGTCGGAACCAATACAGAGAAAACTACAATTGAAATGGGTAAAGAGATAGGAGCCGCAGTCATGAGTGTGATGGAGAATGGAGAAGAAACAATGGCTACCGTAATGACCGGGCTGGAGTTTTTGTTCCTCCTAATGCACGAGAGCGGGAGGCTGGGCAATTAAAGTTAGAGAGCATGATGGCCGAGATGCTGATGAAGGTGAGGTCCATTGATGAGCAATTGAAGGAGATCCGTAGTGAGATATGTAGTATGGTTCGGAGAGTGGAATCTCATGCAACTGCCATCAAGCAAATTGAGCAGCAACTTGGGCAACTATCAGCATCACTAAACCCTAGAAAAAAGGGTACACTGCCTAGCAACACCATCCAGAACCCAAAGAATGATAGCCACTACATGGCGGTAATGATTAGGAGTGGTAAGACAACAATTGACTCCCCTTTTCCAGTTGTAGTTGAACCGAAGAAAGAGAGCATTATTGAGGAAAGTGATAAGAGTGTTGAGATGGAGAGTGTTTAGTTCCTAGAGGCCCCGATAGAGGAGAAGGAACCTAACATTGATCAAGGAGAGACTCAAGTGCACAGACCTATCTCACGACCACCACCACCGTTCCCTCAAAGAATGAAGAAAAGGGCGGAAAACGGTAAGTTCCAAGAATTCATGATGCTTAAATAACTATCTGTGAACATACCATTGGTAGAGGAATTGGAAAACATGTCGGGATATGCTAAGTTTATGAATGACTTGGTGACGAAGAATAGGTCTGTAAGCTATGAGCCGGTAGACAATGTACATCACTGTAGGGTCCTGGCTCAAAAGAAAAAAGCTCTAGGTGCCTTTACTATACCGTGCACCATTGGCAATGTCGAGTTCGCAAGGGCACTCTGTGATCAAGGAGCAAGCATCAATCTGATGCCCTTGGCAATCTTCAAGAGATTGGGCTTAGGAGCCCCCACACCAACCACTATGTGGCTACTGATGGCCAACAAACTGTGATGAAACCATTGGGGATCTTATTCGATGTACTGGCCAAGGTGGACAAATTGATATTCCCAACTGACTTCGTGATTTTGGATTGTGAAGTTGATTATGAGGTCCCCATCATTTTGGGGTGACCATTCCATGTGACTGGGAGGGCCTTAGTAGATGTGGAGGCTGGCCAACTGAAGTTTATATTAAACAAAGAGGTGGTCACTTTCAACATCTGCTGGACAATGCAACAACCAAAGGAATATAGTGTAATCTCAGCACTGGAGGATGAGTATGAGTCACTTGACGAATTCTAAGTAGTCAAGTGACTTGTGTTGTGCTGCAACGTTAAATCAGGCACTTCTTGGGAGGCAACCCAAGTAGTGGCTTGGTGAAGTTTGAGTAACCGGGCCACCTGTGTCGTGCCGCAACGTTAAATCAATCTCTTCTTGGGAGGCAACCCAAGTTGTTGAACTAATGTGTGCTCAGTGTGCAGGGAAAACAAAAAAAAGGAGGAAGAAAAACTAGTGAAAAAGCAGCTGCTACAACTCTCAATACAACTCGTGACAGCATCCTACGAGCCGTAGCAGGAGGTATGATGAGGTTCAGAGACGTAATTCAAAGAAACGACCTGCGAGTAATCATATGAATCGTACCTACCTTGTACGAGTCATAGGAGGTACTCATAGGTCCCTAGGTAAGTTTTCAAAAACTCTGACTCATACGTCCAAGGGACGAGCCATACGTCCTTCATACGACTCGTAGTCAAAAGTTTAAAAATCACTTGACTCGATCCAGGTTTTCACACCTGCCCTTTTTCCTATTTTAAATCAAAAACCTCACACAAACCCTCTTCCCACGCAGACGAAACCAACCTTCAAATCTCTCACACCCGTAACTCAAAAGCTAGGAGTCTTCAAGCAATTTCGTGCTCAAATTAAGCGCGACTCTACCCACATTTGTGATTACCAGTCGAAGAAAGAAGCAACAAGTAAGTAATGCGTTGATTATCGAAAAATCTTAACTTGCTTGAAGCTTTTATTGTCAAAACCCTTTTGAGTATTGACTTTGCTCGAAAAAATTTCAAAAATACAATAATCAGGGAGGTTATCAAACCATGAACGACTGGAAAACATTATCTTTTTGTTGGGATAAACTTGTGAGTTAAAGTTTTCAAAATTTTAGTTACAAGTAGTGATTAAGAAGGGGAGGATGAGTAGTGTTTAATTGATTGAATGATATGCCTAGACCTGGGGAAATCTGAGTACCCAAATTGTGAAAAAGAACACTTGCAAACTAAACAAAAATTGAATAAGCCAAAGTGGTATGAAGCATAGTACAGTTCGTAGTTTGTCACCATGAGACGTACTGAGCATTCGTACCAAAGAACTGAATAGGGATAATCAAAAGAGTCCTTCTTGTGAATCATGGAATCGACCTACGGGTCATAACACAACTCCTGGAAAAATACAGAGGCAATGACAATGTTGAGGCTTCATCAGATGACTCAAGGTACAGGTCGTACTTTCGTAGTACGAGTCGTATTGGTGAGTCATAACATGTACATAGAGTTTTTGGGCCTTCATACGAGTTTTACCTTCAGGGTACGACCCGTACTGTTGACCCATGTTAAGAATCTGAAAGTGTTCTCTTCTTGTTCTTTTTTCTCAAATATGGAATTCTAACTTTCTTCTCTACTGGAAAAATGACAATGAAGCGAAAAGCATCCAAAGAAACAACCCGGAGAACATTAAATAATGAAACATCTGATTCTAAAGCTGGGCAAGCAGGTCACTCCCCTAGTGGTTCGGTTGAGGATTACCAGGTAGATACTTCAGACACTGATTGAACCAAAACCACTAGGGCAAGAGCAAGAGCACAAGTTGAAGCAGCTACTGCCACATCTGCCTAAGCTCGCCAGTTTGAGGAGGGAGCTAGAGAAGGTAACGAGGAGTCGGGAAATGACTCAAATGTAGAGGAAGGGTTTGAGGAGACCCAATCAGGTGAAGAAAGTGGCAGTTTTAATCAAAGGAGGAGGATGCAAATGCTGCACATGCACATACCCCACCAAGAGAAAACCGCACAATCCGGTGGAGAGTGCTGGGAGCCAGAGAGATTTATGAGAAAGGCATTTCTCTCACCGCCAAGAATAAGCCAAGGCGGAGCATCTAGGAAGAATCGCGGATCCTCACAAATACACTGAATGAAGTTGAGGAGATGAAATGGATATTTAGCTTTTATGGTTTCAAGTGGCTGGCAAAAAATCCAGCTTAGTATCTAGCAGAATTGGTCCGGGAGTTCTACACCAACTATTTGGCCACCATGGAGCAAAAAGAAAAGGAGAGGAAGAAAATAAAAGACCATCCCATACTGGAGAGTGTGATGGTTCAAGGAAGAGAGGTAGACATATCAGACCATACCATCTATCGGGTTCTGTATGGACCACAGTTCGTGCCTACACAGATGATGTCTGAGTATGACTATAGGGTGGAAGCAATGAAGCAGATCAGGAATTTAGTCTTGCAGGAAAGGCAAAGGCAGCTGCAATGGTTGGCAAGTGTGATCGCTAAAGATGAGGACGAAGCTGAATGGGTTACTGGTGGAAAGAAAGTGACAAAGAACTCACTCAACTTCATAGCAAAAGCCTTCTAGACACTAGTACGCCACCGGTTAGCACCACGGTCAACGATAATACATTGAGTGCTGATAGAGCAGCTTTGGTGGCATGCCTCATGTCCCATTATCCTATTAACATCCCGAAGATCATCACAGAGGAGATACAAGATTGGGTAGTGGGAATGAGAACTACCATCCAATTCCCAAGTCTTGTATTCAGGATATGAATAGAGGCAGGGGTGCCAATATGACGGGGTGAGGATCGGCTGATCGGAGGCCAGAGGATTGCAGATTTCGGCCTTATTCGGGATGAGATGAACTCGGTAAGTCGAGCTAGAATACCCACCACAATCCCATCAGTCCAGCCAATTGGGGATGCATAGGTGAATGTCCCCACTATACAGGAGGATAGAGAGACACCGACTACAGATGTCGGTCATTCAGAGTCAGGTCCTAGCACTTCAGCGGCACCACAACCTAGCCTGTAGACTCAGACACCAGCAGGGCATATTTTGGTGCCTCATGACTTCCTCTAGAAACTGGCTAAATGATTGACCATTGCTGAACGAAAAATTCAAGTTATGATGGAAAACATAAAGCCATGGGTCAAAGCAGACATAGATATAGAAGCTCAGGCTCTACATTCTCACTTGGATAGATTTGAGAGTCGATTCAATGTGCGGATGGTGGTGCAGACTGATACCAACAGTCTTTATGAGGAGTTGAGGGCTCTTCGGAGCTAAGTACCCAAGTTTTCATCACGAAAACTGGAAGTCATAGCAGCCCCCACTCTTCCAGACCTAGATGCAGAGCTTGATGAGGAGATTGACTTGGCCGCTTATTAGGAGCTGACGGTAGCTGCTGGAGATAAGGGAAAGAAAAGAGCTTTTGAAGAGGTTGGAGAGAAGAGTATGAGAAAGAATAGGAATAAGGAAAGGAAAGAATGCAAGTGGGCAAAAAAAAAGAGCCTGCAGACTCATGACGCACATATGTCAGAGCTGCAGGAGCGAGCTAGAGGAGCAGGCAGCTCCACTATGACTCAGCCCGAGCTTACTAGTGGCTGTGACCCTTCAAATAAGCCACATTTAGCCTCGATTGCTACTGAGGCCGTAGAAGCAACCAAAACTACTGATGGGGTAACCACTCCCCCGTGGATACATCATTAAGTGCATCGGCCACCGCTAGCACCACGATTACAGCAGAGGTACCTCCTCCCCAGGACAACAGAACCGCCTAAAGCGCCACAAGTATGTTCCCTTCCCTTTGATCTTATAGTTCATACTTCGGGAATGAAGATTAATTTTCCAAAAGGGGAGGGGTGTTTTTATACCCCGTGAACCCAAGGATCAGACCCAAAAGTGAAATTGGAGAAAAACTGAAAATACGCACCAAGTCACAGAACGCCCCGTGGGTGAGTCATAAGGAGTGACCACGAGTCATGAGGTGACCCGTGGTCAGCATGATGGGCAAGGCCTGAGTGAGGAGGCCACAGACTTGACCATGAGTCATGGTCAGACCTCACGACTCGTGAGGTCACCGGTGGTCAACCCTGGAGGATTGGCAAGTTGGAATGGATAGTGTAGGCCACGGAAGGTGACCACAAGTTGTGGTCTGACCTCACGACTCGTGAAGTCACCCATGGGGTTCCCTTGGATGTTTGGGCAGTGGACTCAATGGATCAAGGCAACGAGTCGTGCCCTGTGGCAACGACCCGTTAGATCCATCGTGGGACTAGCGACTAGAAATTCCTGCATTTTAGTAAGGGTGTTTTCATAACTTCCTAAGTTCCTAAGGCCTAAAATACGTCGTTTTGGATATATTTATGAGTTAGATAAGATGGGTTAATCCCTTTATGCATTCCCATTATCATGCAAAAGCTTAGAGTGGTTTTTTTGGGAGTTTCAAGGCCTTCTTCCCTAAATTTTCATCAATTTCTTTGTGGGTGTTCAAGGAACTAGTCCATCTATTCCCAGGTATGTAGGGTTTTAAAATGGGTGAAATTTTTCCTCACCCATGCCCAAATTTCAAGTTAATGCATGAATTCTCCTACTCAAATTCCATGACGTTTTACCCAAAGCATGAAAATATGATTTTTCTTTATGGGCATAATTTAATTGAGTTTTAATTATTGAATTATGCATGTTGTGCAGATTTCATGTTTCAATATTTTTAAATCTAAAATTTCCATTTATGAAAGTCCATGAAAGTTATGATTTATGATGAATTTTTATTATTTTGAGTTTATTTATGATGGAAAAGCATGAATTCAAGTTACCCATGTTTATGAGCATATTTTTTGAAGGAATTGAATATGATGAAGTATAGGGAAATGGCAACATGTTAAAGAATGATTTATTTTTTATGAAGTGAATTACATGATTTATCGATTTATGATGTTGACTGATAAAAAGGGTCTTGATTCTTGGCTAAGCATGTTTAAAGGGGATCAATGATGGTAAATGTTACATTAGCCAATGAATCTTGATGCATGATATTACTGATTTATGTATGAGCCTATATGCATATTTTTGGGAGCCATGTCTAGCATCGACCAGCCCAACATTCAAAGGACTACGCTGGTGTCTCATAACCACGTGCCACCATGGTTTTCTAATGATATGATGTATTGATAATGATCCCCTCAAATGTGATATCATGCCTAATCCACGACCCTCGCCTGGAAAGTCAGGGTCGGCTCTGCCCACTTGAGTGGTATAGTTGGGGCATCATGAAAGGCTCTACCATGATGGTGTCGGTTATGATGAGTTCTCCCATTGTTCCGCATGTTTTATGCATTTTTATGTTTATGTTATCAGCTCAAGTTATGTTTTGATAAGGTTTATTTACGATTATGATTATGAACATTTTATGAATGATTTGGAAGTCTTGAGCCTTATGTTTTCTTACAAAGTTTATAATACAAGCATGATGTCCTTCTCTTATGTTTATTTATGAGTTTATTTTACTTTTAAATGTCTGTTTTACTTACCTTGCATACTCAGTACATACCACGTACTGACTGTGTACTTTCTATGTTGTATTGTTTCATCATACAGGGTCCAGATCTCGGGCTCATCCTCATCCTTAGTCCATCTCAGCCTACGTGTTTAGCTTATTGGTGAGTCTTCATGTTCTGAGGGCCACTTGATAAACTTTCATATTGTTTATGTTCTGTTTTGGTCAGGTTAGTTGGGGATGTTGTCCCATCAACTCATCTTATGTATTAGAGGCTTTCGGACAAGTATGTAGTGCTCCGCCATGTATACGCCAGGTATTCCTTGCTGTTATGCTATAATTACATTTTCTCTATGTTTTATGATTATCATTCCGCTCATTTGAATAAGATTAGTTGTATACATGTGCCAT
The DNA here is from genome assembly GCA_035772735.1 of Datura wrightii. Classification (NCBI taxonomy): domain Eukaryota; kingdom Viridiplantae; phylum Streptophyta; class Magnoliopsida; order Solanales; family Solanaceae; genus Datura; species Datura wrightii. The sequence goes on along the minus strand of JASDFA010000016.1, from coordinate 87,656,553 downwards.
GGGTTGACTTGGGGTCCCTCGGGGTCTCTTGTCCGGTGTCTACGATCCGGGTGTACGTTCGAGTCGTGCAAACTTGGTAACAGAGCCATAGGTTCGGATGTATCTTAGGGAGTCTGAAAGTCGTGTTAGGTAGAGTCTTTATCATGGGTGTGAAGCTCACCACACCTATGACGAAGAGGCTACTAGACGTTTAGGAAATGTTCCCTTCTTTCATGTTCTATGTCGTGTGATAAAAAGTCTCTCCATCCTTCTAACTCATGTGATTCGTGATTGTAGAATTATGGATCCTAGGAGAATGAACGGAAGGAGGAATGGAAATGATGAAGGCCACGGAGATGGCAATGACCATGGGCATCAGCAAGCCCCAAGCACCAGAGTTAGTTGCTCACGCCGAGTTTCGGGCGGCTATCTAGATGTTGGCACAGGCCTTGACCATACCCATATTGCATCAAAATCAATCATTTCTGTTCTATCAAATCTGCTAGAGTCTCACAACCAACAACCTCTACTGCATCCCCAATAGACCCTCTTGGCTATGATAGAGTCATCGACGGGTGTAGACACTGAAAAAGGTCGTTGAAGCAATTCTGGCGGAATACCGAACTTTTGAGCTACTATCGGTGTAATATAAGACAAGGAGGATCCTGGATCTATTAGTACATAAACAGAATGAGTGCAAATGTCCAGCATACCTGTCACTACATCCGACGATGACTCCGCCTCCTATCGTTCCAGTAAAACATAAGTGCGATCTGGACCGATACTTGAGCTAGATGCCCCTTGTCTGCCTCGGTCTCTGCCAGCTAGAGCTGAGTGCCTACGCCCTGTTGGAGATGCTGGGGCACGTTACCCTACTGAAGATTTATCCTGTCGGTCCTGATCACTCTGACCCCTGGTTGGACAATCTCTCATCTGATGACCCTCCTGTCCACAGGCTTAACATGCTGTAGAACCATACATGCATGCCCCAGAGTGACATCGGCTACAGATAGGGAAAAGTTATATAGTAAATTTGCTCTGTGACGCTCCTCTCTGCTGCTGTGAACCTGCTGATCATGAGCTCTCGCCGGGCCCTAACGGCCCCCAGCAACCGGACCTACTCCCTTGCTGTTGCTGTGGAGGTGGGGGTCTAGGTGCTCTGTCTGATAATCGTGGCCTGGGTCCGCCCAAAAATTCTGCCTATGTGTCACTAGGTATGTCCCGGCGATGCTTCTCCTAATTTTCCCTTCTTATCTCCCATTGCTACTGTCTGATCCTTTTAATATTCTGAGAAAAAGCTGAACACGGGCAATATCCATGTCTTCTCAAAGAGTGGCCGTAATACAAGTCTCCACATATTCTAGATTCAACCCCATAATAAATTGGTGCACCCTAACTGGCATGGCATCCACAAAAGCTGGTGGATATCGGGCAAAGGATTCAAACCCCATAGCATACTCCCGGAAACTCATCGACCTCAATTCTAGATGTATGAACTGATCAACCTGAGCCTGTCAAATTTTTCGTGGCAGGTAGTGATCTATAAAAGACTCAAAGAAGCTGGGCCAAGTCGGAGGGGAAGCACCTCTCCCTCGGGACCTCTCCCAACTCTCGTACCATAATACTGCGATGTCCCGTAGCCGGAATGCTGCTAACTCAATCGAATTTGTAGGTGTGGCATGCATCACCCTGAAAATCCGTTGCATTTGATCCAAGAAATCCTGAGGGTCCTCCGCCCGATCCGTTCCTATGAACTGCGGGGGACTCAGTGCGAGAAACTCCCGGACCCTCGGACTACCAGGTTCCCTGAGGATTCTACGACCACGAGAGCCACTAGCTGATGCTGTGCAGCCATAATCTGAGCTAGCATAACAACAGAACTCCTAGCCTCCTGATCCGATGGTACCGATATAGAGACTGCTGTAGGCGGTGCCGTCATATTTTCCACTCCGAGTGTCTCCCGGCGTAGTGGAGAGTGTTGGGGAGACCGAGATGAAGTCTCCATATCGCCCTCAGATCGGGTTGACTCTGACTGAGGCACCCTGCTAGGGCCTTCCCCTGCTGCAACATCCAATCTCTTACCAGTCATGGGGTGTCGCGGGTCTGCCATTTCCTTATAGATAAAAGAATATGGTAAGCTTAGGGACTCAACCCTATACTGTACAGCTCTATAGCATGACTGGATAAGAAGAAAGAGTAACCATCCTATCATGCCTTGCAACCTCCAGACTATAGAATGTGGTGCACAACACATCCATAGACAAGACTCTAATTAGTGCAGCTTGCAAATTCCCTAGGATACGACCTGCTCTGATACCAAGTTTGTCACGCCCCACCTTGGGAGGCATGACTGACACCTAGTGCCTTACTAGGACCTGAAATGACTTAACTAGGCCCGTGCACTCCTGGTGTAGGCTTACTCCCCAAATCAAGAAAACAATGGGCTATATCTCGGATGTAAATACAATTTCCGATTGACAAGGCTTTATAGCCGCCTGTAAAGAAAAACAGCTAACTAGAAACAGGCAATAACAGGGAATCCTATGCAGGCCGACAAGACCACCATGATATCTAGTTATGAATGTAAAGTAAATCCAGTGCTATCTAAACTACCGCCGACAAGACCGCTAATCTATCAGCTAAACAAGGCCCCACACGGCCTACACATAAACTAAAACACATATGGGCCCCACACAACCAATAACAACTAACCAAAGAGAAATAGAAATAATCTGCAAGTCTCTAGGAGTAATATGATGGTCGGGACAGGGCCCTGACCTACCCATAAGCTGTACAACCAAAAAGGGTAAACCTTCTGTCTATAAGCTCCAGAAGAAAGGAGCTGACTCTTCTGCTATCAATCCTGGCTAAAGGCTAAGTGGGACCAACTTTCGTCTATCCGCACCTGCAGGCAAGTAATGCAACGCCCCAGAAAAGGCGTCAGTACAATATGTAATGAATATGTAAGATGATAACTGTAAATGAATAAGATAACGAGATAGAACTAAGAAAAAATGAAATGAAGGGTTAGAGATCATACCTGAGTAATAGAACTTCCTACTATCTAATTTATAAATAACTACAACAAACAAAAACCTTACCTAGCCCCCATAAGCCGGAATGTACAACGAATACAGAATAACCCATCTAGGGCCCCTATAAGCCCTGGTGAGTACAATTCAGTCTATATACCTCTATCAAGGTCGCACTGGGTCAACTAATAGCTATAGCCATCCTACCGGTCCTCTAGGTTTGCAACTGAGCCAGCTCGGCTCCTGATTGTAGCTGTGTTTGAGTCCAGTGGACTCCTGATATCTGCACACCGAGCACTAGGCTCGACGGGGGTGTATAGAGCCAACCACGGCATATGAGGACCTGGGGCCTCATCTTCATCCTCTGCGGATGGCATACCACTCCGTAGAGCAATGTCATCTCACCCCTGGCGGGTAACGACACAGCTATTAAACCTAGGGTCGATCATGAAGTCTATACAGGCATAATCTACCCCAACCTAAACATGGAGTACGAGTTTCAGCTAATAACAACAACTAATCACAATAGAAATGCTTCTGGTACTCTAATTGGGATTCAAACTGAGTTATCATGCTAAGGAAACTAACTTGCCAAAGGAAACTGCCTTAACATACCTCATTCGCCATTTATTGATTAATTGGTGAGTTTTAGTTCGTATTCAACTGTCCTTATCAACTGCAAACGTATTACTGGTTGAATGTGACTAGTTTAATACTAAATTTGGAGAAAATGATAACTTTATATATAAATATTAACTATATTTCAACTTAATGAAACACGGTCGAAACCTCATAATTTCCTGAGAATTCAGAAGGGAGAAATGCTTACTTGAAGGCTGTGATCGTATAGAAATTAGTTTGGAGCAATTCCACTGACTTTGGCTCGGCGGGTTATGATTCGCCAGGCGAATTTTGTGAAAATAACTCCGAAGAAATGCTCCCTGCAAACATAAACTTCATTAGCCTAAGTTAATTTTAATTTGGGCAGCGTTTAACGGCGCAAAAGGAGGAAATTTACCTGTCTCTCTTCTCTAGTCGTTTATATATATATAGGAAATGAAATGAAATCAAAGGGTGGAACATATATATACTTGAGGCAGTGGACAAGGGTCCGTGGCACGGACCTTGTCGTGCCAATTTACGGGCGTGCCATGAAGCCCAACGCAGAGGGAGGGGGCCCGTGACACGCGGCCCCTTTTGCAGCCTGTTCCGGCCTTCTCCTGTGCGATCTCAATTCTGTGCTTGTTCCACCTTTCCCCGGGCCCTTTCTCGTACGTATTATACTCTAAAACTCTTAACCAACGTATGAATAGGCCATCTAGATGTTAGAAACTTACGTGGTGTAACAACACAGACCACCAGGGCAGCAGCAGCTCTAGCCCGTTCCGCTCCGTAGGGAGCATTGATTAATAGGGGTGGCGGGCAGCGCCAAAACCGATTCTATGCCCTTGCCTCGCGCTAGGAGCAGGAGACTTTGCCAGACGTGGTCACTGGTATGTTGCGTGTCTTTCATATTGATGTTTATGCCTTTCTAGATCCGGGAGATACCTTGTCTTTTGTGACTGCTTACTTTGCTAGTAGCCTTGGAGTTAGTCCCGAGACCTTGTCAGTATCGTTTTTAATTTTGACCCCTGTTTGTGATTCGGTCATAGCTAGACGAGTATATAGAGGATGCCTGTTCACTGTGTTGCATAATGTTACCCCTGCAGACCTTGTAGAGTTAGTCATGACTGAATTTGACATTATTCTTGGCATGGATTGGTTGTTTGCATGTTATGCTTCGATTAATTTTTGGACCCGTACAGTGGAATTTCATCTTTTGGGAGAGTTGGTGGTGGACTGGAAAGATAGTTCAGTGGTACCAGTAGGTCGGTTTATTTCGTATCTTAAGGCCAGGAAAATGATCTCTAAATATTGCATGTACCACCTAGTTAGGGTTAAGGACGTGGAGTCTGAGACCCCGACTATTCAGTCAATTCCGGTGGTGTGTGAATATCCAAAGGTGTTTCCCGAGGATTTTCCAGGTGTTCCTCTCGAAAGGGAAATCGATTTCGGTATTGATCTATTGCCAGATATGCAGCCTATTTCCATCCCTCCTTACCAGATGGCTCCAGCTGAGATAAGGGAGTTAAAGATCAGTTAAAGGACATGTTGGATAAGGGTTTCATTAGACCAAGCCAGTCTCCATGGGGTACACCAGTTCTCTTTGTTCGGAAGAAGGATGGGTCCCTTCGGATGTGTATTGATTATCAACAACTTAACAAGGCCACCGTCAACAACAGGTACCCCTTGCCCTGGATTGATGATTAGTTTGACCAGCTCCAAGGTGCCAGGTGTTTCTCGAAGATAGATTTCAGGTTCGGATATCACCAGCTCAGAGTTTGGGAGTGTGACATTCCAAAGACGACCTTCAGAACCTGGTATGGACACTATGAGTTTGTAATTATGTCTTTTGGACTAACCAATGCTCCTGCAGCTTTTATGGACCTGATGAATAGGGTGTTCAGACAAGATTTGGATATATTCGTGATCGTGTTCATCGATGACATTCTTATATACTCACGAAGAGAGGAGGAGTATGCCACTCATTTGAGAATAGTTCTGCAAACCCTCAAGGATAGTCAGTTGTATGCAAAGAGTGAATTTTGGCTAAACTCGATAGCATGGACATGTGGTATCAAGCGAAGGCATAAGGGTAGATTCCAAAAAGATCGAGGCGGTGAAGAATTGGCCTAGACTAGTGAATCCTTTAGAAATTTGGAGTTTCTTGGGCCTAGCAGGGTACTACCGAAGGTTTGTTGAGGGTTTCTCATCGATTGCGACACCTTTGACTAAGTTGACTCAGAAAAAAGTGAAGTTCCAATGGTCGGATGCTTGTGAGAAAAGCATCCAAGAGTTGAAGACCCGAGTTACTTCAGCACCAGTGTTGACCTTACCTGAGGGTACTGATGGCTTTGTAGTGTATTGTGATGCTTCGAGAGTAGGGCTGGGATGTGTGTTAATACAGCGTGGGAAGGTAATAGCATATGTCTCGAGACAGCTGAAAGTTCATGAAAAGAATTACCCGACCCATGATCTTGAGTTGGCCGCGGTGGTGTTTGCATTGAAGATATGGCGGCATTACTTGTATAGGGTCTACATGGATGTATTAACAGATCAAAAGAGCTTGCATTATGTGTTCACATAGAAGGATCTAAATGTTCGGCAAAGGAGGTGGTTGGAACTACTTAAGGACTACGATATGAGTGTCCTCTACCACCCGGGCAAGGCTAATGTGGTTGTGGATGCACTTAGTAGGCTCTTCATGGAGAGTGTGTCCCACATGGATGAGGGAAAGAAAGAGTTGGTGAAAGATGTCCACCGACTTGTAAGATTGGGAGTTTTATTGACCGACCCAATTGATGGCGGTGTTGTTGTACATAACGGGTCAGAATCGTCCTTGGTTGTTGATGTTAAATCTAGGCAAGATGAGGATCCAATATTGAGGAAGCTGAAGGAGGCGGTGTGGAGTCAGAAGGTGGAGGTCTTCTCCTAAGGGGAGATTGTGTGCTACGATACCAGGGTCGACTATGTGTTCCGAACGTTCATAATTTGAGAGTTCGGATATTTTATGAGGCACATGGTACTAGATATTCTATTCATCCAAGATACACGAAAATGTATCGGGATTTTTAAGAAATCTACTGGTGAGATGGTATGAAGAAGGATATTGCAGAGTTCATAGCAAAATGTCCAAACTGCAAGCAAGTGAAAATCGAACATCAAAGGCCGGGAGGTGTACTTCAGGATATCAGCATCCCCACTTGGAAGTGGGAAGAGATTAATATGGATTTTGTTATAGGTCTAACCCGTACTCGCCGGCAATACGACTCAATTTGGGTGGTGGTCGATAGGTTAACCAAGGCTGCATACTTCCTACCGGTCAAGACCACGGATTCAGCGGATGATTATGCTAAGTTGTATATCCGAGAGTTGGTTCGACTTCATGGAGTGCCCTTGTCTATTATTTTAGACCGAGGTACTAAGTTTACCTCTCAATTCTGGTGTTCTTTTCAAAAAGGACTTGGGACGTAGGTTAAGCTCTGTTCAGCCTTCCATCCGCAAACAGATTGCCAGGCAGAACGAACGGTCCAGACTCTTGAGGATATGTTGATGGCATGTGTGATGGACTTTAAAGGTAGTTGGGATGATCATTTTCCCTTGATCGAGTTTACCTATAATAACAGTTATCACTCTAGTATCCAAAGGTGTCACGACCTGAGCGTAGACCTAGATCGTAGACAGGGGACAAGGGACCCCGAGAGACCCCATGGCATAAGCATTCACTACCTATACAATAAACATGAAGAAAACATAATTATAAACTCAGCGGATGTCTAACTTAACATAAAAACATAATGAACATCTGAAGCTGAATACATCTGATAAGCCTCTAATCTTGACTAGCTGATGGGACAACGCCCCCAACTAGCTCAACAATACTGAAACTGAAAATACAACCAAGATAACTGAAAGTCTAGTCCTCAAAAGATGGGGACTCACCAAACAAGCAGGTACTGACTCTGATAAGCGACTATGAATGGGGCTAGACCTGAGACCGGATCCTGCAGCATGAAACAATGCAGCATAGAAAGTATACGGTCAGTACGTGGAATGTACCGAGTGTGCAATGTAAGTAAAACCGCTCAAGTAATAAATCATTTAAAACATTCCATGACATATCATAAGCTTTTAAGTGAAAATAGAAGGCTACATGCAATCATTCTGAAATCGTACTCTTATCATAACATAACCATGCATAGCTTTAGAACATCATGATTGACTCGAATGACTTGAAGATGAACATAACTTTTATATGAAAAACTGAACAATGAGTCAAGCCTTGCTTTATGAACACACATTCATAAGTAATCATATTCAGTAATGAATATGCAAATCTAAATGATACAAACATTGGGAGACTCGTTATTTAACCGACATACCACGATAGTGATTACGTGATCCCAACTATAACACTCAAGTAGGTATAGCCGTCCATAACCTATCTAAGGCGATGGACGATACCATGATATTGATATCAAGCTGAAGAGCCAATTGGGGCGTGGATAGCTCACAAGGGAAGTCCCAATATTATAACAAAATCAACCTACGTTGGCGTGTAGTTTTGGGGCATAGGGTTATCGACTCTTAGCCCACTTGGTGCTAGACTATCTCCCAAAACATGCAATGCTCTACATCATATAAATACGAAGCTCAACATCGTCTAGTGACGAAGCTCAACATGAAATCATGCATAAACTCAACATCGTATGAAACGAAGCTCAACATTGTCTATTGACAAAGCTCATTATGAATCATGCTTACACTAGACATCATATAAATATGAAGCTCAACAATGTCTTCTCGACAAAGCTTAAAATGAAACCATGCTTAGACCCAACATCATGTGAAGTGAAGCTTAACATTGTCCTTGACAAAGCTCGACAATAATATGCATATCAATTAAGGATTTACGCATATAGAAGGCGTTACTTTGAAACATACCACAAGATAGAATTCATAATAAGAGTTAAAGGAAAATTTCATCTCAACCATGTGGTAAGCTCATGTCGGGGAAAATCACTATTTGAAAACATCATCTGGGCATCACCAAAAGCTCTACCATACTTGGGTCTATTTAATCTTCTTTGAAAACATCATCAAAATCATGGATAAGGTTGGAAACATGCTTTTCATCATCTATTCTATCATCATCACATTCTTCCACAATCACTTCTATTATGAAATATCCACACATGGGCGTTTTAGATTCAATTCTTAGAAAAACAGTTCTGTAAAAGAAATCAAGTTAGAATCCGCCCAAGCTTGGTAAATCATCAATATCAACTCAATTTAATCATACCCATGAATAGAGATGTAAGAATCACAATTGAATGAAACCCCATACTTGATCATTATAAACAAATCACAATTTGATAGGGAATGGGCATGGGTGTGGAAGGAAGCACCCACTCATAGCCTTACATATATGGGATTGAAGAATTCTAACTCTTCCTAATTTCCCAGCTGAGATTCCCCTTGAAGACCTTGAGAATTCACCTTGATTCTTCCCTTCAAGCCTCAAACCTTTCATGCATGAGAGAAATGGCCTAAGATAGGTTTTTCTCTGCTAAAAACCCTCTAATACGAGCTTGAAATGACGTAGTACAGGCCCTTAGAACTTAGGAATTACGGAAAGGCCCTTACTAAATTCCCTGAAAATAAATGTTAGGGGATCCTAACGGACAACCTGAAGACTCGTCACCTGGGCTCATGATCCGTTGGTTCTCTCATCAAGTTCATTGGATAATTGATCTACCAGGGCTCCTAACGAGCGACACGATGATTCGTCCCCAGAGACCACGACTCATTGTCACCTCCCGTTAAGTACACTGCCTTAATTCCTAATAATAATCCACATTCTTTCTCACGACTCTCCTCACGAGTAGTTGGGATTGACCATGACTCGTGGGGTTCCTTCCGTTAAGTATACTGGATAAATCCTCCTTTAACATTCCAACTCCACCCCACGATTGACATGATGACTCGTGGTGGCTGACCACGAGTCGTTGATTCACTCATGGGGACTTCGATCCCTTGATCACTCCAGGCCTTCCCACAGGTCACTTGATGGCTCGTGGGGTCTTCTCACGAGTCGTTCAGTGACTCATTCTGCAACTGTTACAACATTTTCCAGTTTTTCTCTAATTCACTTTCGGGTCCGATTCTTGAATTCTCAGGGTATAACAATATCTCCCCCATAGGAACAATCATCATCAAATGTTAGAAACAAGCAGGAAATAGAAACAAGCAATTATCATACTCCAATACTGATTATTTTATCCGAAATTTCACGGAATGACTACCTCCGGAAAGAACCATATAGTTGAACTAAATTCAGGCATCACATACATTTATCATAACATAATTCAAAATTGCGCACATGAACAGACCATGGAAACTGGTTAGAGAATTAGGGGAAAACTGATACCTCAAGTCAGAATTGAGCCGGTGGAGAACAAATGTGGGTATCTAGCCATCATGTCCGCTTCGGCCTCCCATGTAGCTCCCTCAACATGCTGATTTGTCCATAACACCTTAAATGAAGCTACCTCTTTGTTCCTCAACCTCCGAACTTGTGATCCAAAATTTCAACCGGAATTTCTTAATAACTGAGGTTGTCTTTCACACCAACGGTGTCTATGGAACCACCAAGGCTGTATCAGCCAACCACTTCTTCAAAAGAGATACATGGAACACGGGATGAACTAAAGCCAATTTTGAAGGCAAGTCAAACTCATACGCCACCTTACCAACTCTTTTCACAACCCAGGACGATTCTGACCCGTTATGCACAACAACACCGCCATTGGTCGTATCGATCAATCTAACTCCCAACCTTGGAATCCGGTGAACATCTTTCACCAATTCCTTCCTTCCCTCATCCACATGGGACACACTCTCCATCGAAAGCTTACTAAGTGCATCCGCAACCACATTAGCCTTGCCTGGGTGGTAAAGTCCTGCACGTTTCGGCATAGCTAGAGTAAGACCTAGAATAACCACCACTAAGAACATCGATCTGGACATTAGGATTTGTGCAACCATCAAAGGAGGTAATTTTTTAAAGGCGGATGAGCAGGCAACAGTAGAGGATACAAAATCTAACCCGGAACATAAGTGGCTGAAATTACAGGGCAATCATGTTCAAATTACCCCAAAAAGTCTCCCAAGAGGGGCTTTGCAGGGAACTGCTATCGGGCAGAGGTTATAAAACACTAAGAGTCTAACGGGAGTCAAAGGAGCAGGAACCACACTCATGTCATAATCCTTAAGTAACTCCAACCACCTTCTTTGCTGAAGATTTAGATTTTTCTGTGTGAACACATATTGCAAGCTCTTGTGATCCGTAGATACATCCACGTGGACCCCATACAAGTAATGTTGCCATATCTTCAACACGAACACCATCGCGTCCAATTCAAGATCATGGGTCGGGTAATTCTTCTCAGCACCTTCAGCTGTCGAGAGGCATAAGCTATCACCCTTCCATGGTGCATCAACACACACCAAGTCCAACTCTGGACGCGTCATAGTACACCACGAAACCATCGTTACCCTCGGGTAAGGTCAACACTGGTGCTGAAGTAAGTCAAACCTTCAACTCTTGGAAGCTTTTCTCATAAGCCTCCGACCACTGAAACTTCACCTTCTTCTGAGTCAACTTAGTCAAACGCGCTGCAACAGATTAGAAACCCTCCACAAGCCTCTGATAGTAGCCAGCTAAGCCCAAGAAACTCTGAATCTCCAAAGGATTCATCAGTCTGGGCCAATTCTTAACGCCTTAATTTTCTGCGAGTCTACTTTTATGCCTTCGCTAGACACCACATGGCCCAAAAATGCCAAGGAGTCCAACCAAAACTCACACTTTCTGAGCTTTGCATACAATTGGCAGTCCTTGAGGGTCTAGAGCACTACTCTTAAGTGAGCGGCATGCTCCTCCTCGCTCCGAGAGTATATCAAGATTTCATCAATGAACACGATCATGAACATGTCCAAATATGGCTTGAACACTCTATTCATCAGGTCTATAAAAGCTGCAGGGGCATTCGTTAGTCCAAAAGACATAACTACAAACTCGTAATGACCATACCGTGTTTTGAATGCCGTCTTCGGGATATCACTCTCCCAGAATCTGAGCTGATGATACCCAGATTTGAGATCTATCTTCGAGAAACACTTAGCACCCTGAAGTTGATCGAACAGATCATCGATCCTGGGTAAGGGATACCTGTTCTTGACAGTGACTTTGTTCAATTATAGATAATCAATGCATATATGAAGGGAACCACCTTTCTTCCGAACAAATAATACTGGTGCGCCCCATGGAGATTGGCTCTGTCTAATGAAGCCCTTATCTAGCAAATCCTTTAACTGATCCTTCAACTCTTTTAGCTCGGCTAGAGCAATCCTGTAGGGTGGAATAGATATAGGCTGCGTATCGGGAAGGAGGTCATTACTGAAGTCAATCTCCTGCTTAGGAGGAATACCTAGCAAATCATTAGGGAAGACGTCTGGATACTCACGTACTAATGGTACGGATTGATAGTCGAGGTTTCAGACTCCACGTCCTTAACCCTAACTAGATGGTACAAAAACCTTACAAATCATCTTCCTGGACTTAAGGTAGAAAATAAATCGACCTATAGGCACAACTGAACTACCCTCCCATTCTAAGATAGGCTCACCCGAAAATCTGAACTCTACCGACCAGGTCCTACAATTAATTGAAGCATAGCACGCAAATAGCCAATCGATGCTGAGAATAACATCAAAATCGATCATGGCTAACTCTATCAAGTCTCCTAAGGTGACCTTATGAAGAACTGATACCAGCAATCTCTATACACCCGTCTAGCTATAATTGAGTCACCTATTGGAGTAGAAACTGAGAAGGGCTCTGATAAGACATCGAGACTGACTCCGAAGCTACTGGCTATATAAGGTGTCACAAGAGATAGGGCAGCCCGTGGATCTAACAATGCATATACATCAACATGAAAGACTCTCAACATACAGGTGACCACATCTGGCCTCCTGCTCCTAACGAGTGGCTAAGGCATAGAATCTGTTGTGGCGCTGCCCGCCAGCTATACTAGTAGATGCCCCCTGATGTGTTGTGCGTGGGGGAGGGGCTACTGAACTAGAAGATGGGCCTTGGCCCCTAACCTGATCCTGTCTTGCAGTGGGACAATCTCTGAGCATATGTCCAGGCTGCCCACATCCAAAACAAGCTCCTGACCCTGCCAAACACTGTCCTGTGTGCCCTCGGCCGCATCTTCGACAAGCTAGAATGCTGGAGTCTGTGGGCCTACTTCTCTGACCCCTCGAGCCTGACGCTCGCCCTCTCTAATCATGTCTGGGCCTAGTGGAACACTTAGTGTTGAAGATGAAGGAGCTGGTGATCTCTGATGGGCATGTTGTCGTTGCCCACCGCCAGACCTCTACTGGGAGAATCTGTGCTCCTCAGCCCGGGCCCTCTTGGCCTCTCTCTCTCAAATGTGCCGCCTTCATCTGTTGGGCGTACAACACCATCCGAGGGAAGTACATATCCTGATGGAGCATAGCAATCCTGCATTTCGTATCCAAGTAATCTGTTATCCCATGCACAAACCTACTCACTCATGGCCTCTAGTCAACCACTAACTCAGGAGCATACTTCGATAAGCGGGTGAACTCAAGGGAATACTCTAGTACTGTCATCCTTCCTTGCTTCAGATTCACAAACTCTACTACTTTCAACTCCCTCATTTCTCGAGAGAAGAATCGATTGAGGAATGCAACCTGAAACTCCTCTCACATGGCTGGAACTGCTCCAGTTACCTTGCTGTCCTTCCAATGGCGGAACCAAATATGCGCAACCCCTTTCAACAAGTAGGAGGATAACTCTGCGCACTCAACACTGCTCACCCCCATAACCTGGGTGATCTTGACAATCTCATCAATGAAATCGTGCGGGTCCTCATCTACCTTGGACCTAGAAACTCCAGCGGGTTCATCCTCAAGAAGTCCCTGACTCGAGCCGCCACCCAATTTCAATTTTTTGGAACATGCGCAACGGCCTGCTGATTGACCTGAGCGGTCAAGGCCTGCACTAGCATCTGAATGGCAGCTCGAACCTCAGCTTGAGCGACTGGCTCCGGTGTCTGAGGCTCCTGAACTGGTGGGGCTGGCTGATGCGCATGACCATTTCCATCCTCGTAACCCTCACGACCTCCATTCCTCTTTCCATTCATCCTTCGAGGAGCCATGATTCTGTAATCGCAAATAGCATGAATTAGAAGGATAGAAAGGCTTTTCATCGCACAACATAGATCATGAATGAAAGGGAACATTTCCTAAAACATCTAGTAGCCTCTTCATCATAAGTGTGGCGCGCTTCACACCCATGAAAAAGACTCTACTTAATGTGGCTTTTAGACTCCCTAGGACACTTCAAACCTATGGATCTGATGCCAAGTTTTTCATGATCCGAGCATAGACCCGGATGGTAGACACGGGACAAAGGACCCCGATAGACCCCAAGTCAACCCATGGCATAAGCATTCACTACCCATTTAATAAACATGAAGAAAACATAATTATAAAGTTAGCGGAAGTCTAACTTAACATAACAACAGAATGAACATCTGGAGCTGAATACATGTCTAAGACTGATAAGCCTCTAATTTGGACGAGCTGATGGGACAACTCCCCCAACTAGCTTAACAATACTGAAATTGAAAATAAAACCAAGGTAACTGAAAGTCTAGTCCGCTAAAGATGAGGAATCACCAACCAAGCAGGTACTGACTCTGATAAGCGACTACTAATAGGGATGGACCTGAGAACCGGATTCTGCATCATGAAATGATGCAACATAAAAAGTATGTGGTCAGTATGTGGAATATACTGAGTATGCAAGGTAAGTAAAACCGTTCAAGTAATAAATCATTTAAAAAATTCCATGACATATCATAAGCTTTTTAGTGAAAATAGAAGGCTACATGCAATAATTCTAAAATCGTACTCTTATCATAACATAACCATGCATAGCTTTAGAACATCATGATTGACTCGAATGACTCAAAGATAAACATAACATTTATATGAAAAACTGAACAATGAGTCAAACCTTTCTTTATGAACACACATGCATAAGTAATCATTATTGGTAATGAATATGAAAATCTAAATGACATAGGCAGTGGGAGACTCGTCACTTAACCGACATACCACGATAGAGCTTATGTGATCCCAACTATCACACTCAAGTGGGTAGAGCCGTCCATAACCCTGCCAGGGCGATGGACAATACCATGGTATCGATATCTAGCTGAAGGGCCAATCGGGCCGGGGATAGCTCACAAGGGAGGTCCCAATAATATAATAGAATCAACCGACATTGGCGCATTGTTCTGGGGCATAGGGTTATCGACCCTTATCCCGCTCGGTACTACACTCTTCTCCCAAAACATGCAATGCTCTACATCATATAAATACGAACCTCAACATCATAGTGACAAATCTTAACATGAAATCATGCATAAATCAACATCGTATAAAATGAAGATCAACATTGTCTATTGACAAAGCTCATTATGAATCATGCATACACTAGACATCATATAAATATGAAGCTCATCAATGTCGTCTCGACAAAGCTTAAAATGAAATCATGCTTAGACCCAATATCATATGAAATGAAGCTTTACATTGTCCTTGACAAAGCTCAACACTAATATGCATATCAATTAAGGATTTACACATATAGAAGGTGTTACTTTTAAACATATCACAAACTAGAATTCATAATAAGAGTTAAAGGAAAATTTCATCTCAACCATGTGGTAAGCTCATGTCGAGGAAAATCACTATTTGAAAACATCATATGGGCATCACCCAAAGATATACCATACTTGGGTCTATTTAATCTTCTTTGAAAACATCAACAAAATCATGGATAAGGATGGACACATGATTTTTATCACCTATTCCATCATCATCACATTCTCCCACAATCATTTCTATTATGAACTATCCACACATGGGCATTTTAGATTCAATTTTTAGAAAAATAATTTTGTAAAAGAAATTAAGTTAGAATCCGCCCAAGCTTGGTAAATCATCAATATCAACTCAATTTAATCATACCCATGAATAGAGATGTAAGAATCATGCAATTGAATGAAATCCTATACTTGATCATTACAAACAAATCACAATTTGATAGGGAATGGGCATGGGTGTGGAAGGAAGCACCCACTCATAGCCTTACATACATGGGATTGAATAATTCTAACTCTTCCTAATTGCCCAGCTGAGATTCCCCTTGAAGACCTTGAGAATTCACCTTGATGATTCTTCCCTTCAAGCCTCAAACCTTGCATGCATGAGAGAAATGGCCTAGGATAGGTTTTTCTCTGCTAAAAACCCTCTAATACGAGGTTGAAACGACGTAGTATAGGCCCTTAGAACTTAGGAATTACGGAAAATCCCTTACTGAATTCACTGAAAATAACTGTCAAGGGATCCTAACGGACAACCTGACGACTCATCACCTGGGCTCACGATCCGTAGGTTCTCTCGCCAAGTTTACTGGATAATTGATCTGTCAGGGCTCCTAACGAGTGACATGATGACTCGTCCCCAGTACCACGACTCGTTGTCACCTCCCGTCAAGTACACTGCCTTAATTCCTAATAATAATCCATACGCTTGCTCACGACACTACTCACAAGTCGTTGGGACTGACCACAACTCGTGGGGCCCTATCCGTTAAGTACACTGGATAAATCCTCCTTTAACATTCCAACTCCACCCCACGATTAACATGACGACTCGTGGTGGCTGACCACGAGTCACTGATTCACTCATGAGGACTTTGATCTCATGACCACTTAAGGCCTTCCCACGGGTCACTTGACGGCTTGTGGGGTCTTCTCACGAGTCGTTTAGTGACTCGTTCTACAACTGCTGCAACATTTTCTAGTTTTTCTCTGATTCACTTCAGGGTCTGATCCTTGAATTCTCAGGGTATAACAAGATGGCACCGTTCGAGGCTCTTTACGGGCAAAGGTGTATATCGCCTATTGGGTGATTTGAAGTTTGTGAGGCAGCTATGATAGGAACAAATTCAGTTCATGAGGCGATGGTGAAGGTTCAGTTGATAAGGGACCGGTTGAAAATCTCTCAGAGTCATCAGAAATCATATGCTGATGTGAGGAGAAGAGATTTGGAGTTTTATGTGGACGATTGAGTATTTCTAAAGGTATCACCCATGAAGGGAGTCATGTAATCTGGGAAGAAAGGGAAACTCAGTCCCGCAATATTGGCCCTAATGGGTTGTGAGAAGAGTTGGTAAGGTGGCGTATGATTTGGACTTGCCCTAGGAGCTATTTTCTGTTCATCCCATCTTTCATGTGTCACTTTTGAAGAGGTTCTTGGGTGATCCCGCCTTGGTAGTTCGAGTAGACAACATTGGAGTGAAGGACAACCTCAATTATGAAGAAATTTCTGTTGAAATCTTGGATCGTCAGGTTCGGAGGTTGAGGAACAAAGAAGTAGATTTAGTTAAATTATTATGGAGAAATCAGCATGTTGAGGGAGCTACGTGGGAAGCCGAAGCAGATATGATAGCTAAATACCCTCATTTGTTCCCTACTGGCTTAGTTTTAGTTTGAGGTATCAGTTTTTCCCTAAACCTTTAATCATCTTTTCCCGTTCAATTCATGTGTACAAGTTTGTTTTATGATATGGTAAATGTATGTGATGTCTGAATTTAGTTTAGCTATGTAGTTCCTTTCGGAGGTAGTCATTCCATCAGTTTTCGTCTTAAATGACTGGTAATTGTATATGGTGATAGCTTGTTTCTGATTTTTCTACATGTTTCTAACATTCGAGGATGAATGTTCCCAAGGGGGAGATATTGTTATACCCTAGGAACCGAATGATCAGATGCGGAAGTGAAAATGGAGAAAAACTGAAAATTCGTACCTGGTTTCAGAACGACCCATGAGGTGAGTTGTGAGGAGTGACCACGAGTCTTGAGGTGACTCAAGGTTAGCTTGGTGTGAAAAGGAATAAGTGAGGAGGCCACGGGCTTGACCACGAGTCGTGGTCAGACCTCACGACTCGTGAGGTCAACGTGGTCAACTCTGGAGGATTGGGAAGTTGGAATGGATAGTGTAGGCCAAGGAAGGTGACCACGAGTCGTGGTCGGACCTCATGACTCGTGAAGTCACCCGTGGGGTTCCCTTGGATGTTTGGGCAGTGGACTCAATAGATCAAGGCCACGAGTCGTGCCTTGTGGCAACGACCCGTTAGGTCCCTCATGGGGACTGGCGACCAGAAATTCCTACGTTTTAATAAGGGTGTTTTCATAACTTCTTAAGTCCATAAGGCCTAAACTACATTGTTTTAGATATGTTTCTGAGTTAGATAAGATGGGTTAAACCATTTATGCATGCCCATTCTCATACAAAAGCTTAGAGAGGTTTTTTCTTGGGAGATTCAAGGCCTTCTTCACCAAATTTTCATCAATTTCTTTGTGGGTGTTCAAGGAACGTTAAGTCCATCCATTCCCAGGTATGTAGGGTTTTAAAATGGGTGAAATTCTTCCTCATCCATGACCAAATTTCAAGTTAATTCATGAATTCTCCTATTCAAATTCCATGGGGTTTTACCCAAAGCATGAAAATACGATTTCTCTTTATGGGCATGATTTAATTGAGTTTTAATTATTGAACTATACTCAAATTCCTATCTGGTTGTGGTGAGGGATCAGAGACCTGAACTCAGGGAGTAGCAATGAGTGGTAGCGATGGATTGTAGGATATAACAACAAATCGTTCTGTCGTTCGTTGTTACTGGCGGTGCAGAATTTTTAGGAAATTCATTAAGGATATTTTTGTCATTCCTAAGTTCTAGGGTCCTAAACTATGTCATTTAAGGCTCAAACTGCAGTGTTTTATGAGGGGAAAATCTATCCTAGGCTCATTCACATCATGCATGCAAATTGAAGGGCTTAGGAGGTGATCAAGTTAGACTTTCTTCAAGCTTTTCTTCAATCTTTCATTGGGCGATCAAGGAGGGGTAAAATAAGTTCTTCCCCAGGTATGTAGGTGTCACGACCCGAACATGTGTCTGGATCGAGACACGGGACAAGGAACTTTGAGGGACTCCAAGTCGACCCATGGCATGAACATACATCTAGCTCAATCATAAAAATGATAGATCAACATGATAAACTTAGCGGAATTCGGAAATAAGCATAACATCATAAATACACACGAATTTGAAACTGATTACATTCTATGTCTAAATAGCCCCTACATCTGCTGAGTTGATGGGACAAGACCCCAATAAACTCTCTAAAGATGAAAACTAAATATACTCAATCATAACTGAAATGAAGAGGGGCCCTCGACAGATGAGGACTCACCAACAAGGACTGATGCTAACTCCAAAAGCTGGCTATTAGCGGGGCTGAGTCTAAAGATCGGAGCTTGTATCATGAAATGATACAACATAGAGTATGTGGTTAGTACGTGGAAAGTACCGAGTATGAAAGGTAAGTAAAACGAATGTTTAAAATACATAAAAGTGCATAAGAGTAGGACAACATGACCATAACATAAATATCATAATGTAACATGAGGCTCAAAGTTTCAAAACATTCGTCAATCATTCATAATCATACTCTCGAGAGAATATCTTTATTAAACATGACTTGAGCCAAAATATATAATAATAATCATACATAAATTATGACGAACAAGGGGAGATTCTTATAACCGACATACTCCATATGAGCACACACGGAGACCGACTTGTAAACCCCTAGTCGGGAGGGTGTTCGTACCTTACCGAGGGTAGAACCATGAAAGGCGTGATATCACTCATGAAAGCCCCATTTGCGGCAGAAGGGATGGTCTCAAGGGAGGTCCCATCATTACTATGGTGGCATGTAGTTCTAAGATTCGGGGCAAAATCTGAGCCCCGAAACTACTCGGTGTTAAATACTACTCCCAAAACATATATAGTGCTCATAGGTTAACATACATTAGATTCATGGGTTAGTTAAATCATGATAATCATAAGCATTCTTGTAAATACGTGAACTAGCCATGAAGATAAGGCTTGTGAGTCGGTCATAATCATAAATTGTAAATTAGGAGGTTCATGCGTACTTGTAAAACATGTATAAACTTAGTAATCATAAATTCACGATGAGCATTTGAGTAAATCCATATCATAGATCATAAATCATGATGGGTTAGAGAACATCAACATCAAGGCAAAATATAACTCAATTTATCATAAAACATGCATGATTGGGCATAATTTACTAGAAATTTAAATCAATAAATTTACAATCGAATTAGTTGAAAAATCTGATCATAATTTGTAAAATATGACGTAAAACATGAGAGTCATTAACCCATAGAAAGATCATTAGGATTTCATAAGAATTTGGAATGACACCCCATAAGATTTTCAAATAAAATTTCATGAACTAGAGAGAGATTGGGCATGGGTTTGAACAAATTCACCCATTCATAACCCTAAATACCTGAGAGACTTGGATTATACCACTCCCCTACTTGCCCAAGAGGAATTAAAGAACAATTGATGAAGAACCTTGGGGTTTTATGCTTGATCACCCTCTACATTCTCGAACTTTGCATTGCATGAGTTTTGAATAGGCTAGAATGATTTAACCTATCTTAATACACCTTGAAGATAGCTTAAAATGAAGTAGGACCCTAGGGTTTAGGAATGACGATACTACCCTTAATAAATTCACAGTAAACAAAACTAACTGCCAGTCCCAACGAGGGATTGGACGAGTCGTCATCCAAGGTCACGAGTTGTGGCATCAGTCGTCGTGTGTACTGTACATCGTCCTCCATGGGTCCCCACGAGGGACCTAACAAATCATGGTTGGTGACTACGACTCGTGGTCACCTCTCGTGATCTCCACTGTCGAAAAATCACTATCTCTTGACCTATCTTCACCACGACCATCCCAATGAATTGTGGTACCTGACCACGACTCGTGGGGTCCAACCGTAGGGTACACTACCACTCACACTTCTCCTTTCAATTTCTCTTGGCCACGGCTGACTCAACAAGTCGTGGCGTTTGACCACGACTCGTGGTCATGGACGTGGTGTCTTCAAAACACAAATTCTAGAACTTAAGCTAGCTCCTTACCATGAGATTTATGATGAATGTTCAAGTATGATGAGATAATATTGATGAAATGCATGTTTTCAAGTTACCCATGTTTACAATCATGTGTTCAAGTGAACTGAGTATTTTCAAGCATGTTAAAGTATCGGGCATTGCCTATATGTTCAAGTATGATTTATGATTTATCGAATTAAGGTTACCACATAGTTTTGGAGTGAAGACTCCCAATTATTTTCATCTTGTGGTATCGTTTGAACTAAAGCTTCTCATATATGATTTCAGATTTGTGATGTATTTAATTATAGAGCTTCATCAATAGACGATGGTGAGCTTCGTTGAAAAACGATGGAGAGAATATGCATGTTTTTGGGAGTAGTGTCTAGCACCGAGTAGGCTAAGGGTCGATCACCCTATGCCTCAGAACTACGCGCTAACGTAGGTTATTACATATCATATATATATATATATATATATATATATATATATATATATATATATATATATATATATATATATATACACACATACTTGGGGACCTCCCCTGTGAGCTATCCCCTACCCCGATTGGGCCTCGAGCTTGATATTGATATCATGGTATTGTCCTTAGCCCTGGTAAGGCTTTGGAAGACTCTACCCACTTGAATTTGATAGTTGGGGCCACGTAGCTCTATCGTGGTATGTAAGTTATAAGACGAGTCTCCAATTGTTCCTCATGATTTCAGTTATGCATATTTATTACTCATGATATATATATATATATATATGTTCTAAAAGAGGTTTGACCCAATGCTGAGTTTTACTTATGATTATCAGATTTAAGCTTTGGGTCATTTGATTCAGTTATGATGTTATGTTATTGTCACGCCCCAGAACTAGGGTAGGGCGCATCTGACACTCGATTCATGGTCGATCGAGTAGCCGGCTATATAACATCTATAAATGTAACACTAAGGCTGACCAAGCCACCTGTCACAACCAACCACGATAAATACTGGGCAAAAAATGCCTTAACAATTATAAATATGCAACCTGTAAAGCCGACAAGGATACAATAAAGCTAAACAAAGCAATGAAAAATCAACACGGCTACATAACCCATACTACTATACAAACTAGTCCACATCAGCCTCTACAGAGTAAACAAACTGAAATGCATGGGACAGGGCCCCAGCCTACCCATGCTGTACACAAAATTGAAAATAGTCCACACCAGGACATGGCTCCTGGAAGAGAGGAGCATACCAATATTCTACAGAAATTTGGCTCCTACTACGTTCGATGATCTGAGCCTCGACCTGTACCTGTAGCACGATTGCAGGAAGGATCCCAAGATGAAGGGACGTCAGTATGAATAAAATGTACTGGTATGTAAGGATGAAAACTGTAAACATGTAAGATAAAAATGATAACTAGGCCTGAAATAAGGAGTAGCAACAACCTGAAATTCTGAAAACAAAAACCTAAAAATAACTCATTATTGAAGTATAAATGCAATCATCTAATGCACAACAAAGACTATAACTGAAATTTAAGCAGACAACCGAACATAAAATCTATACAATCTGTCCAGCCAGTGTACCACACCGGGGTAAAAATAAAAATTCCTCAAAGAATTGATCAAGGAGAGACTCAAGTGCACAGACCTATCTCACAACCACCGCCACCGTTCCCTCAAAGAATGAAGAAAAGGGCGGAAAACGGTAAGTTCCAAGAATTCATGATGCTTAAATAACTATCTGTGAACATACCATTGGTAGAGGAATTGGAAAACATGTCGGGATATGCTAAGTTTATGAATGACTTGGTGACGAAGAATAGGTCTGTAAGGTATGAGCCGGTAGACAATGTACATCACTGTAGGGTCCTGGCTCAAAAGAAAAAAGCTCTAGGTGCTTTTACTATACCGTGCACCATTGGTAATGCCGAGTTCTCAAGGGCACTCTGTGATCAAGGAGCAAGCATCAATCTGATGCCCTTGGCAATCTTCAAGAGATTGGGCTTAGGAGCCCCCACACCAACCACTATGTGGCTACTGATGGCCAACAAACTGTGATGAAATCATTGGGGATCTTATTCGATGTACTGGCCAAGGTAGACAAATTCATATTCCCAACTGACTTCGTGATTTTGGATTGTGAAGTTGATTATGAGGTCCCCATCATTTTGGGGTGACCATTCCATGTGACTGGGAGGGCCTTAGTAGATGTGGAGGCTGGCCAACTGAAGTTTATATTAAACAAAGAGGTGGTCACTTTCAACATCTGCTGGACAATGCAACAACCAAAGGAATATAGTGTAATCTCAGCACTGGAGGATGAGTATGAGTCACTTGACGAATTCTAAGTAGTCAAGAGACTTGTGTTGTGCTGCAACGTTAAATCAGGCACTTCTTGGGAGGCAACCCAAGTAGTGGCTTGGTGAAGTTTGAGTAACCGGGCCACCTGCGTCGTGCCGCAACGTTAAATCAATCTCTTCTTGGGAGGCAACCCAAGTTGTTGAACTAATGTGTGCTCAGTGTGCAGGGAAAACAAAAAAAAGGAGGAAGAAAAACTAGTGAAAAAGCAGCTGCTACAACTCTCAATACAACTCGTGACAGCATCCTACGAGCCGTAGCAGGAGGCATCATGGGGTTCAGAGACGTAATTCAAAGAAACGACCTGCGAGTAATCATATGAATCGTACCTACCTTGTACGAGTCATAGGAGGTACTCATAGGTCCCTAGGTAAGTTTTCAAAAACTCTGACTCATACGTCCAAGGGACGAGCCATACATCCTTCATACGACTCGTAGTCAAAAGTTTAAAAATCACTTGACTCGATCCAGGTTTTCACACCTGCCCTTTTTCCTATTTTAAATCAAAAACCTCACACAAACCCTCTTCCCACGCAGACGAAACCAACCTTCAAATATCTCACACCCGTAACTCAAAAGCTAGGAGTCTTCAAGTAATTTCGTGCTCAAATTAAGCGCGACTCTACCAACATTTGTGATTACCAGTCGAAGAAAGAAGCAACAAGTAAGTAATGCGTTGATTATCGAAAAATCTTAACTTGCTTGAAGCTTTTATTGTCAAAACCCTTTTGAGTATTGACTTTGCTCGAAAAAATTTCTAAAATACAATAATCAGGGAGGTTATCAAACCATGAACGACTGGAAAACATTATCTTTTTGTTGGGATAAACTTGTGAGTTAAAGTTTTCAAAATGTTAGTTGTAAGTAGTGATTAAGAAGGGGAGGATGAGTAGTGTGTAATTGATTGAATGATATGCCTAGACCTGGGGAAATCTGAGTACCCAAATTGTGAAAAAGAACACTTGCAAACTAAACAAAAATTGAATAAGCCAAAGTGGTATGAAGCATAGTACAGTTCGTAGTTTGTCACCATGAGACGTACTGAGCATTCGTACCAAAGAACTGAATAGGGATAATCAAAAGAGTCCTTCTTGTGAATCATGGAATCGACCTACGGGTCATACCACAACTCCTGGAAAAATACAGAGGCAATGACAATGTTGAGGCTTCATCAGATGACTCAAGGTACAGGTCGTACTTTCGTAGTACGAGTCGTATTGGTGAGTCATAACATGTACATAGAGTTTTTGGGCCTTCATACGAGTTTTACCTTCAGGGTACGACTCGTACTGTTGACCCATGTTAAGAATCTGAAAGTGTTCTCTTCTTGTTCTTTTTTTATCAAATATGGAATTCTAACTTTCTTCTCTAGTGGAAAAATGACAATGAAGCGAAAAGCATCCAAAGAAACAACCCGGAGAACATTAAATAATGA
Source organism: Datura wrightii (assembly GCA_035772735.1). Taxonomy (NCBI): domain Eukaryota; kingdom Viridiplantae; phylum Streptophyta; class Magnoliopsida; order Solanales; family Solanaceae; genus Datura; species Datura wrightii. The sequence continues at coordinate 87,631,979 of JASDFA010000016.1, read as the reverse complement.
AACATCTGATTCTGAAGCTGGGCAAGCAGGTCACTCCCCTAGTGGTTTTGTTGAGGATTACCAGGTAGATACTTCAGACACTGATTGAACCAAAACCACTAGGGCAAGAGCAAGAGCACAAGTTGAAGCAGCTACTGCCACATCTGCCTAAGCTCGCCAGTTTGAGGAGGGAGCTAGAGAAGGTAACGAGGAGTCGGGAAATGACTCAAATGTAGAGGAAGGGTTTGAGGAGACCCAATCAGGTGAAGAAAGTGGCAGTTTGAATCAAAGGAGGAGGATGCAAATGCTGCACATGCACATACCCCACCAAGAGAAAACTGCACAATCCGGTGGAGAGTGCTGGGAGCCAGAGAGATTTATGAGAAAGGCATTTCTCTCACCGCCAAGAATAAGCCAAGGCGGAGCATCTAGGAAGAATCGCGGATCCTCACAAATACACTGAATGAAGTTGAGGAGATGAAATGGATATTTAGCTTTTATGGTTTCAAGTGGCTGTCCAAAAATCCAGCTTAGTATCTAGCAGAATTGGTCCGGGAGTTCTACACCAACTATTTGGCCACCATGGAGCAAAAAGCAAAGGAGAGGAAGAAAATAAAAGACCATCCCATACTGGAGAGTGTGATGGTTCAAGGAAGAGAGGTAGACATATCAGACCAGACCATCTATCGGGTTCTGTATGGACCACAGTTCGTGTCTACACAGATGACGCCTAAGTATGACTATAGGGTGGAAGCAATGAAGCAGATCAGGAATTTAGTCTTGCAGGAAAGGCAAAGGCAGCTGCAATGGTTGGCAGGTGTGATCGCTAAAGATGAGGACGAAGCTGAATGGGTTACTGGTGGAAAGAAGGTGACAAAGAACTCACTCAACTTCATAGCAAAAGCCTTCTAGACACTAGTACGCCACCGGTTAGCACCACGGTCAACGATAATACATTGAGTGCTGATAGAGCAGCTTTGGTGGCATGCCTCATGTCCCATTATCCTATTGACATCCCGAAGATCATCACAGAGGAGATTCAAGATCGGGTAGTGGGAATGAGAACTACCATCCAATTCCCAAGTCTTGTATTCAGGATATGAATAGAGGCAGGGGTCCCAATATGACGGGGTGAGGAGCGGCTGATCGGAGGCCAGAGGATTGCAGATTTCGGCCTTATTCGGGATGAGATGAACACGGTAAGTCGAGCTAGAATACCCACCACAATTCCATCAGTCCAGCCAATAGGGGATGCATAGGTGAATGTCCCCACTATACAGGAGGATAGAGAGACACCGGCTACAGATGTCGATCATTCAGAGTCAGGTCCTAGCACTTCAGCTGCACCACAACCTAGCCTGTAGAGTCAGACACCAGCAGGGCATATTTTGGTGCCTCATGACTTCCTCTAGAAACTGGATAAATGATTGACCATTGCTGAACGAAAAATTAAAGTTATGATGGAAAACGTAAAGCCATGGGTCAAAGCAGACATAGATATAGAAGCTTAGGCTCTACATTCTCGCTTGGATAGATTTGAGAGTCGATTCAATGTGCGGATGGCGGTGCAGACTGATACCAACAGTCTTTATGAGGAGTTGAGGGCTCTTCGGAGCTAAGTACCCAAGTTTTCATCACGAAAACTGGAAGTCATAGCAGCCCCCACTCTTCCAGACCTAGATGCAGAGCTTGATGAGGAGATTGACTTGGCGGCTTATTAGGAGCCGACGGTAGCTGCTGGAGATAAGGGAAAGAAAAGAGCTTTTGAAGTGGTTGGAGAGAAGAGTATGAGAAAGAATAGGAAGAAGGAAAGGAAAGAATGCAAGTGGGCAAAAGAAGAGAGCCTGCAGACTCATGACGCACATATGTCAGAGCTGCAGGAGCGAGCTAGAGGAGCAGGCAGCTCCACTATGACTCAGCCCAAGCTTACTAGTGGCTGTGACCCTTCAAATAAGCCACATTTATCCTTGATTGCTACTGAGGCCGTAGAAGCAACCAAAACTACTGAGGGGGTAACCACTCCCCCGTGGATACATCATTAAGAGCGTCGGCCACCGCTAGCACCACGATTACAGCGGAGGTACCTCCTCCCCAGGACAACAGAACCGCCTAAAGCGCCACAAGTATGTTCCCTTCCCTATGATCTTATAGTTCATACTTCGGGAATGAAGCTTAATTTTCCAAAAGGGGAGGGGTGTTTTTATACCCCGTGAACCCAAGGATCAGACCCAAAAGTGAAATTGGAGAAAAACTGAAAATACGCACCAAGTCACAGAACGCCCCGTGGGTGAGTCATAAGGAGTGACCACGAGTCATGAGGTGACTCGTGGTCAGCATGATGGGAAAGGCCTGAGTGAGGAGGCCACAGACTTGACCATGAGTCATGGTCAGACCTCACGACTCATGAGGTCACCGGTGGTCAACCCTGGAGGATTGGCAAGTTGGAATGGATAGTGTAGGCCACGGAAGGTGACCACAAGTTGTGGTCTGACCTCACGACTCGTGAAGTCACCCGTGGGGTTCCCTTGGATGTTTGGGCAGTGGACTCAACGGATCAAGGCAACGTCGTTTTGGATATATTTATGAGTTAGATAAGATGGGTTAATCCCTTTATGCATTCCCATTATCATGCAAAAGCTTAGAGAGGTTGTTTTGGGAGTTTCAAGGCCTTCTTCCCTAAATTTTCATCAATTTTTTTGTGGGTGTTCAAGGAACTAGTCCATCCATTCCCAGGTATGTAGGGTTTTAAAATGGGTGAAATTTTTCCTCACCCATGCCCAAATTTCAAGTTAATGCATGAATTCTCCTACTCAAATTCCATGACGTTTTACCCAAAGCATGAAAATATGATTTCTCTTTATAGGCATGATTTAATTGAGTTTTAATTATTGAATTATGCATGTTGTGCAGATTTTAAATTTATCTTCTTCAAAATCATGTTTCAATATTTTTAAATCTAAAATTTCCATTTATGAAAGTCCATGAAAGTTATGATTTATGATGAATTTTTATTATTTTGAGTTTATTTATGATGGAAAAGCATGAATTCAAATTACCCATGTTTATGAGCATATTTTTTGAAGGAATTGAATATGATGAAGTATAGGGAAATGGCAACATGTTAAAGAATGATTTATTTTTTATGAAGTGAATTACATGATTTATCGATTTATGATGTTGACCAATAAAAAGGGTCTTGATTCATGGCTAAGCATGTTTAAAGGGGATCAATGATGGTAAATGTTACATTTTAGCCAATGAATCTTGATGCATGATATTACTGATTTATGTATGAGCCTATATGCATGTTTTTGGGAGCCATGTCTAGCATCGACCAGCCCGACATTCAAAGGACTACGCTGGTGTCTCATAACCACGTGCCACCATGGTTTTCTAATGATATGATGTATTGATAATGATCCCCTCAAATGTGATATCATGCCTAATCCACGACCCTCGCCTGGAAAGTCAGGGTCGGCTCTGCCCACTTGAGTGAGATAGTTGGGGCATCATGAAAGGCTCTACCATGATGGTGTCGGTTATGATGAGTTCTCCCATTGTTCCGCATGTTTTATGCATTTTTATGTTTATGTTATCAGCTCAAGTTATGTTTTGATAAGGTTTATTTATGATTATGATTATGAACATTTTATGAATGATTTAGAAGTCTTGAGCCTTATGTTTTCTTACAAAGTTTATAATACAAGCATGATGTCCTTCTCTTATGTTTATTTATGAGTTTATTTTACTTTTAAATGTCTGTTTTACTTACCTTGCATACTCGGTACATGCCACGTACTGACTGCGTACTTTCTATGTTGTATCGTTTCATCATACAGGGTCCAGATCTCGGGCTCATCCTCATCCTTAGTCCATCTCAGCCTACGTTTTTAGCTTATTGGTGAGTCTTCATGTTCTGAGGGCCATTTGATAAACTTTCATGTTGTTTATGTTCTATTTTGGTTAGGTTAGTTGGGGATGTTGTCCCATCAACTCATCTAATGTATTAGAGGCTTTCGGACAAGTATGTAGTGCTCCGCCATGTATACGCCAGGTATTCCTTGCTGTTACGCTATAATTACATTTTCGCTATGTTTTATGATTATCATTCCGCTCATTTGAATAAGATTAGTTGTATACATGTGCCATGGGTTGACTTGGGGTCCCTCGGGGTCTCTTGTCCGGTGTCTACGATCTGGGTGTACGTTCGAGTCGTGCAAACTTGGTAACAGAGCCATAGGTTCGGATGTATCTTAGGGAGTCTGAAAGTCGTGTTAGGTAGAGTCTTTTTCATGGGTGTGAAGCTCACCACACCTATGACGAAGAGGCTACTAGACGTTTAGGAAATGTTCCCTTCTTTCATGTTCTATGTCGTGTGATAAAAAGTCTCTCCATCCTTCTAACTCATGTGATTCGTGATTGTAGAATTATGGATCCTAGGAGAATGAACGGAAGGAGGAATGGAAATGATGAAGGCCACGGAGATGGCAATGACCATGGGCATCAGCAAGCCCCAAGCACCAGAGTTAGTTGCTCACGCCGAGTTTCGGGCGGCTATCTAGATGTTGGCACAGGCCTTGACCGCTCAGGTAAACCAGCAGGCTGTTGCGTAGGTCCCATAGAATGGCAATGCGGCGACGGCTTAGATTAGAGACTTCTTAAGGATGAACCCTCCTGAGTGGATCGAAGGTGGATGAGGATCCACACGAGTTTATTGAAGGGATCTTGAAGGTCACTCAGGTTATGGAGGTGACAAATGGAGAGTGTGTTGACTTGGCCTCTTACTAGATAAAAGAGGTCGCTCATATTTGGTACAAGCAATGGAAGGACAACAGGGCAGCGGGAGCGGGCTCTATTAGCTGGGATGAGTTCCACATGGCCTTTATCGACAGGTTCTTCCCTCGGGAAATAAGGGAGGTGAAAGCAACGAAGTTTGTGAGCCCCAAGTAGGGAAAAATGACAGTGTTGGAGTATTCCCTTGAGTTCATACGGTTGTCAAAATATGCCCCAGAGTTGGTGATGGATCAGAGGGTGAGGGTGAGCTGGTTTGTTCATGGAGTGGCTGGTTATTTAGACAAGGATTGAAGGATTGCTATGCTCCACTAGGATATGGACTTTCCTCGCATAGTGTTGTATGCCCAACAGATGGAGGCGGCTCATGCGAGAGAGAGGGAGGCAAAGAGGGCTCGGGTAGATAGTCATGGGTTTTCACATTAGAGGTCCGGCGGTGGCTACCGTCCACAGTTTCAGCAGAGGTCACTAGCCCCAGAACCATCATCAGCTAGTGTCCCATCCAGGCCTAGGGGTGATCAGAGGAGCAGGGCTTCAGGGTTGAGGGATCAAAGGGGCACCTAGTTAGAGTATACCTCTCCAGCCTACAGGAAGTGCGACAAGAGTCACACCAGGGAGTGCCTGCTCAGCTCAGATGTCTGTTTTAGGTATGGTAGATCTGGGCGCATGCACCGAGCGTGCCCATATACTAGACAGGGTGATAATAGGGGTTGTGCACATGTCACGCCCCACCTTAGGAGGCATGACTGGCACCTAGTGCCTTACTAGGACCTGAACTAACTTAACTAGGCCTGTGCACTCCTGGTGCAAGCTTACTCCCCAAATCAAGGAAACAACGGGCTATATCTCGGTTGTAAATACAATCTCCAGCCGACAAGGCCGTATAGCCGCCTGTAAAGAGAAACAGCTAGCCAGAAACAGGCAATAACAGGGAATCCTATGCAGGCCGACAAGACCACCATGATATCTAGTTGTGACTGTAAAGTAAATCCAGTGCTAAGCTAAACTATGGCCATAAAGGCCGCTAATCTACCAGCTAAACAAGGCCCCACAGGGCGAACACGTAAACTAAAACACATATGGGCCCCACACAACCAATAACAGCTAAGCACAGGGAAATAGAAACAATCTGCAAGCCTCTAGGAGTAATATGATAGTTGGGACAGGGCTCTGACCTACCCATAAGCTGTACAACCAAAAAAAAGGGTAAATCTTCTGTCTATAAGTTCCGGAAGAAAGGTGCCGACTCTTCTGCTAACAATTCTGGCTAAAGGCTAAGCGGGACCAACTCTTCGTCTATCCGCACCTATAGGCAAGTAATGCAGCGCCCTTGAAAGGGCGTTAGTACAATATGTACTGAATATGTAAGGCGATAACTATAAATGACTGAGATAAAGAGATAGAATTGATAATAGCTGAAATGAAGGGTTAGAGGTCATACTTGAGTAATAGAACTTCTTACTATCTAATTTATAAATAACTACAGCAAACAAATACCTTACCTCCCCCATAAGCTAGAAGGTACAACCAACACAAAATAACCCACCTGGGGCCCCCATAAGCCCTGGTGAGTACACTTAAGTCTATATACCCCTATCAAGGTCACATTGAGTCAACTAATAGCTATAGACGTCCTACTGGTCCCCTGGATCTACAACTAAGTCCGCTCGGCTCCTGACTATAGCTGTGTCTGATTCCAGTGGACAACTGATATCTACACCCCGGGCACTAGGTTCGACGAGGGTGTATAGAGCTAACCACGACATATGAGGACCTGGAACACCATCTTCGTCCCTCACAGATGACATACCGCTCTGTAGAGAGACGTCATCTTTCCCCCGGTGGGCGTTGACACAACTAATAACCTTAAGGTCTGTCATGAAGGCTATAAAGACAATCCATCCCAAACTAAACATGGAATATGGGTTTCAGCTAATAACAACAACTAATCACAATAGACATGCTTCTGGTACTCTTATTGGGATTCAAACTGAGTTATCATGCTAAGGAAACTAACATGCCGAAGGAAACTGCCTTAACATACCTCGTTTGCCAATTACTAATTAACTGGCAAGTTTCAGTTCATATTCAACAATCCTTCTCAACTGCAAACGTATTACAGGGGTAATATGACTAGTTTTAGTACTAAATTTAGAGAAAAACGATAACTTTATATATAAATATTTACTATATTTCAACTTAACTAAACACGGCCAAAAACTCATAATTTCCCGAGAATTCAGAAGGGAGAAATGCTTACTTGAAGCCTATGATCGTATAGAAATTAGTTTGGAGCAATTCCAATGACTTTTGCCCGGTGTGGTTACGATTCGCCGGGCGAATTTCATGAAAATAACTTCGTATAAATGCTCCCTGCAGCCGTAAACTTCATTACCCCAAGTTAATTTGAATTTGGGCAGCATTTAACGACGTAAACGGAGGAAATTTACATGTTTTATTCATACTCTCTCTTCTCTGGCCGTTTATATATATAGAAAATGAAATGAAATCAAAGGGTGGAACATATATGTACTTGAGGCAGTGGACAGAGGTCCGTGCCATGGACGCTGTCGCGCCAATTTATGGGCGTGCCATGGAGCCCAACGTGGAGGGAGGGGGTCTGTGACACGCCACCCCTTTCGCGCCCTGTCCTAGCCTTTTCCCGCACGATCTCAATTCTGCGCTTGTTTGACCTTTCCCCATCCCCTCTCTCATATGTATTATACTCTAAAACTCTTAACCAACATACGAATAGGCTGTCTATATATTAGAAACTTACAGGGTGTAACATCCTTCCCCCCTTAGAAACATTCGTCCTCGAATGTTAACTTTAGCTTACAGGAGTCTTATCCTTTTTAACTATTATCCTGGAAAAATTTTGGTAGAGTTTCTCCTGTAATGTGGACTATTTGAAAATCCTGAAATGCAGAAAAGTCCAACACAGGTACTTTACACAACACTATAGAAACTATTTCACAACAAGGCTAGAGTCAACTGCACTAGATATATATAACATCAATCACAAAACATCAACTGAATCAGTAAATGTACCTTAACTGCATGGTCTAAGCTAATCCTAGAACAAATGAGAATATCTAGACCTCATATCGTTTTCATCTTCCCAAGTCATCTCTTCTCTATTTATGTTCCTCCACAATACCTTAACATAAGTGACGTCCTTAGTTCTTAACCTGCGAACCTGTCGGTCTAATATGGCTATTGGAACCTCTTCATAGGCCAACTCCTCGGTAATCTAAACATCCTCAACTTGCACAATTCGGGACGGATCCCCTTTGCACTTTCGTAACATCGACACATGAAAGACCGAATAAACAAATTCTAACTCTGAAGGCAGATCTAGCTCGTATGCTACCTGGCCTATTCTCCGGAGGATTCGATGCGCCCCAACAAACCTTTGGCTAAGCTTACCCTTATTACCAAACCTCATCACGACTTTAATCGGTGAGACTTTCAGAAATACCCAGTCACCTACACTAAACTCCAGGTTTCTACGCCGTACATCAGCATAGGATTTCTTGCGGCTCTGAGCTGTAAGCAAACATTCTCTGATAAGCTTTACTTTCTCTTCTGACTGATGAATTATATCTGGTCCAATTAACCTGATTCTCCAACTTCGAACCAACTAACTGGGGATCTGCACTTCCGCCGACATAAGGCTTCATAATATGCCATCTGGATTGCCGAGTGATAACTGTTATTGTAGGAAAACTCAATAAGTGATAAGTGTTAATCCCAGCTGCCCCTAATATCCACACGCCCATAACATATCCTTGAGCATTTGAATTGTACGTTCTGCCTGCCCGTCTGTTTAAGGATGGAAGGTTGTAGGCAGGTTAACTTGTGTTCCCAATCCTCTTTAAAAAGACTGCCAGAACCTAGCTATGAATTATGCTCCTTTGTCAGAAATAATAGACACTGGGACACCATGTAATCTAACTATCTCTCTGATATACAGTTCAACATAGTCTTCAGCTGAAAAGGTAGCCCTTACTAGCAGAAAATGTGTTGATTTCATCAACCTGTCAACAATCACCCAGATGGAATCAAATTTATGCTTGGTATGAGGTAACCCTATCAAAAAATCCATATTAATTGTCTCCCATTTCCACATACGCACTGCTATCTCCTGTGTCAGTTAGCCGGGTTTTTGATGTTCGGCTTTCACCTGCTGGCAATTAGGACATTGAGCTACAAATTCTGCTATCTCCTTTTTCATTCCCAGCCACCAGTAATTCTCTTTTATATCATGATACATCTTTGTTAAACTCGTATAAAGAGAGTAACGGGAATAATGCACCTCGCCCATAATTTGCTGGCAAAGTCTTGTCATGTCCGGAACACAGAGGCGATCCCTATATCTCAAAACTCCGTCCCTGGTTACCTTGAAAGTTGATACTTCCCCCTATTATAACTTATCATTGAGCTGTGCTAAATGAGGATCTTCATACTGCCGCTCTTTTACCTCCACTACCGGGGATGATACTGCTGTATTTTTGATCGCTGCTCCGTTGTCACCTGAATTTACTATACAGACAGCCAAACTGGCTAACTAATGCAATTCTTGAGCCAATTTCCTCTGTTCGGGCTTCAAATATGCCAGACTTTCCATGGACTTTTGATTGAGGGCATCTTCTACAATAATGGCTCTTCTTGGGTGATATTAGATGTTCAGATCGCAGTCCTTCAACAGCTCTAACCAGCGATACTACAGCAAATTCAACTCTTTCTGTATAAAAATGTACTGAAGGCTCTTGTGATCAGTGAAAATATCTACATGAACACCATACAGATAGTGCCTCCATATTTTTAAGGCATGAATTACCGCGACCAACTCTAGATCAAGGGTGGGGTAATTCTTCTCATGCTTCCTCAGCTGTCTAGAAGTGTAAGAAATCACCTTACCATGCTACATCAGTACACATCCCAATCCTACACCTGAAGCATCACAGTATACTACGTAACCCTCTGATCCTTTCGGCAAGGCTAATGTTGGTGCTGAGGTAAATCTATTTTTCAACTCTTGGAAGCTCTGTTCACATGCTTCAGTCCAGTGAAATTTAGCTACTTTCTGGGTTAACTTGGTCAGAGGTGCTTCTAAGGTAGAAAACCCTTCTACAAACCTCCTTTAATACCCGGCTAACCTTAGGAAACTGCGTACCTCAGTCGGAGAAGTAAGTCTAGGCCATGTTCTTAATGCTTCAACCTTCTGTATATCTACTTGTATACCAGCATCTGACATAATGTGTTCCAAAAAGGCCACTGAATTTAGCCAAATTCACATTTTAAAAACTTTGGATACAACTGGCGATTCCTGAGAGTTTGGAGCACTGTTCGTAGGTGATCCTGGTGGTCTGCCTCTGAGCATGAATATACTAGAATATCATCAATAAATACTATCACAAATAGGTCCAGATATGGCCTGAAGATGTTGTTCATCAAACCCATGAACACTGCTGAAGCATTCATCAGCTCGAAGGACATGACAAGAAATTCAAAGTGGCCATACCTGGTCTTGAAAGTGGTTTTTGGAATATCCCTCTCGCAAACCTGAACCTGATGGTAACCTGACCTTAAGTCAATTTTTGAGAAATACCTTGCCCCCTGTAACTGGTCAAAAAAGTCGTCTATTATGGGAAGCGGGTACTTGTTCTTGATGGTGACTTTATTTAACTTCCTATAGTCTATACACATATGGAGGGAGCCATCCTTCTTTCTCACAAATAGGACTGGCACACCCCATGGTGAAGATACTAGGCTTGATGAAGCCCTTATCTAACAGATCTTTCAATTGTTCCTTCAATTCTCTGAGCTCGGTAGGAGCCATTGGGTTCGGAGGGATAGATATAGGCTGAGTACCTGGTAATAAATAAATTGCAAAATCGATTTCCCATTCTGGGGGAATACCAGGAAGTTCATCTGGAAATACATTTGGAAATTCGTTGACCATTGGAATGGACTGAAGAGTCGGAGATTCTGCTTGGACATCCTGAACCCTAACAATATGACAAATACAACCCTTTGCTATCAACTTCCTCGCCTGAAGATAGGAAATAAACCTACCTTTTGGCAAAGCCGTATTACCTTTCCACTCCCGTACTATCTCTCTTGGAAAGTGGAATCGAACAGTCTTGGTCCAACATTCAACATTGGCATAGCATGGTGCCAGCCAATCCATACCCATATTGCATCAAAATCAATCATTTCTAGTTCTATCAAATCTGCTAGAGTCTCACGACCAACAACCTCTACTGCATCCCCAATAGACCCTCTTGGCTATGATAGAGTCATTGACGCGTGTAGACACTGAAAAAGGTCGCTGAAGCGATTCTGGCGCAATACCGAACTTTTGAGCTACTATCGGTGTAATATAAGACAAGGAGGATCCTGGATCTATTAGTACATAAACAGAATGAGTGCAAATGTCCAGCATACCTGTCACTACATCCGACGATGACTCCGCCTCCTGTCGTCCCAGTAAAACATAAGTGCGATCTCGACCGATACTTGAGCTAGATGCCCCTTGTCTGCCTCGGTCTCTGCCAGCTAGAGCTGAGTGCCTACGCCCTGTTGGAGATGCTGGGGCACGTTACCCTACTGAAGATTTACCCTATCGGTCCTGATCACTCTGACCCCTGGTTGGACAATCTCTCATCTAATGACCCTCCTGTCCACAGGCTTAACATGCTGTAGAACCATACATGCATGCCCCAGAGTGACATCGGCTACAGATAGGGAAAAGTTATATAGTAAATTTGTTCTGCGACGCTCCTCTCTGCTGCTGTGAACCTGCTGATCATGAGCTCTCGCCGGGCCCTAACGGGCCCTGGCAACCGGACCTACTCCCTTGCTGTTGCTGTGGAGGTGGGGGTCTAGGTGCTCTGTCTGATAATCGTGGCCTGGGTCCGCCCAAAAATTCTGCCTATGTGTCACTAGGTATGTCCCGGCGATGCTTCTCCTGATTTTCCCTTCTTATCTCCCATTACTACTGTCTGATCCCTTTAATATTCTGAGAAAAAGCTGAACACGGGCAATATCCATGTCTTCTCAAAGAGTGGCCGTAATACAAGTCTCCACATATTCTAGATTCAACCCCATAATAAATTGGTGCACCCTAACTGGCATGGCATCCACAAAAGCTGGTGGATATCGGGCAAAGGATTCAAACCCCATAGCATATGTTCGGTGCTGATTCGGTTAGTATTAAATATTATCAACCGACACGCAAGTGCACGTGGTCAAACAAGTAATAAAGTGGCTAAGTAGCCAAGTATCGATCCAAGGAGGCGGCTCTAGATATGTAAAACTGCCTAGTTTACTATATCTCTATTCTATTCCTAACTATGTTAACAACAATCCAACCAAGAGTTGAGTGAGTTTTTGTTTCTAAACTATTTATATACTACAATTAATAACAACTATTTAATTTTGAATTTAGACAATGGATATGCACATGCCAAGGTTAAGAACGAGTAATGAACTTGATAATCATGATAATTTGGTCATCCTCTTCTTCATGTTGCTAGCCAAGAACGTTTGCCTAGAAATTAAAACTTTCGTATTTAATTTCACTTTAGAATCATAAACCATCCGTCTACATTTCTGTGATCAAATGCAATTTATGATCTAGCACTACAATTCCGGTTCCTAAATTGACTAATACGGCTTTCAAGTATATTTCTATCAAGAAAGCACATCAAAACCCAATTTTCCCAAATCAAGTTAAGAACAATACCCTATTAATTCACAACTTTCCAATTTCGTGCTCTCTCAAGTGAAATTGGACTTTTTAGATATACATTAATAGTGGCCAATCAATAATGTAGTAAGCACAAGAATTAATAGAACAACATGCAAGAAGAAGAAGAAACCATATCAATTATCACCAAAATTCATTACACAAGTTCAAAACCTCAGCAAAGAAGGGAATTAGCCACTCATTCTTGGATTAATCATCCTAAAATGGGTGTAAATCATGCATACAATTGAAGGAAAGAAGAAAGGAAGAGAAGAAAACTCTTAGCTTTTCTATTCTTCAACTGCCACAAACCCACATTCCTGCTCTCCACTTCTGAACTCAGTCTAAAAACTAAAAACTGATTAAAAATAAACCTAAGTGTGCTATTTATACTAGTGGGAAATTTTTCCCGGAATAACAAACAACGTGTCACGGAGGCCAACGCGGAGCACTACCTCCGTGACACGGCGTGGACGCGGACCCTCTATGGAAATTGCAGGGTCCGGATAATTGGCCTCAACGTGGCACGGAGGCCATCGCGGAGGCCTATCTCCGTGCCACGGAACTGACGCGCAGGCACACTGGAAATTGCCTAATTAATTCCTGCCCAGGCAGTGTGCTACCGCGATGGCAGCGTGGCACGGCTCCATCGCGGAGCCAGTGTAAAATGTGCCATCCAAGGTCTTTTCCACGCTCGCATCCAAGTCCAACTCCGACATAGTTCCAACACGCATTTTAGCTCCTAAAAATCACATTATCCTGCAAAACAAATGCTAATCATGTTGGTTAGTATAAATTCACATTTTATTACCAAATACATGATATTATATACACATTGCACAACAAACAAGGTAAAAATGATACGTTTGAGTATCCCTTGGGCATATAAATCTGCCCAAGATCACTTACCCCACACTTAAATCCTTGTTCGTCCTCGAACAACACATACACAACTCATGCAAATTACATCCCAACCTTCGTCCCTATGGTGCAACATTTTACGCTACGGTCATACCGATTATTCAATTCTTGCAAATCATCAAGAAAACATGCTTGGTCGTACAAGACAATGACCTTAATACATCGAGGCTTCCTGAACTTTTAAGAATTGATTCTTGATATCGGCAAACTCATCAAATCAACTAATCAAGAAATCCGACACGAAAATCAATCTTTCATCAAGCATGTACCCTCACTACTCGAGAGAAACTTCCCCTTTTATGTTCGTGCAGCACACAAACATGCAAGTAGGGGCATATAAAAATTAATTTCACTCTCTCTCCCAAAAGAATTCACATGCATCATGTCATGACCCATAGGCTTGCCCTTAGTGTATTACTCCACTAATATAAAGAAATGCAATGTAGGATCAATTAGGACTTTTAATGGGTTGTAACTGGGCTATGGATCTAGTATATATATATTGGATTAGCCAATAATAGTCGCTAGCATCCTTAAGCGCCTTTTCAACTCATTCCCATCGACTCATGGACATTGTTCCTCTCTTTTCTCTTTTTCTCCCATTCATGCTGGTTTACTTTCATACATCCCATTTCATCAGGCATACTTGACACAAAACAGAGGGTTTTCATGTACCCTCACTATCATTTAATTACAACTAGTGCCTCTTCAACATCATCTTTTCTTTCCTCACTTTGCTTTTCTTTTCTTTTCACTCTTTTCACTCTTTAACACTTTGGGAAACATTTTCTGTTCTTTGTAAGCGCTTAAGAGCTTCTTATAGACTTTAAGGCTAATGAAAAGAAGGAATAAAGCTTAGTTCATACAATTCTGGACAAAAGAAAGAAATCGGCTAAAGGCTCAACGGGCTGACTAGGGTATACAACATATAAAAAGGTAGAATTTGACAAGAAAAAAATGGAAACTAACGGTTAAAACAAAGAAATGCCTACATCCTTTCCGACACTACACCTCCTTCATTTCGTTTTGTATACACGCCAGGCAAGTTCTGGACAATTCACAATGACATGGAATAGCAAAACCTCACTCACACTTCATGCACATGCTCGAATCAAGATGCATTAACAGACTCTTTAATTAGTTAATTACATGAATTCAAGATTAAGCCTCAATCATAATGAACCAAATTCTATAGCCTAGGTAACTCAACATATTTACAAAATTGCATGCTTTCAAATGAATCATTTTCACATTTTGAACATCAATTACAACACGCAACGAAATTTTAGCAACCATAAGCAACTACAGTTTATTGATGCAATCCACCAAAGAAACTAAAAACAAAACATCTACTCCTATCGACTACATTTCCCTTAAGACGGTCGTAATCCATCCATCATAGGGAACGGTCACTAACTATGACATCGGTTCAATGGGACTATTCTCGGTAAAAGAACCGAAAACAAACTCCGAGAAACCCAAAAATAAAACTTCAAAAATTTTTGCAACACATCGATCATTTCGATAGAAAATATTTACAAAATATTTTGATAAGTGCAAAATCTTTTCGCAAAAATTTTGAAAAATATCGATCATATCGATAAAGAAAAAAAAATATTTACAAAATTTACAAAATATTTACAAAGGCAACCATAACTTTCAAAAACACACATCATTAGCCATAAACAAATATATACACATAAATCACAAATCAGTTCACAACAACAGGGAAAGCACAGACATACATAAACGTCAAGGAAAAATTATACAGCAAATTTAGAGCCTATGACCCAGCACCTAACTACTCCCCACCCCACACTTAAATCGAACACTGTCCCCAGTGTTCACAACAATACAAAGCACAACATAAGGGTGGTGGAACTCCCTGCTCAGTCAAAATATTCGACTTCCTCATCCGGTGCTACGGCCTCGTCGCCCATATCTGAATCAGCTCCATCGTCGTCATCAGACTCCACATCGGAGTCCTCACGACGTGTCTCCTCATCAGTAGGGACATCGTCATCAGTCGGCTCCACGAAGGCTGGCCCCACCTTGCATAAGGCTCTGGCGTTCTCGCCAAAGGGGTAGTCCAGCTCCAGCTGCCATAATTCATCCTCGGTGGCTGGTCTCCCACCTATCCGTAGCTGCAGCATCTGCATGCCGAACATACGGGCCATATACTGGTCGTCACGAGCATGTCGCTCGCCCAGAGTCAGCACAGGTCCGTGTGTAGTGTCGGGGGCCTTGGTCTTTGTCACATCGAGGGCCCTCCGCTCCAACTGCGGAATGTAATCCAAGGCTTCTTCCTCAACGTCGAGGCCTCGGAGGAAGGTGGTGATGAGTCCGCCAAACCTGTATCTGTGGCCCTGGTGTAGTCTGGCTCTCTTCATGGCGGATATTATGACCGCCCCCACATTAATCTCAAGCCCTTTCATAAGGGCATACACCAAGCAGACACGATCCCGGGTCACGTCTGTCATATGAACTCCCGGGATCAAACACGAACATACAATTTTTAGCCAGATTCTGGCCTCCCTGTTCATCTGCGAATAAGGCAGAGTCTGGTGGTAACCCCTCTCTTTGTGTCTACTCCATCGGGCTGTGGATCGAGCCCCACACAACGTACGTCTGATGTCGGCATACGGTGGGGTGATGTTTAGCTGGCGGAGGACGTGGGCGTCTGTGTCCCGCGCTCCCACGATGGCATTAAACTGCTGGGGTTCCAGAGTGACAATATGCCCTCTGATTTTAATAGTATGGCTCCTGATGGCCGGGTTCCAGTTGGCGTAGAATTCCCGGACCAAGTGAAGGTTGCACTCCTTGGGCTCCTGAAAGATAAAGCTGAGCCCAGCTGCCTCAATCCTCTGTACGATGCGAGGGAACTCCTGTGCAAGTGGTTCCCTTGCAATATGTTCCTCCGGGAAGTATTTGTTCTCCTTATGCTTTGCGTACCACTTCTTCCCTTCCTCGGTAACCCATCGTGTTCCGTATCGGCGGTGTTGACCGCGTGGAACAGCAGGTGCAGCTGGGACAGCCGTGCCCAGTCTCATTCTCTTTCTGCCGGTGCCTGAGGTTGAAGCACCCTTGCCTTTATCTTGTCGGCTGGCCATTGTACCTGTCAATTTACACAAACAAGCACAACGTTAAGCTAAAAACTTGTTAGCTTCGGCTAAGGTCGGGTTAAACAAAATTTACCCCACCCTTAGTCTTTAACAATATTTACAACATTTTAGCAAGGATAGCTCTATTTACACCCCAAACACAATCAACTATAAACATATTGCTTAGTGCGTTCACAGAAATTCGACAGCATAACGGCTAGCGAACTACTCAGACTTCATATAGCTAACCCAATCCTACTATCGACAGCTATTCACCCATAGCACTTAGCAACAATAACAACAACAAAATAGAAACAACAATACAAACATTTTATAGACAACTAATCTAAGCAATTCAACCAATTCACATATTACGCAATTTCCCACAAAAATTCGAGAATTAGTCGTCTTTCAACAATTATACAATATTTACCACGACTTATCTCAAATAATAAACACACCCCGGCATCAATTTCGTCAAACTATCAAGTTACCCAAGTTAAAATTCAACAACCCCAAGCCCTAGAATACAATTCGACAATCAAAATCGAATTATTCAATCAATCGATAAGTTCAAATGTCAACTACAACAATCCGAACATAATCAATCACAAAATAATTCACATCATGTTTAATTTCTACCTAGGGTGATATATCTCACTTCACATGCTCAAAATTGACAAAAATCGCCAAAAATTTGAGATAGACGATGAAAACATACCTTGGATTTGAAGAATCGACGAAAACTTGACGTTTTCCTTGCCTATTAACGTGGCACGGAGCTTGGGGGTAGGGGAATGGGTGTTTGGTCGCGGAGGGAAGAGGGAATGGGGAAAATAGGGGCGAAATCGTGGGTTTTTATTAAGAAAATACGCGGGTCACCCAGAAACCCGGTGTGACCCGGCACTGGATAAAGGCAACGTGTCACGGAGGGTAACGCGGAGCCCCTCCTCCGTGACACGGAGCCAACGCGTTGGCTTACTGGAATTTTGAAAAATCCAAATTTGCCTTCAACGTGTCACGGAGGCCAACGCGGAGCATTGCCTCCGTGACACGGCGCCAACGCGCCAGTGCTCTGTTTCACCATCAAATTTTATTTTTCATACCTCGCCTCATTTCCTCGATTCCAAGTATTTTTCCTCCAGTATACCTGAAAATCACCTCACTAAACAAAAATTGGTTAAATTAATAAATTCTCTACTAAAAATAATAAAAAAAAAATTACTAAATTACTAAATAAAAAATTACTAAATAAAATGCAAATCTAAGCCTAGTCACGAAAAAGAAAAGAAAAGAAAATAAAAGAAAAACTTTACACTAAAGAAAGAAAAGAATATTTTTCACGGGTTGCCTCCCATGCAGCGCCTGGTTTAACGTTGCGGCTCGACAACCTTTATGCTCACGTGTCTACTAGGGAGATGGACGATTTGTCCCGATCCTGGTCATCTCCCCAGTAGTTCTCAACCTTGTCTGGTGGCCTACCTAGTAACTCTCGGGAATCACTCAATCCATTTGCATTCCCATGATCAATCACGTTGATCACCGAGAGTTCCTTATAGACAGTCGGGAGCTTAGGTGCCTTGTACACGTCGAACACCTCAACCTTGTCGTGTGCTCGCATTGTGAGTTGACCCGCAGCTACATCGATCAATGCCTTTCCGGTTGCCAAAAAGGGTCGTCCCAAAATAAATGGGACTTCCGCATCTGGTTCAAAATCCAGAACAATGAAATCTACCGGAAAAATGAGGGAGCCTACCTGCACTAGCACATCCTCAACAATGCCATCCGGCTTAGCTAAAGACCTGTCTGCTAGCTGCAAGATCACTGTTGTAGGTCTAGGACTCCCTAGTCCTAACTTTCTAAATACCGAAGATGGCATCAGATTTATACTTGCCCCCAAGTCGCATAACCCACGAGCTCGGATACTTTGCCCAATCGTCAGCCGGATAGTAAAACTTCCAGGATCCTTCAGTTTAGTGGGCAACCTGTTCTGAATACGGGATGTGCGAATCCGTTAAAGCCACCGTGGCATACTCAGTCAAGCGACTTTTGTTGGCCACGATGTCTTTGATATACTTCGCATATTTTGGCACACCCTGCAAGACATCAACAAGAGGTAAGTTAACATGTACCTGTTTAAGTACCTCCATGAATTTCTGGAAACACGCCTCCTCCTTGTGTTTCTTAAGTCGTTGAGGGAACAGGGGTGGAGGCCTTGCTGGTTCAGCTTCTTTGGTCTTCCCCGTATCTGAGGTTTGTTCTCCCTCAACATCTGCTGCTCCTGACTTCTGAGGCGGTCTTTCCAGTTCCACCTCCTTTAATTGTAAACCACTCCTCGTGGTCACTGCATTCACCTGCTTAGGATTGGGATCCGTGTCGCTAGGTAGTCCTCCCCTTGGTCTAGTATTTTGGGCACTAGCAAATTGCCCAAACTGATATTCAAGAGCCTTGGTTGCCAATTGATTGTTCTTTACTTCGGCTACCAATTTGACATAGTCAGCCTGCAATTGTGCCTGGTTGGCAATCATGGTCTTGAACATTTCCTCAATAGTCGGTGATGGTGGTGGAGGAGGGGCATTGTGATTTCTGAACTGATTCTGATAGCCTTGTTGCCCTCCTTGGTTTCTGTGCATACCCTGCCCTGAACCTTGGCCTTGTTGATTGTTGCTACCCCACGAAAAATTTGGATGATTCCTCCAATTCGAGTTGTAGCCACCACCAAACTGCTGTTGATTCCTCTGTGCATTGCCCACAAAGTTGACAGAATCAGGATTTGCACCACAGCATTCAGCTGAATGCTCACTACTACCACACACTTCACACCACATCTGTTGGACTGCATTGACGGAGGCTGAAGGCTGGTTCAAATTCATATTGCTGAAGTGAGTGTTTAACTGATTTTGCAAAGCAGCTATCTGTGCAGCGATAGCTGTGAATCCATCCACTTCAAGCACTCCTGCTGCTTTCCTTGCTCCACCTCTTGAAGAATCTGCATTCCATTCCGGATTGCCTTGTGAAATTCGGTTGAGCAAAGTGTACAACTCCTCATAAGTCTTCTCCAGCGCTTGCCCTCCAGCTGCTGAGTCTAACAAAATTTTAGTGTGGGGTTCCAAACCCTCAATAAAAGTGTGTACCAACACCTCATTTGACTGATGATGATGAGGACAGTCCCGCAACATGGACTTGAATCTTTCCCAGGCTTGATAAAGATTTTCTCCTTCCCTCTGTTTAAAACTTAGAATCTGACTTCTAAGTTTAGCTGTTTTACCTGAAGGGAAAAATCTGATCAAAAACTTCCTTGCAAGATCATCCCACGTTGATATAGAGTTGGGTGGTTCAGCTTTTAACCACCTCTTGGCTTCACCAAGTAAGGAAAATGGAAATAAGGTGAGCCGAACATAATCAGGTGACACTCCAGCGGGTATGTAAGTGTCACTTATCTCCAAAAAGTTCTGGAGATGTTGTTGCGGATCTTCGTGAGGGAGACCGGTAAACTGCCCGCTAGTGTGCAAAAGTTGCACCATATTTTGCTTTAACTCAAATCTCCCTCCAGGCTCTGGTTTGCGGATGCTGGAATGTACATTATTAGCGTGTCGGATTGCCACCTCGCGAACCGGCCTGGCTGCTACTTCCTCGGGCACTAACACTGCCCGCACAACTGGTGGATTTGGTTGCTCCATCATAGACTGTTTAAGCAACTGCAGCTTCTTCCGAAGAGCTTCTCTACGTTGACTGTGCAATTCACGTTCTGGCTCTAAGTAAGATTCCACCAGCTCCTTGTCCCTTGCTAGTGTTCACAGAAATAAAAATCTGCAAAATACAGGCTAAGACCAAGTTGTTAACACTTAAGAAAATAAAAATACAAATACAGTAAATTTACACTAAACAAAATTTTACAAATCGCCTAGCCTCCCCGGCAACGGCGCCAAAAACTTGTTCGGTGCTGATTCGGTTAGTATTAAATATTATCAACCGACACGCAAGTGCACGTGGTCAAACAAGTAATAAAGTGGCTAAGTAGCCAAGTATCGATCCAAGGAGGCGGCTCTAGATATGTAAAACTGCCTAGTTTACTATATCTCTATTCTATTCCTAACTATGTTAACAACAATCCAACCAAGAGTTGAGTGAGTTTTTGTTTCTAAACTATTTATATACTACAATTAATAACAACTATTTACTTTTGAATTTAGACAATGGATATGAACATGCCAAGGTTAAGAACGAGTAATGAACTTGATAATCATGATAATTTGGTCATCCTCTTCTTCATGTTGCTAGCCAAGAACGTTTGCCTAGAAATTAAAACTTTCGTATTTAATTTCACTTTAGAATCATAAACCATCCGTCTACATTTCTGTGATCAAATGCAATTTATGACCTAGCACTACAATTCCGGTTCCTAAATTGACTAATACGGCTTTCAAGTATATTTCTATCAAGAAAGCACATCAAAACCCAATTTTCCCAAATCAAGTTAAGAACAATACCCTATTAATTCACAACTTTCCAATTTCGTGCTCTCTCGAGTGAAATTGGACTTTTTAGATATACATTAATGGTGGCCAATCAATAATGTAGTAAGCACAAGAATTAATAGAACAACATGCAAGAAGAAGAAGAAACCATATCAATTATCACCAAAATTCATTACACAAGTTCAAAACCTCAGCAAAGAAGGGAATTAGCCACTCATTCTTGGATTAATCATCCTAAAATGAGTGTAAATCATGCATACAATTGAAGGGAAGAAGAAAGGAAGAGAAGAAAACTCTTAGCTTTTCTATTCTTCAACTGCCACAAACCCTCGTTCCTGCTCTCCACTTCTGAACTCAGTCTAAAAACTAAAAACTGATTAAAAATAAACCTAAGTGTGCTATTTATACTAGTGGGAAATTTTTCCCGGAATAACAAGCAACGTGTCACGGAGGCCAAAGAAGCTGGGCCAAGTCGGAGGGGAAGCACCTCTCCCTTGGGACCTCTCCCAACTCTCGTACCATAATACTGCGATGTCCCGTAGCCGGAATGCTGCTAACTCAATCGAATTTGTAGGTGTGGCATGCATCACCCTGAAAAAATCCGCTGCATTTGATCCAAGAAATCCTGAGGGTCCTCTGTCCGATCCGTTCCTGTGAACTGCGGGGGACTCATTGCGAGAAACTCCCGGACCCTCGGACTACTAGGTTCCCTGAGGATTCTACGACCATGAGAGCCACTAGCTGATGCTGTGCAGCCATAATCTGAGCTAGCATAACAACAGAACTCCTAGCCTCCTGATCCGATGGTACCGCTATAGAGACTGTTGTAGGCGGTGCCGTCATATTTTCCACTCCGAGTGTCTCCCAGCGTAGTGGAGAGTGTTGGGGAGACCGAGATGAAGTCTCCCTGTCGCCCTCAGATCGGGTTGACTCTGACTGAGGCACCCTGCTAGGGCCTTCCCCTGCTGCAACATCCAATCTCCTACCAGTCATGGGGTGTCGCGGGTCTGCCATTTCCTTATAGATAAAAGAATATGGTAAGCTTAGGGACTCAACCCTATATTGTACAGCTCCATAGCACGACTGGATAAGAAGAAAGAGTAACCATCCTATCATGCCTTGCAACCTCCTGACTATAGAATGTGGTGCACAACACATCCATAGACAAGACTCTAATTAGTGCAGCTTGCAAATTCCCTAAGATACGACCTGCTCTGATACCAACTTTGTCACACCCCACCTTGGGAGGCATGACTAACACCTAGTGCCTTACTAGGACCTGAAATGACTTAACTAGGCCCGTGCACTCCTGGTGTAGGCTTACTCCCCAAATCAAGAAAACAATGGGCTATATCTCGGATGTAAATACAATTTCCGATTGACAAGGCTTTATAGCCGCCTGTAAAGAAAAACAGCTAACTAGAAACAGGAAATAACAGGGAATCCTATGCAGGCCGACAAGACCACCATGATATCTAGTTATGAATGTAAAGTAAATCCAGTGCTAGCTAAACTACGGCCGACAAGACCGCTAATCTATCAGCTAAACAAGGCCCCACACGGCCTACACATAAACTAAAACACATATGGGCCCCACACAACCAATAACAACTAACCAAAGAGAAATAGAAACAATCTGCAAGTCTCTAGGAGTAATATGATGGTCGGGACAGGGCCCTGACCTACCCATAAGCTGTACAACCAAAAAGGGTAAACCTTCTGTCTATAAGCTCCAGAAGAAAGGAGCTGACTCTTCTGCTAACAATCCTGGCTAAAGGCTAAGCGGGACCAACTTTCGTCTATCCGCACCTGCAGGCAAGTAATGCAACGCCCCAGAAAAGGCGTCAGTACAATATGTAATGAATATGTAAGACGATAACTGTAAATGAATAAGATAACGAGATAGAACTAAGAAAAAATGAAATGAAGGGTTAGAGATCATACCTGAGTAATAGAACTTCCTACTATCTAATTTATAAATAACTACAACAAACAAAAACCTTACCTGGCCCCCATAAGCCGGAATGTACAACGAATACAGAATAACCCATCTAGGGCCCCTATAAGCCCTGGTGAGTACAATTCAGTCTATATACCTCTATCAAGGTCGCACTGGGTCACTAATAGCTATAGCCATCCTACCGGTCCTCTAGGTTTGCAACTGAGCCAGCTCGGCTCCTGATTGTAGCTGTGTTTGAGTCCAGTGGACTCCTGATATCTGCACACCGATCACTAGGCTCGACGGGGGTGTATAGAGCCAAGCACGGCATATGAGGACCTGGGACCTCATCTTCGTCCTCTGCGGATGGCATACCACTCCGTAGAGTAATGTCATCTCACCCCTGGCGGGTATCGACACAGCTATTAAACCTAGGGTCGATCATGAAGTCTATACAGGCATAATCTACCCCAACCTAAACATGGAGTACGAGTTTCAGCTAATAACAACAACTAATCACAATAGAAATGTTTCTGGTACTCTTATTGGGATTCAAACTGAGTTATCATGCTAAGGAAACTAACTTGCCAAAGGAAACTGCCTTAACATACCTCATTCGCCATTTATTGATTAATTGGTGAGTTTTAGTTCGTATTCAACTGTCCTTATCAACTGCAAACGTATTACTGGTTGAATATGACTAGTTTAATAATAAATTTGGAGAAAATGATAACTTTATATATAAATATTAACTATATTTCAACTTAATGAAACACGGTCGAAACCTCATAATTTCCTGAGAATTCAGAAGGGAGAAATGCTTACTTGAAGGCTGTGATCGTATAGAAATTAGTTTGGAGCAATTCCAATGACTTTGGCTCGGTGGGTTATGATTCGCCGGGCGAATTTTGTGAAAATAACTCCGAAGAAATGCTCCCTGCAAACATAAACTTCATTATCCGAAGTTAATTTTAATTTGGGCAGCGTTTAACGGCACAAAAGGAGGAAATTTACCTGTCTCTCTTCTCTAGTCGTTTATATATATATAGGAAATGAAATGAAATCAAAGGGTGGAACATATATATACTTGAGGCAGTGGACAAGGGTCCGTGGCACGGACCTTGTCGCGCCAATTTATGGGCGTGCCATGAAGCCCAACGCAGAGGGACGGGGCCCGTGACACGCGTCCCCTTTTGCAGCCTGTTCCGGCCTTCTCCTGTGCGATCTCAATTCTGTGCTTGTTCCACCTTTCCCCGGGCCCTTTCTCGTACGTATTATACTCTAAAACTCTTAACCAACGTATGAATAGGCCATCTAGATGTTAGAAACTTACGTGGTGTAACAACACAGACCACCAGGGCAGCAGCAGCTCCAGCCCGTTCCGCTCCGTAGGGAGCATTGATTAATAGGGGTGGCGGGCAGCGCCAAAACCGATTCTATGCCCTTGCCTCGCGCTAGGAGCAGGAGACTTTGCCAGACGTGGTCACTGGTATGTTGCGTGTCTTTCATATTGATGTTTATGCCTTTCTAGATCCGGGAGATACCTTGTCTTTTGTGACTGCTTACTTTGCTAGTAGCCTTGGAGTTAGTCCCGAGACCTTGTCAGTATCGTTTTTAATTTTGACCCCTGTTTGTGATTCGGTCATAACTAGACGAGTATATAGAGGATACCTGTTCACTGTGTTGCATAAGGTTACCCCTGCAGACCTTGTAGAGTTAGTCATGACTGAATTTGACATTATTCTTGGCATGGATTGGTTGTTTGCATGTTATGCTTCGATTAATTTTTGGACCCGTACAGTGGAATTTCATCTTTTGGGAGAGTTGGTGGATGACTGGAAAGATAGTTCAGCGGTACCAGTAGGTCGGTTTATTTCGTATCTTAAGGCCAGGAAAATGATCTCTAAATATTGCATGTACCACCTAGTTAGGGTTAAGGACGTGGAGTCTGAGACCCCGACTATCCAGTCAATTCCGGTGGTGTGCGAATATCCAAAGGTGTTTCCCGAGGATTTTCCAGGTGTTCCTCTCGAAAGGGAAATCGATTTCGGTATTGATTATTGCCAGATATGCAGCCTATTTCCATCCCTCCTTACCAGATGGCTCCAGCTGAGATAAGGGAGTTAAAGATCAGTTAAAGGACATGTTGGATAAGGGTTTCATTAGACCAAGCCAGTCTCCATGGGGTACACCAGTTCTCTTTGTTCGGAAGAAGGATGGGTCCCTTCGGATGTGTATTGATTATCAACAACTTAACAAGGCCACCGTCAACAACAGGTACCCCTTGCCCTGGATTGATGATTAGTTTGACCACCTCCAAGGTGCCAGGTGTTTCTCGAAGATAGATTTCAGGTTCGGATATAACTAGCTCAGAGTTTGGGAGTGTGACATTCCAAAGACGACCTTCAGAACCTGGTATGGACATTATGAGTTTGTAATTATGTCTTTTGGACTAACCAATGCTCCTGCAGCTTTTATGGACCTGATGAATAGGGTGTTCAGACAAGATTTGGATATATTCGTGATCGTGTTCATCGATGACATTCTTATATACTCCCGAAGCGAGGAGGAGTATGCCACTCATTTGAGAATAGTTCTGCAAACCCTCAAGGATAGTCAGTTGTATGCAAAGAGTGAATTTTGGCTAAACTCGATAGCATGGACATGTGGTATCAAGCGAAGGCATAAGGGTAGATTCCAAAAAGATCGAGGCGGTGAAGAATTGGCCTAGACTAGTGAATCCTTTAGAAATTTGGAGTTTCTTGGGCCTAGCAGGGTACTACCGAAGGTTTGTTGAGGGTTTCTCATCGATTGCGACACCTTTGACTAAGTTGACTCAGAAAAAAGTGAAGTTCCAATGGTCGGATTCTTGTGAGAAAAGCATCCAAGAGTTGAAGACCCGAGTTACTTCAGCACCAGTGTTGACCTTACCTGAGGGTACTGATGGCTTTGTAGTGTATTGTGATGCTTCGAGAGTAGGGCTGGGATGTGTGTTAATACAGCGTGGAAAGGTAATAGCATATGTCTCGAGACAGATGAAAGTTCATGAAAAGAATTACCCGACCCATGATCTTGAGTTGGCCGCGGTGGTGTTTGCATTGAAGATATGGCGGCATTACTTGTATAGGGTCTACATGGATGTATTAACAGATCAAAAGAGCTTGCATTATGTGTTCACATAGAAGGATCTAAATGTTCGACAAAGGAGGTGGTTGGAACTACTTAAGGACTACGATATGAGTGTCCTCTACCACCCGAGCAAGGCTAATGTGGTTGTGGATGCACTTAGTAGGCTCTCCATGGAGAGTGTGTCCCACGTGGATGAGGGAAAGAAAGAGTTGGTGAATGATGTCCACCGACTTGTAAGATTGGGAGTTTTATTGACCGACCCAATTGATGGCGGTGTTGTTGTACATAACGGGTCAGAATCGTCCTTGGTTGTTGATGTTAAATCTAGGCAAGATGAGGATCCAATATTGAGGAAGCTGAAGGAGGCGGTGTGGAGTCAGAAGGTGGAGGTCTTCTCCTAAGGGGAGATTGTGTGCTACGATACCAGGGTCGACTATGTGTTCCGAACGTTGATAATTTGAGAGTTTGGATATTTTATGAGGCACATGGTACTAGATATTCTATTCATCCAAGATACACGAAAATGTATCGGGATTTTTAAGAAATCTACTGGTGAGATGGTATGAAGAAGGATATTGCGGAGTTCATAGCAAAATGTCCAAACTGCAAGCAAGTGAAAATCAAACATCAAAGGCCGGGAGGTGTACTTCAGGATATCAGCATCCCCACTTGGAAGTGGGAAGAGATTAATATGGATTTTGTTATAGGTCTAACCAGTACTCGCCGGCAATACGACTCAATTTGGGTGGTGGTCGACAGGTTAACCAAGGCTGCATACTTCCTACCAGTCAAGACAACGGATTCAGCGGATGATTATGCTAAGTTGTATATCCGAGAGTTGGTTCGACTTCATGGAGTGCCCTTGTCTATTATTTTAGATCGAGGTACTAAGTTTACCTCTCAATTCTGGTGTTCTTTTCAAAAAGGACTTGGGACGTAGGTTAAGCTCTGTTCAGCCTTCCATCCGCAAACAGAAACGGTCCAGACTCTTGAGGATATGTTGATGGCATGTGTGATGGACTTTAAAGGTAGTTGGGATGATCATTTTCCCTTGATCGAGTTTACCTATAATAACAGTTATCACTCTAGTATCCAAAGGTGTCACGACCTGAGCGTAGACCTAGATCGTAGACAGGGGACAAGGGACCCCGAGAGACCCCATGGCATAAGCATTCACTACCTATACAATAAACATGAAGAAAACATAATTATAAACTCAGCGGATGTCTAACTTAACATAAAAACATAATGAACATCTGAAGCTGAATACATGTCTAAGTCTGATAAGCCTCTAATCTTGACTAGCTGATGGGACAACGCCCCCAACTAGCTCAACAATACTGAAACTGAAAATACAACCAAGATAACTGAAAGTCTAGTCCTCAAAAGATGAGGACTAACCAAACAAGCAGGTACTGACTCTGATAAGCGACTATGAATGGGGCTAGACCTGAGACCGGATCCTGCAGCATGAAACAATGCAGCATAGAAAGTATACGGTCAGTACGTGGAATGTAGCGAGTATGCAATGTAAGTAAAACCGCTCAAGTAATAAATCATTTAAAACATTCCATGACATATCATAAGCTTTTAAGTGAAAATAGAAGGCTACATGCAATCATTCTTAAATCGTACTCTTATCATAACATAACCATGCATAGCTTTAGAACATCATGATTGACTCGAATGACTTGAAGATGAACATAACTTTTATATGAAAAACTGAACAATGAGTCAAACCTTGCTTTATGAACACACATTCATAAGTAATCATATTCAGTAATGAATATGCAAATCTAAATGATACAAACATTGGGAGACTCGTTATTTAACCGACATACCACGATAGTGATTACGTGATCCCAACTATAACACTCAAGTGGATATAGCCGTCCATAACCTATCTAAGGCGATGGACGATACCATGATATTGATATCAAGCTGAAGAACCAATTGGGCCGGGGATAGCTCACAAGGGAAGTCCCAATATTATAACAAAATCAACCTACGTTGGCGTGTAGTTTTGGGGCATAGGGTTATCGACTCTTAGCCCGCTTGGTGCTAGACTATCTCCCAAAACATGCAATGCTCTACATCATATAAATACGAAGCTCAACATCGTCTAGTGACGAAGCTCAACATGAAATCATGCATAAACTCAACATCGTATGAAACGAAGCTCAACATTGTCTATTGACAAAGCTCATTATGAATCATGCTTACACTAGACATCATATAAATATGAAGCTCAACAATGTCTTCTCGACAAAGCTTAAAATGAAACCATGCTTAGACCCAACATCATATGAAGTGAAGCTTAACATTGTCCTTGACAAAGCTCGACAATAATATGCATATCAATTAAGGATTTACGCATATAGAAGGCGTTACTTTGAAACATACCACAAGATAGAATTCATAATAAGAGTTAAAGGAAAATTTCATCTCAACCATGTGGTAAGCTCATGTCGGGGAAAATCACTATTTGAAAACATCATCTGGGCATCACCAAAAGCTCTACCATACTTGGGTCTATTTAATCTTCTTTGAAAACATCATCAAAATCATGGATAAGGTTGGAAACATGCTTTTCATCATCTATTCTATCATCATCACATTCTTCCACAATCACTTCTATTATGAAATATCCACACATGGGCGTTTTAGATTCAATTCTTAGAAAAACAGTTCTGTAAAAGAAATCAAGTTAGAATCCGCCCAAGCTTGGTAAATCATCAATATCAACTCAATTTAATCATACCCATGAATAGAGATGTAAGAATCACAATTGAATGAAACCCCATACTTGATCATTATAAACAAATCACAATTTGATAGGGAATGGGCATGGGTGTGGAAGGAAGCACCCACTCATAGCCTTACATACGTGGGATTGAAGAATTCTAACTCTTCCTAATTTCCCAGCTGAGATTCCCCTTGAAGACCTTGAGAATTCACCTTGATTCTTCCCTTCAAGTCTCAAACCTTTCATGCATGAGAGAAATGGCCTAAGATAGGTTTTTCTCTGCTAAAAACCCTCTAATACGAGCTTGAAATGACGTAGTACAGGCCCTTAGAACTTAGGAATTACGGAAAGACCCTTACTAAATTCCCTGAAAATAAATGTTAGGGGATCCTAACGGACAACCTGAAGACTCGTCACCTGGGCTCATGATCCGTTGGTTCTCTCATCAAGTTCATTGGATAATTGATCTACCGGGGCTCCTAACGAGCGACACGATGATTCGTCCCTAGAGACCACGACTCATTGTCACCTCCCGTTAAGTACACTGCCTTAATTCCTAATAATAATCCACATTCTTTCTCACGACTCTCCTCACGAGTAGTTGGGATTGACCACGACTCGTGGGGTTCCTTCCGTTAAGTATACTGGATAAATCCTCCTTTAACATTCCAACTCCACCCCACGATTGACATGATGACTCGTGGTGGCTGACCACGAGTCGTTGATTCACTCATGGGGACTTCGATCCCTTGATCACTCCAGGCCTTCCCACAGGTCACTTGATGGCTCGTGGGGTCTTCTCACGAGTCGTTCAGTGACTCATTCTGCAACTGTTACAACATTTTCCAGTTTTTCTCTGATTCACTTTCGGGTCCGATTCTTGAATTCTCAGGGTATAACAATATCTCCCCCATTGGAACAATCATACTCAAATGTTAGAAACAAGCAGGAAATAGAAACAAGCAATTATCATACTCCAATACTGATTATTTTATCCGAAATTTCACAGAATGACTACCTCCGGAAAGAACCATATAGTTGAACTAAATTCAGGCATCACATACATTTATCATAACATAATTCAAACTTGCGCACATGAACAGACCATGGAAACTGGTTAGAGAATTAGGGGAAAACTGATACCTCAAGTCAGAATTGAGCCGGTGGAGAACAAATGTGCGTATCTAGCCATCATGTCCGCTTCGGCCTCCCATGTAGCTCCCTCAACATGCTGATTTCTCCATAACACCTTAAATGAAGCTACCTCTTTGTTCCTCAACCTCCAAACTTGTCGATCCAAAATTTCAATCGGAATTTCTTAATAACTGAGGTTGTCTTTCACACCAACGGTGTCTATGGAACCACCAAGGCTGTATCACCCAACCACTTCTTCAAAAGAGATACATGGAACACGGGATGAACTAAAGCCAATTTTGAAGGCAAGTCAAACTCATACGCCACCTTACCAACTCTTTTCACAACCCAGGACGATTCTGACCCGTTATGCACAACAACACCGCCATTGGTCGTATCGATCAATCTAACTCCCAACCTTGGAATCCAGTGAACATCTTTCACCAATTCCTTCCTTCCCTCATCCACATGGGACACACTCTCCATCGAAAGCTTACTAAGTGCATCCGCAACCACATTAGCCTTACCTGGGTGGTAAAGTCCTGCACGTTTCGGCATAGCTAGAGTAAGACCTAGAATAACCACCACTAAGAACATCGATCTGGACATTAGGATTTGTGCAACCATCAAAGGAGGTAATTTTTTAAAGGCGGATGAGCAGGCAACAGTAGAGGATACAAAATCTAACCCGGAACACAAGTGGCTGAAATTACAAGGCAATCATGTTCAAATTACCCCAAAAAGTCTCCAAGAGGGGCTTTGCAGGGAACTGCTATCGGGCAGAGGTTATAAAACACTAAGAGTCTAACGGGAGTCAAAGGAGCAGGAACCACACTCATGTCATAATCCTTAAGTAACTCCAACCACCTTCTTTGCTGAAGATTTAGATCTTTCTGTGTGAACACATATTGCAAGCTCTTGTGATCCGTAGATACATCCACGTGGACCCCATACAAGTAATGTTGCCATATCTTCAACACGAACACCATCGCGTCCAATTCAAGATCATGGGTCGGGTAATTCTTCTCAGCACCTTCAGCTGTCGAGAGGCATAAGCTATCACCCTTCCATGGTGCATCAACACACACCAAGTCCAACTCTGGACGCGTCATAGTACACCACGAAACCATCGTTACCCTCGGGTAAGGTCAACACTGGTGCTGAAGTAAGTCAAACCTTCAACTCTTGGAAGCTTTTCTCATAAGCCTCCGACCACTGAAACTTCACCTTCTTCTGAGTCAACTTAGTCAAACGCGCTGCAACAGATTAGAAACCCTCCACAAGCCTCCGATAGTAGCCAGCTAAGCCCAAGAAACTCCGAATCTCCAAAGGATTCATCTGTCTGGGCCAATTCTTAACGCCTTAATTTTCTGCGAGTCTACTTTTATGCCTTCGCTAGACACCACATGGCCCAAAAATGCCAAGGAGTCCAACCAAAACTCACACTTTCTGAGCTTTGCATACAATTGGCAGTCCTTGAGGGTCTAGAGCACTACTCTTAAGTGAGCGGCATGCTCCTCCTCGCTCCGAGAGTATATCAAGATTTCATCAATGAACACGATCATGAACATGTCCAAATATGGCTTGAACACTCTATTCATCAGGTCTATAAAAGCTGCAGGGGCATTCGTTAGTCCAAAAGACATAACTACAAACTCGTAATGACCATACCGTGTTTTGAATGCCGTCTTCGGGATATCACTCTCCCAGAATCTGAGCTGATGATACCCAGATTTGAGATCTATCTTCGACAAACACTTAGCACCCTGAAGTTGATCGAACAGATCATCGATCCTGGGTAAGGGATACCTGTTCTTGACAGTGACTTTGTTCAATTATAGATAATCAATGCATATATGAAGGGAACCACCTTTCTTCCGAACAAATAATACTGGTGCGCCCCATGGAGATTGGCTCGGTCTAATGAAGCCCTTATCTAGCAAATCCTTTAACTGATCCTTCAACTCTTTTAGCTATGCTAGAGCCATCCTGTAGGGTGGAATAGATATAGGCTGCGTATCGGGAAGGAGGTCATTACTGAAGTCAATCTCCTGCTTAGGAGGAATACCTAGCAAATCATTAGGGAAGACGTCTGGATACTCACGTACTAATGGTACGGATTGATAGTCGGGGTTTCGGACTCCACGTCCTTAACCCTAACTAGATGGTACAAAAACCTTACAAATCATCTTCCTGGACTTAAGGTAGAAAATAAATTGACCTATAGGCACAACTAAACTACCCTCCCATTTTAAGACAGGCTCACCCGAAAATCTGAACTCTACCGACCAGGTCCTACAATTAATTGAAGCATAGCACGCAAATAGCCAATCGATGCTGAGAATAACATCAAAATCGATCATGGCTAACTCTATCAAGTCTTCTAAGGTGACCTTATAAAGAACTGATACCAGCAATCTCTATACACCCGTCTAGCTATAATTGAGTCACCTATTGGAGTAGAAACTGAGAAGGGCTCTGATAAGACATCGGGACTGACTCCGAAGCTACTGGCTATATAAGGTGTCACAAGAGATAGGGCAGCCCACGGATCTAACAATGCATATACATCAACATGAAAGACTCTCAACATACAGGTGACCACATCTGGCCTCCTGCTCCTAACGAGTGGCTAAGGCATAGAATCTGTTGTGGCGTTGCCCGCCAGCTATACTAGTAGATGCCCCCTGACGTGTTGTGCGTGGGGGAGGGGCTACTGAACTAGAAGATGGGCCTTGGCCCCTAACCTGATCCTGTCTTGCAGTGGGACAATCTCTGAGCATATGTCCAGGCTGCCCACATCCAAAACAAGCTCCTGACCCTGCCAAACACTGGCTTGTGTGCCCTCGGCCGCATCTTCGACAAGCTAGAATGCTGGAGTCTGTGGGCCTACTTCTCTGACCCCTCGAGCCTGACGCTCGCCCTCTCTAATCATGTCTGGGCCTAGTGGAACACTTAGTGTTGAAGATGAAGGAGCTGGTGATCTCTGATGGGCATGCTGTCGTTGCCCACCGCCAGACCTCTACTGGGAGAATCTGCGGTCCTCAGCCCGGGCCCTCTTGGCCTCTCTCTCTCAAATGTGCCGCCTTCATCTGTTGGGCGTACAACACCATCCGAGGGAAGTACATATCCTGATGGAGCATAGCAATCCTGCATTCCGTATCCAAGTAACCTGTTATCCCATGCACAAACCTACTCACTCATGGCCTTTAGTCAACCACTAACTCAGGAGCATACTTCGATAAGCGGGTGAACTCAAGGGAATACTCTAGTACTGTCATCCTTCCTTGCTTCAGATTCACAAACTCTACTACTTTCAACTCCCTCATTTCTCGAGAGAAGAACCTATTGAGGAATGCAACCTGAAACTCCTCTCACGTGGCTGGAACTGCTCCAGTTACCTAGCTGTCCTTCCACTGGCGGAACCAAATATGCGCAACCCCTTTCAACAAGTAGGAGGCTAACTCTGCGCACTCAACACTGCTCACCCCCATAACCTGGGTGATCTTGAAAATCTCATCAATGAAATCGTGCGGGTCCTCATCTACCTTGGACCCAGAAACTCCAGCGGGTTCATCCTCAAGAAGTCCCTGACTCGAGCCGCCACCCAATTTCAATTTTTCGGAACATGCGCAACGGCCTGCTGATTGACCTGAGCGGTCAAGGCCTGCACTAGCATCTGAATGGCAGCTCGAACCTCAGCTTGAGCGACTGGCTCCGGTGTCTGAGGCTCCTGAACTGGTGGGGCTGGCTGATGCTCATGACCATTTCCATCCTCGTAACCCTCACAACCTCCATTCCTCTTTCCATTCATCCTTCGAGGAGCCATGATTCTGTAATCGCAGATAGCATGATTTAGAAGGATAGAAAGGCTTTTCATCGCACAACATAGATCATGAATGAAAGGGAACATTTCCTAAAACATCTAGTAGCCTCTTCATCATAAGTGTGGCGCGCTTCACACCCATGAAAAAGACTCTACTTAATGTGGCTTTTAGACTCCCTAGGACACTTCAAACCTATGGATCTGATGCCAAGTTTTTCATGATCCGAGCATAGACCCGGATGGTAGACACGGGACAAAGGACCCCGATAGACCCCAAGTCAACCCATGGCATAAGCATTCACTACCCATTTAATAAACATGAAGAAAACATAATTATAAAGTTAGCGGAAGTCTAACTTAACATAACAATAGAATGAACATCTGGAGCTGAATACATGTCTAAGCCTGATAAGCCTCTAATCTGGACGAGCTGATGGGACAACTCCCCCAACTAGCTTAACAATACTGAAATTGAAAATAAAACCAAGGTAACTAAAAGTCTAGTCCGCTAAAGATGAGGAATCACCAACCAAGCAGGTACTGACTCTGATAAGCGACTACTAATAGGGATGGACCTGAGAACCGGATTCTGCATCATGAAATGATGCAACATAGAAAATATGTGGTCAGTACGTGGAATATACTGAGTATGCAAGGTAAGTAAAACCGCTCAAGTAATAAATCATTTAAAAAATTCCATGACATATCATAAGCTTTTTAGTGAAAATAGAAGGCTACATGCAATAATTCTAAAATCGTACTCTTATCATAACATAACCATGCATAGCTTTAGAACATCATGATTGACTCGAATGACTCAAATATAAACATAACATTTATATGAAAAACTGAACAATGAGTCAAACCTTTCTTTATGAACACACATGCATAAGTAATCATTATTGGTAATGAATATGAAAATCTAAATGACATAGGCAGTGGGAGACTCGTCACTTAACCGACATACCACGATAGAGCTTATGTGATCCCAACTATCACACTCAAGTGGGTAGAGCCGTCCATAACCCTGCCAGGGCGATGGACAATACCATGGTATCGATATCTAGCTGAAGGGCCAATCGGGCCAGGGATAGCTCACAAGGGAGGTCCCAATAATATAATAGAATCAACCGACATTGGCGCATTGTTCTAGGGCATAGGGTTATCGACCCTTATCCCGCTCGGTACTACACTCTTCTCCCAAAACATGCAATGCTCTACATCATATAAATACGAACCTCAACATCATCTAGTGACAAATCTCAACATGAAATCATGCATAAACTCAACATCGTATAAAATGAAGATCAACATTGTCTATTGACAAAGCTCATTATGAATCATGCATACACTAGACATCATATAAATATGAAGCTCATGAATGTCGTCTCGACAAAGCTTAAAATGAAATCATGCTTAGACCCAATATCATATGAAATGAAGCTTTACATTGTCCTTGACAAAGCTCAAAACTAATATGCATATCAATTAAGGATTTACACATATAGAAGGTGTTACTTTTAAACATACCACAAACTAGAATTCATAATAAGAGTTAAAGGAAAATTTCATCTCAACCATGTGGTAAGCTCATGTCGAGGAAAATCACTATTTGAAAACATAATATGGGCATCACCCAAAGATATACCATACTTGGGTCTATTTAATCTTCTTTGAAAACATCATCAAAATCATGGATAAGGATGGACACATGATTTTTATCACCTATTCCATCATCATCACATTCTCCCACAATCATTTCTATTATGAACTATCCACACATGGGCATTTTAGATTCAATTTTTAGAAAAATAATTTTGTAAAGGAAATTAAGTTAGAATCCTCCCAAGCTTGGTAAATCATCAATATCAACTCAATTTAATCATACCCATGAATAGAGATGTAAGAATCATGCAATTGAATGAAATCCTATAGTTGATCATTACAAACAAATCACAATTTGATAGGGAATGGGCATGGGTGTGGAAGGAAGCACCCACTCAAAGCCTTACATACATGGGATTGAATAATTCTAACTCTTCCTAATTGCCCAGCTGAGATTCCCCTTGAAGACCTTGAGAATTCACCTTGATGATTCTTCCCTTCAAGCCTCAAACCTTGCATGCATGAGAGAAATAGCCTAGGATAGGTTTTTCTCTGCTA
Source organism: Datura wrightii (assembly GCA_035772735.1). Classification (NCBI taxonomy): domain Eukaryota; kingdom Viridiplantae; phylum Streptophyta; class Magnoliopsida; order Solanales; family Solanaceae; genus Datura; species Datura wrightii. Next base: position 87,596,016 of record JASDFA010000016.1, on the reverse strand, counting down.
AAAACCCTCTAATACGAGGTTGAAACGACGTAGTATAGGCCCTTAGAACTTAGGAATTACGGAAAATCCCTTACTGAATTCACTGAAAATAACTGTCAAGGGATCCTAACGGACAACCTGACGACTCATCACCTGGGCTCACGATCCGTAGGTTCTCTCGCCAAGTTCACTGGATAATTGATGTGTCGGGGCTCCTAACGAGTGACATGATGACTCGTCCCCAGTACCACGACTCGTTGTCACCTCCCGTCAATACACTGCCTTAATTCCTAATAATAATCCATACGCTTGCTCACGACTCTACTCACGAGTCGTTGGGACTGACCACAACTCGTGGGGCCCCATCCGTTAAGTACACTGGATAAATCCTCCTTTAACATTCCAACTCCACCCCACGATTAACATGACGACTCGTGGTGGCTGACCACGAGTCACTAATTCACTCATGAGGACTTTGATCTCTTGACCACTTAAGGCCTTCCCACGGGTCACTTGACGGCTTGTGGGGTCTTCTCACGAGTCGTTCAGTTACTCGTTCTACAGCTGCTGCAACATTTTCTAGTTTTTCTCCGATTCACTTCAGGGTCTGATCCTTGAATTCTCAGGGTATAACAAGATGGCACCGTTCGAGGCTCTTTACGGGCAAAGGTGTATATCGCCCATTGGGTGATTTGAAGTTTTGTGAGGCAGCTATGATAGGAACAAATTCGGTTCATGAGGTGATGGTGAAGGTTCAGTTGATAAGGGACCGGTTGAAAATCTCTCAGAGTCATCAGAAATCATATGTTGATGTGAGGAGAAGAGATTTGGAGTTTTATGTGGACGATTGAGTATTTCTAAAGGTATCACCCATGAAGGGAGTCATGTAATTTGGGAAGAAAGGGAAACTCAGTCCCGCTATATTGGCCCTAATGGGTTGTGAGAAGAGTTGGTAAGGTGGCGTATGATTTGGACTTGCCCTAGGAGCTATTTTCTGTTCATCCCATCTTTCATGTGTCACTTTTGAAGAGGTTCTTGGGTGATCCCGCCTTGGTAGTTCAAGTAGACAACATTGGAGTGAAGGACAACCTCAATTATGAAGAAATTCCTGTTGAAATCTTGGATCGTCAGGTTCGGAGGTTGAGGAACAAAGAAGTAGATTTAGTTAAATTATTATGGAGAAATCAGCATGTTGAGGGAGCTACGTGGGAAGCCGAAGCAGATATGATAGCTAAATACCCTCATTTGTTCCCTACCGGCTTAGTTTTAGTTTGAGGTATCAGTTTTTCCCTAAACCTTTAATCATCTTTTCCCGTTCAATTCATGTGTACAAGTTTGTTTTATGATATGGTAAATGTATGTGATGTCTGAATTCAGTTTAGCTATGTAGTTCCTTTCGGAGGTAGTCATTCCATCAGTTTTCATCTTAAATGACTGGTAATTGTATATGGTGATAGCTTGTTTCTGATTTTTCTACATGTTTCTAACATTCGAGGATGAATGTTCCCAAGGGGGAGATATTGTTATACCCTAGGAACCGAATGATCAGATGCGGAAGTGAAAACGGAGAAAAACTGAAAATTCGTACCAGGTTTCAGAACGACCCATGAGGTGAGTTGTGAGGAGTGACCACGAGTCTTGAGGTGACTCAAGGTTAGCTTGGTGTGGAAAGGAATAAGTGAGGAGGCCACGGGCTTGACCACGAGTCATGGTCAGACCTCACGACTCGTGAGGTCACCGTGGTCAACTCTGGAGGATTGGGAAGTTGGAATGGATAGTGTAGGCCAAGGAAGGTGACCACGAGTCGTGGTCGGACCTCATGACTCGTGAAGTCACCCGTGGGGTTCCCTTGGATGTTTGGGCAGTGGACTCAACAGATCAAGGCCACAAGTCGTGCCTTATGGCAACGACCCGTTAGGTCCCTCGTGGGGACTGGCGACCAGAAATTCCTACGTTTTAATAAGGGTGTTTTCATAACTTCTTAAGTCCATAAGGCCTAAACTACATTGTTTTAGATATGTTTCTGAGTTAGATAAGATGGGTTACACCATTTATGCATGCCCATTCTCATACAAAAGCTTAGAGAGGTTTTTTCTTGGGAGATTCAAGGCCTTCTTCACCAAATTTTCATCAATTTCTTTGTGGGTGTTCAAGGAACGTTAAGTCCATCCATTCCCAGGTATGTAGGGTTTTAAAATGGGTGAAATGCTTCCTCATCCATGACCAAATTTCAAGTTAATTCATGAATTCTCCTATTCAAATTCCATGGGGTTTTACCCAAAGCATGAAAATACGATTTCTCTTTATGGGCATGATTTAATTGAGTTTTAATTATTGAACTATACTCAAATTCCTATCTGGTTGTGGTGAGGGATCAGAGACCTGAACTCAGGGAGTAGCAATGAGTGGTAGCGATGGATCGTAGGATATAACAACAAATTGTTATGTCGTTTGTTGTCACTGGCAGTGCAGAATTTTTAGGAAATTCATTAAGGATATTTTTGTCATTCCTAAGTTCTAGGGTCCTAAACTATGTCATTTAAGGCTCAAACTGCAGTGTTTTATGAGGGGAAAATCTATCCTTGGCTCATTCACATCATGCATGCAAATTGAAGGGCTTAGGAGGTGATCATGTTAGACTTTCTTCAAGCTTTTCTTCAATCTTTCATTGGGCGATCAAGGAGGGGTAAAATAAGTTCTTCCCTAGGTATGTAGGTGTCACGACCCGAACATGTGTCTGGATCGAGACACGGGACAAGGAACTTTGAGGGACTCCAAGTCGACCCATGGCATGAACATACATCTAGCTCAATCATAAAAATGATAGATCAACATGATAAACTTAGCGGAATTCTGAAATAAGCATAACATCATAAATACACACGAATTTGAAATTGATTACATTCTATGTCTAAGTAGCCCCTACATCTGCTGAGTTGATGGGACAAGACCCCAATAAACTCTCTAAAGATGAAAACTAAATATACTCAATCATAACTGAAATAAAGAGGGGCCCTCGATAGATGAGGACTCACCAACAGGGACTGATGCTAACTCCAAAAGCTGGCTAGTAGCGGGGCTGAGTCTAAAGATCGGAGCTTGTATCATGAAATGATACAACATAGAGTATGTGGTTAGTACGTGGAATGTACCGAGTATGAAAGGTAAGTAAAACGAATGTTTAAAATACATAAAAGTGCATAAGAGTAGGACAACATGACCATAACATAAATATCATAATGTAACATAAGGCTCAAAGTTTCAAAACATTCGTCAATCATTCATAATCATACTCTCGAGAGAATATCTTTATTAAACATGACTTGAGCCAAAATATATAATAATAATCATACATAAATTATGAGGAACAAGGGGAGATTCTTATAACCGACATACTCCATATGAGCACACACGGAGCCCGACTTGTAAACCCCTAGTCGGGAGGGTGTTCGTACCTTACCGAGGGTAGAACCATGAAAGGCGTGATATCACTCATGAAATCCCCATTTGGGGCAGAAGGGATGGTCTCAAGGGAGGTCCCATCATTACTATGGTGGCATGTAGTTCTAAGATTCGGGGCAAAATTTGAGCCCCGAACCTACTCGGTGTTAAATACTACTCCCAAAACATATATAGTGCTCATAGGTTAATATACATGAGATTCATGGGTTAGTTAAATCATGATAATCATAAGCATTCTTGTAAATACGTGAACTAGCCATGAAGATAAGGCTTGTGAGTCGGTCATAATCATAAATTGTAAATTAGGAGGTTCATGCATACTTGTAAAACATGTATAAACTTAGTAATCATAAATTCACGATGAGCATTTGAGTAAATCCATATCATAGATCATAAATCATGATGGGTTAGAGAACATCAAGATCAAGGCAAAATATAACTCAATTTATCATAAAACATGCATGATTGGGCATAATTTACTAGAAATTTAAATCAATAAATTTACAATCGAATTAGTTGAAAAATCTGATCATAATTTGTAAAATATGACGTAAAACATGAGAGTCATTAACCCATAGAAAGATCATTAGGATTTCATAAGAATTTGGAATAACACCCCATAAGATTTTCAAATAAAATTTCATGAATTAGAGAGAGATTGGGCATGGGTTTGAACAAATTCACCCATTCATAACCCTAAATACCTGAGAGACTTGGATTATACCACTCCCCTACTTGCTCAAGAGGAATTAAAGAACAATTGATGAAGAACCTTGGGGTTTTATGCTTGATCACCCTCTACATTCTCGAACTTTGCATTGCATGAGTTTTGAATAGGCTAGAATGATTTAACCTATCTTAATACACCTTGAAAATAGCTTAAAATGAAGTAGGACCCTAGGGTTTAGGAATGACGATACTACCCTTAATAAATTCACAGTAAACAAAACTAACTGCCAGTCCCAACGAGGGATTGGACGAGTCGTCATCCAAGGTCACGAGTTGTGGCATCAGTCGTCGTGTGTACTGTCCATCGTCCTCCATGGGTCCCCACGAGGGACCTAACAAATCATGGTTGGTGACTACGACTCGTGGTCACCTCTCGTGATCTCCACTATCGAAAAATCACTATCTCTTGACCTATCTTCCCCACGACCATCCCAATGAATTGTGGTACCTGACCACGACTCGTGGGGTCCAACCGTAGGGTACACTACCACTCACACTTCTCCTTTCAATTTCTCTTGGCCACGGCTGACTCAACAAGTCGTGGCGTTTGACCACGACTCGTGGTCATGGACGTGGTGTCTTCAAAACACAAATTCTAGAACTTAAGCTAGCTCCTTACCATGAGTCACCTAACGACTCGTGGTTACCCCCACGAGTCACAGAATGACTCGTTCTGTGACCTGATACATATTTTCCAATTTTCTCCATTTAAAGTCTCAGGTCTGATCTTAGGGCTTTCTAGGGCATTACAATAGGGTTATGAATGGGTGAGTTCGTTCATACCCATGCACAATCTCTTTCTAAATCATGAAAAATTCATATGTTGATTCTATGGGGTTTTAACCCAATGCATGAAATTCCTAATTCTCTATATGGATATGATCTAAATATGTTTCTAATATTGAATTATGAATCATGGGAAAATTTTACGTTGTTTTTCATTAAAATCATGTTTCAAGCTTTATAAATTAAAATGCCCATTTATAAGAAGTTCATGAAAATTGAGATTTATGATGAATGTTCAAGTATGATGAGATAATATTGATGAAATGCATGTTTTCAAGTTACCCATGTTTACAATCATGTTTTCAAGTGAACTGAGTATTTTCAAGCATGTTAAAGTATCGGGCAATGCCTATATGTTCAAGTATGATTTATGATTTATCGAATTAAGGTTACCACATAGTTTTGGAGTGAAGACTCCCAATTATTTTCATCTTGTGGTATCGTTTGAACTAAAGCTTCTCATATATGATTTCAGATTTGAGATGTATTTAATTATAGAGCTTCATCAATAGACGATGGTGAGCTTCATTGAAAAACGATGGAGAGAATATGCATGTTTTTGGGAGTAGTGTCTAGCACCGAGTAGGCTAAGGGTCGATCACCCTATGCCTCAAAACTACGCGCTAACGTAGGTTATTACATATCATATATATATATATATATATATATATATACTTGGGGACCTCCCCTGTGAGCTATCCCCTACCCTGATTGGGCCTCGAGCTTGATATTGATATCATGGTATTGTCCTTAGCCCTGATAAGGCTTTGGAAGACTCTACCCACTTGAATTTGATAGTTGGGGCCACGTAGCTCTATCGTGGTATGTAAGTTATAAGACGAGTCTCCCATTGTTCCTCATGATTTCAGTTATGCATATCTATTACTCATGATATATATATATATATATATATATATTCTGAAAGAGGTTTGACCCAATGCTGAGTTTTACTTATGATTATCAGATTTAAGCTTTGGGTCATTTGATTCAGTTATGATGTTATGTTATTGTCACACCCCAGAACTAGGGTAGGGCGCATCTGACACTCGATTCATGGTCGATCGAGTAGCCGGCTATATAACATCTATAAATGTAACACTAAGGCTGACCAAGACACCTGTCGCAACCAACCACGATAAATACTGGGCCAATAATGCCTTGACAATTATAAATATGCAACCTGGAAAGCCGGCAAGGATACAATAAAGCTAAACAAAGCAATGAAAAATCAACACGGCTACATAACCCATACTACTATACAAACTAGTCCACATCAGCCTCTACAGAGTAAACAAACTGAAATGCACGGGACAGGGCCCCAGCCTACCCATGCTGTACACAAAACTGAAAATAGTCCACACCAGGACATGGCTCCTGGAAGAGAGGAGCATACCAATATTCTGCAGAAATTTGGCTCCTACTACGTTCGATGATCTGAGCCTCGGCCTGTACCTGTAGCACGATTGCAGGAAGGATCCCAAGATGAAGGGACGTCAGTATAAATTAAATTTACTGGTATGTAAGGATGAAAACTGTAAACATGTAAGATAAAAATGATAACTAGGCCTGAAATAAGGAGTAGCAACAACCTGAAATTCTGAAAACAAAAACCTAACAATAAATCATTATTGAAGTATAAATGCAATCATCTAATGCACAACAAAGACTATAACTGAAATTTTAGCAGACAACCGAACATAAAATCTATACAATCTGTCCAGCCAGTGTACCACACAGGGGTAAAAATAAAAATTCCTCAAAGAATTGATCAAGGAGAGACTCAAGTGCACAGACCTATCTCACGACCACCGCCACCGTTCCCTCAAAGAATAAAGAAAAGGGCGGAAAACGGTAAGTTCCAAGAATTCATGATGCTTAAATAACTATCTGTGAACATACCATTGGTAGAGGAATTGGAAAACATGTCGGGATATGCTAAGTTTATGAATGACTTGGTGACGAAGAATAGGTCTGTAAGCTATGAGCCGGTAGACAATGTACATCACTGTAGGGTCCTGGCTCAAAAGAAAAAAGCTCTAGGTGCTTTTACAATACCGTGCACCATTGGCAATGTCGAGTTCGCAAGGGCACTCTGTGATCAAGGAGCAAGCATCAATCTGATGCCCTTGGCAATCTTCAAGAGATTGGGCTTAGGAGCCCCCACACCAACCACTATGTGGCTACTGATGGCCAACAAACTGTGATGAAACCATTGGGGATCTTATTCGATGTACTGGCCAAGGTGGACAAATTCATATTCCCAACTGACTTCGTGATTTTGGATTGTGAAGTTGATTATGAGGTCCCCATCATTTTGGGGTGACCATTCCATGTGACTGGGAGGGCCTTAGTAGATGTGGAGGCTGGCCAACTGAAGTTTATATTAAACAGAGAGGTGGTCACTTTCAACATCTGCTGGACAATGCAACAACCAAAGGAATATAGTGTAATCTCAGCACTGGAGGATGAGTATGAGTCACTTGACGAATTCTAAGTAGTCAAGAGACTTGTGTTGTGCTGCAACGTTAAATCAGGCACTTCTTGGGAGGTAACCCAAGTAGTGGCTTGGTGAAGTTTGAGTAACCGGGCCACCTGCGTCGTGCCGCAACGTTAAATCAATCTCTTCTTGGGAGGCAACCCAAGTTGTTGAACTAATGTGTGCTCAGTGTGCAGGGAAAACAAAAAAAAAAGGAGGAAGAAAAACTAGTGAAAAAGCAGCTGCTACAACTCTCAATACAACTCGTGACAGCATCCTACGAGCCGTAGCAGGAGGCATGATGAGGTTCAGAGACGTAATTCAAAGAAACGACCTACGAGTAATCATATGAATCGTACCTACCTTGTACGAGTCATAGGAGGTACTCATAGGTCCCTAGGTAAGTTTTCAAAAACTCTGACTCATACGTCCAAGGGACGAGCCATACGTCCTTCATACGACTCGTAGTCAAAAGTTTAAAAATCACTTTACTCGATCCAGGTTTTCACACCTGCCCTTTTTCCTATTTTAAATCAAAATCCTCACACAAACCCTCTTCCCACGTAGACGAAACCAACCTTCAAATCTCTCACACCCGTAACTCAAAAGCTAGGAGTCTTCAAGCAATTTCGTGCTCAAATTAAGCGCGACTCTACCCACATTTGTGATTACCAGTCGAAGAAAGAAGCAACAAGTAAGTAATGCGTTGATTATCGAAAAATCTTAACTTGCTTGAAGCTTTTATTGTCAAAACCCTTTTGAGTATTGACTTTGCTCAAAAAAATTTCAAATATACAATAATCAGGGAGGTTATCAAACCATGAACGACTGGAAAACATTATCTTTTTGTTGGGATAAACTTGTGAGTTAAAGTTTTCAAAATTTTAGTTACAAGTAGTGATTAAGAAGGGGAGGATGAGTAGTGTTTAATTGATTGAATGATATGCCTAGACCTGGGGAAATCTGAGTACCCAAATTGTGAAAAAGAACACTTGCAAACTAAACAAAAATTGAATAAGCCAAAGTGGTATGAAGCATAGTACAGTTCGTAGTTTGTCACCATGAGACGTACTGAGCATTCGTACCAAAGAACTAAATAGGGATAATCAAAAGAGTCCTTCTTGTGAATCATGGAATCGACCTACGGGTCATACCACAACTCCTGGAAAAATACAGAGGCAATGACAATGTTGAGGCTTCATCAGATGACTCAAGGTACAGGTCGTACTTTCGTAGTACGAGTCGTATTGGTGAGTCATAACATGTACATAGAGTTTTTGGGCCTTCATACGAGTTTTACCTTCAGGGTACGACCCGTACTGTTGACCCATGTTAAGAATCTGAAAGTGTTCTCTTCTTGTTCTTTTTTTCTCAAATATGGAATTCTAACTTTCTTCTCTACTGGAAAAATGACAATGAAGCGAAAAGCATCCAAAGAAACAACCCGGAGAACATTAAATAATGAAACATCTGATTCTGAAGCTGGGCAAGCAGGTCACTCCCCTAGTGGTTCGGTTGAGGATTACCAGGTAGATACTTCAGACACTAATTGAACCAAAACCACTAGGGCAAGATCAAGAGCACAAGTTGAAGCAGCTACTGCCACATCTGCCTAAGCTCGCCAGTTTGAGAAGGGAGCTAGAGAAGGTAACGAGGAGTCGGGAAATGACTCAAATGTAGAGGAAGGGTTTGAGGAGACCCAATCAGGTGAAGAAAGTGGAAGTTTGAATCAATGGAGGAGGATGCAAATGCTTCACATGCACATACCCCACCAAGAGAAAACCGCACAATCCGGTGGAGAGTGCTGGGAGCCAGAGAGATTTATGAGAAAGGCATTTCTCTCACCGCCAAGAATAAGCCAAGGCGGAGCATCTAGGAAGAATCGCGGATCCTCACAAATACAATGAATGAAGTTGAGGAGATGAAATGGATATTTAGCTTTTATGGTTTCAAGTGGCTGGCCAAAAATCCAGCTTAGTATCTAGCAGAATTGGTCCGGGAGTTCTACACCAACTATTTGGCCACCATGGAGCAAAAAGCAAAGGAGAGGAAGAAAATAAAAGACCATCCCATACTGGAGAGTGTGATGGTTCAAGGAAGAGAGGTAGACATATCAGACCAGACCATCTATCGGGTTCTGTATGGACCACAGTTCGTGCCTACACAGATGATGCCTGAGTATGACTATAGGGTGGAAGCAATGAAGAAGATCAGGAATTTAGTCTTGCAGGAAAGGCAAAGGCAGCTGCAATGGTTGGCAGGTGTGATCGCTAAAGATGAGGACGAAGCTGAATGGGTTACTGGTGGAAAGAAGGTGACAAAGAACTCACTCAACTTCATAGCAAAAGCCTTCTAGACACTAGTACGCCACCGGTTAGCACCACGGTCAACGATAATACATTGAGTGCTGATAGAGCAGCTTTGGTGGCATGCCTCATGTCCCATTATCCTATTAATATCCCGAAGATCATCACAGAGGAGATACAAGATCGGGTAGTGGGAATGAGAACTACCATCCAATTCCCAAGTCTTGTATTCAGGATATGATAGAGGCAGGGGTGCCAATATGACGGGGTGAGGAGCGGCTGATCGGAGGCCAGAGGATTGCAAATTTCGGCCTTATTCGGGATGAGATGAACTCGGTAAGTCGAGCTAGAATACCCACCACAATTCCATCAGTCCAGCCAATAGGGGATGCATTGGTGAATGTCCCCACTATACAGGAGGATAGAGAGACACCGGCTACAGATGTCGGTCATTCAGAGTCAGGTCCTAGCACTTCAGCTGCACCACAACCTATCATGTAGACTCAGACACCAGCAGGGCATATTTTGGTGCCTCATGACTTCCTCTAGAAACTGGCTAAATGATTGACCATTGCTGAACGAAAAATTCAAGTTATGATGGAAAACGTAAAGCCATGGGTCAAAGCAGACATAGATATAGAAGCTCAGGCTCTAGATTCTCGCTTGGATAGATTTGAGAGTCGATTCAATGTGCGGATGGCGGTGCGGACTGATACCAACAATCTTTATGAGGAGTTGAGGGCTCTTCGGAGCTAAGTACACAAGTTTTCATCACGAAAACTGGAAGTCATAGCAGCCCCCACTCTTCCAGACCTAGATGCAGAGCTTGATGAGGAGATTGACTTGGCGGCTTATTAGGAGCCGATGGTAGCTGCTGGAGATAAGGGAAAGAAAAGAGCTTTTGAAGAGGTTGGAGAGAAGAGTATGAGAAAGAATAGGAAGAAGGAAAGGAAAGAATGCAAGTGGGCAAAAGAAGAGAGCCTGCAGACTCATGACGCACATATGTCAGAGCTGCAGGAGCGAGCTAGAGGAGCAGGCAGCTCCACTATGAATCAGCCCGAGCTTACTAGTGGTTGTGACCCTTTAAATAAACCACATTTAGCCTCGATTGCTACTGAGGCCGTAGAAGCAACCAAAACTACTGAGGGGGTAACCACTCCCCCGTGGATACATCATTAAGTGCGTCGGCCACCGCTAGCACCACGATTACAGCGGAGGTACCTCCTCCCCAGGACAACAGAATCGCCTAAAGCGCCACAAGTATGTTCCCTTCCCTATGATCTTATAGTTCATACTTCGGGAATGAAGCTTAATTTTCCAAAAGGGGAGGGGTGTTTTTATACCCCGTGAACCCAAGGATCAGACCCAAAAGTGAAATTGGAGAAAAACTGAAAATACGCACCAAGTCACAGAACGCCCCGTGGGTGAGTCATAAGGAGTGACAACGAGTCATGAGGTTACTCGTGGTCAGCATGATGGGCAAGGCCTGAGTGAGGAGGCCACAGACTTGACCATGAGTCATGGTCAGACCTCACGACTCATGAGGTCACCGGTGGTCAACCCTGGAGGATTGGGAAGTTGGAATGGATAGTGTAGGCCACGGAAGGTGACCACAAGTTGTGGTCTGACCTCACGACTCGTGAAGTCACCCGTGGGGTTCCCTTGGATGTTTGGGCAGTGGACTCAACGGATCAAGGCAACGAGTCGTGCCCTGTGGCAACGACCCGTTAGATCCGTCGTGGGACTAGCGACCAGAAATTCCTGCATTTTAATAAGGGTGTTTTCATAACTTCCTAAGTTCCTAAGGCCTAAAATACGTCGTTTTGGATATATTTATGAGTTAGATAAGATGGGTTAATCCCTTTATGCATTCCCATTATCATGCAAAAGCTTAGAGTGGTTTTTTTGGGAGTTTCAAGGCCTTCTTCCCTAAATTTTCATCAATTTCTTTGTGGGTGTTCAAGGAACTAGTCCATCCATTCCCAGGTATGTAGGGTTTTAAAATGGGTGAAATTTTTCCTCACCCATGCCCAAATTTCAAGTTAATGCATGAATTCTCCTACTCAAATTCCATGACGTTTTACCCAAAGCATGAAAATATGATTTCTCTTTATGGGCATAATTTAATTGAGTTTTAATTATTGAATTATGCATGTTGTGCAGATTTTAAATTTATCTTCTTCAAAATCATGTTTCAATATTTTTAAATCTAAAATTTCCATTTATGAAAGTCCATGAAAGTTATGATTTATGATGAATTTTTATTATTTTGAGTTTATTTATGATGGAAAAGCATGAATTCAAGTTACCCATGTTTATGAGCATATTTTTTGAAGGAATTGAATATGATGAAGTATAGGGAAATGGCAACATGTTAAAGAATGATTTATTTTTTATGAAGTGAATTACATGATTTATCGATTTATGATGTTGACCGATAAAAAGGGTCTTGATTCTTGGCTAAGCATGTTTAAAGGGGATCAATGATGGTAAATGTTACATTTTAGCCAATGAATCTTGATGCATGATATTACTGATTTATGTATGAGCCTATATGCATGTTTTTGGGAGCCATGTCTAGCATCGACCAGCCCGACATTCAAAGGACTACGCTGGTGTCTCATAACCACGTGCCACCATGGTTTTTTAATGATATGATGTATTGATAATGATCCCCTCAAATGTGATATCATGCCTAATCCACGACCCTCGCCTGGAAAGTCAGGGTCGGCTCTGCCCACTTGAGTGAGATAGTTGGGGCATCATGAAAGGCTCTACCATGATGGTGTCGGTTATGATGAGTTCTCCCATTGTTCCACATGTTTTATGCATTTTTATGTTTATGTTATTAGCTCAAGTTATGTTTTGATAAGGTTTATTTACGATTATGATTATGAACATTTTATGAATGATTTGGAAGTCTTGAGCCTTATGTTTTCTTACAAAGTTTATAATACAAGCATGATGTCCTTCTCTTATGTTTATTTATGAGTTTATTTTACTTTTAAATGTCTGTTTTACTTACCTTGCATACTCGGTACATGCCACGTACTGACTGTGTACTTTCTATGTTGTATCGTTTCATCATACAGGGTCCAGATCTCGGGCTCATCCTCATCCTTAGTCCATCTCAGCCTACGTTTTTAGCTTATTGGTGAGTCTTCATGTTCTGAGGGCCATTTGATAAACTTTCATGTTGTTTATGTTCTGTTTTGGTCAGGTTAGTTGGGGATGTTGTCCCATCAACTCATCTTATGTATTAGAGGCTTTCAGACAAGTATGTAGTGCTCCGCCATGTATACGCTGGGTATTCCTTGCTGTTATGCTATAATTACATTTTCGCTATGTTTTATGATTATCATTCCGCTCATTTGAATAAGATTAGTTGTATACATGTGCCATGGGTTGACTTGGGGTCCCTCGGGGTCTCTTGTCCGGTGTCTACGATCCGGGTGTACGTTCGAGTCGTGCAAACTTGGTAACAAAGCCATAGGTTCGGATGTATCTTAGGGAGTCTGAAAGTCGTGTTAGGTAGAGTCTTTTTCATGGGTGTGAAGCTCACCACACCTATGACGAAGAGGCTACTAGACGTTTAGGAAATGTTCCCTTCTTTCATGTTCTATGTCGTGTGATAAAAAGTCTCTCCATCCTTCTAACTCATGTGATTCGTGATTGTAGAATTATGGATCCTAGGAGAATGAACGGAAGGAGGAATGGAAATGATGAAGGCCACGGAGATGGCAATGACCATGGGCATCAGAAAGCCCCAAGCACCAGAGTTAGTTGCTCACGCCGAGTTTCGGGCGGCTATCTAGATGTTGGCACAGGCCTTGACCGCTCAGGTCAACCAGCAGGCTGTTGCGCAGGTCCCATAGAATGGCAATGCGGTGACGGCTCAGATTAGAGACTTCTTAAGGATGAACCCTCCTGAGTGGATTGAAGGTGGATGAGGATCCACACGAGTTTATTGAAGGGATCTTGAAGGTCACTCAGGTTATGGGGGTGACAAATGGAGAGTGTGTTGACTTGGCCTCTTACTAGATAAAAGAGGTCGCTCATATTTGGTACAAGCAATGGAAGGACAACAGGGCAGCGGGAGCGGGCTCTATTAGCTGGGATGAGTTCCATATGGCCTTTCTCGACAGGTTCTTCCCTCGGGAAATAAGGGAGGTGAAAGCAACGAAGTTTGTGAGCCCCAAGTAGGGAAAAGTAACAGTGTTGGAGTATTCCCTTGAGTTCATACGGTTGTCAAAATATGCCCCAGAGTTGGTGATGGATCAGAGGGTGAGGGTGAGCTGGTTTGTTCATGGAGTGGCTGGTTATTTAGACAAGGATTGAAGGATTGCTATGCTCCACTAGGATATGGACTTTCCTCGCATAGTGTTGTATGCCCAACAGATGGAGGCGGCTCATGCGAGAGAGAGGGAGGCAAAGAGGGCTCGGGTAGATAGTCATGGGTTTTCACATTAGAGGTCCGACGGTGGCTACCGTCCACAGTTTCAGCAGAGGTCACTAGCCCCAGAACCATCATCAGCTAGTGTCCCATCCAGGCCTAGGGGTGATCAGAGGAGCAGGGCTTCAGGGTTGAGGGATCAAAGGGGCACCTAGTTAGAGTATACCTCTCCAGCCTACAGGAAGTGCGGCAAGAGTCACACCAGGGAGTGCCTGCTCATCTCAGATGTCTGTTTTAGGTATGGTAGATCTAGGCGCATGCACCGAGCGTGCCCATATTCTAGACAGGGTGATAATAGGGGTTGTGCACATGTCACGCCCCACCTTGGGAGGCATGACTGGCACCTAGTGCCTTACTAGGACCTGAACTAACTTAACTAGGCCTGTGCACTCCTAGTGCAAGCTTACTCCCCAAATCAAGGAAACAACGGGCTATATCTCGGTTGTAAATACAATCTCCAGCCGACAAGGCCGTATAGCCGCCTGTAAAGAGAAACAGCTAGCCAGAAACAGGCAATAACAGGGAATCCTATGCAGGCCGACAAGACCACCATGATATCTAGTTGTGACTGTAAAGTAAATCCAGTGCTAAGCTAAACTATGGCCATAAAGGCCGCTAATCTATCAGCTAAACAAGGCCCCACAGGGCGAACACGTAAACTAAAACACATATGGGCCCCACACAACCAATAACAGCTAACCACAGGGAAATAGAAACAATCTGCAAGCCTCTAGGAGTAATATGATAGTTGGGACAGGGCTCTGACCTACCCATAAGCTGTACAACCAAAAAAAGGGTAAATCTTCTGTCTATAAGTTCCGGAAGAAATGCGCCGACTCTTCTGCTAACAATTCTGGCTAAAGGCTAAGCGGGACCAACTCTTCGTCTATCCGCACCTATAGGCAAGTAATGCAGCGCCCTTGAAAGGGCGTTAGTACAATATGTACTGAATATGTAAGGCGATAACTATAAATGACTGAGATAAAGAGATAGAATTGATAATAGCTGAAATGAAGGGTTAGAGGTCATACTTGAGTAATAGAACTTCTTACTATCTAATTTATAAATAACTACAGCAAACAAATACCTTACCTCCCCCATAAGCTAGAAGGTACAACCAACACAGAATAACCCACCTGGGGCCCCCATAAGCCCTGGTGAGTACACTTAAGTCTATATACCCCTATCAAGGTCACATTGAGTCAACTAATAGCTATAGACGTCCTACCGGTCCCCTGGATCTACAACTGAGTCCGCTCGGCTCCTGACTGTAGCTGTGTCTGAGTCCAGTGGACTGCTGATATCTGCACCCCGAGCACTAGGTTCGACGAGGGTGTATAGAGCTAACCACGACATATGAGGACCTGGAACACCATCTTCGTCCCTCACAGATGACATACCGCTCTGTAGAGAGACGTCATCTTTCCCCCGGCGGGCGTTGACACAACTAATAACCTTAAGGTCTGTCATGAAGGCTATAAAGACATAATCCATCCCAAACTAAACATGGAATACGGGTTTCAGCTAATAACAACAACTAATCACAATAGACATGCTTCTGGTACTCTTATTGGGATTCAAACTGAGTTATCATGCTAAGGAAACTAACATGCCGAAGGAAACTGCCTTAACATACCTCGTTTGCCAATTACTAATTAACTGGCAAGTTTCAGTTCATATTCAACAATCCTTCTCAACTGTAAACGTATTACAGGGGTAACATGACTAGTTTTAGTACTAAATTTAGAGAAAAACGATAACTTTATATATAAATATTTACTATATTTCAACTTAACGAAACACGGCCAAAAACTCATAATTTCCCGAGAATTCAGAAGGGAGAAATGCTTACTTGAAGCCTATGATCGTATAGAAATTAGTTTGGAGCAATTCCAATGACTTTTGCCCGGTGTGGTTACGATTCGTCGGGCGAATTTCATGAAAATAACTTCGTAGAAATGCTCCCTGCAGCCGTAAACTTCATTACCCCAAGTTAATTTTAATTTGGGCAGCATTTAACGACGTAAACGGAGGAAATTTACATGTTTTATTCATACTCTCTCTTCTCTGGCCGTTTATATATATAGAAAATGAAATGAAATCAAAGGGTGGAACATATATGTACTTGAGGCAGTGGACAGAGGTCCGTGCCACGGACGCTGTCGCGCCAATTTATGGGCGTGCCATGGAGCCCAACGTGGAGGGAGGGGGTCTGTGACACGCCACCCCTTTCGCGCCCTGTCCCAGCCTTTTCATGCACGATCTCAATTCTGCGCTTGTTTGACCTTTCCCCAGCCCCTCTCTCATATGTATTATACTCTAAAACTCTTAACCAACGTACGAATAGGCTGTCTATATATTAGAAACTTACAGGGTGTAACATCCTTCCCCCCTTAGAAAAATTCGTCCTCGAATGTTAACTTTAGCTTACAGGAGTGTTATCCTTTTTAACTATTATCCTGGAAAAATTTTGGTAGAGTTTCTCCTGTAATGTGGACTATTTGAAAATCCTGGAATGCAGAAAAGTCCAACACAGGTACTTTACACAACACTATAGAAACTATTTCACAACAAGGCTAGAGTCAACTGCACCAGATATATATAACATCAATCACAAAACATCAACTGAATCAGTAAATGTACCTTAACTGCATGGTCTAAGCTAAGCCTGGAACAAATGAGAATATCTAGACCTCATATCGTTTTCATCTTCCCAAGTCATCTCTTCTCTATTTCTGTTCCTCCACAATACCTTAACATAAGTGACGTCCTTAGTTCTTAACCTGCGAACCTGTCGGTCTAATATGGCTATTGGAACCTCTTCATAGGCCAACTCCCCGGTAATCTAAACATCCTCAACTTGCACAATTCGGGACGGATCCCCTTTGCACTTTCGTAACATCGACACATGAAAGACCGAATAAAGAAATTCTAACTCTGAAGGCAGATCAAGCTCGTATGCTACCTGGCCTATTCTCCGGAGGATTCGATGCGCCCCAACAAACCTTTGGCTAAGCTTACCCTTATTACCAAACCTCATCACGGCTTTAATCAGTGAGACTTTCAGAAATACCCAGTCACCTACACTAAACTCCAGGTTTCTACGCCGTACATCAGCATAGGATTTCTTGCGGCTTTGAGCTGTAAGCAAACATTCTCTGATAAGCTTTACTTTCTCTTCTGACTGATGAATTATATCTGGTCCAATTAACCTGATTCTCCAACTTCGAACCAACTAACTGGGGATCTGCACTTCCGCCGATATAAGGCTTCATAATGTGCCATCTAGATTGTCGAGTGATAACTGTTATTGTAGGAAAACTCAATAAGTGATAAGTGTTAATCCCAGCTGCCCCTAATATCCACACGCCCATAACATCTCCTTGAGCGTTTGAATTGTACGTTCTGCCTGCCCGTCTGTTTAAAGATGGAAGGCTGTAAGCAGGTTAACTTGTGTTCCCAATCCTCTTTAAAAAGACTGCCAGAACCTAGCTATGAATTGTGCTCCTTTTTCAGAAATAATAGACACTGGGACGCCATGTAATCTAACTATCTCTCTGATATACAATTCAACATAGTCTTCAGCTGAAAAGGTAGCCCTTACTAGCAGAAAATGTGTTGATTTCATCAACCGGTCAACAATCACCCAGATGGAATCGAATTTATGCTTGGTATGAGGTAACCCTATCAAAAAATCCATATTAATTGTCTCCCATTTCCACATACGCACTGCTATCTCCTGTGTCAGTTAGCCGGGTTTTTGATGTTCGGCTTTCACCTGCTGGCAATTAGGACATTGAGCTACAAATTCTTCTATCTCCTTTTTCATTCCCAGCCACCAGTAATTCTCTTTTATATCATGATACATCTTTGTTGAACTCGGATGAAGAGAGTAACGGGAATAATGCACCTCGCCCATAATTTGCTGGCAAAGTCTTGTCGTGTCCGGAACACAGAGGCGATCCCTATATCTCAAAACTCCGTCCCTGGTTACCTTGAAAGTTGATACTTCCCCCTATTGTAACTTATCATTGAGCTGTGCTAAATGAGGATCTTCATACTGCCGCTCTTTTACCTCCACTACCGGGGATGATACTGCTGTATTTTTGATCGCTGCTCCGTTGTCACCTGAATTTACTATACAGACAGCCAAACTGGCTAACTAATGCAATTCTTGAGCCAATTTCCTCTGTTCGGGCTTCAAATATGCCAGACTTTCCATGGACTTTTGATTGAGGGCATCTTCTACAATAATGGCTCTTCCTGGGTGATATTAGATGTTCAGATCGCAGTCCTTCAACAGCTCTAACCAGCGATACTACCGTAAATTCAACTCTTTCTGTATAAAAATGAACTGAAGGCTCTTGTGATCAGTGAAAATATCTACATGAACACCATACAGATAGTGCCTCCATATTTTTAAGGCATGAATTACCGCGACCAACTCTAGATCATGGGTGGGGTAATTCTTCTCATGCTTCCTCAGCTGTCTAGAAGTGTAAGAAATCACCTTACCATGCTACATCAGCATACATCCCAATCCTACACCTGAAGCATCACAGTATACTACGTAACCCTCTGATCCTTTCGGCAAGGCTAATGTTGGTGCTGAGGTAAATCTATTTTTCAACTCTTGGAAGCTCTGTTCACATGCTTCAGTCCAGTGAAATTTAGCTACTTTCTGGGTTAACTTGGTCAGAGGTGCTGCTAAGGTAGAAAACCCTTCTACAAACCTCCTTTAATACCCGGCTAACCTCAGGAAACTGCGTACCTCAGTCGGAGAAGTAAGTCTAGGCCATGTTCTTACTGCTTCAACCTTCTGTATATCTACTTGTATACCAGCATCTGACATAATGTGTTCCAAAAAGGCCACTGAATTTAGCCAAATTCACATTTTAAAAACTTTGGATACAACTGGCGATTCCTGAGAGTTTGGAGCACTGTTCGTAGGTGATCCTGGTGGTCTGCCTCTGAGCAGGAATATACTAGAATATCATCAATAAATACTATCACAAATAGGTCCAGATATGGCCTGAAGATGTTGTTCATCAAAACCATGAACACTGTTGAAGCATTCATCAGCTCGAAGGACATGACTAGAAATTCAAAGTGGCTATACCTGGTCTTGAAAGTGGTTTTTGGAATATCCCTCTCGCAAACCCGAACCTGATGGTAACCTGACCTTAAGTCAATTTTTGAGAAATACCTTGCCCCCTGTAACTGGTCAAAAAAGTCATCTATTATGGGAAGTGGGTACTTGTTCTTGATGGTGACTTTATTTAACTTCCTATAGTCTATACACATACGGAGGGAGCCATCCTTCTTTCTCACAAATAGGACTGGCACACCCCATGGTGAAGATACTCGGCTTGATGAAGCCCTTATCTAACAGATCTTTCAATTGTTCCTTCAATTCTCTGAGCTCGGTAGGAGCCATTGGGTTCGGAGGGATAGATATAGGCTGATTACCTGGTAATAAATAAATTGCAAAATCGATTTCCCATTCTGGAGGAATACCAGGAAGTTCATCTGGAAATACATTTGGAAATTCATTGCCCATTGGAATGGACTGAAGAGTCGGAGATTCTGCTTGGACATCCTGAACCCTAACAATATGACAAATACAACCCTTTGCTATCAACTTCCTCGCCTGAAGATAGGAAATAAACCTACCTTTTGGAAAAGCCGTATTACCTTTCCACTCCCGTACTATCTCTCTTGGAAAGTGGAATCGAACAGTCTTGGTCCAACATTCAACATTGGCATAGCATGGTGCCAGCCAATCCATACCCATATTGCATCAAAATCAATCATTTCTGTTCTATCAAATCTGCTAGAGTCTCACGACCAACAACCTCTACTGCATCCCCAATAGACCCTCTTGGCTATGATAGAGTCATCGACGGGTGTAGACACTGAAAAAGGTCGCTGAAGCGATTCTGGCGCAATACCGAACTTTTGAGCTACTATCGGTGTAATATAAGACAAGGAGGATCCTGGATCTATTAGTACATAAACAGAATGAGTGCAAATGTCCAGCATACCTGTCACTACATCCGACGATGACTCCGCCTCCTGTCGTCCCAGTAAAACATAAGTGCGATCTGGACCGATACTTGAGCTAGATGCCCCTTGTCTGCCTCGGTCTCTGCCAGCTAGAGCTGAGTGCCTACGCCCTGTTGGAGATGCTAGGGCACGTTACCCTACTGAAGATTTATCCTATCGGTCCTGATCACTCTGACCCCTGGTTGGACAATCTCTCATCTGATGACCCTCCTGTCCACAGGCTTAACATGCTTTAGAACCATACATGCATGCCCCAGAGTGACATCGGCTACAGATAGGGAAAAGTTATATAGTAAATTTTCTCTGCGACGCTCCTCTCTGCTGCTGTGAACCTGCTGATCATGAGCTCTCGCCGGGCCCTAACGGCCCCCGGCAACCGGACCTACTCCCTTGCTGTTGCTGTGGAGGTGGGGGTATAGGTGCTCTGTCTGATAATCGTGGCCTGGGTCCGCCCAAAAATTCTGCCTATGTGTCACTAGGTATGTCCCGGCGATGCTTCTCCTGATTTTCCCTTCTTATCTCCCATTGCTACTGTCTGATCCTTTTAATATTCTGAGAAAAAGCTGAACACGGGCAATATCCATGTCTTCTCAAAGAGTGGTCGTAATACAAGTCTCCACATATTCTAGATTCAACCCCATAATAAATTGGTGCACCCTAACTGGCATGGCATCCACAAAAGCTGGTGGATATCGGGCAAAGGATTCAAACCCCATAGCATACTCCCGGAAACTCATCGACCTCAATTCTAGATGTATGAACTGATCAACCTGAGCCTGTCAAATTTTTCGTGGCAGGTAGTGATCCATAAAAGACTCAAAGAAGCTGGGCCAAGTCGGAGGGGAAGCACCTCTCCCTCGGGACCTCTCCCAACTCTCGTACCATAATACTGCAATGTCCCGTAGCCGGAATGCTGCTAACTCAATCGAATTTGTAGGTGTGGCATGCATCACCCTGAAAATCTGTTGCATTTGATCCAAGAAATCCTGAGGGTCTTCTGCCCGATCCGTTCTGGTGAACTGCGGGGGACTCAGTGCGAGAAACTCCCGGACCCTCGGACTACCAGGTTCCCTGAGGATTCTACGACCACGAGAGCCACTAGCTGATGCTGTGCAGCCATAATCTGAGCTAGCATAACAACAAAACTCCTAGCCTCCTGATCCGATGGTACCGATATAGAGACTACTGTAGGCGGTGCCGTCATATTTTCCACTCCGAGTGTGTCCCGGCGTAGTGGAGAGTGTTGGGGAGACCGAGATGAAGTCTCCCTATCGCCCTCAGATCGGGTTGACTCTGACTGAGGCACCCTACTAGGGCCTTCCCCTGCCGCAACATCCAATCTCCTACCAGTCATGGGGTGTCACGGGTCTGCCATTTCCTTATAGATAAAAGAATATGGTAAGCTTAGGGACTCAACCCTATACTGTACAGCTCTATAGCACGACTGGATAAGAAGAAATAGTAACCATCCTATCATGCCTTGCAACCTCCAGACTATAGAATGTGGTGCACAACACATCCATAGACAAGACTCTAATTAGTGCAGCTTGCAAATTCCCTAGGATACGACCTGCTCTGATACCAAGTTTGTCACGCCCCACCTTGGGAGGCATGACTGACACCTAGTGCCTTACTAGGACCTGAAATGACTTAACTAGGCCCGTGCACTCCTGGTGTAGGCTTACTCCCCAAATCAAGAAAACAATGGGCTATATCTCGGATGTAAATACAATTTTATATTGACAAGGCTTTATAGCCGCCTGTAAAGAAAAACAGCTAACTAGAAACAGGCAATAACAGGGAATCCTATGCAGGCCGACAAGACCACCATGATATCTATTTATGAATGTAAAGTAAATCCAGTGCTAGCTAAACTACGGCCGACAAGACCGCTAATCTATCAGCTAAACAAGGCCCCACACGGCCTACACATAAACTAAAACACATATGGGCCCCACACAACCAATAACAACTAACCAAAGAGAAATAGAAACAATCTGCAAGTCTCTAGGAGTAATATGATGGTCGGGACTGGGCCCTGACCTACCCATAAGCTGTACAACCAAAAAGGGTAAACCTTCTGTCTATAAGCTCCAGAAGAAAGGAGCTGACTCTTCTGCTAACAATCCTGGCTAAAGGCTAAGCGGGACCAACTTTCGTCTATCCGCACCTGCAGGCAAGTAATGCAACGCCCCAGAAAAGGCGTCAGTACAATATGTAATGAATATGTAAGACGATAACTGTAAATGAATAAGATAACGAGATAGAACTAAGAAAAAATGAAATGAAGGGTTAGAGATCATACCTGAGTAATAGAACTTCCTACTATCTAATTTATAAATAACTACAACAAACAAAAACCTTACCTAGCCCCTATAAGCCGGAATGTACAACGAATACAGAATAACCCATCTAGGGCCCCTATAAGCCCTGGTGAGTACAATTCAGTCTATATACCTCTATCAAGGTCGCACTGGGTCAACTAATAGCTATAGCCATCCTACCGGTCCTCTAGGTTTGCAACTGAGCCAGCTCAGCTCCTGATTGTAGCTGTGTTTGAGTCCAGTGGACTCCTGATATCTGCACACCGAGCACTAGGCTCGACGGGGGTGTATAGAGCCAACCACGGCATATGAGGACCTGGGACCTCATCTTCGTCCTCTGCGGATGGCATACCACTCCGTAGAGCAATGTCATCTCACCCCTGGCGGGTATCGACACAGCTATTAAACCTAAGGTCGATCATGAAGTCTATACAGGCATAATCTACCCCAACCTAAACATGGAGTACGAGTTTCAGCTAATAACAACAACTAATCACAATAGAAATGCTTCTGGTACTCTTATTGGGATTCAAACTGAGTTATCATGCTAAGGAAACTAACTTGCCAAAGGAAACTGCCTTAACATACCTCATTTGCCATTTATTGATTAATTGGTGAGTTTTAGTTCGTATTCAACTGTCCTTATCAACTGCAAACGTATTACTGGTTGAATATGACTAGTTTAATACTAAATTTGGAGAAAATGATAACTTTATATATAAATATTAATTATATTTCAACTTAATGAAACACGGTCGAAACCTCATAATTTCCTGAGAATTCAGAAGGGAGAAATGCTTACTTGAAAGTTGTGATCTTATAGAAATTAGTTTGGAGCAATTCCACTGACTTTGGCTCGGCGGGTTATGATTCGCCAGGCGAATTTTGTGAAAATAACTCCGAAGAAATGCTCCCTGCAAACATAAACTTCATTAGCCGAAGTTAATTTTAATTTGGGCAGCGTTTAACGGCGCAAAAGGAGGAAATTTACCTGTCTCTCTTCTCTAGTCGTTTATATATATATAGGAAATGAAATGAAATCAAAGGGTGAAACATATATATACTTGAGGCAGTGGACAAGGATCCGTGGCACGGACCTTGTCGCGCCAATTTACGGGCGTGCCATGAAGCCCAACGCAGAGGGAGGGGGCCTGTGACACGCGGCCCCTTTTGCAGCCTGTTCCGGCCTTCTCCTGTGCGATCTCAATTCTGTGCTTGTTCCACCTTTCCCCGGGCCCTTTCTCATACGTATTATACTCTAAAACTCTTAACCAACGTATGAACAGGCCATCTAGATGTTAGAAACTTACGTGGTGTAACAACACAGACCACCAGGGCAGCAGCAGCTCCAACCCGTTCCGCTCTGTAGGGAGCATTGATTAATAGGGGTGGCGGGCAGCGCCAAAACCGATTCTATGCCCTTGCCTCGCGCTAGGAGCAGGAGACTTTGCCAGACGTGGTCACTGGTATGTTGCGTGTCTTTCATATTGATGTTTATGCCTTTCTAGATCCGGGAGATACCTTGTCTTTTGTGACTGCTTACTTTGCTAGTAGCCTTGGAGTTAGTCCCGAGACCTTGTCAGTATCGTTTTTAATTTTGACCCCTATTTGTGATTCGGTCATAGCTAGACGAGTATATAGAGGATGCCTGTTCACTGTGTTGCATAAGGTTACCCCTGCAGACCTTGTAGAGTTAGTCATGACTGAATTTGACATTATTCTTGGCATGGATTAGTTGTTTGCATGTTATGCTTCGATTAATTTTTGGACCCGTACAGTGGAATTTCATCTTTTGGGAGAGTTGGTGGTGGACTGGAAAGATAGTTCAGTGGTACCAGTAGGTCGGTTTATTTCGTATCTTAAGGCCAGGAAAATGATCTCTAAATATTGCATGTACCACCTAGTTAGGGTTAAGGACGTGGAGTCTGAGACCCCGACTATTCAGTCAATTCCGGTGGTGTGTGAATATCCAAAGGTGTTTCCCGAGGATTTTCCAGGTGTTCCTCTCGAAAGGGAAATCGATTTCGGTATTGATCTATTGCCAGATATGCAGCCTATTTCCATCCCTCCTTACCAGATGGCTCCAGCTGAGATAAGGGAGTTAAAGATCAGTTAAAGGACATGTTGGATAAGGGTTTCATTAGACCAAGCCAGTCTCCATGGGGTACACCAGTTCTCTTTGTTCGGAAGAAGGATGGGTCCCTTCGGATGTGTATTGATTATCAACAACTTAACAAGGCCACCGTCAACAACAGGTACCCCTTGCCCTGGATTGATGATTAGTTTGACCACCTCCAAGGTGCCAGGTGTTTCTCGAAGATAGATTTCAGGTTCGGATATAACCAGCTCAGAGTTTGGGAGTGTGACATTCCAAAGACGACCTTCAGAACCTGGTATGGACACTATGAGTTTGTAATTATGTCTTTTGGACTAACCAATGCTCCTGCAGCTTTTATGGACCTGATGAATAGGGTGTTCAGACAAGATTTGGATATATTCGTGATCGTGTTCATCGATGACATTCTTATATACTCACGAAGCGAGGAGGAGTATGCCACTAATTTGAGAATAGTTCTGCAAACCCTCAAGGATAGTCAGTTGTATGCAAAGAGTGAATTTTGGCTAAACTCGATAGCATGGACATGTGGTATCAAGCGAAGGCATAAGGGTAGATTCCAAAAAGATCGAGGTGGTGAAGAATTGGCCTAGACTAGTGAATCCTTTAGAAATTTGGAGTTTCTTGGGCCTAGCAGGGTACTACCGAAGGTTTGTTGAGGGTTTCTCATCGATTGCGACACCTTTGACTAAGTTGACTCAGAAAAAAGTGAAGTTCCAATGGTCGGATTCTTGTGAGAAAAGCATCCAAGAGTTGAAGACCCGAGTTACTTCAGCACCAGTGTTGACCTTACCTGAGGGTACTGATGGCTTTGTAGTGTATTGTGATGCTTCGAGAGTAGGGCTGGGATGTGTGTTAATACAGCGTGGGAAGGTAATAGCATATGTCTCGAGACAGCTGAAAGTTCATGAAAAGAATTACCCGACCCATGATCTTGAGTTGGCCACGGTGGTGTTTGCATTGAAGATATGGCGGCATTACTTGTATAGGGTCTACATGGATGTATTAAAAGATCAAAAGAGCTTGCATTATGTGTTCACATAGAAGGATCTAAATGTTCGGCAAAGGAGGTGGTTGGAACTACTTAAGGACTACGATATGAGTGTCCTCTACCACCCGGGCAAGGCTAATGTGGTTGTGGATGCACTTAGCTGGCAATACGACTCAATTTGGGTGGTGGTCGACAGGTTAACCAAGGCTGCATACTTCCTACCGGTCAAGACCACGGATTCAGCGGATGATTATGCTAAGTTGTATATCCGAGAGTTGGTTCGACTTCATGGAGTGCCCTTGTCTATTATTTTAGACCGAGGTACTAAGTTTACCTCTCAATTCTGGTGTTCTTTTCAAAAAGGACTTGGGACATAGGTTAAGCTCTGTTCAGCCTTCCATCCGCAAACAGATGGCCAGGCAGAACGAACGGTCCAGACTCTTGAGGATATGTTGATGGCATGTGTGATGGACTTTAAAGGTAGTTGGGATGATCATTTTCCCTTGATCGAGTTTACCTATAATAACAGTTATCACTCTAGTATCCAAAGGTGTCACGACCTGAGCGTAGACCTAGATCGTAGACAGGGGACAAGGGACCCCGAGAGACCCCATGGCATAAGCATTCACTACCTATACAATAAACATGAAGAAAACATAATTATAAACTCAGCGGATGTCTAACTTAACATAAAAACATAATGAACATCTGAAGCTAAATACATGTCTAAGTCTGATAAGCCTCTAATCTTGACTAGCTGATGGGACAACGCCCCCAACTAGCTCAACAATACTGAAACTGAAAATACAACCAAGATAACTGAAAGTCTAGTCCTCAAAAGATGAGGACTCACCAAACAAGCAGGTACTGACTCTGATAAGCGACTGTGAATGGGGCTAGACCTGAGACCGGATCCTGCAGCATGAAACAATGCAGCATAGAAAGTATACGGTCAGTACGTGGAATGTACAGAGTGTGCAATGTAAGTAAAACCGCTCAAGTAATAAATCATTTAACACATTCCATGACATATCATAAGCTTTTAAGTGAAAATAGAAGGCTACATGCAATCATTCTGAAATTGTACTCTTATCATAACATAACCATGCATAGCTTTAGAACATCATGATTGACTCGAATGACTTGAAGATGAACATAACTTTTATATGAAAAACTGAACAACGAGTCAAGCCTTGCTTTATGAACACACATTCATAAGTAATCATATTCAGTAATGAATATGCAAATCTAAATGATACAAACATCGGGAGACTCGTTATTTAACCGACATACCACGATAGTGATTACGTGATCCCAACTATAACACTCAAGTGGGTATAGCCGTCCATAACCTATCTAAGGCGATGGACGATACCATGATGTTGATATCAAGCTGAAGAGACAATTGGGCCGGGGATAGCTCACAAGGGAAGTCCCAATATTATAACAAAATCAACCTACGTTGGCGTGTAGTTTTGGGGCATAGGGTTATCGACTCTTAGCCCGCTTGGTGCTAGACTATCTCCCAAAACATGCAATGCTCTACATCATATAAATACGAAGCTCAACATCGTCTAGTGATGAAGCTCAACATGAAATCATGCATAAACTCAACATCGTATGAAACGAAGCTCAACATTGTCTATTGACAAAGCTCATTATGAATCATGCTTACACTAGACATCATATAAATATGAAGCTCAACAATGTATTCTCGACAAAGCTTAAAATGAAACCATGCTTAGACCCAACATCATATGAAGTGAAGCTTAACATTGTCCTTGACAAAGCTCGACAATAATATGCATATCAATTAAGGATTTACGCATATAGAAGGCGTTAC
Organism: Datura wrightii; assembly: GCA_035772735.1. Taxonomy (NCBI): domain Eukaryota; kingdom Viridiplantae; phylum Streptophyta; class Magnoliopsida; order Solanales; family Solanaceae; genus Datura; species Datura wrightii. The sequence continues at coordinate 87,568,485 of JASDFA010000016.1, read as the reverse complement.
TTTGAAACATACCACAAGATAGAATTCATAATAAGAGTTAAAGGAAAATTTCATCTCAACCATGTGGTAAGCTCATGTCAGGGAAAATCACTATTTGAAAACATCATCTGGGCATCACCAAAAGCTCTACCATACTTGGGTCTATTTAATCTTCTTTGAAAACATCATCAAAATCATGGATAAGGTTGGAAACATGCTTTTCATCATCTATTCTATCATCATCACATTCTTCCACAATCACTTCTATTATGAAATATCCACACATGGGCATTTTAGATTCAATTCTTAGAAAAACAGTTCTGTAAAAGAAATCAAGTTAGAATCCGCCCAAGCTTGGTAAATCATCAATATCAACTAAATTTAATCATACCCATGAATAGAGATGTAAGAATCACAATTGAATGAAACCCCATACTTGATCATTATAAACAAATCACAATTTGATAGGGAATGGGCATGGGTGTGGAAGGAAGCACCCACTCATAGCCTTACATACGTGGGATTGAAGAATTCTAACTCTTCCTAGTTTCCCAGCTGAGATTCCTTGAAGACCTTGAGAATTCACCTTGATTCTTCCCTTCAAGCCTCAAACCTTTCATGCATGAGAGAAATGGCCTAAGATAGGTTTTTCTCTGCTAAAAACCCTCTAATACGAGCTTGAAATGACGTAGTACAGGCCCTTAGAACTTAGGAATTACGGAAAGGCCCTTACTAAATTCCCTGAAAATAAATGTTAGGGGATCCTAACGGACAACCTGAAGACTCGTCACCTGGGCTCATGATCCGTTGGTTCTCTCATCAAGTTCATTGGATAATTGATCTACCGGGGCTCCTAACGAGCGACACGATGATTTGTCCCCAGAGACCACGACTCATTGTCACCTCCCGTTAAGTACACTGCCTTAATTCCTAATAATAATCCACATTCTTTCTCACGACTCTCCTCACGAGTAGTTGGGATTGACCACGACTCGTGGGGTTCCTTCCGTTAAGTATACTGGATAAATCCTCCTTTAACATTCCAACTCCACCCCACGATTGACATGATGACTCGTGGTGGATGACCACGAGTCGTTGATTCACTCATGGGGACTTCGATCCCTTGATCACTCCAGGCCTTCCCACGGGTCACTTGATGGCTCATGGGGTCTTCTCACGAGTCGTTCAGTGACACATTCTGCAACTGTTACAATATTTTCCAGTTTTTCTCTGATTCACTTTCGGGTCCGATTCTTGAATTCTCAGGGTATAACAATATCTCCCCCATAGGAACAATCATCCTCAAATGTTAGAAACAAGCAGGAAATAGAAACAAGCAATTATCATACTCCAATACTGATTATTATATCCGAAATTTCACGGAATGACTACCTCCGGAAAGAACCATATAGTTGAACTAAATTCAGGCATCACATACATTTATCATAACATAATTCAAACTTGCGCACATGAACAGACCATGGAAACTGGTTAGAGAATTAGGGGAAAACTGATACCTCAAGTCAGAATTGAGCCGGTGGAGAACAAATGTGGGTATCTAGCCATCATGTCCGCTTCGGCCTCCCATGTAGCTCCCTCAACATGCTGATTTCTCCATAACACCTTAAATGAAGCTACCTCTTTGTTCCTCAACCTCCGAACTTGTCGATCCAAAATTTCAACCGGAATTTCTTAATAACTGAGGTTGTCTTTCACACCAACGGTGTCTATGGAACCACCAAGGCTGTATCACCCAACCACTTCTTCAAAAGAGATACATGGAACACGGGATGAACTAAAGCCAGGAAGTCAAACTCATACGCCACCTTACCAACTCTTTTCACAACCCAGGACGATTCTGACCCGTTATGCACAACAACACCGCCATTGGTCGTATCGATCAATCTAAATCCCAACCTTGGAATCCGGTGAACATCTTTCACCAATTCCTTCCTTCCCTCATCCACATGGGACACACTCTCCATCGAAAGCTTACTAAGTGCATCCGCAACCACATTAGCCTTGCCTGGGTGGTAAAGTCCTGCACGTTTCGGAATAGCTAGAGTAAGACCTAGAATAACCACCACTAAGAACATCGATCTGGACATTAGGATTTGTGCAACCATCAAAGGAGGTAATTTTTTAAAGGCGGATGAGCAGGCAACAGTAGAGGATACAAAATCTAACCCGGAACACAAGTGGCTGAAATTACAGGGCAATCATGTTCAAATTACCCCAAAAAGTCTCCCAAGAGGGGCTTTGCAGGGAACTGCTATCGGGCAGAGGTTATAAAACACTAAGAGTCTAACGGGAGTCAAAGGAGCAGGAACCACACTCATGTCATAATCCTTAAGTAACTCCAACCACCTTCTTTGCTGAAGATTTAGATCTTTCTGTGTGAACACATATTGCAAGCTCTTGTGATCCGTAGATACATCCACGTGGACCCCATACAAGTAATGTTGCCATATCTTCAACACGAACACCATCGCGTCCAATTCAAGATCATGGGTCGGGTAATTCTTCTCAGCACCTTCAGCTGTCGAGAGGCATAAGCTATCACCCTTCCATGGTGCATCAACACACACCAAGTCCAACTCTGGACGCGTCATAGTACACCACGAAACCATCGTTACCCTCGGGTAAGGTCAACACTGGTGCTGAAGTAAGTCAAACCTTCAACTCTTGGAAGCTTTTCTCATAAGCCTCCGACCACTGAAACTTCACCTTCTTCTGAGTCAACTTAGTCAAACGCGCTGCAACAGATTAGAAACCCTCCACAAGCCTCTGATAGTAGCCAGCTAAGCCCAAGAAACTCCGAATCTCCAAAGGATTCATCAGTCTGGGCCAATTCTTAACGCCTTAATTTTCTGCGAGTCTACTTTTATGCCTTCGCTAGACACCACATGGCCCAAAAATGCCAAGGAGTCCAACCAAAACTCACACTTTCTGAGCTTTGCATACAATTGGCAGTCCTTGAGGGTCTAGAGCACTACTCTTAAGTGAGCGGCATGCTCCTCCTCACTCCGAGAGTATATCAAGATTTCATCAATGAACACGATCATGAACATGTCCAAATATGGCTTGAACACTCTATTCATCAGGTCTATAAAAGCTGCAGGGGCATTCGTTAGTCCAAAAGACATAACTACAAACTCGTAATGACCATACCGTGTTTTGAATGCCGTCTTCGGGATATCACTCTCCCAGAATCTGAGCTGATGATACCCAGATTTGAGATCTATCTTCGAGAAACACTTAGCACCCTGAAGTTGATCGAACAAATCATCGATCCTGGGTAAGGGATACCTGTTCTTGACAGTAACTTTGTTCAATTATAGATAATCAATGCATATATGAAGGGAACCACCTTTCTTCCGAACAAATAATACTGGTGCGCCCCATGGAGATTGGCTCAGTCTAATGAAGCCCTTATCTAGCAAATCCTTTAACTGATCCTTCAACTCTTTTAGCTCGGCTAGAGCCATCCTGTAGGGTGGAATAGATATAGGCTGCGTATCGGGAAGGAGGTCATTACTGAAGTCAATCTCCTGCTTAGGAGGAATACCTAGCAAATCATTAGGGAAGACGTCTGGATACTTACGTACTAATGGTACGGATTGATAGTCGGGGTTTCGGACTCCACGTCCTTAACCCTAACTAGATGGTACAAAAACCTTACAAATCATCTTCCTGGACTTAAGGTAGAAAATAAATCGACCTATAGGCACAACTGAACTACCCTCCCATTCTAAGACAGGCTCACCCGAAAATCTGAACTCTACCGACCAGGTCCTACAATTAATTGAAGCATAGCACGCAAATAGCCAATCGATGCTGAGAATAACATCAAAATCGATCATGGGTAACTCTATCAAGTCTGCTAAGGTGACCTTATGAAGAACTGATACCAGCAATCTCTATACACCCGTCTAGCTATAATTGAGTCACCTATTGGAGTAGAAACTGAGAAGGGCTCTGATAAGACATCGGGACTGACTCCGAAGCTACTGGCTATATAAGGTGTCACAAGAGATAGGGCACCCCGCGAATCTAACAATGCATATACATCAACATGAAAGACTCTCAACATACAGGTGACCTCATCTGGCCTCCTGCTCCTAACGAGTGGCTAAGGCATAGAATCTGTTGTGGCGCTGCCCGCCAGCTATACTAGTAGATGCCCCCTGACGTGTTGTGCGTTGGGGAGGGGCTACTGAACTAGAAGATGGGCCTTGGCCCCTAACTTGATCCTGTATTGCAGTGGGACAATCTCTGAGCATATGTCCAGGCTGCCCACATCCAAAACAAGCTCCTGACCCTGCCAAACACTGGCCTGTGTGCCCTCGGCCACATCTTCGACAAGCTAGAATGCTGGAGTCTGTGGGCCTACTTCTCTGACCCCTCGAGCCTGACGCTCGCCCTCTCTAATCAAGTCTGGGCCTAGTGGAACACTTAGTGTTGAAGATGAAGGAGCTGGTGATCTCTGATGGGCATGCTGTCGTTGCCCACCGCCAGACCTCTACTGGGAGAATCTGTGGTCCTCAGCCCGGGCCCTCTTGGCCTCTCTCTCTCAAATGTGCCGCCTTCATCTGTTGGGCGTACAACACCATCCGAGGGAAGTACATATCCTGATGGAGCATAGCAATCCTGCATTCCGTATCCAAGTAATCTGTTATCCCATGCACAAACCTACTCACTCATGGCCTCTAGTCAACCACTAACTCAGGAGCATACTTCAATAAGCGGGTGAACTCAAGGGAATACTCTAGTACTGTCATCCTTCCTTGCTTCAGATTCACAAACTCTACTACTTTCAACTCCCTCATTTCTCGAGAGAAGAACCGATTGAGGAATGCAACCTGAAACTCCTCTCACGTGGTTGGAACTGCTCCAGTTACCTTGCTGTCCTTCCAATGGCGGAACCAAATATGCGCAACCCCTTTCAACAAGTAGGAGGCTAACTCTGCGCACTCAACACTGCTCACCCCCATAACCTGGGTGATCTTGACAATCTCATCAATGAAATCGTGCGGGTCCTCATCTACCTTGGACCCAGAAACTCCAGCGGGTTCATCCTCAAGAAGTCCCTGACTCGAGCCGCCACCCAATTTCAATTTTTCAGAACATGCGCAACGGCCTGCTGATTGACCTGAGCGGTCAAGGCCTGCACTAGCATCTGAATGGTAGCTCGAACCTCAGCTTGAGCGACTGGCTCCGGTGTCTGAGGCTCCTGAACTGGTGGGGCTGGCTGATGCTCATGACCATTTCCATCCTCGTAACCCTCACAACCTCCATTCCTCTTTCCATTCATCCTTCGAGGAGCCATGATTCTGTAATCGCAGATAGCATGAATTAGAAGGATAGAAAGGCTTTTCATCGCACAACATAGATCATGAATGAAAGGGAACATTTCCTAAAACATCTAGTAACCTCTTCATCATAAGTGTGGCGCGCTTCACACCCATGAAAAAGACTCTACTTAATGTGGCTTTTAGACTCCCTAGGACACTTCAAACCTATGGATCTGATGCCAAGTTTTTCATGATCCGAGCATAGACCCGGATGGTAGACACGGGAGAAAGGACCCCGATAGACCCCAAGTCAACCCATGGCATAAGCATTCACTACCCATTTAATAAACATGAAGAAAACATAATTATAAAGTTAGCGGAAGTCTAACTTAACATAACAACAGAATGAACATCTGGAGCTGAATACATGTCTAAGCCTGATAAGCCTCTAATCTGGACGAGCTGATGGGACAACTCCCTCAACTAGCTTAACAATACTGAAATTGAAAATAAAACCAAGGTAACTGAAAGTCTAGTCCGCTAAAGATGAGGAATCACCAACCAAGCAGGTACTGACTCTGATAAGCGACTACTAATAGGGATGGACCTGAGAACCGGATTCTGCATCATGAAATGATGCAACATAGAAAGTATGTGGTCAGTACGTGGAATATACTGAGTATGCAAGGTAAGTAAAACCGTTCAAGTAATAAATCATTTAAAAAATTCCATGACATATCATAAGCTTTTTAGTGAAAATAGAAGGCTACATGCAATAATTCTAAAATCGTACTCTTATCATAACATAACCATGCATAGCTTTAGAACATCATGATTGACTCGAATGACTCAAATATAAACATAACATTTATATGAAAAACTGAACAATGAGTCAAACCTTTCTTTATGAACACACATGCATAAGTAATCATTATTGGTAATGAATATAAAAATCTAAATGACATAGGTAGTGGGAGACTCGTCACTTAACCGACATACCACGATAGAGCTTATGTGATCCCAACTATCACACTCAAGTGGGTAGAGCCGTCCATAACCCTGCCAGGGCGATGGACAATACCATGGTATCGATATCTAGCTGAAGGGCCAATCGGGCCGGGGATAGCTCACAAGGGAGGTCCCAATAATATAATAGAATCAACCGACATTGGCGCTATGTTCTGGGGCATAGGGTTATCGACCCTTATCCCGCTCGGTACTACACTCTTCTCCCAAAACATGCAATGCTCTACATCATATAAATACGAACCTCAACATCATCTAGTGACAAATCTCAACATGAAATCATGCAAAAACTCAACATCGTATAAAATGAAGATCAACATTGTCTATTGACAAAGCTCATTATGAATCATGCATACACTAGACATCATATAAATATGAAGCTCATCAATGTCGTCTCGACAAAGCTTAAAATAAAATCATGCTTAGACCCAATATCATATGAAATGAGTTTTACATTGTCCTTGACAAAGCTCAACACTAATATTCATATCAATTAAGGATTTACACATATAGAAGGTGTTAATTTTAAACATACCACAAACTAGAATTCATAATAAGAGTTAAAGGAAAATTTCATCTCAACCATGTGGTAAGCTCATGTCGAGGAAAATCACTATTTGAAAACATCATATGGGCATCACCCAAGGATATACCATACTTGGGTCTATTTAATCTTCTTTGAAAACATCATCAAATCATGGATAAGGATGGACACATGATTTTTATCACCTATTCCATCATCATCACATTCTCCCACAATCATTTCTATTATGAACTATCCACACATGGGCATTTTAGATTCAATTTTTAGAAAAATAATTTTGTAAAAGAAATTAAGTTAGAATCCGCCCAAGCTTGGTAAATCATCAATATCAACTCAATTTAATCATACCCATGAATAGAGATGTAAGAATCATGCAATTGAATGAAATCCTATACTTGATCATTACAAACAAATCACAATTTGATAGGGAATGGGCATGGGTGTGGAAGGAAGCACCCACTCATAGCCTTACATACATGGGATTGAATAATTCTAACTCTTCCTAATTGCCCAGCTGAGATTCCCCTTGAACACCTTGAGAATTCACCTTGATGATTCTTCCCTTCAAGCCTCAAACCTTGCATGCATGAGAGAAATGACCTAGGATAGGTTTTTCTCTGCTAAAAACCCTCTAATACGAGGTTGAAACGACGTAGTATAGGCCCTTAGAACTTAGGAATTACGGAAAAGCCCTTACTGAATTCACTGAAAATAACTGTCAAGGGATCCTAACGGACAACCTGACGACTCATCACCTGGGCTCACGATCCGTAGGTTCTCTCGCCAAGTTCACTGGATAATTGATCTGTCGGGGCTCCTAACGAGTGACATGATGACTCGTCCCCAGTACCACGACTCGTTGTCACCTCCCGTCAAGTACACTGCCTTAATTCCTAATAATAATCCATACGCTTGCTCACGACTCTACTCACGAGTCGTTGGGACTGACCACAACTCGTGGGGCCCCATCCGTTAAGTACACTGGATAAATCCTCCTTTAATATTCCAAATCCACCCCACGATTAACATGACGACTCGTGGTGGCTGACCACGAGTCACTGATTCACTCATGAGGACTTTGATCTCTTGACCACTTAAGGCCTTCCCATGGGTCACTTGACGGCTTGTGGGGTCTTCTCACGAGTCGTTCAGTGAATCGTTCTACAGCTGCTGTAACATTTTCTAGTTTTTCTCCGATTCACTTCAGGGTCTGATCCTTGAATTCTCAGGGTATAACAAGATGGCACCGTTCGAGGCTCTTTACGGGCAAAGGTGTATATCGCCCATTGGGTGATTTGAAGTTTGTGAGGCAGCTATGATAGGAACAAATTCGGTTCATGAGGCGATGGTGAAGGTTCAGTTGATAAGGGACCAGTTGAAAATCTCTCAGAGTCATCAGAAATCATATGCTGATGTGAGGAGAAGAGATTTGGAGTTTTATGTGGACGATTGAGTATTTCTAAAGGTATCACCCATGAAGGGAGTCATGTAATCTGGGAAGAAAGGGAAACTCAGTCCCGCTATATTGGCCCTAATGGGTTGTGAGAAGAGTTGGTAAGGTGGCGTATGATTTGGACTTGCCCTAGGAGCTATTTTCTGTTCATCCCATCTTTCATGTGTCACTTTTGAAGAGGTTCTTGGGTGATCCCGCCTTGGTAGTTCGAGTAGACAACATTGGAGTGAAGGACAACCTCAATTATGAAGAAATTCCTGTTGAAATCTTGGATCGTCAGGTTCGGAGGTTGAGGAACAAAGAAGTAGATTTAGTTAAATTATTATGGAGAAATCAGCATGTTGAGGGAGCTACGTGGGAAGCCGAAGCAGATATGATAGCTAAATACTCTCATTTGTTCCCTACCGGCTCAGTTTTAGTTTGAGGTATCAGTTTTTCCCTAAACCTTTAATCATCTTTTCCCATTCAATTCATGTGTACAAGTTTGTTTTATGATATGGTAAATGTATGTGATGTCTGAATTCAATTTAGCTATGTAGTTCCTTTCGGAGGTAGTCATTCCATCAGTTTTTGTCTTAAATGACTGGTAATTGTATATGGTGATAGCTTGTTTCTGATTTTTCTACATGTTTCTAACATTCGAGGATGAATGTTCCCAAGGGGGAGATATTGTTATACCCTAGGAACCGAATGATCAGATGCGGAAGTGAAAACGGAGAAAAACTGAAAATTCGTACCAGGTTTCAGAACGACCCATGAGGTGAGTTGTGAGGAGTGACCACGAGTCTTGAGGTGACTCAAGGTTAGCTTGGTGTGGAAAGGAATAAGTGAGGAGGCCACGGGCTTGACCACGAGTCGTGGTCAGACCTCACGACTCGTGAGGTCACCGTGGTCAACTCTGGAGGATTGGGAAGTTGGAATGGATAGTGTAGGCCAAGGAAGGTGACCACGAGTCGTGGTCGGACCTCATGACTCGTGAAGTCACCCGTGGGGTTCCCTTGGATGTTTGGGCAGTGGACTCAACAGATCAAGGCCACGAGTCATGCCTTGTGGCAACGACCCGTTAGGTCCCTCGTGGGGACTGGCGACCAGAAATTCCTACGTTTTAATAAGGGTGTTTTCATAACTTCTTAAGTCCATAAGGCCTAAACTACATTGTTTTAGATATGTTTCTGAGTTAGATAAGATGGGTTAAACCATTTATGCATGCTCATTCTCATACAAAAGCTTAGAGAGGTTTTTTCTTGGGAGATTCAAGGCCTTCTTCACCAAATTTTCATCAATTTCTTTGTGGGTGTTCAAGGAACGTTAAGTCCATCCATTCCCAGGTATGTAGGGTTTTAAAATGGGTGAAATTCTTCCTCATCCATGACCAAATTTCAAGTTAATTCATGAATTCTCCTATTCAAATTCCATGGGGTTTTACCCAAAGCATGAAAATACGATTTCTCTTTATGGGCATGATTTAATTGAGTTTTAATTATTGAACTATACTCAAATTCCTATCTGGTTGTGGTGAGGGATCAGAGACCTGAACTCAGGGAGTAGCAATGAGTGGTAGCGATGGATCGTAGGATATAACAACAAATCGTTATGTCGTTCGTTGTCACTGGCGGTGCAGAATTTTTAGGAAATTCATTAAGGATATTTTTGTCATTCCTAAGTTCTAGGGTCCTAAACTATGTCATTTAAGGCTCAAATTGCAGTGTTTTATGAGGGGAAAATCTATCGTAGGCTCATTCACATCATGCATGCAAATTGAAGGGCTTAGGAGGTGATCAAGTTAGACTTTCTTCAAGCTTTTCTTCAATCTTTCATTGGGCGATCAAGGAGGGGTAAAATAAGTTCTTCCCTAGGTATGTAGGTGTCACGACCCGAACATGTGTCTGGATCGAGACACGGGACAAGGAACTTTGAGGGACTCCAAGTCGACCCATGGCATGAACATACATCTAGCTCAATCATAAAAATGATAGATCAACATGATAAACTTAGCGGAATTCTGAAATAAGCATAACATCATAAATACACACGAATTTGAAACTGATTACATTCTATGTCTAAATAGCCCCTACATCTGCTGAGTTGATGGGACAAGACCCCAATAAACTCTCTAAAGATGAAAACTAAATATACTCAATCATAACTGAAATAAAGAGGGGCCCTCGACAGATGAGGACTCACCAACAGGGACTGATGCTAACTCCAAAAGCTGGCTAGTAGCGGGGCTGAGTCTAAAGATCGGAGCTTGTATCATGAAATGATACAACATAGAGTATGTGGTTAGTACGTGGAATGTACCGAGTATGAAAGGTAAGTAAAACGAATGTTTAAAATACATAAAAGTGCATAAGAGTAGGACAACATGACCATAACATAAATATCATAATGTAACATAAGGCTCAAAGTTTCAAAACATTCGTCAATCATTCATAATCATACTCTCGAGAGAATATATTTATTAAACATGACTTGAGCCAAAATATATAATAATAATCATACATAAATTATGAGGAACAAGGGGAGATTCTTATAACCGACATACTCCATATGAGCACACACGGAGCCCGACTTGTAAACCCCTAGTCGGGAGGGTGTTCGTACCTTACCGAGGGTAGAACCATGAAAGGCGTGATATCACTCATGAAAGCCCCATTTGGGGCAGAAGGGATGGTCTCAAGGGAGGTCCCATCATTACTATGGTGGCATGTAGTTCTAAGATTCGGGGCAAAATCTGAGCCCCGAACCTACTCGGTGTTAAATACTACTCCCAAAACATATATAGTGCTCATAGGTTAATATACATGAGATTCATGGGTTAGTTAAATCATGATAATCATAAGCATTCTTGTAAATACGTGAACTAGCCATGAAGATAAGGCTTGTGAGTCGGTCATAATCATAAATTGTAAATTAGGAGGTTCATGCATACTTGTAAAACATGTATAAACTTAGTAATCATAAATTCACGATGAGCATTTGAGTAAATCCATATCATAGATCATAAATCATTATGGGTTAGAGAACATCAAGATCAAGGCAAAATATAACTCAATTTATCATAAAACATGCATGATTGGGCATAATTTACTAGAAATTTAAATCAATAAATTTACAATCGAATTAGTTGAAAAATCTAATCACAATTTGTAAAATATGACGTAAAACATGAGAGTCATTAACCCATAGAAAGATCATTAGGATTTCATAAGAATTTGGAATAACACCCCATAAGATTTTCAAATAAAATTTCATGAATTAGAGAGAGATTGGGCATGGGTTTGAACAAACTCACCCATTCATAACCCTAAATACCTGAGAGACTTGGATTATACCACTCCCCTACTTGCCCAAGAGGAATTAAAGAACAATTGATGAAGAACCTTGGGGTTTTATGCTTGATCACCCTCTACATTCTCGAACTTTTGCATTGCATGAGTTTTGAATAGGCTAGAATGATTTAACCTATCTTAATACACCTTGAAAATAGCTTAAAATGAAGTAGGCCCCTAGGGTTTAGGAATGACGATACTACCCTTAATAAATTCACAGTAAACAAAACTAACTGCCAGTCCCAACGAGGGATTGGACGAGTCGTCATCCAAGGTCACGAGTTGTGGCATCAGTCGTCATATGTACTGTCCATCGTCCTCCATGGGTCCCCACGAGGGACCTAACAAATCATGGTTGGTGACTACGACTTGTGGTCATCTCTCGTGATCTCCACTGTCGAAAAATCACTATCTCTTGACCTATCTTCACCACGACCATCCCAATGAATTGTGGTACCTGACCACGACTCGTGGGGTCCAACCGTAGGGTACACTACCACTCACACTTCTCCTTTCAATTTCTCTTGGCCACGGCTGACTCAACAAGTCGTGGCGTTTGACCACGACTCGTGGTCATGGACGTGGTGTCTTCAAAACACAAATTCTAGAACTTAAGCTAGCTCCTTACCATGAGTCACCTAACGACTCGTGGTTACCCCCACGAGTCACAGAATGACTCGTTCTGTGACCTGATACATATTTTCCAATTTTCTCCATTTAAAGTCTCAGGTCCGATCTTAGGGCTTTCTAGGGCATTACAATAGGGTTATGAATGGGTGAGTTCGTTCATACCCATGCACAATCTCTTTCTAAATCATGAAAAATTCATATGTTGATTCTATGGGGTTTTAACCCAATGCATGAAATTCCTAATTCTCTATATGGATATGATCTAAATATGTTTCTAATATTGAATTATGAATCATGGAAAAATTTTACGTTGTTTTTCATTAAAATCATGTTTCAAGCTTTATAAATTAAAATGCCCATTTATAAGAAGTTCATGAAAATTGAGATTTATGATGAATGTTCAAGTATGATGAGATAATATTGATGAAATGCATGTTTTCAAGTTACCCATGTTTACAATCATGTTTTCAAGTGAACTGAGTATTTTCAAGCATGTTAAAGTATCGGGCAATGCCTATATGTTCAAGTATGATTTATGATTTATCGAATTAAGGTTACCACATAGTTTTGGAGTGAAGACTCCCAATTATTTTCATCTTGTGGTATCGTTTGAACTAAAGCTTCTCATATATGATTTCAGATTTGAGATGTATTTAATTATAGAGCTTCATCAATAGACGATGGTGAGCTTCATTGAAAAACGATGGAGAGAATATGCATGTTTTTGGGAGTAGTGTCTAGCACCGAGTAGGCTAAGGGTCGATCACCCTATGCCTCAAAACTACGCGCTAACGTAGGTTATTACATATCATATATATATATATATATATATATATATATACACATACTTGGGGACCTCCCCTGTGAGCTATCCCCTACCCCGATTGGGCCTCGAGCTTGATATTGATATCATGGTATTGTCCTTAGCCCTGATAAGGCTTTGGAAGACTCTAACCACTTGAATTTGATAGTTGGGGCCACGTAGCTCTATCGTGGTATGTAAGTTATAAGACGAGTCTCCCATTGTTCCTCATGATTTCAGTTATGCATATCTATTACTCATGATATATATATATATATATATATATATGTTCTGAAAGAGGTTTGACCCAATGCTGAGTTTTACTTATGATTATCAGATTTAAGCTTTGGGTCATTTGATTCAGTTATGATGTTATGTTATTGTCACGCCCCAGAACTAGGGTAGGGCGCATCTGACACTCGATTCATGGTCGATCGAGTAGCCGGCTATATAACATCTATAAATGTAACACTAAGGCTGACCAAGACACCTGTCACAACCAACCACGATAAATACTGGGCCAATAATGCCTTGACAATTATAAATATGCAACCTGGAAAGCCGACAAGGATACAATAAAGCTAAACAAAGCAATGAAAAATCAACATGGCTACATAACCCATACTACTGTACAAACTAGTCCACATCAGCCTCTACAGAGTAAACAAACTGAAATGCACGGGACAGGGCCCCAGCCTACCCATGCTGTACACAAAACTGAAAATAGTCCACACCAGGACATGGCTCTTGGAAGAGAGGAGCATACCAATATTCTGCAGAAATTTGGCTCCTACTACGTTCGATGATCTGAGCCTCGGCCTGTACCTGTAGCACGATTGCAGGAAGGATCCCAAGATGAAGGGACGTCAGTATGAATAAAATGTACTGGTATGTAAGGATGAAAACTGTAAACATGTAAGATAAAAATGATAACTAGGCCTGAAATAAGGAGTAGCAACAACCTGAAATTCTGAAAACAAAAACCTAACAATAACTCATTATTGAAGTATAAATGCAATAATCTAATGCACAACAAAGACTATAACTGAAATTTTAGCAGACAACCGAACATAAAATCTATACAATCTGTCCAGCCAGTGTACCACACCGGGGTAAAAATAAAAATTCCTCAAAGAATTGATCAAGGAGAGACTCAAGTGCAAAGACCTATCTCACGACCACCGCCACCGTTCCCTCAAAGAATGAAGAAAAGGGCGGAAAACGGTAAGTTCCAAGAATTCATGATGCTTAAATAACTATCTGTGAACATACCATTGGTAGAGGAATTGGAAAACATGTCGGGATATGCTAAGTTTATGAATGACTTGATGACGAAGAATAGGTCTGTAAGCTATGAGCCGGTAGACAATGTACATCACTGTAGGGTCCTGGCTCAAAATAAAAAAGCTCTAGGTGCTTTTACTATACCGTGCACCATTGGCAATGTCGAGTTCGCAAGGGCACTCTGTGATCAAGGAGCAAGCATCAATCTGATGCCCTTGGTAATCTTCAAGAGATTGGGCTTAGGAGCCCCTACACCAACCACTATGTGGCTACTGATGGCCAACAAACTGTGATGAAACCATTGGGGATCTTATTCGATGTACTGGCCAAGGTGGACAAATTCATATTCCCAACTGACTTCGTGATTTTGGATTGTGAAGTTGATTATGAGGTCCCCATCATTTTGGGGTGACCATTCCATGTGACTGGGAGGGCCTTAGTAGATGTGGAGGCTGGCCAACTGAAGTTTATATTAAACAAAGAGGTGGTCACTTTCAACATCTGCTGGACAATGCAACAACCAAAGGAATATAGTGTAATCTCAGCACTGGAGGATGAGTATGAGTCACTTGACGAATTCTAAGTAGTCAAGAGACTTGTGTTGTGCTGCAACGTTAAATCAGGCACTTCTTGGGAGGCAACCCAAGTAGTGGCTTGGTGAAGTTTGAGTAACCGGGCCACCTGCGTCGTGCCGCAACGTTAAATCAATCTCTTCTTGGGAGGCAACCCAAGTTGTTGAACTAATGTGTGCTCAGTGTGCAGGGAAAACAAAAAAAAGGAGGAAGAAAAACTAGTGAAAAAGCAGCTGCTACAACTCTCAATACAACTCGTGACAGCATCCTACGAGCCGTAGCAGGAGGCATGATGAGGTTCAGAGACGTAATTCAAAGAAACAACCTGTGAGTAATCATATGAATCGTACCTACCTTGTACGAGTCATAGGAGGTACTCATAGGTCCCTAGGTAAGTTTTCAAAAACTCTGACTCATACGTCCAAGGGACGAGCCATACGTCCTTCATACGACTCGTAGTCAAAAGTTTAAAAATCACTTGACTCGATCCAGGTTTTCACACCTGCCCTTTTTCCTATTTTAAATCAAAAACCTCACACAAACCCTCTTCCCACGCAGACGAAACCGACCTTCAAATCTCTCACACCCGTAACTCAAAAGCTAGGAGTCTTCAAGCAATTTCGTGCTCAAATTAAGCGCGACTCTACCCACATTTGTGATTACCAGTCGAAGAAAGAAGCAACAAGTAAGTAATGCGTTGATTATCGAAAAATCTTAACTTGCTTGAAGCTTTTATTGTCAAAACCCTTTTGAGTATTGACTTTGCTCGAAAAAAGTTCAAAAATACAATAATCAGGGAGGTTATCAAACCATGAACGACTGGAAAACATTATCTTTTTGTTGGGATAAACTTGTGAGTTAAAGTTTTCAAAATTTTAGTTACAAGTAGTGATTAAGAAGGGGAGGATGAGTAGTGTTTAATTGATTGAATGATATGCCTAGACCTGGGGAAATCTGAGTACCCAAATTGTGAAAAAGAACACTTGCAAACTAAACAAAAATTGAATAAGCCAAAGTGGTATGAAGCATAGTACAGTTCGTAGTTTGTCACCATGAGACGTACTGAGCATTCGTACCAAAGAACTGAATAGGGATAATCAAAAGAGTCCTTCTTGTGAATCATGGAATTGACCTACGGGTCATACCACAACTCCTGGAAAAATACAGAGGCAATGACAATGTTGAGGCTTCATCAGATGACTCAAGGTACAGGTTGTACTTTCATAGTACGAGTCGTATTGGTGAGTCATAACATGTACATAGAGTTTTTGGGCCTTCATACGAGTTTTACCTTCAGGGTACGACCCGTACTGTTGACCCATGTTAAGAATCTGAAAGTGTTCTCTTCTTGTTCTTTTTTTCTCAAATATGGAATTCTAACTTTCTTCTCTACTGGAAAAATGACAATGAAGCGAAAAGCATCCAAAGAAACAACCCAGAGAACATTAAATAATGAAACATCTGATTCTGAAGCTGGGCAAGCAGGTCACTCCCCTAGTGGTTCGGTTGAGGATTACCAGGTAGATACTTCAGACACTGATTGAACCAAAACCACTAGGGCAAGAGCAAGAGCACAAGTTGAAGCAGCTACTGCCACATCTTCCTAAGCTCGCCAGTTTGAGAAGGGAGCTAGAGAAGGTAACGAGGAGTCGGGAAATGACTCAAATGTAGAGGAAGGGTTTGAGGAGACCCAATCAGGTGAAGAAAGTGGCAGTTTGAATCAAAGGAGGAGGATGCAAATGCTGCACATGCACATACCCCACCAAGAGAAAACCGCACAATCCGGTGGAGAGTGCTGGGAGCCAGAGAGATTTATGAGAAAGGCATTTCTCTCACCGCCAAGAATAAGCCAAGGCAGAGCATCTAGGAAGAATCGCGGATCCTCACAAATACACTGAATTAAGTTGAGGAGATGAAATGGATATTTAGCTTTTATGGTTTCAAGTGGCTGGCCAAAAATCCAGCTTAGTATCTAGCAGAATTGGTCCGGGAGTTCTACACCAACTATTTGGCCACCATGGAGCAAAAAGCAAAGGAGAGGAAGAAAATAAAAGACCATCCCATACTGGAGAGTGTGATGGTTCAAGGAAGAGAGGTAGACATATCAGACCATACCATCTATCGGGTTCTGTATGGACCACAGTTCGTGCCTACACAGATGATGCCTGAGTATGACTATAGGGTGGAAGCAATGAAGCAGATCAGGAATTTAGTCTTGCAGGAAAGGCAAAGGCAGCTGCAATGGTTGGCAGGTGTGATCACTAAAGATGAGGACGAAGCTGAATGGGTTACTGGTGGAAAGAAGGTGACAAAGAACTCACTCAACTTCATAGCAAAAGCCTTCTAGACACTAGTACGCCACCGGTTAGCACCACGGTCAACGATAATACATTGAGTGCTGATAGAGCAGCTTTGGTGGCATGCCTCATGTCCCATTATCCTATTAACATCCCGAAGATCATCACAGAGGAGATACAAGATCGGGTAGTGGGAATGAGAACTACCATCCAATTCCCAAGTCTTGTATTCAGGATATGAATAGAGGCAGGGGTCCCAATATGACGGGGTGAGGAGCGGCTGATCGGAGGCCAGAGGATTGTAGATTTCGACCTTATTCGGGATGAGATGAACTCGGTAAGTCGAGCTAGAATACCCACCACAATTCCATCAGTCCAGCCAATAGGGGATGCATAGGTGAATGTCCCCACTATACAGGAGGATAGAGAGACACCGGCTACAGATGTCGGTCATTCAGAGTCAGGTCCTAGCACTTCAGCTGCACCACAACCTAGCCTGTAGACTCAGACACCAGCAGGGCATATTTTGGTGCCTCATGACTTCCTCTAGAAACTGGCTAAATGATTGACCATTGCTGAACGAAAAATTCAAGTTATGATGGAAAACGTAAAGCCATGGGTCAAAGCAGACATAGATATAGAAGCTCAGGCTCTAGATTCTCGCTTGGATAGATTTGAGAGTCGATTCAATGTGCGGATGGCGGTGCGGACTGATACCAACAATCTTTATGAGGAGTTGAGGGCTCTTCGGAGCTAAGTACACAAGTTTTCATCACGAAAACTGGAAGTCATAGCAGCCCCCACTCTTCCAGACCTAGATGCAAAGGTTGATGAGGAGATTGACTTGGTGGCTTATTAGGAGCCGACGGTAGCTGCGGGAGATAAGGGAAAGAAAAGAGCTTTTGAAGAGGTTGGAGAGAAGAGTATGAGAAAGAATAGGAAGAAGGAAAGGAAAGAATGCAAGTGGGCAAAAGAAGAGAGCCTGCAGACTCATGACGCACATATGTTAGAGCTGCAGGAGCGAGCTAGAGGAGCAGGCAGCTCCACTATGACTCAGCCCGAGCTTACTAGTGGCTGTGACCCTTCAAATAAGCCACATTTAGCCTCGATTGCTACTGAGGCCGTAGAAGCAACCAAAACTACTGAGGGGGTAACCACTCCCTCGTGGATACATCATTAAGTGCGTCGGCCACCGCTAGCACCACGATTACAGCGGAGGTACCTCCTCCCCAGGACAACAGAACCGCCTAAAGCGCCACAAGTATGTTCCCTTCCCTATGATCTTATAGTTCATACTTCGGGAATGAAGCTTAATTTTCCAAAAGGGGAGGGGTGTTTTTATACCCCGTGAACCCAAGGATCAGACCCAAAAGTGAAATTGGAGAAAAACTGAAAATACGCACCAAGTCACAGAACGCCCCGTGGGTGAGTCATAAGGAGTGACCACGAGTCATGAGGTGACTCGTGGTCAGCATGATGGGCAAGGCCTGAGTGAGGAGGCCACAGACTTGACCATGAGTCATGGTCAGACCTCACGACTCATGAGGTCACCGGTGGTCAACCCTGGAGGATTGGCAAGTTGGAATGGATAGTGTAGGCCACGGAAGGTGACCACAAGTTGTGGTCTGACCTCACGACTCGTGAAGTCACCCGTGGGGTTCCCTTGGATGTTTGGGCAGTGGACTCAACGGATCAAGGCAACGAGTCGTGCCCTGTGGCAACAACCCGTTAGATCCGTCGTGGGACTAGCGACCAGAAATTCCTGCATTTTAATAAGGGTGTTTTCATAACTTCCTAAGTTCCTAAGGCCTAAAATACGTCGTTTTGGATATATTTATGAGTTAGATAAGATGGGTTAATCCCTTTATGCATTCCCATTATCATGCAAAAGCTTAGAGAGGTTTTTTTGGGAGTTTCAAGGCCTTCTTCCCTAAATTTTCATCAATTTCTTTGTGGGTGTTCAAGGAACTAGTCCATCCATTCCCAGGTATGTAGGGTTTTAAAATGGGTGAAATTTTTCCTCACCCATGCCCAAATTTCAAGTTAATGCATGAATTCTCCTACTCAAATTCCATGACGTTTTACCCAAAGCATGAAAATATGATTTCTCTTTATGGGCATGATTTAATAGAGTTTTAATTATTGAATTATGCATGTTGTGCAGATTTTAAATTTATCTTCTTCAAAATCATGTTTCAATATTTTTAAATCTAAAATTTCCATTTATGAAAGTCCATGAAAGTTATGATTTATGATGAATTTTTATTATTTTGAGTTTATTTATGATGGAAAAGCATGAATTCAAGTTACCCATGTTTATGAGCATATTTTTTGAAGGAATTGAATATGATGAAGTATAGGGAAATGGTAACATGTTAAAGAATGATTTATTTTTTATGAAGTGAATTACATGATTTATCGATTTATGATGTTGACCGATAAAAAGGGTCTTGATTCTTGGCTAAGCATGTTTAAAGGGGATCAATGATGGTAAATGTTACATTTTAGCCAATGAATCTTGATGCATGATATTACTGATTTATGTATGAGCCTATATGCATGTTTTTCGGAGCCATGTCTAGCATCGACCAGCCCGACATTCAAAGGACTACGCTGGTGTCTCATAACCACGTGCCACCATGGTTTTCTAATGATATGATGTATTGATAATGATCCCCTCAAATGTGATATCATGCCTAATCCACGACCCTCGCCTGGAAAGTCAGGGTCGGCTCTGCCCACTTGAGTGAGATAGTTGGGGCATCATGAAAGGCTCTACCATGATGGTGTCGGTTATGATGAGTTCTCCCATTGTTCCGCATGTTTTATGCATTTTTATGTTTATGTTATCAGCTCAAGTTATGTTTTGATAAGGTTTATTTACGATTATGATTATGAACATTTTATGAATGATTTGGAAGTCTTGAGCCTTATGTTTTCTTACAAAGTTTATAATACAAGCATGATGTCCTTCTCTTATGTTTATTTATGAGTTTATTTTACTTTTAAATGTCTGTTTTACTTACCTTGCATACTCGGTACATGCCACGTACTGACTGCGTACTTTCTATGTTGTATCGTTTCATCATACAGGGTCCAGATCTCGGGCTCATCCTCATCCTTAGTCCATCTCAGCCTACGTTTTTAGCTTATTGGTGAGTCTTCATGTTCTGAGGGCCATTTGATAAACTTTCATGTTGTTTATGTTCTGTTTTGGTCAGGTTAGTTGGGGATGTTGTCCCATCAACTCATCTTATGTATTAGAGGATTTCGGACAAGTATGTAGTGCTCCGCCATGTATACGCCAGGTATTCCTTGCTGTTATGCTATAATTACATTTTCGCTATGTTTTATGATTATCATTCCGCTCATTTGAATAAGATTAGTTGTATACATGTGCCATGGGTTGACTTGGGGTCCCTCGGGGTCTCTTGTCCGGTGTCTACGATCCGGGTGTACGTTCGAGTCGTGCAAACTTGGTAACAGAGCCATAGGTTCGGATGTATCTTAGGGAGTCTGAAAGTCGTGTTAGGTAGAGTCTTTTTCATGGGTGTGAAGCTCACCACACCTATGACGAAGAGGCTACTAGACGTTTAGGAAATGTTCCCTTCTTTCATGTTCTATGTCGTGTGATAAAAAGTCTCTCCATCCTTCTAACTCATGTGATTCGTGATTGTAGAATTATGGATCCTAGGAGAATGAACGGAAGGAGGAATGGAAATGATGAAGGCCACGGAGATGGCAATGACCATGGGCATCAGCAAGCCCCAAGCACCAGAGTTAGTTGCTCACGCCGAGTTTCGGGCGGCTATCTAGATGTTGGCACAGGCCTTGACCGCTCAGGTCAACCAGCAGGCTGTTGCGCAGGTCCTATAGAATGGCAATGCGGCGACGGCTCAGATTAGAGACTTCTTAAGGATGAACCCTCCTGAGTGGATCGAAGGTGGATGAGGATCCACACGAGTTTATTGAAGGGATCTTAAAGGTCACTCAGGTTATGGGGGTGACAAATGGAGAGTGTGTTGACTTGGCCTCTTACTAGATAAAAGAGGTCGCTCATATTTGGTACAAGCAATGGAAGGACAACAGGGCAGCGGGAGCGGGCTCTATTAGCTGGGATGAGTTCCACATGGCCTTTCTCGATAGGTTCTTCCCTTGGGAAATAAGGGAGGTGAAAGCAACGAAGTTTGTGAGCCCCAAGTAGGGAAAAATAACAGTGTTGGAGTATTCCCTTGAGTTCATACGGTTGTCAAAATATGCCCCAGAGTTGGTGATGGATTAGAGGGTGAGGGTGAGCTGGTTTGTTCATGGAGTGGCTGGTTATTTAGACAAGGATTGAAGGATTGCTATGCTCCACTAGGATATGGACTTTCCTCGCATAGTGTTGTATGCCCAACAGATGGAGGCGGCTCATGCGAGAGAGAGGGAGGCAAAGAGGGCTCGGGTAGATAGTCATGGGTTTTCACATTAGAGGTCCGGCGGTGGCTACCGTCCACAGTTTCAGCAGAGGTCACTAGCCCCAGAACCATCATCAGCTAGTGTCCCATCCAGGCCTAGGGGTGATCAGAGGAGCAGGGCTTCAGGGTTGAGGGATCAAAGGGGCACCTAGTTAGAGTATACCTCTCCAGCCTACAGGAAGTGCGGCAAGAGTCACACCAGGGAGTGCCTACTCAGCTCAGATGTCTGTTTTAGGTATGGTAGATCTGGGCGCATGCACCAAGCGTGCCCATATTCTAGACAGGGTGATAATAGGGCTTGTGCACATGTCACGCCCCACCTTGGGAGGCATGACTGGCACCTAGTGCCTTACTAGGACCTGAACTAACTTAACTAGGCTTGTGCACTCCTAGTGCAAGCTTACTCCCCAAATCAAGGAAACAACGGGCTATATCTCGGTTGTAAATACAATCTCCAGCCGACAAGGCCGTATAGCCGCCTGTAAAGAGAAACAGCTAGCCAGAAACAGGCAATAACAGGGAATCCTATGCAGGCCGACAAGACCACCATGATATCTAGTTGTGACTGTAAAGTAAATCCAGTGCTAAGCTAAACTATGGCCATAAAGGCCGCTAATCTATTAGCTAAACAAGGCCCCACAGGGCGAACACGTAAACTAAAACACATATGGGCTCCACACAACCAATAACAGCTAACCACAGGGAAATAGAAACAATCTGCAAGCCTCTAGGAGTAATATGATAGTTGGGACAGGGCTCTGACCTACCCATAAGCTGTACAACCAAAAAAAGGGTAAATCTTCTGTCTATAAGTTCCGGAAGAAAGGCGCCGACTCTTCTGCTAACAATTCTGGCTAAAGCCTAAGCGGGACCAACTCTTCATCTATCCGCACCTATAGGCAAGTAATGCAGCGCCCTTGAAAGGGCGTTAGTACAATATGTACTGAATATGTAAGGCGATAACTATAAATGACTGAGATAAAGAGATAGAATTGATAATAGTTGAAATGAAGGGTTAGAGGTCATACTTGAGTAATAGAACTTCTTACTATCTAATTTATAAATAACTACAGCAAACAAATACCTTACCTCCCCCATAAGCTAGAAGGTACAACCAACACAGAATAACCCACCTGGGGCCCCCATAAGCCCTGGTGAGTACACTTAAGTCTATATACCCCTATCAAGGTCACATTGAGTCAACTAATAGCTATAGACGTCCTACCGGTCCCCTGGATCTACAACTGAGTCCGCTCGGCTCCTGACTATAGCTGTGTCTGAGTCCAGTGGACTGCTGATATCTGCACCCCGAGCACTAGGTTCGACGAGGGTGTATAGAGCTAACCACGACATATGAGGACCTGGAACACCATCTTCGTCCCTCACAGATGACATACCGCTCTGTAGAGAGACGTCATCTTTCCCCCGGCGGGCGTTGACACAACTAATAACCTTAAGGTCTGTCATGAAGGCTATAAAGACATAATCCATCCCAAACTAAACATGGAATACGGGTTTCAGCTAATAACAACAACTAATCACAATAGACATGCTTCTGGTACTCTTATTGGGATTCAAACTGAGTTATCATGCTAAGGAAACTAACATGCCGAAGGAAACTGCCTTAACATACCTCGTTTGCCAATTACTAATTAACTGGCAAGTTTCAGTTCATATTCAACAATCCTTCTCAACTGCAAACGTATTACAGGGGTAATATGACTAGTTTTAGTACTAAATTTAGAGAAAAACGATAACTTTATATATAAATATTTACTATATTTCAACTTAACGAAACACGGCCAAAAACTCATAATTTCCCGAGAATTCAGAAGGGAGAAATGCTTACTTGAAGCCTATGATCGTATAGAAATTAGTTTGGAGCAATTCCAATGACTTTTGCCCGGTGTGGTTACGATTCGCCGGGCGAATTTCATGAAAATAACTTCGTAGAAATGCTCCCTGCAGCCGTAAACTTCATTACCCCAAGTTAATTTTAATTTGGGCAGCATTTAACGACGTAAACGGAGGAAATTTACATGTTTTATTCATACTCTCTCTTCTCTGGCCGTTTATATATATAGAAAATGAAATGAAATCAAAGGGTGGAACATATATGTACTTGAGGCAGTGGACAGAGGTCCGTGCCACGGACGCTGTCGCGCCAATTTATGGGCGTGCCATGGAGCCCAACGTGGAGGGAGGGGGTCTGTGACACGCCACCCCTTTCGCGCCCTGTCCCAGCCTTTTCATGGACGATCTCAATTCTGCGCTTGTTTGACCTTTCCCCAGCCCCTCTCTCATATGTATTATACTCTAAAACTCTTAACCAACGTACGAATAGGCTGTCTATATATTAGAAACTTACAGGGTGTAACATCCTTCCCCCCTTAGAAAAATTCGTCCTCGAATGTTAACTTTAGCTTACAGGAGTCTTATCCTTTTTAACTATTATCCTGGAAAAATTTTGGTAGAGTTTCTCCTGTAATGTGGACTATTTGAAAATCCTGAAATGCAGAAAAGTCCAACACAGATACTTTACACAACACTATAGAAACTATTTCACAACAAGGCAAGAGTCAACTGCACCAGATATATATAACATCAATCACAAAACATCAACTGAATCAGTAAATGTACCTTAACTGCATGGTCTAAGCTAAGCCTGGAACAAATGAGAATATCTAGACCTCATATCGTTTTCATCTTCCCAAGTCATCTCTTCTCTATTTCTGTTCCTCCACAATACCTTCACATAAGTGACGTCCTTAGTTCTTAACCTGCGAACCTGTCGGTCTAATATGGCTATTGGAACCTCTTCATAGGCCAACTCCTCGGTAATCTAAACATCCTCAACTTGCACAATTCGGGACGGATCCCCTTTGCACTTTTGTAACATCGACACATGAAAGACCGAATAAACAAATTCTAACTCTGAAGGCAGATCTAGCTCGTATGCTACCTGGCCTATTCTCCGGAGGATTCGATGTGCCCCAACAAACCTTTGGCTAAGCTTACCCTTATTACCAAACCTCATCACGGCTTTAATCGGTGAGACTTTCAGAAATACCCAGTCACCTACACTAAACTCCAGGTTTCTACGTCGTACATCAGCATAGGATTTCTTGCGGCTCTGAGCTGTAAGCAAACATTCTCTGATAAGCTTTACTTTCTCTTCTGACTGATGAATTATATCTGGTCCAATTAACCTGATTCTCCAACTTCGAACCAACTAACTGGGGATCTGCACTTCCGCCGATATAAGGCTTCATAATGTGCCATCTGGATTGCCGAGTGATAACTGTTATTGTAGGAAAACTCAATAAGTGATAAGTGTTAATCCCAGCTGCCCCTAATATCCACACGCCCATAACATCTCCTTGAGCGTTTGAATTGTACGTTCTGCCTGCCCGTCTGTTTAAGGATGGAAGGCTGTAAGCAGGTTAACTTGTGTTCCCAAACCTCTTTAAAAAGACTGCCAGAACCTAGCTATGAATTATGCTCCTTTGTCAGAAATAATAGACACTGGGACGCCATGTAATCTAACTCTCTCTCTGATATACAATTCAACATAGTCTTCAGCTGAAAAGGTAGCCCTTACTAGCAGAAAATGTGTTGATTTCATCAACCTGTCAACAATCACCCAGATGGAATCGAATTTATGCTTGGTATGAGGTAACCCTATCAAAAAATCCATATTAATTGTCTCCCATTTCCACATACGCACTGCTATCTCCTGTGTCAGTTAGCCGGGTTTTTGATGTTCGGCTTTCACCTGCTGGCAATTAGGACATTGAGCTACAAATTCTGCTATCTCCTTTTTCATTCCCAGCCACCAGTAATTCTCTTTTATATCATGATACATCTTTGTTGAACTCGGATGAAGAGAGTAACGGGAATAATGCACCTCGCCCATAATTTGCTGGCAAAGTCTTGTCGTGTCCGGAACACAGAGGCGATCCCTATATCTCAAAACTCCGTCCCTGGTTACCTTGAAAGTGGATACTTCCCCCTATTGTAACTTATCATTAAACTGTGCTAAATGAGGATCTTCATACTGCCGCTCTTTTACCTCCACTACCGGGGATGATACTGCTGTATTTTTGATTGCTGCTCCGTTGTCACCTGAATTTACTATACAGACAGCCAAACTGGCTAACTAATGCAATTCTTGAGCCAATTTCCTCTGTTCGGGCTTCAAATATGCCAGACTTTCCATGGACTTTTGATTGAGGGCATTTTCTACAATAATGGCTCTTCCTGGGTGATATTAGATGTTCAGATCGCAGTCCTTCAACAGCTCTAACCGGCGATACTACCGCAAATTCAACTCTTTCTGTATAAAAATGTACTGAAGGCTCTTGTGATCAGTGAAAATATCTACATGAACACCATACAGATGGTGCCTCCATATTTTTAAGGCATGAATTACCGCAACCAACTCTAGATCATGGGTGGGGTAATTCTTCTCATGCTTCCTCAGCTGTCTAGAAGTGTAAGAAATCACCTTACCATGCTACATCAGCACACATCCCAATACTACACCTGAAGCATCACAGTATACTACGTAACCCTCTGATCCTTTCGGCAAGGCTAATGTTGGTGCTGAGGTAAATCTATTTTTCAACTCTTGGAAGCTCTGTTCACATGCTTCAGTCCAGTGAAATTTAGCTACTTTCTGGGTTAACTTGGTCAGAGGTACTGCTAAGGTAGAAAACCCTTCTACAAACCTCCTTTAATACCCGGCTAACCTCAGGAAACTGCGTACCTCAGTCGGAGAAGTAAGTCTAGGCCATGTTCTTACTGCTTCAACCTTCTGTATATCTACTTGTATACCAGCATCTGACATAATGTGTTCCAAAAAGGCCACTGAATTTAGCCAAATTCACATTTTAAAAACTTTGGATACAACTGGCGATTCCTGAGAGTTTGGAGCACTGTTCGTAGGTGATCCTGGTGGTCTGCCTCTGAGCAGGAATATACTAGAATATCATCAATAAATACTATCACAAATAGGTCCAGATATGGCCTGAAGATGTCGTTCATCAAACCCATGAACACTGCTGAAGCATTCATCAGCTCGAAGGACATGACTAGAAATTCAAAGTGGCCATACCTGGTCTTGAATGTGGTTTTTGGAATATCCCTCTCGCAAACCCGAACCTGATGGTAACCTGACCTTAAGTCAATTTTTGAGAAATACCTTGCCCCCTGTAACTGGTCAAAATAGTCGTCTATTATGGGAAGCGGGTACTTGTTCTTGATGGTGACTTTATTTAACTTCATATAGTCTATACACATACGGAGGGAGCCATCCTTCTTTCTCACAAATAGGACTGGCACACCCCATGGTGAAGATACTCGGCTTGATGAAGCCCTTATCTAACAGATCTTTCAATTGTTCCTTCAATTCTCTGAGCTCGGTAGGAGCCATTGGGTTCGGAGGGATAGATATAGGCTGAGTACCTGGTAATAAATAAATTGCAAAATCGATTTCCCATTCTGGGGGAATACCAGGAAGTTCATCTGGAAATACATTTGGAAATTCATTGACCATTGGAATGGACTGAAGAGTCAGAGATTCTGCTTGGACATCCTGAACCCTAACAATATGACAAATACAACCCTTTGCTATCAACTTCTTCGCCTGAAGATAGGAAATAAACCTACCTTTTGGCAAAGCCGTATTACCTTTCCACTCCCGTACTATCTCTCTTGGAAAGTGGAATCGAACAGTCTTGGTCCAACATTCAACATTGGCATAGCATGGTGCCAGCCAATCCATATCCATATTGCATCAAAATCAATCATTTCTAGTTCTATCAAATCTTCTAGAGTCTCACGACCAACAACCTCTACTACATCCCCAATAGACCCTCTTGGCTATGATAGAGTCATCAACGGGTGTAGACACTGAAAAAGGCCGCTGAAGCGATTCTAGCGCAATACCGAACTTTTGAGATACTATCGGTGTAATATAAGACAAGGAGGATCCTGGATCTATTAGTACATAAACAGAATGAGTGCAAATGTCCAGCATACCTGTCACTACATCCAACGATGACTCCGCCTCCTGTCATCCCAGTAAAACATAAGTGCAATCTGGACCGATACTTGAGCTAGATGCCCCTTGTCTGCCTCGGTCTCTGCCAGCTAGAGCTGAGTGCCTACGCCCTGTTGGAGATGCTGGGGCACGTTACCCTACTAAAGATTTATCCTATCGGTCCTGATCACTCTGACCCCTGGTTGGACAATCTCTCATCTGATGACCCTCCTGTCCACAGGCTTAACATGCTGTAGAACCATACATGCATGCCCCAGAGTGACATCGGCTACAGATAGGGTAAAGTTATATAGTAAATTTGCTCTACGACGCTCCTCTCTGCTGCTGTGAACCTGCTGATCATGAGCTCTCGCCGGGCCCTAACGGCCCCTGGCAACCGGACCTACTCCCTTGCTGTTGCTGTGGAGGTGGGGGTCTAGGTGCTCTGTCTGATAATCGTGGCCTGGGTACGCCCAAAAATTCTGCCTATGTGTCACTAGGTATGTCCCGGCGATGCTTCTCCTGATTTTCCCTTCTTATCTCCCATTACTACTGTCTGATCCCTTTAATATTCTGAGAAAAAGCTGAACAGGGGCAATATCTATGTCTTCTCAAAGAGTGGCCGTAATACAAGTCTCCACATATTCTAGATTCAACCCCATAATAAATTGGTGCACCCTAACTGGCATGGCATCCACAAAAGCTGGTGGATATCGGGCAAAGGATTCAAACCCCATAGCATACTCCCGGAAACTCATCGACCTCAATTCTAAATGTATGAACTGATCAACCTGAGCCTGTCAAATTTTTCGTGGCAGGTAGTGATCCATAAAAGACTCAAAGAAGCTGGGCCAAGTCGGAGGGGAAACACCTCTCCCTCGGGACCTCCCCCAACTCTCGTACCATAATACTGCGATGTCCCGTAGCCGGAATGCTGCTAACTCAATCGAATTTGTAGGTGTGGCATGCATCACCCTGAAAATCCGCTGTATTTGATCCAAGAAATCCTGAGGGTCCTCTACCCGATCCGTTCCTGTGAACTGCGGGGGACTCAGTGCGAGAAACTCCCGGACCCTCGGACTACCAGGTTCCCTGAGGATTCTATGACCACGAGAGCCACTAGCTGATGCTGTGTAGCCATAATCTGAGCTAGCATAACAACAGAACTCCTAGCCTCCTGATCCGATGGTACCGGTATAGAGACTGCTGTAGGTGGTGCCGTCATATTTTCCACTCCGAGTGTCTCCCGGCGTAGTGGAGAGTGTTGGGGAGACCGAGATGAAGTCTCCCTGTCGCCCTCAGATCGGGTTGACTCTGACTGAGGCACCCTACTAGGGCCTTCCCCTGCTACAACATCCAATCTCCTACCAGTCATGGGGTGTCGCGGGTCTGCCATTTCCTTATAGATAAAAGAATATGGTAAGCTTAGGGACTCAACCCTATACTGTACAGCTCTATAGCACGACTGGATAAGAAGAAAGAGTAACCATACTATCATGCCTTGCAACCTCCAGACTATAGAATGTGGTGCACAACACATCCATAGACAAGACTCTAATTAGTGCAGCTTGCAAATTCCCTAGGATACGACCTGCTCTGATACCAAGTTTGTCACGCCCCACCTTGGGAGGCATGACTGACACCTAGTGCCTTACTAGGACCTGAAATGACTTAACAAGGCCCGTGCACTCCTGGTGTAGGCTTACTCCCCAAATCAAGAAAACAATGGGCTATATCTCAGATGTAAATACAATTTCCGATTGACAAGGCTTTATAGCCGCCTGTAAAGAAAAACAGCTAACTAGAAACAGGCAATAACAGGGAATCCTATGCAGGCCGACAAGACCACCATGATATCTAGTTATGAATGTAAAGTAAATCCAGTGCTAGCTAAACTACGGCCGACAAGACCTCTAATCTATCAGCGAAACAAGGCCCCACACGGCCTACACATAAACTAAAACACATATGGGCCCCACACAACCAATAACAACTAACCAAAGAGAAATAGAAACAATCTGCAAGTCTCTAGGAGTAATATGATGGTCGGGACAGGGCCCTGACCTACCCATAAGATGTACAACCAAAAAGGGTAAACCTTGTGTCTATAAGCTCCAGAAGAAAGGAGTTGACTCTTCTGCAAACAATCCTGGCTAAAGGCTAAGCGGGACCAACTTTCGTCTATCCGCACCTGCAGACAAGTAATGCAACGCCCCAGAAAAGGCGTCAGTACAATATGTAATGAATATGTAAGACGATAACTGTAAATGAATAAGATAACGAGATAGAACTAAGAAAAAATGAAATGAAGGGTTAGAGATCATACCTGAGTAATAGAACTTCCTACTATCTAATTTATAAATAACTACAACAAACAAAAACCTTACCTGGCCCCCATAAGCCGGAATGTACAACGAATACAGAATAACCCATCTAGGGCCCCTAAAAGCCCTGGTGAGTACAATTCAGTCTATATACCTCTATCAAGGTCGCACTGGGTCAACTAATAGCTATAGCCATCCTACCGGTCCTCTAGGTTTGCAACTGAGCCAGCTCGGCTCCTGATTGTAGCTGTGTTTGAGTCCAGTGGACTCCTGATATCTGCACACCGAGCACTAGGCTCGACGGGGGTGTATAGAGCCAAGCACGGCATATGAAGACCTGGGACCTCATCTTCGTCCTCTGCGGATGGCATACCACTCCGTAGAGCAATGTCATCTCACCCCTGGCGGGTATCGACACAGCTACTAAACCTAGGGTCGATCAGGAAGTCTATACAGGCATAATCTACCCCAACCTAAACCTGGAGTACGAGTTTCAGCTAATAACAACAACTAATCACAATAGAAATGCTTCTGGTACTCTTATTGGGATTCAAACTGAGTTATCATGCTAAGGAAACTAACTTGCCAAAGGAAACTGCCTTAACATACCTCATTCGCCATTTATTGATTAATTGGTGAGTTTTAGTTCGTATTCAACTGTCCTTATCAACTGCAAACGTATTACTGGTTGAATATGACTAGTTTAATACTAAATTTGGAGAAAATGATAACTTTATATATAAATATTAACTATATTTCAACTTAATGAAACACGGTCAAAACCTCATAATTTCCTGAGAATTCAGAAGGGAGAAATGCTTACTTGAAGGCTGTGATCGTATAGAAATTAGTTTGGAGCAATTCCAATGACTTTGGCTCGGCCGGTTATGATTCGTCGGGCGAATTTTGTGAAAATAACTCCGAAGAAATGCTCCCTGCAAACATAAACTCCATTAGCCGAAGTTAATTTTAATTTGGGCAGCGTTTAACGGCGCAAAAGGAGGAAATTTACCTGTCTCTCTTCTCTAGTCGTTTATATATATATATAGGAAATGAAATGAAATCAAAGGGTGGAACATATATATACTTGAGGCAGTGGACAAGGGTCCGTGGCACGGACCTTGTCGCGCCAATTTACGGGCGTGCCATGAAGCCCAACGCAGAGGGAGGGGGCCCGTGACACGCGGCCCCTTTTGCAGCCTGTTCCGGCCTTCTCCTGTGCGATCTCAATTCTGTGCTTGTTCCACCTTTCCCCGGGCCCTTTCTCATACGTATTATACTCTAAAACTCTTAACCAACGTATGAATAGGCCATCTAGATTTTAGAAACTTACGTGGTGTAACAACACAGACCACCAGGGCAGCAGCAGCTCCAGCCCGTTCCGCTCCGTAGGGAGCATTGATTAATAGGGGTGGCGGGCAGCTCCAAAACCGAGGAGCAGGAGACTTTGCCAGACGTGGTCACTGGTATGTTGCGTGTCTTTCATATTGATGTTTATGCCTTTCTAGATCCGAGAGATACCTTGTCTTTTGTGACTGCTTACTTTGCTAGTAGCCTTGGAGTTAGTCCCGAGACCTTGTCAGTATCGTTTTTAATTTTGACCCCTGTTTGTGATTCAGTCATAGCTAGACGAGTATATAGAGGATGCCTGTTCACTGTGTTGCATAAGGTTACCCCTACAGACCTTGTAGAGTTAGTCATGACTGAATTTGACATTATTCTTGGCATGGATTGGTTGTTTGCATGTTATGCTTCGATTAATTTTTGGACCCGTACAGTGGAATTTCATCTTTTGGGAGAGTTGGTGGTGGACTGGAAAGATAGTTCAGCGGTACCAGTAGGTCGGTTTATTTCGTATCTTAAGGCCAGGAAAATGATCTCTAAATATTGCATGTACCACCTAGTTAGGGTTAAGGACGTGGAGTCTGAGACCCCGACTATTCAGTCAATTCCGGTAGTGTGCGAATATCCAAAGGTGTTTCCCGAGGATTTTCCAGGTGTTCCTCTCGAAAGGGAAATCGATTTCGGTATTGATCTATTGCCAGATATGCAGCCTATTTCCATCCCTCCTTACCAGATGGCTCCAGCTGAGATAAGGGAGTTAAAGATCAGTTAAAGGACATGTTGGATAAGGGTTTCATTAGACCAAGCCAGTCTCCATGGGGTACACCAGTTCTCTTTGTTAGGAATAAGGATGGGTCCCTTCGGATGTGTATTGATTATCAACAACTTAACAAGGCCACCATCAACAACAGGTACCCCTTGCCCTGGATTGATGATTAGTTTGACCAGCTCCAAGGCGCCAGGTGTTTCTCGAAGATAGATTTCAGGTTCGGATATCACCAGCTCAGAGTTTGGGAGTGTGACATTCCAAAGACGACCTTCAGAACCTGGTATGGACACTATGAGTTTGTAATTATGTCTTTTGGACTAACCAATGCTCCTGCAGCTTTTATGGACCTGATGAATAGGGTGTTCAGACAAGATTTGGATATATTCGTGATCGTGTTCATCGATGACATTCTTATATACTCCCGAAGCGAGGAGGAGTATGCCACTCATTTGAGAATAGTTCTGCAAACCCTCAAGGATAGTCAGTTGTATGCAAAGAGTGAATTTTGGCTAAACCTGATAGCATGGACATGTGGTATCAAGCGAAGGCATAAGGGTAGATTCCAAAAAGATCGAGGCGGTGAAGAATTGGCCTAGACTAGTGAATCCTTTAGAAATTTGGAGTTTCTTGGGCCTAGCAGGGTACTACCGAAGGTTTGTTGAGGGTTTCTCATCGATTGCGACACCTTTGACTAAGTTGACTCAGAAAAAAGTGAAGTTCCAATGGTCGGATGCTTGTGAGAAAAGCATCCAAGAGTTGAAGACCCGAGTTACTTCAGCACCAGTGTTGACCTTACCTGAGGGTACTGATGGCTTTGTAGTGTATTGTGATGCTTCGAGAGTAGGGCTGGGATGTGTGTTAATACAGCGTGGGAAGGTAATAGCATATGTCTCGAGACAGCTGAAAGTTCATGAAAAGAATTACCCGACCCATGATCTTGAGTTGGCCGTGGTGGTGTTTGATTGAAGATATGGCGGCATTACTTGTGTAGGGTCTACATGGATGTATTAACAGATCAAAAGAGCTTGCATTATGTGTTCACATAGAAGGATCTAAATGTTCGGCAAAGGAGGTGGTTGGAACTACTTAAGGACTACGATATGAGTGTCCTCTACCACCCGGGCAAGGCTAATGTGGTTGTGGATGCACTTAGTAGGCTCTCCATGGAGAGTGTGTCCCACGTGGATGAGGGAAAGAAGGAGTTGGTGAAAGATGTTCACCGACTTGTAAGATTGGGAGTTTTATTGACCGACCCAATTGATGGCGGTGTTGTTGTACATAACGGGTCAGAATCGTCCTTGGTTGTTGATGTTAAATCTAGGCAAGATGAGGATCCAATATTGAGGAAGCTGAAGGAGGCGGTGTGGAGTCAGAAGGTGGAGGTCTTCTCCTAAGGGGAGATTGTGTGCTACGATACTAGGGTCGACTATGTGTTCCGAACGTTGATAATTTGAGAGTTCGGATATTTTATGAGGCACATGGTACTAGATATTCTATTCATCCAAGATACATGAAAATGTATCGGGATTTTTAAGAAATCTACTGGTGAGATGGTATGAAGAAGGATATTGCAGAGTTCATAGCAAAATGTCCAAACTGCAAGCAAGTGAAAATCGAACATCAAAGGCCGGGAGGTGTACTTCAGGATATCAGCATCCCCACTTAGAAGTGGGAAGAGATTAATATGGATTTTGTTATAGGTCTAACCCGTACTCGCCGGCAATACGACTCAATTTGGGTGGTGGTCGACAGGTTAACCAAGGCTGCATACTTCCTACTGGTCAAGACCACAGATTCAGCGGATGATTATGCTAAGTTGTATATCCGAGACTTGGTTAGACTTCATGGAGTGCCCTTGTCTATTATTTTAGACCGAGGTACTAAGTTTACCTCTCAATTCTGGTGTTCTTTTCAAAAAGGACTTGGGACGTAGGTTAAGCTCTGTTCAGCCTTCCATCCGCAAACAGATGGCCAGGCAGAACGAACGGTCCAGACTCTTGAGGATATGTTGATGGCATGTGTGATGGACTTTAAAGGTAGTTGGGATGATCATTTTCCCTTGATTGAGTTTACCTATAATAACAGTTATCACTCTAGTATCCAAAGGTGTCACGACCTGAGCATAGACCTAGATCGTAGACAGGGGACAAGGGACCCCGAGAGACCCCATGGCATAAGCATTCACTACCTATACAATAAACATGAAGAAAACATAATTATAAACTCAGCGGATGTCTAACTTAACATAAAAACATAATGAACATCTGAAGCTGAATACATATCTAAGTCTGATAAGCCTCTAATCTTGACTAGCTGATGGGACAACGCCCCCAACTAGCTCAACAATACTGAAACTGAAAATACAACCAAGATAACTGAAAGTCTAGTCCTCAAAAGATGAGGACTCACCAAACAAGCAGGTACTGACTCTGATAAGCGACTATGAATGGGGCTAGACCTGAGACCGGATCCTGCAGCATGAAACAATGCAGCATAGAAAGTATACGGTCAGTACGTGGAATGTACCGAGTATGCAATGTAAGTAAAACCGCTCAAGTAATAAATCATTTAAAACATTCCATGACATATCATAAGCTTTTAAGTGAAAATAGAAGGCTACATGCAATCATTCTGAAATCGTACTCTTATCATAACATAACCATGCATAGCTTTAGAACATCATGATTGACTCGAATGACTTGAAGATGAACATAACTTTTATATGAAAAACTGAACAATGAGTCAAACCTTGCTTTATGAACACACATTCATAAGTAATCATATTCAATAATGAATATGCAAATCTAAATGATACAAACATTGGGAGACTCGTTATTTAACCGACATACCACGATAGTGATTACGTGATCCCAACTATAACACTCAAGTGGGTATAGCCGTCCATAACCTATCTAAGGCGATGGACGATACCATGATATTGATATCAAGCTGAAGAGCCAATTGGGCCGGGGATAGCTCACAAGGGAAGTCCCAATATTATAACAAAATCAACCTACGTTGGCGTGTAGTTTTGGGGCATAGGGTTATCGACTCTTAGCCCGCTTGGTGCTAGACTATCTCCCAAAACATGCAATGCTCTACATCATATAAATACGAAGCTCAACATCGTCTAGTGACGAAGCTCAACATGAAATCATGCATAAACTCAACATCGTATGAAACGAAGCTCAACATTGTCTATTGACAAAGCTCATTATGAATCATGCTTACACTAGACATCATATAAATATGAAGCTCAACAATGTCTTCTCGACAAAGCATAAAATGAAACCATGCTTAGACCCAACATCATGTGAAGTGAAGCTTAACATTGTCCTTGACAAAGCTCGACAACAATATGCATATCAATTAAGGATTTACGCATATAGAAGGCGTTACTTTGAAACATACCACAAGATAGAATTCATAATAAGAGTTAAAGGAAAATTTCATCTCAACCATGTGGTAAGCTCATGTCGGGGAAAATCACTATTTGAAAACATCATCTGGGCATCACCAAAAGCTCTACCATACTTGGGTCTATTTAATCTTCTTTGAAAACATCATCAAAATCATGGATAAGGTTGGAAACATGCTTTTCATCATCTATTCTATCATCATCACATTCTTCCACAATCACTTCTATTATGAAATATCCACACATGGGCGTTTTAGATTCAATTCTTAGAAAAACAGTTCTGTAAAAGAAATCAAGTTAGAATCCGCCCAAGATTGGTAAATCATCAATATCAACTCAATTTAATCATACCCATGAATAGAGATGTAAGAATCACAATTGAATGAAACCCCATACTTGATCGTTATAAACAAATCACAATTTGATAGGGAATGGGCATGGGTGTGGAAGGAAACACCCACTCATAGCCTTACATACGTGGGATTGAAGAATTCTAACTCTTCCTAATTTCCCAGCTGAGATTCCCCTTGAAGACCTTGAGAATTCACCTTGATTCTTCCCTTCAAGCCTCAAACCTTTCATGCATGAGAGAAATGGCCTAAGATAGGTTTTTCTCTGCTAAAAACCCTCTAATACGAGCTTGAAATGACGTAGTACAGGCCCTTAGAACTTAGGAATTACGGAAAGGCCCTTACTAAATTCCCTGAAAATAAATGTTAGGGGATCCTAACGGACAACCTGAAGACTCGTCACCTGGGCTCATGATCCGTTGGTTCTCTCATCAAGTTCATTGGATAATTGATCTACCGGGGCTCCTAACGAGCGACACGATGATTCGTCCCCAGAGACCACAACTCATTGTCACCTCCTGTTAAGTACACTGCCTTAATTCCTAATAATAATCCACATTCTTTCTCACGACTCTCCTCACGAGTAGTTGGGATTGACCACGACTCGTGGGGTTCCTTCCGTTAAGTATACTGGATAAATCCTCCTTTAACATTCCAACTCCACCCCACGATTGACATGATGACTCGTGGTGGCTGACCACGAGTCGTTGATTCACTCATGGGGACTTCGATCCCTTGATCAC
The DNA here is from genome assembly GCA_035772735.1 of Datura wrightii. Lineage (NCBI taxonomy): Eukaryota > Viridiplantae > Streptophyta > Magnoliopsida > Solanales > Solanaceae > Datura > Datura wrightii. The sequence continues at coordinate 87,531,824 of JASDFA010000016.1, read as the reverse complement.
TCCAGGCCTTCCCACGGGTCACTTGATGGCTCGTGGGGTCTTCTCATGAGTCGTTCAGTGACTCATTCTGCAACTGTTACAACATTTTCCAGTTTTTCTCTGATTCACTTTCGGGTCCGATTCTTGAATTATCAGGGTATAACAATATCTCCCCCATAGGAACAATCATCCTCAAATGTTAGAAACAAGCAGGAAATAGAAACAAGCAATTATCATACTCCAATACTGATTATTTTATCCGAAATTTCACGGAATGACTACCTCCGGAAAGAACCATATAGTTGAACTAAATTCAGGCACCACATACATTTATCATAACATAATTCAAACTTGCGCACATGAACAGACCATGGAAACTGGTTAGAGAATTAGGGGAAAACTAATACCTCAAGTCAGAATTGAGCCTGTGGAGAACAAATGTGGGTATCTAGCCATCATGTCCGCTTCGGCCTCCCATGTAGCTCCCTCAACATGCTGATTTCTCCATAACACCTTAAATGAAGCTACGTCTTTGTTCCTCAACCTCCGAACTTGTCGATCCAAAATTTCAACTGGAATTTCTTAATAACTGAGGTTGTCTTTCACACCAACGGTGTCTATGGAACCACCAAGGCTGTATCACCCAACCACTTCTTCAAAAGAGATACATGGAACACGGGATGAACTAAAGCCAATTTTGAAGGAAAGTCAAACTCATACGCCACCTTACCAACTCTTTTCACAACCCAGGACGATTCTGACCCGTTATGCACAACAACACCGCCATTGGTCGTATCGATCAATCTAACTCCCAACCTTGGAATCCGGTGAACATCTTTCACCAATTCCTTCCTTCCCTCATCCACATGGGACACACTCTCCATCGAAAGCTTACTAAGTGCATCCGCAACCACATTAGCCTTGCCTGGGTGGTAAAGTCCTGCACGTTTCGGCATAGCTAGAGTAAGACCTAGAATAACCACCACTAAGAACATCGATCTGGACATTAGGATTGTGCAACCATCAAAGGAGGTAATTTTTTAAAGGCGGATGAGCAGGCAACAGTAGAGGATACAAAATCTAACCCGGAACACAAGTGGCCGAAATTACAGGGCAATCATGTTCAAATTACCCCAAAAAGTCTCCCAAGAGGGGCTTTGCAGGGAACTGCTATCGGGCAGAGGTTATAAAACACTAAGAGTCTAACGGGAGTCAAAGGAGCAGGAACCACACTCATGTCATAATCCTTAAGTAACTCCAACCACCTTATTTGCTGAAGATTTAGATCTTTCTGTGTGAACACATATTGCAAGCTCTTGTGATCCGTAAATACATCCACGTGGACCCGATACAAGTAATGTTGCCATATCTTCAACACGAACACCATCGCATCCAATTCAAGATCATGGGTCGGGTAATTCTTCTCAGCACCTTCAGCTGTCGAGAGGCATAAGCTATCACCCTTCCATGGTGCATCAACACACACCAAGTCCAACTCTGGACGCGTCATAGTACACCACGAAACCATCGTTACCCTCGGGTAAGGTCAACGCTGGTGCTGAAGTAAGTCAAACCTTCAACTCTTGGAAGCTTTTCTCATAAGCCTCCGACCACTGAAACTTCTCCTTCTTCTGAGTCAACTTAGTCAAACGCGCTGCAACAGATTAGAAACCCTCCACAAGCCTCTGATAGTAGCCAGCTAAGCCCAAGAAACTCCGAATCTCCAAAGGATTCATCAGTCTGGGCCAATTCTTAACGCCTTAATTTTCTGCGAGTCTACTTTTATGCCTTCGCTAGACACCACATGGCCCAAAAATGCCAAGGAGTCCAACCAAAACTCACTCTTTCTGAGCTTTGCATACAATTGGCAGTCCTTGAGGGTCTAGAGCACTACTCTTAAGTGAGCGGCATGCTCCTCCTCGCTCCGAGAGTATATCAAGATTTCATCAATGAACACTATCATGAACATGTCCAAATATGGCTTGAACACTCTATTCATCAGGTCTATAAAAGCTACAGGGGCATTCGTTAGTCCAAAAGACATAACTACAAACTCGTAATGACCATACCGTGTTTTGAATGCCGTCTTCGGGATATCACTCTCCCAGAATCTGAGCTGATGATACCCAGATTTGAGATCTATCTTCGAGAAACACTTAGCACCCTGAAGTTGATCGAACAAATCATCGATCCTGGGTAAGGGATACCTGTTCTTGACAGTGACTTTGTTCAATTATAGATAATTAATGCATATATGAAGGGAACCACCTTTCTTCCGAATAAATAATACTGGTGCGCCCCATGGAGATTGGCTCGGTCTAATGAAGCCCTTATCTAGCAAATCCTTTAACTGATCCTTCAACTCTTTTAGCTCGGCTAGAGCCATCCTGTAGGGTGGAATAGATATAGGCTGCGTATCGGGAAGGAGGTCATTACTGAAGTCAATCTCCTGCTTAGGAGGAATACCTAGCAAATCATTAGGGAAGACGTCTGGATACTCACGTACTAATGGTACGGATTGATAGTCGGGGTTTCGGACTCCACGTCCTTAACCCTAACTAGATGGTACAAAAACCTTACAAATCATCTTCCTGGACTTAAGGTAGAAAATAAATCGACAGATAGGCACAACTGAACTACCCTCCCATTCTAAGACAGGCTCACCCAAAAATCTGAACTCTACCGACCAGGTCCTACAATTAATTGAAGCATAGCACACAAATAGCCAATCGATGCTGAGAATAACATCAAAATCGATCATGGCTAACTCTATCAAGTCTGCTAATGTGACCTTATGAAGAACTGATACCAGCAATCTCTATACACCCGTCTAGCTATAATTGAGTCACCTATTGGAGTAGAAACTGAGAAGGGCTCTGATAAGACATCGGGACTGACTCCGAAGCTACTGGCTATATAGGGTGTCACAAGAGATAGGGCAGCCCGCGGATCTAACAATGCATATACATCAACATGAAAGACTCTCAACATACAGGTGACCACATCTGGCCTCCTGCTCCTAACGAATGGCTAAGGCATAGAATCTGTTGTGGCGCTGCCCGCCAGCTATACTAGTAGATGCCCCTGACGTGTTGTGCGTGGGGGAGGGGCTACTGAACTAGAAGATGGGCCTTGGCCCCTAACCTGATCCTGTCTTGCAGTGGGACAATCTCTGAGCATATGTCCAGGCTGCCCACATCCAAAACAAGCTCCTTACCCTGCCAAACACTGGCCTGTGTGCCCTCGGTCGCATCTTCGACAAGCTAGAATGCTGGAGTCTGTGGGCCTACTTCTCTGACCCCTCGAGCCTGACGCTCGCCCTCTCTAATCATGTCTGGGCCTAGTGGAACACTTAGTGTTGAAGATGAAGGAGCTGGTGATCTCTGATGGGCATGCTGTCATTGCCCACCGCCAGACCTCTACTGGGAGAATCTGTGGTCCTCAGCCCGGGCCCTCTTGGCCTCTCTCTCTCAAATGTGCCGCCTTCATCTGTTGGGCGTACAACACCATCCGAGGGAAGTACATATCCTGATGGAGCATAGCAATCCTGCATTCCGTATCCAAGTAACCTGTTATCCCATGCACAAACCTACTCACTCATGGCCTCTAATCAACCACTAACTCAGGAGCATACTTCGATAAGCGGGTGAACTCAAGGGAATACTCTAGTACTGTCATCCTTCCTTGCTTCAGATTCACAAACTCTACTACTTTCAACTCCCTCATTTCTCGAGAGAAGAACCGATTGAGGAATGCAACCTGAAACTCCTCTCACGTGGCTGGAACTGCTCCAGTTACCTTGTTGTCCTTCCACTAGCGGAACCAAATATGCGCAACCCCTTTCAACAAGTAGGAGGCTAACTCTGCGCACTCAACACTGCTCACCCCCATAACCTGGGTGATCTTGACAATCTCAGCAATGAAATCGTGCGGGTCCTCATCTACCTTGGACCCAGAAACTCCAGCGGGTTCATCCTCAAGAAGTCCCTGACTCGAGCCGCCACCCAATTTCAATTTTTCGGAACATGCGCAACGGCCTGCTAATTAACCTAAGCGGTCAAGGCCTGCACTAGCATCTGAATGGCAGCTCGAACCTCAGCTTGAGCGACTGGCTCCGGTGTCTGAGGCTCCTGAACTGGTGGGGCTGGCTGATGCTCATGACCATTTCCATCCTCGTAACCCTCACAACCTCCATTCCTCTTTCCATTCATCCTTCGAGGAGCCATGATTCGTAATCGCAGATAGCATGAATTAGAAGGATAGAAAGGCTTTTCATCGCACAACATAGATCATGAATGAAAGGGAACATTTCCTAAAACATCTAGTAGCCTCTTCATCATAAGTGTGGCGCGCTTCACACCCATGAAAAAGACTCTACTTAATGTGGCTTTTAGACTCCCTAGGACACTTCAAACCTATGGATCTGATGCCAAGTTTTTCATGATCCGAGCATAGACCCGAATGGTAGACACGGGACAAAGGACCCCGATAGACCCCAAGTCAACCCATGGCATAAGCATTCACTACCCATTTAATAAACATGAAGAAAACATAATTATAAAGTTAGCGAAAGTCTAACTTAACATAACAACAGAATGAACATCTGGAGCTGAATACATGTCTAAGCCTGATAAGCCTCTAATCTGGACGAGTTGATGGGACAACTCCCCCAACTAGCTTAACAATACTGAAATTGAAAATAAAACCAAGGTAACTGAAAGTCTAGTCTGCTAAAGATGAGGAATCACCAACCAAGCAGGTACTGACTCTGATAAGCGACTACTAATAGGGATGGACCTGAGAACCGGATTCTGCATCATTTCATGATGCAACATAGAAAGTATGTGGTCAGTACGTGGAATATACTGAGTATGCAAGGTAAGTAAAACCGCTCAAGTAATAAATCATTTAAAAAATTCCATGACATATCATAAGCTTTTTAGTGAAAATAGAAGGCTACATGCAATAATTCTAAAATCGTACTCCTATCATAACATAACCATGCAAGCTTTAGAACATCATGATTGACTCGAATGACTCAAAGATAAACATAACATTTATATGAAAAACTGAACAATGAGTCAAACCTCTCTTTATGAACACACATGCATAAGTAATCATTATTGGTAATGAATATGAAAATCTAAATGACATAGGCAGTGGGAGACTCGTCACTTAACCGACATACCACGATAGAGCTTATGTGATCCCAACTATCACACTCAAGTGGGTAGAGCCGTCCATAACCCTGCCAGGGCGATGGACAATACCATGGTATCGATATCTAGCTGAAGGGCCAATCGGGCCGGGGATAGCTCACAAGGGAGGTCCCAATAATATAATAGAATCAACCGACATTGGCGCATTGTTCTGGGGCATAGGGTTATCGACCCTTATCCCGCTCGGTACTACACTCTTCTCCCAAAACATGCAATGCTCTACATCATATAAATACGAACCTCAACATCATCTAGTGACAAATCTCAACATGAAATCATGCATAAACTCAACATCGTATAAAATGAAGATCAACATTGTCTATTGACAAAGCTCATTATGAATCATGCATACACTAGACATCATATAAATATGAAGCTCATCAATGTCGTCTCGACAAAGCTTAAAATGAAATCATGCTTAGACCCAATAACATATGAAATGAAGCTTTACATTGTCCTTGACTAAGCTCAACACTAATATGCATATCAATTAAGGATTTACACATATAGAAGGTGTTACTTTTAAACATACCACAAACTAGAATTCATAATAAGAGTTAAAGGAAAATTTCATCTCAACCATGTGGTAAGCTCATGTCGAGGAAAATCACTATTTGAAAACATCATATGGGCATCACCCAAAGATATACCATACTTGGGTCTATTTAATCTTCTTTGAAAACATCATCAAAATCATAGATAAGGATGGACACATGATTTTTATCACCTATTCCATCATCATCACATTCTCCCACAATCATTTATATTATGAACTATCCACACATGGGCATTTTAGATTCAATTTTTAGAAAAATAATTTAGTAAAAGAAATTAAGTTAGAATCCGCCCAAGCTTGGTAAATCATCAATATCAACTCAATTTAAGCATACCCATGAATAGAGATGTAAGAATCATGCAATTGAATGAAATCCTATACTTGATAATTACAAACAAATCACAATTTGATAGGGAATGGGCATGGGTGTGGAAGGAAGCACCCACTCATAGCCTTACATACATGGGATTGAATAATTCTAACTCTTCCTAATTGCCCAGCTGAGATTCCCCTTGAACACCTTGAGAATTCACCTTGATGATTCTTCCCTTCAAGCCTCAAACCTTGCATGCATGAGAGAAATGGCCTAGGATAGGTTTTTCTCTGCTAAAAACCCTCTAATACGAGGTTGAAATGACGTAGTATAGGCCCTTAGAACTTAGGAATTACGGAAAAGCCCTTACTGAATTCACTGAAAATAACTGTCAAGGGATCCTAACGGACAACCTGACGACTCATCACCTGGGCTCACGATCCGTAGGTTCTCTCGCCAAGTTCACTGGATAATTGATCTGTCGGGGCTCCTAACGAGTGACATGATGACTCGTCCCCGGTACCACGACTCGTTGTCACCTCCCGTCAAGTACACTGCCTTAATTCCTAATAATAATCCATACGCTTGCTCACGACTCTACTCACGAGTCGTTGGGACTGACCATAACTCGTGGGGCCCCATCCGTTAAGTACACTGGATAAATCCTCCTTTAACATTCCAACTCCACCCCACGATTAACATGACGACTCGTGGTGGCTGACCACGAGTCACTGATTCACTCATGAGGACTTTGATCTCTTGACCACTTAAGGCCTTCCCACGGGTCACTTGACGGCTTGTGGGGTCTTCTCACGAGTCGTTCAGTGACTCGTTCTACAGCTGCTGCAACATTTTCTAGTTTTTCTCCGATTCACTTCAGGGTCTGATCCTTGAATTCTCAGGGTATAACAAGATGGCACCGTTCGAGGCTCTTTACGGGCAAAGGTGTATATCGCCCATTGGGTGATTTGAAGTTTGTGAGGCAGCTATGATAGGAACAAATTCAGTTCATGAGGCGATGGTGAAGGTTCAGTTGATAAGGAACCGGTTGAAAATCTCTCAGAGTCATCAGAAATCATATGCTGATGTGAGGAGAAGAGATTTGGAGTTTTATGTGGATGATTGAGTATTTCTAAAGGTATCACCCATGAAGGGAGTCATGTAATTTGGGAAGAAAGGGAAACTCAGTCCCGCTATATTGGCCCTAATGGGTTGTGAGAAGAGTTGGTAAGGTGGCGTATGATTTGGACTTGCCCAAGGAGCTATTTTCTGTTCATCCCATCTTTCATGTGTCACTTTTGAAGAGGTTCTTGGGTGATCCCGCCTTGGTAGTTCCGGTAGACAACATTGGAGTGAAGGACAACCTCAATTATGAAGAAATTCCTGTTGAAATCTTGGATCGTCAGGTTCGGAGGATGAGGAACAAAGAAGTAGATTTAGTTAAATTATTATGGAGAAATCAGCATGTTGAGGGAGCTACGTGGGAAGCCGAAGCAGATATGATAGCTAAATACCCTCATTTGTTCCCTACCGACTTAGTTTTAGTTTGAGGTATCAGTTTTTCCCAAAACCTTTAATCATCTTTTCCCGTTCAATTCATGTGTACAAGTTTGTTTTATGATATGGTAAATGTATGTGATGTCTGAATTCAGTTTAGCTATGTAGTTCCTTTCGGAGGTAGTCATTCCATCAGTTTTTGTCTTAAATGACTGGTAATTGTATATGGTGATAGCTTGTTTCTGATTTTTCTACATGTTTCTAACATTCGAGGATGAATGTTCCCAAGGGGGAGATATTGTTATACCCTAGGAACCGAATGATCAGATGCGGAAGTGAAAACGGAGAAAAACTGAAAATTCGCACCAGGTTTCAGAACGACCCATGAGGTGAGTTGTGAGGAGTGACCACGAGTCTTTAGGTGACTCAAGGTTAGCTTGGTGTGGAAAGGAATAAGTGAGGAGGCCACGGTCTTGACCACGAGTCGTGGTCAGACCTCACGACTCGTGAGGTCACCGTGGTCAACTCTGGAGGATTGGGAAGTTGGAATGGATAGTGTAGGCCAAGGAAGGTGACCACGAGTCGTGGTCGGACCTCATGACTTGTGAAGTCACCCGTGGGGTTCCCTTGGATGTTTGGGCAGTGGACTCAACAGATCAAGGCCACGAGTCGTGCCTTGTGGCAATGACCCGTTAGGTCCCTCGTGGGGACTGGCGACCAGAAATTCCTACGTTTTAATAAGGGTATTTTCATAACTTCTTAAGTCCATAAGGCCTAAACTACATTGTTTTAGATATGTTTCTGAGTTAGATAAGATGGGTTAAACCATTTATGCATGCCCATTCTCATACAAAAGCTTAGAGAGGTTTTTTCTTGGGAGATTCAAGGCCTTCTTCACCAAATATTCATCAATTTCTTTGTGGGTGTTCAAGGAACGTTAAGTCCATCCATTCCCAAGTATGTAGGGTTTTAAAATGGGTGAAATTCTTCCTCATCCATGACCAAATTTCAAGTTAATTCATGAATTCTCCTATTCAAATTCCATGGGGTTTTACCCAGAGCATGAAAATACGATTTCTCTTTATGGGCATGATTTAATTGAGTTTTAATTATTGAACTATACTCAAATTCCTATCTGGTTGTGGTGAGGGACCAGAGACCTGAACTCAGGGAGTAGCAATGAGTGGTAGCGATGGATCGTCGGATATAACAACAAATCATTCTGTCGTTCGTTGTCACTGGCAGTGCAGAATTTTTAGGAAATTCATTAAGGATATTTTTGTCATTCCTAAGTTCTAGGGTCCTAAACTATGTCATTTAAGGCTCAAACTGCAGTGTTTTATGAGGGGAAAATCTATCCTAGGCTCATTCACATCATGCATGCAAATTGAAGGGCTTAGGAGGTGATCAAGTTAGACTTTCTTCAAGCTTTTCTTCAATCTTTCATTGGGCGATCAAGGAGGGGTAAAATAAGTTCTTCCCCAGGTATGTAGGTGTCACGACCCGAACATGTGTCTGGATCGAGACACGGGACAAGGAACTTTGAGGGACTCCAAGTCGACCCATGGCATGAACATACATCTAGCTCAATCATAAAAATGATAGATCAACATGATAAACTTAGCGGAATTCTGAAATAAGCATGACATCATAAATACACACGAATTTGAAACTGATTACATTCTATGTCTAAATAGCCCCTACATCTGCTGAGTTGATGGGACAAGACCCCAATAAACTCTCTAAAGATGAAAACTAAATATACTCAATCATAACTAAAATAAAGAGTGGCCCTCGACAGATGAGGACTCACCAACAGGGACTGATGCTAACTCCAAAAGCTGGCTAGTAGCGGGGCTGAGTCTAAAGATCGGAGCTTGTATCATGAAATGATACAACATAGAGTATGTGGTTAGTACGTGGAATGTACCGAGTATGAAAGGTAAGTAAAATGAATGTTTAAAATACATAAAAGTGCATAAGAGTAGGACAACATGACCATAACATATATATCATAATGTAACATAAGGCTCAAAGTTTCAAAACATTCGTCAATCATTCATAATCATACTCTCGAGAGAATATCTTTATTAAACATGACTTGAGCCAAAATATATAATAATAATCATACATAAATTATGAGGAACAAGGGGAGATTCTTATAACCGACATACTCCATATGAGCACACACGGAGCCCGACTTGTAAACCCCTAGTCGGGAGGGTGTTCGTACCTTACCGAGGGTAGAACCATGAAAGGCGTGATATCACTCATGAAAGCCCCATTTGGGGCAGAAGGGATGGTCTCAAGGGAGGTCCCATCATTACTATGGTGGCATGTAGTTCTAAGATTCGGGGCAAAATCTGAGCCCCGAACCTACTCGGTGTTAAATACTACTCCCAAAACATATATAGTGCTCATAGGTTAATATACATGAGATTCATGGGTTAGTTAAATCATGATAATCATAAGCATTCTTGTAAATACGTGAACTAGCCATGAAGATAAGGCTTGTGAGTCGGTCATAATCATAAATTGTAAATTAGGAGGTTCATGCATACTTGTAAAACATGTATAAACTTAGTAATCATAAATTCACGATGAGCATTTGAGTAAATCCATATCATAGATCATAAATCATGATGGGTTAGAGAACATCAAGATCAAGGCAAAATATAACTCAATTTATCATAAAGCATGCATGATTGGGCATAATTTACTAGAAATTTAAATCAATAAATTTACAATCGAATTAGTTGAAAACTCTGATCATAATTTGTAAAATATGATGTAAAACATGAGAGTCATTAACCCATAGAAAGATCATTAGGATTTCATAAGAATTTGGAATAACACCCCATAAGATTTTCAAATAAAATTTCATGAATTAGAGAGAGATTGGGCATGGGTTTGAACAAATTCACCCATTCATAACCCTAAATACCTGAGAGACTTGGATTATACCACTCCCCTACTTGCCCAAGAGGAATTAAAGAACAATTGATGAAGAACCTTGGGGTTTTATGCTTGATCACCCTCTACATTCTCAAACTTTGCATTGCATGAGTTTTGAATAGGCTAGAATGATTTAACCTTTCTTAATACACCTTGAAAATAGCTTAAAATGAAGTAGGACCCTAGGGTTTAGGAATGACGATACTACCCTTAATAAATTCACAGTAAACAAAACTAACTGCTAGTCCCAACAAGGGATTGGACGAGTCTTCATCCAAGGTCACGAGTTGTGGCATCAGTCGTCGTGTGTACTGTCCATCGTCCTCCATGGGTCCCCACGAGGGACCTAACAAATCATGGTTGGTGACTACGACTCGTGGTCACCTCTCGTGATCTCCACTGTCGAAAAATCACTACCTCTTGACCTATCTTCACCATGACCATCCCAATGAATTGTGGTACATGACCACAACTCGTGGGGTCCAACCGTAGGGTACACTACCACTCACACTTCTCCTTTCAATTTCTCTTGGACACGGCTGACTCAACAAGTCGTGGCGTTTGACCACGACTCGTGGTCATGGACGTGGTGTCTTCATAACACAAATTCTAGAACTTAAGCTAGCTCCTTACCATGAGTCACCTAACGACTCGTGGTTACCCCCACGAGTCACAAAATGACTCGTTCTGTGACCTGATACATATTTTCCAATTTTCTCCATTTAAAGTCTCAGGTCTGATCTTAGGGCTTTCTAGGGCATTACAATAGGGTTATGAATGGGTGAGTTCGTTCATACCCATGCACAATCTCTTTCTAAATCATGAAAAATTCATATGTTGATTCTATGGGGTTTTAACCCAATGCATGAAATTCCTAATTCTCTATATGGATATGATCTAAATATGTTTCTAATATTGAATTATGAATCATGGGAAAATTTTACGTTGTTTTTCATTAAAATCATATTTCAAGCTTTATAAATTAAAATGCCCATTTATAAGAAGTTCATGAAAATTGAGATTTATGATGAATGTTCAAGTATGATGAGATAATATTGATGAAATGCATGTTTTCAAGTTACCCATGTTTACAATCATGTTTTCAAGTGAACTGAGTATTTTCAAGCATGTTAAAGTATCGGGCAATGCCTATATGTTCAAGTATGATTTATGATTTATCGAATTAAGGTTACCACATAGTTTTGGAGTGAAGACTCCCAATTATTTTCATCTTGTGGTATCGTTTGAACTAAAGCTTCTCATATATGATTTCAGATTTGAGATGTATTTAATTATAGAGCTTCATCAATAGACGATGGTGAGCTTCGTTGAAAAACGATGGAGAGAATATGCATGTTTTTGGGAGTAGTGTCTAGCACCGAGTAGGCTACGGGTCGATCACCCTATGCCTCAGAACTACGCGCTAACGTAGGTTATTACATATCATATATATATATATATATACACATACTTGGGGACCTCCCCTGTGAGCTATCCCCTACCCCGATTGGGCCTCGAGCTTGATATTGATATCATGGTATTGTCCTTAGCCCTGGTAAGGCTTTGGAAGACTCTACCCACTTGAATTTGATAGTTGGGGCCACGTAGCTCTATCGTGGTATGTAAGTTATAAGACGAGTCTCCCATTGTGTTCCTCATGATTTCAGTTATGCATATTTATTACTCATGATATATATATATATATATATATGTTCTAAAAGAGGTTTGACCCAATGCTGAGTTTTACTTATGATTATCAGATTTAAGCTTTGGGTCATTTGATTCAGTTATGATGTTATGTTATTGTCACGCCCCAGAACTAGGGTAGGGCGCATCTGACACTCGATTCATGGTCGATCGAGTAGCCGACTATATAACATCTATAAATGTAACACTAAGGCTGACCAAGCCACCTGTCATAACCAACCACGATAAATACTGGGCCAATAATGCCTTGACAATTATAAATATGCAACCTGGAAAGCCGACAAGGATACAATAAAGCTAAACAAAGCAATGAAAAATCAACACGGCTACATAACCCATACTACTATACAAACTAGTCCACATCAGCCTCTACAGAGTAAACAAACTGAAATGCATGGGACAGGGCCCCAGCCTACCCATGCTATACACAAAACTGAAAATAGTCCACACCAGGACATGGCTCTTGGAAGAGAGGAGCATACCAATATTCCGCAGAAATTTGGCTCCTACTACGTTCGATGAACTGAGCCTCGACCTGTACCTGTAGCACGATTCCAGGAAGGATCCCAAGATGAAGGGACGTCAGTATGAATAAAATGTACTGGTATGTAAGGATGAAAACTGTAAACACGTAAGATAAAAATGATAACTAGGCCTGAAATAAGGAGTAGCAACAACCTGAAATTCTGGAAAAAAAAACCTAACAATAACTCATTATTGAAGTATAAATGCAATCATCTAATGCACAATAAAGACTATAACTGAAATTTTTGCAGACAACCGAACATAAAATCTATACAATCTGTCCAGCCAGTGTACCACACCGGGGTAAAAATAAAAATTCCTCCATCCGGTGTACTATACCGGGGTAAAAATAAAAATGTCTCCAGTCGGCGTACCATACTGGGGTAAACTCCATCCAGCCGGTGTACCACACCGGGGTAAAATCAATAAGACCTCTAGTCGGTGTAACACAACGGGGTAATATCAATAAAGATTAGACAAAATCATAAATGGAGCCGATATGGTTTGATACTGGACCAGCTCAATACATACAACATAGGAATGATGAATACTAAGCATGTGGCCTGCATAAGCCTCCTTTGTAATGCATAACTGGAACTGAGTGCATATAACATGCAAAGCTAAAAAAATAGAACTTAAATGCATGTAGTAAAAACTTGTATGAATCATAAGGAACTACGGATAACCTAAGAGTTTCAACAAAATTTGTGGATCGTCTCCACGGGACATTAGAGCTCAAAAACCAGCTAGCTTGTCATTCGGCTTAAGGGAAAGGGATTATGAAATCTCCCCTTGGCCAGACATATTTCATAACATACACATAAGATAAGGGAGAACCATAACCAGGTAATCCTAATTCGGTAAGCTTGTTTACCCTCAATAGCTTGCGACGTCTTTACGTGGCTTAAAATTGTTTACACATCCTCATCTCGGCTCTTTCACCAATTTTAGATAGCAACCAGACCTTTAAACACATTTAACATCACATATGTATACACATGACAAACAGTAAGTACCAGCTAATGATGCCCACACTGAGGGTCTCCAACTTAATGTACAACCACGACAACAATCAACACAATATCACACTTTAGGTATCTCCCTTCAGCTAGGCATAATCTTAACATTTATCCTAAATAAAACATGGGACTTTAAAGCTTAAATGAATCTTAACATACTTCCTCAATACTTTTAAATAGGTTGTTGTCTCATTCGATTCACAACACACAAATCGTACTTAAAAGAACGATAGACGGGGCGCCTTACATACCTCTCTCCAATGAACTTTTCTCTAGCCGATTTCCTATCTCAATGATCAGCCTCCTTAATCCAGTGGTTTTATAGGCCAACAACAAGCTTAATCTATATCAAAAAATGCAGCCAACATGACTAATCAGAGGCAGTAAAAATAGCAACAACAACACATGGCAACATCAACAACATTTAGCCATTTTCTCAACTAATTTTCACTATCTTTTGAGGGAGAAAACAGAGGAAATTTTACTTAGTTTTTCTGTGATTCTACCCCTCAATATGAAGTATATTTCCAACAAAATAAACAGCTAAAAAGCCTAAGGAAAACGATCAAAACTCAGCTAACAAACAGTCCATCGGCAGCTCACTTAGCTGCCAATTTCCAGATTTTCGCTTTGCGATTTGGCAGGTTTAAAAGGGGAGAAATCCTTACATTTTATCCTGATTTCAACACCTACTCAAAGATGGATATATAGGAAGTCAAAATAGATTTGAAACGCAGAAAAACATCTTCAAAACCTTGCCAAAACAAGCTCCAAAACAGCCCCTAACATACTTGGCGACTTATCTTGTGATTTTCTTGAACTCTGCTTGATGTTCCTCCTTATTTTATTTGTCCTAGCTGCTGGAATTGAGAGAGAAATGGAATCCTTAGAAAGCTGGTCAATTTAGATTTAGCTGGAAATGTTTTCTACAAGTGAAAAATCAGATTTTAAGTAAATAGTGCGGTGGAGGCGCTAGGGCGTCATGCCTGCGTCACCGCTCGTGATGGTTCGGTAGAATTCCTATAACTTCTTAATCTGAACTCTGATTGACAAGTGGTTTGATGTTCTGAGAACAAGACTCAAAGACCTTTAATTTGATAAGTTGTGTGGCTTCTAATTCATTATATATTGGGAGATATGGTCATTTAATGTTGACCCTTACTTATGAACTTCACATACTCTTTGGTTTTTTGATCCTACACATTTCCCTTGTCACCTACAACCAATATACAACCCGTACTTTCTCTAGCCTAGCATAAAACATCAAATAATTACCAATAAAAATTTTGGGGTGTTATAGTTATGTTCAAATCATGATTTTAGAAAATTGGGCCTGTTTCTAGATGAGGATCGCATAACGCCTTTCATAGGTGACACTTTCTAGAAGACCCAATCATTAACAACAAACTCTAGCGCTCGACGGTGTACATCTGCATAAGACTTCTGCCTGCTCTGGGCTATCTAAAATCGATATCTAATAAGTTTCACCTTGTCAATAGCTTGCTGCACTAAGTCTGGCCCCGATAACTCTGCCTCACTGAGTTCAAACCAGCCCACTGGTGACCTGCATTTTCGCCCATATAAAGCTTCATATGGAGCCATCTAAATACTTTCCTAGTAGCTATTATTTTACGCGAACTCAATCAAGGAAACATGATCATCCCAGCTTCCACCAAAATCTAAAATACAGGCACGCAACATGTCTTCAAGAGTTTGAATGGTGCCTTCAGCCTGTCCATCTGTCTGAGGATGAAATGCTGTACTGAGGCTTACCTGAGTGCCCAGGCCTTTCTGGAAAGACTTCCAGAAGTTTGCTGTGAACTGAGAACCTCTGTCAAAAATAATGGACAAGGGAACGCCATGTAGGCAAACTATCTCTCGTATATAAAGCCTAGCATAATCCTCTGCAGCATATGTGGTCTTAACAGGAAAGAAGTGAGCTAATTTAGTTCATCTATCAACTATTACCCAGATAGAATCATGCTTCCTGCTTGTTCTAGGCAATCCTGTAATAAAATCCATATTAATCACCTCCCACTTCCACGCTGGAATTTCTATATCCTGCACCAAACCTCCAGGCCTCTGGTGCTCAACCTTTACCTATTGGCAATTGGGACACTGAGTCACAAGACTGGTGATGTCCTTTTTCATGCCATTCCACCAATATAGCTGCCTCAGGTCATGATACATCTTTGTGGAACCTGGGTGTACTGAATGTCGAGAATAATGAGCTTCATTCATAATTTGTTCCCATAGTTCACCCACATTAGGTACACATAAATGGACCTGGTATCTAAGAACTCCATCGGGTCCACAATCAAATAGGCTCTGCTTCTGTTGCGGTATACTGTCTCTTAGTAAAACTAACTCTGCATCATCATATTGTCGTTGCTTAACTTCCGTTACCAAAGACGATTTTGCTGTGTTTTTGACAATAACACCCCCATCTTCGGCATCCAGTAACCGAATTTTTAAGTCAGCCAGCTGTCGTAGAGCCTTCATAATTTCAATCCTGTCGACCTGAATATGACTCAACCTACCCATAGACATGCGAGTTAGCGCATCAGCTACAACATTTTCCTTGCCCAGATGATACAGAATGCTAACGTCATAATCTTTCAGCAATTCTAACAACCTTCTCTGGCGTAAATTCAACTCCTTCTGTTGAAACAAATACTGGAGGCTCTTATGATCCGTGAAGATATCAACATGTACTCTGTATAAGTAATGGCACCAAATCTTCAATGCAAGTACCACTGCGACCAACTCAAGATCATGGGTAGGATAATTTTGCTCGTGCTTCCTCAACTGTCTAGATGCATAAGAAATGACCTTTCCGTGTTGCATCAGAACACAACCTAGCCCAACTCTCGAAGCATCACAATAGACCACATAACCCTCGACACCCTCTGGAAGAGTCAGGTCAGGTGCTGAAGTAAACCTATCCTTCAATTCCTGAAAACTTCGCTCACATGCCTTTGTCCACTGAAACTTAGCTGCTTTATGAGTCAACTTTGTCAATGGTGCAGCGATAGTAGAGAAACCTTCCACAAATCGGCGATAATAACCTGCTAACCCCAGAAAGCTGCGAACCTCTTTAGGATTCAAGGGTCTGGGCCAAGTCTTTACTGCCTCTATCTTCAAACTATCCACTCTTATACCTTCAGCTATAATTACATGACCAAGGAAAGCCACAGATGTTAGCCAAAACTCACATTTAGAAAATTTAGCATATAACTTGTGCTCCTGTAGAGTCTGTAATACTGCTCTCAAATGACTTGCATGCTCGGCCTCAGATCGCGAGTAAATCAGAATATCATCAATGAAGACGATCACAAATACATCAAGAAAAGGCCTAAACACCCGATTCATCAGGTCCATAAAAGCTGCTGGGGAATTAGTAAGACGAAATGACATCACTAAGAACTCTAATTGCCATATCTAGTCCTGAAGGCAGTCTTGGGGATATCAACTTCCCTAACCCGTAACTGATGGTACCCGGATCTCAAATCAATCTTTGAGAAGCATCTGGAACCCTGTAACTGGTCAAATAGGTCATCAATCCTGGGAAGTGGGTACTTATTCTTAATCGCAACCTTATTTGCTACCTATAGTCGATACACATTCTTAACGACTCGTCTTTCTTTCGCACAAAGAGCACTGGTGCACCCCAAGGCGATACACTAGGTCGAATGAATCCCTTCTTGAGCAGATCTCTCAGCTGCTCCTTTCCCTTAGCTCTGCTGGAGCCATTCTGTAAGGAAGGATCGATATAGGCTGAGTACCTGGAAGTATATCAATAGAAAAATCTATCTCCCTTTCAGGAGGAATTCAAGGAAAATCCTCTAGGAAGACCTTAGGGAACTCATTTACAATTGGAATTGACTGGAGAGTCGTAGGCTCACATTCCAAGTTTCTTACCTGAACCAAGTGAGAAATACAACCCTTAGATATCAACTTCTGAGCCTTAAGGTATGAAATAAACTTACCTTTAGGCATAGCGGCATCACCTTGCCATTCTCGGACTGGCTTACCAGGAAAATTGAATCTAACAACCTTCGCTCTGCAATCAACATTAGCATAACATGCCGCCAACAAATACATACCCAAAATTAAATCAAAATCAACCATTTAAAGATCAACTAGATCAGCTAAGGTTGATCTATCACATACCAATACTATGCCGTTTCGGTAAACTCGTCTAGCTAACACAGATTCGCCAATTGGCATAGAAACAGCAAATGTATAGATAATAACTTAGGGACTGTCTCAAACTGACTCGCAACCAATGGTGTGACATAAGAGAGTGTAGAACCAGGATCAAGTAAGACATATACTGAATGAGAATAAATAATCAAAGTACCTGTAACAACATCAGGTGAGGCCTCCTAGTGCTGTCGACAACCCAAAGCATAAAATCAATTCTAGGTTGCCCCAGAACTAGAAGCCTCTCTCCCTCTTCCTCTGCCATATCCTAATCGCGCCTGATCCGCCTCGAACCTATCTGAACAATCCCTTTTAAAGTGCCCTGACTTCCCACAATGATAACATACATTCTGCCCCTGACGACATTGACCTGAATGAGATTTCCCATAATGGGGACAAGGCAGCAATGGTGGTCGCCTCTGCCCCGCCCACTCCTGTTGTCGAGAGCTAGATGGAGCTAGGCCTTGGTCCCTTCTCTGTCCCTGAAACTGAGGTGGGGCACTCCCTATTGGCCTAACTGACTGCCTGGATAACTAAGCCCCTGGATCACCCTGTGGCCCTCTGTAAGGACCCACAGTCCTAGCTCTCTTCCATTGCTCATGCTGTCTCCGATTATCCCATGAACCAAATCCTCTGCCCTCTGGATGAAACCTTGAATTTGTGAAATGTTCATGTGCTCCTGAGTAAATACCCCCAAGCACTCTCGAGCTATATGAAGCCCAAACCCTAACACAAATTGATGAACTCTATCCTCCATCGTCTAAACCATGTGAAGAGCATACCTAGAAAGAGAATTAAACCAAAGACAATACTCACGCACACTCATACTTCCTTGCTCTAGGTGCAAAAATTGCTCATCTCGAGCCTATCGAAGCTCCCGAGGTAGATAGTGGTGCATAAAGGCCTCGGAGAACTCTTCCCACTCAGCTGGTGGTGCATCGGCTCCTCTGGATTGAGCCCAAGACTCATACCACAATATTGCCACATCAAGTAGTCTGAAGGTCGCCAACTCTACTACCTCAGTCATTGTACCTCGCATCACCTTTAACACCTTATAAGTCTGATCGATAAAGTACTAAGGATCCTCGCTCGCGTCTGATTTGGTGAATATAGGAGGGCTCAAACTCAAGAACTCGCGGGCCCTGGAACTCTCAATTATCTGGCCTCTATGTCTCTCCATCGCCTCCAACCGTCGCTCTTGACCTGCGACTATACGAGTCATCAGCTGAACAACTCCCTCAAGACCCTGTCCTTCCGGAAAAGTTGGAGGTACCATAGGCGTGGGAGGGTCTGCCACTCTACTACCCTCAAGTACTACTTGTGCGGGAGAAGTTGGAGGTCTATCTACCATTGCTCTGGCCGGTGCGGAAGGAACTGTAATACCTGGGGCAGGAGATTCACTCTAAGCCTCTGACCTGTCTCTCTAATCCACTGGAGGGAGACTAGTACCCTCCCCAATGGCTGTGCCAATCAACCTTGTAGTCATCTTCCTTGTCACAAGCATACTTTGAGACAATAACACGATTTAGATATCACAGTACTTATGAGCTCGACCTATAGCACGAACTATTAGTAAAAGAACTGAAACAATTCCTAAATGTCCTGTAGCCTCCTGATTGTAAGTATGGTGCACCACATACCCATAAGCAAGACTCTACTAGACACGGCTCTGTGGACTCCCTAGGACACGACTTCCCTCTAATACCAAGTCTGTCACGCCCTAGAACTAGGGTAGGGCACAACTGGCACTCGATTCATGGTCGATCAAGAAGACGGCTATATAACATCTATAAATGTAACACTAAGGCTGACCAAGCCACCTGCCACAACCAACCAGGACAAATAATGGGCCAATAAGGCCTTGACAATTATAAATATGCAACCTGGAAAGCCGACAAGGCTACAATAAAGCTAAGCAAAGCAATGAAAAATCAATACGACAACATAACCCATACTACTATACAAACTAGTCCACATCAGGCTCTACAAAGTAAACAAACTGAATGCACGGGACAGGGCCCCGGCCTACGCATGCTGTACACAAAACTGAAAATAGTCCACACCAGGACATGGCTCCTGGAAGAGAGGAGCATACCACTATTCTGCAGAAATGTGGCTCCTACTATGTTCGATGATCTGAGCCTCGACCTGTACCTGTAGCACGATTGCAAGAAAGATCCCAAGATGAAGGGACGTCAGTACGAATAAAATGTACTAGTATGTAAGGATGAAAACTGTAAACATGTAAGATAAAAATGATAACTAGGCCTGAAATAAGGAGTAGTAACAACCTGAAATTCTGAAAATAGAAACCTAACAATAACTCATTGTTGAAGTGTAAATGCAACCATCTAATGCACATAAAGACTATAAATGAAATGTCAGTAGACAACCGACCATAAAATCTATACAATCTGTCCAGCCAGTGTACCACACCGGGGTAAAAATAAAAATGCCTCCAGCCGGTGTACTATACCGGGGTAAAAATAAAAATGCTCTAGCCGGCATACCATACCGGGGTAAACTCCATCTAGTCGGTGTACCACACCGGGGTAAAATCAATAAGACCTCCAGCCGGTGTAACACACAGGGGAAAATCAATAAAGCTTAGAAAAAATGATAAATGGAGCTGATATGGCTTAATACTAGACCAGCTCAATACATACAACATGGAAATGATGAATACTAAACATGTGGCCTGCATAAGCCTCCTTTGTAATGCATAGCTGGAACTTAGTACATATAACATGCAAAGCTAAGAAAATAGAACTTAAATGCATGTAGTAAAAACTTTTATGAATCATAAGGAACTACGGATAACCTAAGAGTTTCAAAAAAATTTGTGGATCATCTCCACAGGACATTAGAGCTCAGAAACCCGCTAGCTTGTTGTTCGGCTTAAGGGAAAGGGATTATGAAATATCCCCTAGGAATGACATATTTCATAACATAAACATAATATAAGGGACAACCATAACCAGGTAATCCTAATTCGGTAAGCTCGTTTACCCTCAATAGCTTGCGACGTCTTTACGTGGCTTAAAATCGTTTACACGTCCTCATCTCGTCTCTTTCACCAATTTCAGATAGCAACCAGACCTTTAAACACATTTAACATCACATATCTATACACATGACATACAGTAAGGACCAGCTAACAATGCCCACACTGAGGGGTCTCCAACTCAATGTACAACTACGACAACAATCAACACAATATCACACTTTAGGTATCTCCCTTCGGCTAGGCATAATCTTAACATTTATCCTCAATAAAACATGGGACTTTAAAGATTAAATGAATCTTAACATACTTCCTCAATAATTTTAAATAGGTTGTTGTCTCATTCGATTCAAAACACACAAATCATGCTTAAAAGAACGATAGACGGGGCGCCTTACATACCTCTCTCCGATGAACTTTTCTCTAGCCGATTTCTTATCTCAATGATCAGCCTTCAACCTCCTTAATCCAGTGGTTTTATAGGACAACAACAAGCTTAATCTATATCAAAAAAATGCATCCAACATAACTAATCAGCGGTAGTCAAAATAGCAACAACAACACACGGCAACATCAACAACATTTAGCCATTTTCTCAACTAATTTTCACTAACTTTTGAGGGAGAAAATAGAGGAAAGTTTGTGTTAGTTTTTCTGTGATTCTACCCCTAAATATGAAGTATAATTCCAGCAAAATAAACAGCAAAAAAGCCTAAGGAAAATGAGCAAAACTCAGCTAACAAACAGTCCATCGGCAGCTCACTTAGCTGCCAATTTCCAGATTTTCGCTTTGCGATTTGGGAGGTTTAAAAGGGGCAAAATCATTACCTGTTATTCTGATTTCAACACCTATTCAAAGATGGATATATACGCAGTCAAAATAGACTTTGAAACGCAGAAAAACTTCTTCAAAACCTTGCCAAAACGAGCTCCAAAACAGCCCCTAACATACTTGGCAAGGTAATCTCAACTTATCTTGTGATTTTCTTGAACTTTGCTTGATGTTCCTCGGTAGGTGTGATCCGCTGCATCTGTAGCCTCAGCCTGGCTACCTGTCTCTCTGCCCTCCATAGGCTTAGCTGCGAACTCAGCGAACTGTGCTGCATCAGTCTGCATTCCGCAGCCAAAAGCCTTTGCTAATACTGTCTTTCCCATGGATGCAGCTACCTGAGTCCTCGCCCTCAATACCGGGTTTGTATCATCTCGAATCAACCCGATATCGGTAATCTTCTTGACCACCATTCTCTGGTCCACTGATGGCAATAACGGTACCTTTGACTCCTGATAGAGTCTATCAATAAAACATGGAAACGGAATGGTGGTGTCGTGATTGATTGCCCGCTCTCGAATCTCCTCTGTAATATATCGCGTGAAGTTGATGGCATACCCCTCCATTATGCTAGCTACCAGAGCAGCTCTGTCAGGTTAAAGTATATTGCTATTGCTGGTTGGCACCAGCCTATGCCGCACAAGTGACCACCAAAACTTTGCCTGAAAATTCAAAGGGACCTTTTTTATCTGCGACTCTATACCATGCTAATCCTCTCTTTTCCGCTTTCTAAGGAATGTCAAGCCTGTCTGTTTACGAATCCCCTGTTCATGAATTGGATGTGTGATGGGTCCAACAGTGGACCTCGTGTAGTAATAATCTTGGACAACCAAGTGTACTGCTGAATGCGCTCCTGGCTATTCAATTTCTTTCTTCTGACCTTCTTCAGCTCAGATAGCCTGTGATCAAATTCTATTGTGTTTAACGAAGCCTGATAATCTGGACCGTACAGCATTCTGGAGATCGTCCGCTCAGAAATGTCAACTGGATTCTATCTCACTAGCACCAGAGTCCTATGCAGGCCTCTTCTTCCAATCCTGGCCCCCCAGTGCCGACCTCTACACGGTGGCTACATAGAACTCTCGAACTAAACATGGGCTATAGCTACCAGAAGGCTCGGTCAACCACCCAAACTTGTATTTATCAAAAACTGCCTGTAGCCCTAGGAGATCTTTAAGCCTTGTGGTTACTAGACTTGGCTCCTCATATATGCTCCTCTTCAGATTTCCTTTTTCATTAGGAGCAATATCTTGATTGTATATAGCCCGCATGCCATGGACACACCATCTCCGTATATTTCTCAGTTGCTCATTTGATGTGTCCGAGGTCTCCGTCAGCTCATTATTAGAATCCCCTCGCTGGGCATGCGATTCATCAACTCTCTCAGTGTTTTTCCCAGCTGTGGGAGCCTCAGAAACATGTGCAACAACAACCTTAGCATTCTCATCAGTGCGGTTGGGCGGATCTCTTGCAAGTGGAGTGGGAGTATCAATCAGGGCTATCGGATTTAAACTTTGTTGATCCCTAGCCCTGGTAGATCTCCTTACTAGATGCTCCTCCACTACTTCATATTCCTCCTCAGAATCACTCGACTCTTCATAGGATGATGGATCATCATGTAGTCTACGGTATGAGGGTTGACTGCGCTCAGGTGCTTGCTTCTTTGTTGGACCCTTCTTTGTTGTACCTCTGGGAGCCATTGTACGTGTGGAGACAATGTTAGTGTGCAAGATGAGATGAAAATAGAAAATATTTCTGGGCTAGTGCCCAGTGGTCCTGATGGGTGACTAAACGAGTCGTTGCCACTCGTGAGATCACTTGTCGTCTCAGATTGGCCTTTCTTCAAGTTGGTCCAATGTACTTGACAACTGGTCCCAACGAGTCGTTATCTAAGGCAACGAGTCGTTAGGTTATTCGTTAGGTACACTGCCTCATTAGTTTAATTTTCCCACTCAAGACGAGCTACATAATGAGTCATTTGGTGATCCAACGACTCGTGATGTGGCTCGTGCCCAAGAGTTCCTGTTCATCTTCCTTCTCTTTCCAGTTTCAATCCAACAAACACAAAACTCAATTTAAGATCAACCCAAGTGAATATACAATCGAAAATCATTATTTAACTCTTCCTAGGGTTTATATACATCACGAGGCACATATAAACACCATATTAATCGAACTAAATTCAAGCTCATTCACACATGGGTCTTCGAAATTTCTTGATTAGTTGCAGTGATATTCAGATTTCAATGGGGAAAGAGTACTCACAATATGCTTTGAACAATGAAGGAGTGCAATCGTGTGTGCTTGAGTGATCGGGCGTGCAAGGTTGATGGTCATTGTCGTGGAGTTTTAGTGAAGAAGAAGAAGAAGAGAAGAGGGAAATTTGAATGGAGGGATACTGGTGTGATTTTGGAAAAGGGAAAGAATTGGATTTTTAATTGATATAACTTAAAAGCACCTTGATTCCACTCCCGGGTCGGGTCGAATAGTAAATAAATTAAATACCTGACAACTAACTGCACGAGTCGTTCAGTACTGAGACGACTCGTTTTGACCCTTCATTCTTTTTCTTGAGTTCAATAACTTACCTGGGACCTGACAAGTCACGTAACGACTCATGGTGTTACCCAACGAGTCGTTGCCTGAGTCGTGGTCCTTGGCCTAATGTAGCTTCAAGACGAGCCACTTAACGACTTATTTGGTCTCCCAATGATTCGTTAAGTGCGTAGTTGTCAACCTTTTCCATTTAATTCAGACTTTGCTCTAGTGTACATGATGGGGGACCCAATGATTCGTTCATTAGAGAAATGACTCATGAAGTCACCCGTTGCTCCCCTGTTTTCTGCAGTTCTCTTCACGACTTTACTGAACTAGCCGCCAAGTCAGACGATGACTCATTCTGTGATTTTTCTGCACCATAACTGAAGTTCCAGTTTTTGGTTCCAACTTCAGATTTTCCATCTTGGTGCACCCATAAACAAACGTTAACACTAACTTTTTCTTACATCTACAACTTGGGTTGCCTCCCAAGAAGCGCTTGATTTAACGTCGTGGCACGACATGGGTGTTTTGTCAACTCAGACTTCACCAAAGCACCTCCATGGATTGCATCCCATGCAGTGCCTGATTTAACGTCACGGCACGACGCAAGTCTCTTGACTACTCAGAATTCGTCAAGTGACTCTTCTCCATCCTCTAAAGTTGAAATTATGTTGAATTCCTTAGGCTATTTTCATGGTTCGGCTAATGTTGAAGGTGACCTCTTTTTTGTTCAACCTGAATTTCAACTGGCCTGCCTCCACATCTACTAGGGCCCCACCTGTTGCAAGGAATGGTTGTCCCAAAATAATGGGGACCTCAGAATCAACTTCGCAGTCCAAAATCACGAAGTCTGCTGGGAATATGAATTTCTCCACTTTGACCAGTACATCAAACAAAATCCCCACCGGCTTTTTAACCGTTCTATCAGACATCAGTAGCCACATCGAAGTTGTTGTGGGGGTTCCCAAGCCTAACTTTTTAAACACTGCTAGCGGCATCAGATATATGATAGCTCCTAAGTCACAAAGCGCCCTTGAAAACTCAACCTCCCCAATGGTGCAAGGTATAGCAAACACACCTGGGTCTTCCTTCTTCTATGCTAGGACACTGGAAGTGATGGCACCACAGTGGTGCAGATTATCGGTAGGTTTCAAACTCATAGTCCTTTATCTGGTGATGAGGTACTTCATGAATTTGGCATATTCGGGCATTTTCTCAAGTGCCTCCACCAATGGGATATTCACCGATAGTTTCTTAAGCATAGAGATAAACTTTCGATACTTCCCATCTTCAGCTTTCTTTTTCAAGCACTATGGATAAGGAGGAGGAGGTCTAGGGATTGCTGTCAGTTTTTGTTGTGCCTCCTTCTCCTTCTCATGGTCATCTCCTTCCTCCTTTGCACTACCTGGCATAGTTTGCACATCTGCATCCCCAACCAAAGTTGGGTTTTCGAAATCAGCCACACCATTCTCATTTATCAACATGGGTTTGTCTGACTCCTTAACTACAACTAGCCTCGGGGGATCAACTGTGGCCTTCCCACTCTTGGTAGTGACAACTATGCAGTGACTGTCATTTTTTGAATTTTGCACAGTACTATTAGGAAGTGTGCCTTTTTGCCTCTGATTCATTGCAACAGACATTTGACTCATCTGCTGCTCAATCTGCCTGATTGCCACGGCATGAGACTCCACTTTTTGATTTAAACTGGAAATATCAGCCAGGAGTTCCTTAAAGTGGCTATCTTTTGTCTCCATCTGCTTGAGCACTTTGTATTGCATATCTTCAACCCTTCAACCACTGGACTCTGGCTCACGGTTTCTCGATGGAACATACAGACCTCCTCTATCATTTTTGAACTCTTCGCGCTTCTTCCAGTCCCCATTGTCTCTGTATTGGCCCTGATTGTAATTATTATCCTTATAGAAGTTCCAACCTTGGTTCCCTTTACCTTGATGCCAACAGTCTTCGTTAGACCCCCGGCTATTGGTCCAAAAACTCACCCTCTAATCATTCAAATAATTGACCTCTTCTTCAGACTCAGACTCGCAACCATCATGGCCCTAAGAACCTACAACATTCACCTTTTTTGCTTAGACTCCCATCAGTGCTTGGAAAGCAACCCCATGGTAATCTTTATCTCTGTTATATCCTAATCACGCTCTTCATACCTTCTTCTTTGTTCATAAAACATACTAACCGCATAAGAACTAGCCGGAACCTCCGACTCCCTAGTATGCCAAGCTCGGTCGGTTTTGGTGATCCTGTCTAGAAGCTCCGCAGCCTCTGTATAGGTGTGACTCATAAAAGTTCCTCCAGAGATGGTATCATCCACCTCCTCGGTGTTGCATTCAAAGACCTATAAAAGATCTCCAATAATGTATCATCCGGAATTCTGTGATTTGGCACCTTCTTAAACTTTTTGTTAAAACATAGCCAGGTCTCATGGAGTGCCTCAGAATTTAGCTGTCTGAAGTTATAAATCTCATCCTTGAACGACAATGCTTTGGACGGAGGGAAGAACCTTTCAAGAAAAGCTCTCTTAAGCTCTCCTCAAGTAGTGATGGAATCATTTGGCAACTCAGCCATCCACATAGTTGCCTCACTCCCTAGGGAGAATGGAAATAACCTCAGTCTGATAGCATCCTAGCTCACCCCTGGTTTCTTGTATGCCTTACATATTCCCACAAAATTTGTCAGGTGAGCGTGGGCATCATCAAATGCGTGACCCACAAATATTCCTTTCATATTAAGCAGTTGGATCATCGCACTGGTAATGTCAAACCTTTCCCCAGCAAAATAAGGAGGGACTATAACTCCAGTGGCACCAACTTCATCTATATCCGCATCATATTCTTCATTAAAATATCAGTTTCGCTGGTGTTCTGGACCTCTGGGTCGTCTAGCTCGTTCAGCTTCTGCAGCTAGATGTTGCTCTTAAGTAACTCTGGCTAACTCACAATCTCTATCTCGAGCTTGCTCTTCGGCCAACATTCTTGTTGTGGCTTGGTCCACATTTTCTTGCTCTTGTATGTTGGCCATCCTTCACAGGTTTCTTAACGTTAGCTCAAGTTCGTGATCAATTGGAACCAGGGGATTTCCTTGGCTTCTAGTATCGGGCTTGCACAAACCTAAGCACCCAAAACAAAAAAGAAAAAGTAAAAAAAGAAATATGAACCAATAGCAAAGTTAACACAATTAACAAAAGCCTTAGCCGTATTCCCCGAAAATGGCGCAAAAATTTGATGTCACCCAAATTACACCTCACAATTGAGATATAAGCGGTCGATTGTAAAATATAGAACCCAACAAAGGTTGAGGTCGATCCCTCAGGGAATATGGTAAGAACTTAAGTTAATTCGAACAACTATTACTATTGATTTACTTATTTCCAAAGGGGGAAAATATAGAATAATAAGCAAAATAAAATTACTGAATGTTGAAATCAAATTTAGTCTATATTCAATTAACGATTTGATTGGGATTTTCATAACCACAAGGCTTTTACACTAGTGATCCATTCCGGTGTTTAACATGCAATATTGGTATGTTAGGTTCACCTAAATGGTTGGTCCCCTATCTACATGATTTTCAACACGTAACTTGATCTGTATACGGGTGTTCTTTAGTTCACCCTTACCCTTAATATCGGATTAGCTATCCCTGGACAAGTTCAAGCTATTATATGAGGGTTGATAGCCTCAAATCTCCGTTGTTAATCCCTTGTCCATTCTTTACCTCGTTGGCCCAGTAAGTAAGAATAAGGAAAGTCCTAACGTTTGCAACCGTCATGAATCAATCATGTTATACCCCGTAAGATTTCCGACACCTAGATGGCCTATTCGCACGGTTGTTAAGCATATTTGAAATCCATACGTGCTAGAGAAAGTCCCGGGAAAGGATCGGACGGATAACCTGTCGAACCATCACGGGAGGAGCCGAGACAGAGCCCTCCGCGATGGCAACGTGTCACAGAGGTGGAGCCTCCGCGTTGGCTCTGTGACACGTTGGGCCTGTCCAGGCCCAAGTATATAAAGTCCCCCACTTCGGTTTGTGAGGTTATATTTCTTATTTAATTTCCAGAAAACGCAGACAAACAGAGAGAGACGAAAAGGGGTAATATATTATCATTCGATTACGCTGTCAAACGTAGTCCAAACTCAAATTAACCTTAGGTACCAAAGTATTTAGCAGCAGGGAGCATTCCTACGGATTTAGTTTCGCGAAATTCGGCCGACAAATCGTCGAGCTACCGGACTAGGGTAAGTGGAATTGCTCCAAACTAGTATCTATGTGTTCCTAGCTGTGAAGTGAATACTTCTCCCTTCTGGACTTCTGGAAAATAGCAAGTTTTCGACCGTCTTTCGATAGGCCTAAGTTTAGGCTATATTTATATCGAAAGTGATGTCGTCCTTCAGAATGTAGTTGTATTTAGTACTGATTGATGTATATATGAATGCAGTTGGGAGAAATAGCTGGAATGCTGACCGAGCTACGCCGGTTAGTCGGGAATCAGAAGCGAAGGTATGTAAAGCTAGTTTCCTCGGCAAGTCAGTAGTTTCGGAGTAGTAAGATAGTTCAAAGGCCAGTAGAATGTTTCAGAAGTTGTGTGTTATGTTTAGTATGAATATCAGTACGATATTGGAAGCATCATGTTATGTATAGAGTGAAACTTGCTAGCATGATATGAATTCTAATATAAAGTGTTAGGACCTGTACAGTATGCCCAGTATGTGATCTAGTAAAGAATGTTAGGATATTATCGTATTCAGTTGAAACTTAGTAAAGCAAGATAAGTATTTGTAAGATATATCAGAAGTAGAATGGTAAATTAAAATGAAGTTTAGGAAGAATGTTAGAAATAGTAAACCATGTTACTATGAGACTCAGTTTTACAGCATGATTTCTAGCAGAAAGACTATATCTTGTTCAACATTAGACTCAGCACAGTATGACAGCATGATTATATATATATATACCATTATCAGTCTCAGCATGTATTAAATACATACATATCACTATCACTAGACAGCATATAGTATGTACAAACACATTATCATCACTAGCTTCAGCATGCGGTATACGCAGTTAGTATTACTAGTTGAGACCACTGTATTGTCTTGGGATGTTTTACTAGCATTCATGACCACCCCAGGGTTAATAGTTGTATCGACTCGTCCGCCAGAGAACGAGGATACGTCGCTCTACGGAGTGGCATGCCGTCCCACAGGGGACGAAGATGGGATGCCAGTTTCCACATATTGTGCCTTGGTCGGCCTTTATACACCCCCGTCGAGCGGGTACGCCTGGGGTGTTGATTCAGGAGTCCTCCGGACTCAGGTACAGTTATAGTCAGGGGCTCAGCGAGCCCAAGTGCATACCCAGGGGTTCGGCAGGATGCTTATAGTTATTATAGGAGATGGGACGATCGGGGTAGGGGTATAGATTGCATGTTGATTGTACCTCCCGGCTTATGGGGGCTGGGTAAGATTTGTGTGTGCTATGCTATGTTATGTTATGTTATGCCATGTTACACTATATACGAATAGATCAACAATAGAGCGATACATCTCTAGGTATGACTCCTACTCCTTCCAGCATAGTTGAGAGTAGGCTTAGCTTTACATTTTCAGTCAGTTTAGTCTTTTCCTTTCTGTTTCAGTTCCTTCAGTTGTATTGTTGTTTTCAGATATCTTTCAATTGTTGTTTTACATACTCAGTAGAAGCGGTACTGACGCCCGTTTGGGGTGCTGCATTACTTGCCTGTAGGTACTCATAGACGAGGAGGCGATCCCTCGTAATCCTAGCCAGCGCAGAGTCATCAGCTCCTGTCATCCGGAGCTTGATATTTCAGAGGTTTATATCATTTCCTTTTGTTGTACAGTACGGGTAGGTCGGGGCCCTATCCCGACCATCTTATCAGTATTCTTAGAGGCTTGCAGTCTGTATATATTTCCCTGTGGTCAGTGAGCCGATCGTGTGAGGCCGTGCAGTTTGTTATAGTTGTTTAGCATTTTAGTTTATGTTGGCCGTGTGAGGCCTTATCCAGTCAGTAGTGGTGACCTTGCCGGTCATGTAGTTATTCAGTATTCCATTGTTGAGTTACAGATAACTAGACAGCATGGTGTCCTTGTCGGCCCGCATAGGCTCCCTTATATTGATATGTTTCTGGTTAGCTGTTATTACAGGTACAGGTGGCTATAGGCCCAGTTGGCCGGAGGCTGTGTTTACAGCCGTTATATAGCCCTTTGTTTCCAGAAATCTGAGTTAGAGCCAGCCAGGCACTAGATGTGCTCAGGCTCAGTAGTCTAGCAGTTCAGGTCCTAGTAGGGCACCAAGTGCCAGTCGCACCCCCCAAGGCGGGGCGTGACAAACTTGGTATCAGAGCAGGTCGTGTCCCAGGGAGTCTGCAAGCCGTGCTAAGTAGAGTCTTGTCTATGGATGTGTTGTGCACCACATACTATAGGCAGGAGGCTGCGAGGCATGATAGGATGGTTACTCTTCTTTCATACTCAGTCGTGCCATAGCACAGTACAGTATAGGGTTGGTCCTTTTAAAACTTATCATATTCTTTGAATACAGATACAAGTCAGACCAGTGAAATCCTATCCCAGGCAGAAGATCAGATATAGCAACAGGAGAGAACATCAGCCAGTTACAAGGTAACTACAGCAGTAGGAGGAGGTAACAAGGACCTCCCAATGTTATCTTTTTATTGGTACCATCCCCAGTATATTTCGATAACTTCAGAATAGGAAGTCATAAGCATAACGTATAAATGAGTCGATTTATTTGTTAGATATATATATAAGATCTGATTAAGATAGTAGACAATATTAGATTATCAGATAAGTGTGAGAAAGAGAGGGAAATGTAGGATTCCCACCTCCATTCTTTCAGGTGTGGTACAGTTCCATGTCTTCGTTTCGTTGCAGTAAGAAAAAGTCATTCCTACCCCTTAGTTTTGATCCTAGTGTAGCAAAGGGCATAAGGATTGAGACGATGTTGCCCAAAGCAGGCAGTAAGTGAAAGGTGGATTGGTTGATTCCAGAAAGTGTTAGAAAGAGTGAGGAGCCCTTATGAATATGTAGGTTCTGCAGACCCTCATGGTAATAAGTCAAAGAGCAAGTAAGACTACTAGCTTACTCGAAGTGGGTGTAGGAGATCCGTCAATGATGGATTCCCAGTAAGAGTCAAGTTCAATTCAGGAAAGGGTTGAATCCATCGTGGCATGCTAACGACGGTAGGGTATGTCTGCAAGATAATAGTTATAATCTTAGCTGTGATATCAAAAGACAGGGAGATTATATGAATAAGATGGGTCCGACTGCAAGTCAGAAGAAGTATAGGTTGGAACTTGACTGGCAACCTTATTGACAGTGTAAGGCAGGTACCTTGAACCCCATAGCCCAGTTTAAGGAAGATGAAGGTGAAGAGCATGAATACTAGATTTTGAGGGGAAATCAGAATCACCTCTAGATTGATAGAACATCGCGTATTAAGGACTAAACCTTAAACGAACAACTAAGAGACAGTAAGGTTGTAGTTTAGAATGTTGCAGTATGTCCGCCCAAGGAGAAGGTAAGAGGGTACCGAACCAGAGACTCCAATCTAGCCACCGAAGGTAAGAGGGTACCGAACTAGAGACTCCAATCTAGCGTGGCCCAGAGACAAGGTCCAACAGATAGTCACGGGCCTTAATATAATGCCAAGTAAGGCCACAAGGTTCGGATGTTGACCCCACATTGTAAGAGTGGCGAAATTTCAAATAGTAGATCATAGCTAAACTGCATGTGTGTGTTGCTTCCAGAATGGGATGAAAAAAAAATCCCATAAAAAAAATGATACGAGAGGATATGAGATATCATTAGACCGTAGAAGCGGTATATCATGTGCAGTATGAAAATCAGTAAAGCATGTTAGAGATTACGTATCACCACAAAATTCAGTATGTATTGTACATAGTTATTGATATATGTATATCTACAGATGATATATATGATGTAAGTAGTTGGCAATGGGGGTTACAGTCACACAGATTTTGGTTAGCTGCTAGGAAATATATATAGATCGTACTGCAGGACCCCTCACCAAAAGAGAGGGGGCATGTTAAGTGGTCGTACATTGTTTTCCCAGCCTTGTAAATGAGAGTCGGCCTTAGTCAACCTAGCAGCTATTATGCGGAACACCCCGCAAGTCAGCCGACCGTCTTAGTCAGACAAACCTGTGGGTACCCCAAGAAAGAGTCCATATCAGTAGTCAGTGACGGACTAGTACTTCAGTTGGTTCTCATAAGGTATTCAGATACAGAGCCTTAACAAAAGGCCAGTCTTTACAGAATGGCTCATAAGACCGAGAATTTCCAAGAACAGTAATATAAATCCAAGGGGGTACGAATAAGGCATAAGAAGTTGGCAGTGCTCTGCTAGCACAGTGTTTACTAAGACAAGGAGATCGGTAGGTTCCCTATGAAGATCCAGGGACGGGTCGCCTGAGAGTAGGTTGGACTAAGCACAACACCACAATTATTCAATTAGGAGGACGAAACAGTTAGTTGTCCACAACACCACAGTTATGCATGAGCTACAGATGTCCGAGTAGGACATGTAGAGCGTCGTTAGACTACTGCAGCATTCGGATCATTTAACCCAGCTATTTAGTTAGTCAAGGTTATTCAGCCAGACTATTAGAGATCATGATCATTGTCAGGATCCTCTGATCAGATACGGGCACATGGTGTGCAGATAGTCGTTCAGGTTATCTCAGTAACAAGTAGACTTAGCATGCGGCTAGAAGGCCAGAAAAGCTCTAGTTATACCGGTAGATTACTTGTCAGTTTCTCCGGTATAATAAACCAGTATGACCATCAGTTATATGTCAATTTTTCTAAATGTGAATTTTGGATGAGTTCAGTAGCCTTTTTGGTCACAATGTGTCGGAGGCTGGTGTACAGGTAGATACACAGAAAATTGAAGCAGTAAAGACATAGCCCAGACCTACCACTCCGATCGAAGTACGCAATCCCTGCAGTTAGCCGGGTACTACAGAGGGTTTGTGGAAGGATTTTCCACCTTAGCAGCACCTCTGACTAAATTGACACAGAAGGCAACAAAGTTCCAGCAGACTGAGGCGTGTGAGCAGAACTTCCAGTAGTTAAAAGACAGGTTAACATCAGCCCCAGTGTTAGTATCGCCAGAAGGTACAGAAGGTTGACGCAGCATGGTAAAGTAATAGCTTATGCTTTCAGGCAGTTGAAGAAACATGAAAGGAATTATCTTACCCATGACCTGGAGTTAGCTGCAGTAGTTTATGCCTTAAAGAGTGAATATTTTGTATCACCCAGGAAGGGCTAATGTGGTAGCAGATGCCCTTAGCCGTAAATCTATGGGGAGTTGGCATACTTGCAGCCTGAACAGCGAGAATTGGCTCGAGAATTACACTAGTTAGCAGGCTTAGCCGTTCACATAGCAGAAATAAAGGACAACAGAGCGGTAATACAGAATGTCGCAGTGTTGTCTTTAGTGGTGGAAGTAAAGGAACGGCAGTATGAAGACCCTAGTCGGGTTCAACTTGAACACAAGGTTCATCAAGGAGAGGTGACATATTTTCAGATAACCGGGGATGAAGTGTTGCGATGTAAAGGCCGCATTTGTGTTCCACATATTTTGGGGCTTCGCCAGCAGATTATGAGTGAGGCACATTACGCCCGCTATTCTCTCCACCCAAGCACGACGAAAATGTACCATGATATCAAAGAAAACTACTGGTGGCCAGGTATGAAAAGAGAAATTGCTGAATTTGTTGCTCAGTGTCCTAACTGCCAACAGGTGAAAGCAGAACATCAGAAACCAGGCGGTTTGACTCAGGACATAGCTGTGCCTCTCTGGAAATGGGAAGCGGTAAACATGGACTTTATAGCAGGATTACCCCGTACCAGGCATAGACATGATTCAATCTGGGTAATTGTTGACAGACTGACGAAACCAGCCCATTTCCTGCCAGTAAAAGCTACTTTCTCTGCCGAAGATTACGCCGAATTGTATATTAGAGAAATAGTTAGATTACACGATGTTCTAGTATCTATTATCTCTGATAGAGGAGCACAGTTTACGGCTAGATTTTGGCAGTCATTTTAGAGAGGTCTGAGGACGAAGATTAATTTGAGCACAGCATTCCACCCTCAGACAGATGGACAAGCTGAGCGCACTATTCAGACGCTCGAGGACATGCTACGAGCGTGTGTGCTAGATTTTGGAGGTAGCTGGGATGAGCATTTGCCGTTAATTGAATTTGCTTATAATAACAGCTATCACTCAGCCATCCAGATGGCGCCTTTCGAGGCATTATACGGGCGAAAATGCAGATCGCCAATTGGTTGGGCCAAAAATCGTTCAGCAGTTAGAGGAAAAGGTAAAGCTTATCCGAGAACACTTACTGACTGCACAGAGCCGCCAGAAATCATATGCAGATGTGTGGCGCAGAGACTTGGAATTTGATGTACATGACTGGGTATTTCTGAAAGTATCTCTGATGAAGGGGGTGATGAGATTCGGCAAGAAAGGTAAGCTCAGCCCGAGGTTTGTTGGGCCTTATCAGATTCGTCGAAGGATAGGCCGAGTAGCATATGAGTTAAACTTGCCTCCAGAATTAGAATCCGTTCATCCGGTCTTCCATGTATCTATGCTGAGGAAATGCATAGGAGACCCATCCAGAGCAGTCCCAGTCCTGGATATCCAGGTTACAGAAGAGCTGGCCTATGAAGAGGTTCCAGTAGCTATCCTAGACAGACAGATTCGCAGATTGAGAACTAAAGATATTGCGTCTGTCAAGGTATTGTGGCGTAACAGGAACCGAGAGGAGATGACTTGGGAGGCGGAGGAAGATATGAAGACTAGATATCCTCACTTATTCGAGGCCTAGTCAGGCGACAGGTATTTCCGTATTATTACTTATGCAATACCTTATAGTTGTGTATGAATAAATGAGAAAGATTGATGCTCAGCTATCCAGTGAATCTTAAAGTATTGTGTGCAGTACCTGTATTGGACTTTTCTGTGTTTCAGGTTTTTGGTATAGTCCATATTACAGGGGAAACTCTGTCGAAATTTTTTTCTGAATAAGTAAGTTGAGAAGTCCTCTAGATAGCAGTTTCCATTCGGGGATAAATGTTCTTAAGGGGGGGAGAATGTTATACCCCGTAAGATTTTCGACACCTAGATGGCCTATTCGCACGGTGGTTAAGCATATTTGAAAGCCATACGTGTTAGAGAAAGGCCCGGGAAAGGATCGGACGGAAAACATGTCAAACCATCGCGGGAGGAGCCGAGACAGAGACCCTCCGCGATGGCAACGTGTCACAGAGGTGGAGCCTCCGCTTTGGCTCCGTGACACGCTGGGCCTGTCCAGGCCCAAGTATATAAAGCCCCCACTTCGGTTTGTGAGGTTATATTTCCTATTTAATTTCCAGAAAACGCAGAGAAACAGAGAGAGACGAAGAGGGGTAATATATTATCGTTCGATTACGCTGCCAAACGTAGTCCAAACTCAAATTAACCTTAGGTACCGAAGTATTTAGCAGTAGGGAGCATTCCTACGAATTTAGTTTCGTGAAATTCGGCCGACAAATTATTGAGCTACCGGACTAAGGTAAGTGGAATTGCTCCAAACTAGTATCTATATGTTCCTAGCTGTGAAGTGAATACTTCTCCCTTCTGGACTTCTAGAAAATAGCAAGTTTTCGACTGTCTTTCGATAGGCCTAAGTTTAGGCTATAATTATATCGAAAGTGATGTCGTCCTTCAGAATAAATTTGTATTTAGTACTGATTGACGTATATATGAATGCAGTTGGGAGAAATAGCTGGAACACTGATCGAGCTACGCCGGTTAGTCGGGAAATCAGAAGCGAAGGTATGTAAAGCTAGTTTCCTCGGCAAGTCAGTAGTTTCGGAGTAGTAAGATAGTTCAAAGGCCAGTAGAATGTTTCAGAAGTTGTGTGTTATGTTTAGTATGAATATCAGTACGATATTGGAAGCATCATGTTATGTATAGAGTGAAACTTGCTAGCATGATATGAATTCTAATATAAAGTGTTAGGACCTGTACAACATGCCCAGTATGTGATCTAGTAAAGTATGTTAGGATATTATCGTATTCAGTTGAAACTTAGTAAAGCAAGATAAGTATTTGTAAGGTATCTCAGAAGTAGAATGGTAAATTAAAATGAAGTATAGGAAGCATGTTAGAAATAGTAAACCATGTTACTATGAGACTCGGTTTTACAGCATGATTTCCAGCAGAAAGACTATATCTTGTTCAACATTAGACTCAGCACAGTATGATAGCATGATTATATATATATGCCATTATCAGTCTCAGCATGTATTAAATACATACATATCACTATCACTAGACAACATATAGTATGTACAAACACATTATCATGACTAGCTTCAGCATGCGGTATACGCAGTTAGTATTACTAGTTGAGACCACTGTATTGTCTTGGGATGGATTACCTAGCATTCATGACCACCCCAAGGTTAATAGCTGTATCGACTCGTCCGCCAGAGAACGAGGATACGTCGCTCTACGGAGTGGCATGCCGTCCCACAGGGGACGAAGATGGGATGCCAGTTTCCCCATATTGTGCCTTGGTTGGCCTTTATACACCCCCGTCGAGCGGGTACGCCCGGGGTGTTGATTCAGGAGTCCTCCGGACTCAGGTACAGTTATAGTCAGGGGCTCAGCGAGCCCAAGTGCATACCCAGGGGATCGCCAGGATGCTTATAGTTATTATAGGAGATGGGACGATCGAGGTAGGGGTATAGATTGCGTGTTGATTGTACCTCCCAGCTTATGGGGGCTGGGTAAGGTTTGTGTGTGCTATGCTATGTTATGTTATGTTATGCCATGTTACACTATATACGAATAGATCGACAATAGAGCGATACATCTCCAGGTATGACTCCTACTCCTTCCAGCACAGTGGAGAGTAGGCTTAGCTTTACATTTTCAGTCAGTTTAGTCTATTCCTTTCTGTTTCAGTTCCTTCAGTTGTATTGTTGTTTTCAGATATCTTTCAGTTGTTGTTTTACATACTCAGTAGCAGCGGTACTGACGCCCGTTTGGGGCGCTGCATTACTTGCCTGCAGGTACTCATAGACGAGGAGGCGATCCCTCGTAATCCTAGCCAGCGCAGAGTCATCAACTCCTGTCATCCGGAGCTTGATATTTCAGAGGTTTATATCATTTCCTTTTGTTGTACAGTATGGGTAGGTCGGGGCCCTATCCCGACCATCTTATCAGTATTCTTAGAGGCTTGCAGTCTGTATATATTTCCCTGTGGTCAGTGAGCCGGTTGTGTAAGGTCGTGCAGTTTGTTATAGTTGTTTAGCATTTCAGTTTATGTTGGCCGTGTGAGGCCTTATCCAGTCAGTAGTGGTGACCTTGCCGGTCACGTAGTTATTCAGTATTCCATTGTTGAGTTACAGATAACTAGACAGCATGGTGGCCTTGTCGGCCCGCATAGGCTCCCTTATATTGATGTGTTTTTGGTTAGCTGTTATTATAGGTATAGGTGGCTATAGGCCTAGTTGGCCGGAGGCTGTGTTTACAGCCGTTATATAGCCCTTTGTTTCCAGAAATCTGAGTTAGAGTCAGCCAGGCACTAGATGTGCTCAGGCTCAGTAGTCTAGCATTTCAGGTCCTAGTAGGGCACCAGGTGCCAGTAATACCCCCCAAGGCGGGGCGTGACAAATCAAAATGAAGGGAAAAATAATACATGCATAAAACCCCATTCAAGAATCACTAAGTGTTTTTACCTATGTGTGTTAATTCATCTTGGTTCCCACAAACCTAGTTTATGGGTTTAGCTACTCATGTTTGTATGATCGCAATCACAAAATATTGAAGAAATAATAATTGCAACTTATAAATTATTACAGAATAAAAACCACGTAGATTGAATAAAACTCCAATGTTGCTTTCGTTTATTGAATCAAGAACAATTGTATGAAAAGCCTCTCAAAAAAATGTTCTCTAATTGTCAAGAAATTCATCTCAAAAATCCTTCCAGAATCATCTCCTAAAAATAAACCTAAATTGGGTAATTGTAATTCCAAGAAATTCTTTTCCTAAATAAAACTGGAAACCAAGTCGGCAGGGACAACGGGCTAGGTGATGCGTCGTTTGGCCTTCTGAAGAGTCGTTCCTTGCTTACATTAGTCATCCTTAGCATCGCACCAAGTTGTGGTAATGGGTTACCTAATGACTCTTTGTGCCTGAGTACGAGTCGTTAGGTCCCTCGTGGATCCTTTAAAACTCTAGTGCACTTCACAGATGGTTCCTTTGGCCTTCAAACGAGTCATTTCATCTCATGATGACTCGTTATGTCTGTCGTCAACTTCACTGGCCACTTTGTTGAAATTTTCTCTTCAAATCCTAATGATTGACCTCACGACTCATTACCAGTTGTAACAAGTCGTTCCTCCAACACGTCAAGTACGCTGCCTTTCTTCTTCCAAACTCCAAATTTTGCCCACACCTTGAGCAACCGGTCGTGCCTCCTTCCAACGACTTGTTAAGTGCCTGATAGTCACCTTTCAGTTATTTTTTGCATTAGTTTGACCAAATTCACTTCCAAACCTATTTTCCTGCACATTAAGCACAAAACACATCATACCCATATAAATCTACCTGGAATGTGCATAATTTCTTGGTTTTAAGTGTCGAAAGTTCCATAAAATCACAACACATCAAGAGGCTTATCAGACATTTTGTAGACTTTCAAGTTTATCGAGTGTTGACTCGCTTATGATCGTTGTTATACATTATCTTATTTAGAATTTTTCTATATGTGTTTAAGTTATTATTTTTTATTTTAATATATGATGT
Source organism: Datura wrightii (assembly GCA_035772735.1). NCBI lineage: Eukaryota > Viridiplantae > Streptophyta > Magnoliopsida > Solanales > Solanaceae > Datura > Datura wrightii. The sequence continues at coordinate 87,492,580 of JASDFA010000016.1, read as the reverse complement.
TTAGTTGTTATGTTCATGCCATGGGTTGACTTGGAGCCATTCATAGTTCTAGGTCCCGTAGCTCAGTCTAAGGTATCAGCTTGTCGTGACAGTGCACCACTCACCAAATTAACTCAGAAGACTGCTAAATTCCAGTTGTCTGACACATGTGAAAAGTGTTTTCACGAGCTAAAAGTAATGTTGACTTCACCTCCTATTTTGACTCTGTCTTTGGGAGCTAATAGCTATGTGGTGTATTGCGATGCTTCTAGAGTTTGATTAGACTATGGTTGATGCAACAGGGTGAAGTAATTGCCTATACTTCTTGCAAGTTGAAGAAGCACAAGAAGAATTATCAGACTTATGATTTAGAGTTAGCCGCTGTAGTATTTATGCTAAAGACTTAGTATCACTATTTTTGTGGTGAGCACTATGATGTTCTCACTGATTATAAGAGCTTGCAATATATATTTAAGCAGTGAGAGTTGAATCTCAGTCAAAGAAGTTGGCTAGGATTGTTGAAGATTACAACTTGAATATTATATATTATCCTGGTAAGGCTAATGTCGTTGTTGACACTTTAAGTTGCAAGTCTATGGGTACATTAACGTATATCCAACCTTATGAAATTGGCAGAGATATTCAAGGATTTGCATGTCTTGGAGTTTTGTTGGATGAGATTGATGGTGGTGAGTTGGTTGGGATCACTCAATCACGATCCAATATTATGGAGAGAAACAAGTCCAAGCAATATGAAGATGAACTCTTAGTAAAGCTAATAAGTTGAGTGGAAAATGGTGAATATACTTCATTCACAATTGACACGGTCGATAATGATTTGTGATTGCGGGATTGCTTATGTGTTTCAGATGTCAATGGTCTTTGGCGAGAATTTATGGTGGAAACTCATAGCTACAAATATTTTGTGCATCCGAGATCCACCAAGATGTAAAATGATTTGAAACAACACAATTGGTGAAGAGTATGAAAGTTGATATGTTTAATTTTGTGGCTAAGTGTCTAAATCATCAGCAAGTATAGGTTGAGCATCAGCGACCTAGTGGTTTAGCTTAGAATATTGAAATATCGCAATGGAAATGGGAGATGATCAATATGGATTTCGTTGTGGGTTTATCTTGCACAAGGACAAAGCACGATTCAATTTGGATGATTATGAATATGCTTACAAAATCCACATATTTCTTTTCTATAAAGATGACTAATACCGCGAATCACTATGCTAAGCTATATTTAAAAGACACAGTGAGCTACACGGTATTCCGACATCCATTAATTCAGATATAAGCACACAATTTATTGGTCTGTTTAATACCCCAAAAAGTCCCCTTGATCAAACCCAAGACTTACAGTAGAAAACAATAGTGAAACAACACTAGAACCAAACAGCAAACTTTTGTACGGTTTGTTGTAGGATCCAATGGGTTGTTGGTTGTGCCCATTGTTGATTTATAGTGAGCTATCAAAAATTGGTCCAAAATCAAAAAGTGGATTGTGCAGACTGTTGTTTGATTGTACAGGTCATTTTTTGGAGTCGTTGAATCAGGTTTAAAGTGTAATCCAGAGGCAATATGAGAAACCACAACAGGATCCGACGACTCAGGGTGGTATGGGTCGTACTGCAGGGTCGTAGGAAGGGGGTTCAGAGAATTTTCCATGGGAGGATCATAGGTACAAAGACTTAGTATGAGTGAAAATATGATGGTATGAATCATCATTTCAGTTGTTAGTTGAGATATTATAATTCCTCAGACTTTTGGGATAAGTTTGGAATCATTCTAGGTACGTGGATAGACCTAAACTTGATAAATTTATAGAAACAAGGTATTAAGATCAAATCTTAAGTGTAAGAAGTGCATTGGATGCAAATTAAGGTCATAAGGAATCTCTAGCACAATGTTGAGTTGAGAGCCTTCGTACCAATTGAGTTTTCATATAAGTCCTTACAAGGGTCAACTTTAAATGACCATAGCTCCCATTTACAAAGTGTTTTTGGGTGATTCAACACATCAAATTGAAGACCTTTGAGTCTTCTTTCTAAAGACTTTTGTCACGCCCCGCCCTGGGGGTATGACTGGCACGTGGTGCCCTGGGGGGACCTAGACTGCTATCTGGTGAGCCGAAGCACATCTGGTGCCCAGCTGGCTCTAACTCAAATTCCTGGAAACAAAGGGTTATATAACGACTGTAGACATAGCCTCCGGCCAATTGGCCTATAGCCACCTGCACTTCTAAAACAGCTAACCAGAAACATACCACTATAGGGGAACCTATGCGGGCCGACAAGGCCGCCATGCTGTCTAGTTCTCTGGAACTCAACAATAGCATACTAAGTAATTATGTGACCGGTAAGGTCACCACTAATGACTGATTATGGCCACACATGGCCAACAGGAACTGAAATACTAAATAACTATAACAAACTACTCGGCCTTACACGACTGGCTCAACTGACCACAGGGAATGTATACAGACTGCAAGCCTCTAGGAATAACAATAGAAATGGTCGGGACAGGGCCCCGACCTACCCGTACTGTACAAAAAGGAAAGGAGCTACACCTCTGGAAATCAGACTCCGGATGACATGAGCTGAATACTCAATAGCTGGCTGGAATCACGAGGGATCGCCTCCTCGTCTATGAGTACTTGCAGGCAAGTAATGCAGCGCCCCACTGGGCGTCAGTATCACTGATACTGAGTATGCAAAGCAACTGAAATAATACAACTGAAAACAACTGAATAAAGATAGCATAACTAGCATTTCTGTATAGCAGGAGATACTAAATCTGAAGAAGCCGACATAAACTAGATCGGGCTTTCTGTACTGATAAGGCAGAGGTGTACTTGTTGACGCAACGGCCTGCTGTCTAGTAGCTAGTATACAATATATATAGCACATAAATAGATATACAAGTAGCAAGCAAGAGCCAATACCAACCCCCATAAGCCAGATGGCACCAAGCAAGCAAACAATCTATATACCCCTACCCGGGTCAAAACCAACCAAAAATAAGTTACTCCACTCATCTACTTACTTCGGAGCTCCTCTACCGGCCCCCTGGGTCTCTGGCTCGGGCCATAGCCTCCGATATAAGCAACCGTGTCTGGGTCCGGAGGACTCCTGTGTAGACAGTAACAGATAGGGTCTGGATCCCCGGACACACTCAACAGGGCTATCTGATATCGGAGCTACACCTGTAATAACTGAATGTACAGACAGTAACAGATAGGGTCTGATTCCCTGGACACACTCAACAGGGCTATCTGGTACCGGAGCTGTACCTGTAATGTTGATCAGACTGCTATGGGGAAAGCTTCATCCCATCTTCATCCAAGCTGGGGACGGCATGCCACTCCTTGGAGTGACGTAAACCCACCCGCTCAGTAGGCGACACGATTACCGACCCAGGGGCGGCGAGGACGCTCAATAAGGTACCCTCACACCACAACAAGTCTCAATAAACAAATAGCACATATAAATAGCAAGCATGTATAGCTAAAAAGACTATCTGAAATTTAGCTTCTTGTTCTGATCTGTTTCTATACTGAACTGATTCTTTTACTGATTATACTGATTCTGAAATCTCTGTTAACTGTATGGCTAATCTGTAGCCAAGATACTATCTGTCTGGATGGCTAATCTGTAGCCATAACTGTCTGTCTATCTGATCTTTCTTTACTGACTTTTATTATGAAAATTTGTTTCTTTTTATTCTTACAACATGCTTGCTATTCGCATAATAGGTTGTACTGAATCTGAACTACTAACTTGCCCTTGGGCACATGCTTTTCTAACTTTCAGACTGAATATGATATCACAACGCGAACTAAGTTTACTGAACTTGTACAATACTTAACATTCAACTTCCGGGAATTCTACTACGGAGTTTATTGTACTATACAAGGCTAAAGCTACCAATTTGCCGAAGGAACTAGCTTTACATACCTTAACCTCGAGTTATCCGACTGTCGGACGAGGCTCGGTCAATACTCCAACTATTTCTCCCAACTGCATTTAGATATATGTCAATTAATACTAAATATAGCTTTATCCTGAAGAACAACGTCACTTTCGATATAATTATAGCCTAAACTTAGGCTTATCGAAAGACGGTCAAAAACTCGCTATTTTTCAGAAGCCCAGAAGGGAGAAGTATTCACTTCACAGCTAGGAGCACATAGACACTAATTTGGAATAATTTTACTTACTTTGGTTCGGTAGCTCGACGATTCGCCGGCCGTATTTCGCAAAACAAAAATCATAGAAATGCTCTCTGCTGCTAAATACCTCGGTTCTTGAGGTTAATTTGAGTTTAGACTTCGTTTGGCAGCGTAATCGAATGAATATATATTACTCTCCTTCATCTCTCCCTATCTCACGTTCTCTGGAAATTATTTCATGGAATTATGACTAATGTAAAGGGACTTATCATTACTTAAAGGAGATATTATTAATTAAAGGAAATTATTGTTAATTAAAAGAAATTATTATTAATTAAAGGAAATTATCTTATGGGAATTATTATTAATTAAAGGAAATTACATTACAAACTGAGCTCCATATACTTGGACACTATAAATCGCATTTTGCCTTGCGACGCGCCGACTTGGCGCTTGTCCAATCTTTCCCCGGGCCTTTTTCTAGCATGCATGGCTTTCAAATATTCTTAACCAACACGTTAATAGGCCATCTATGTGCCGGAAATTTTACGGGGTATAACATTCTCCCCCCTTAAGAACATTCGTCCTCGAATGAAATCTTTTATCTAGAGGACTTCTCAACTTACCCAACTTATTACTTTAGAAAAATTTCGGCGGAATTTTCCCTGTAATATGGACTATCCCAAAAATCCTAAAACGCAGAAAAGTCCAATACGGGTACTCCACTCAATACTATAAAGTTCACTTGATAGCTAACATCAATCTTTCTCATTTCATACATATACAACTATAAGGTACTACATAATTAATAACACGGACATACCTGTCGCCTGACTAGGCCTGGAATAGGTGAGGATATCTAGCTTTCATATCTTCTTCAGCTTCCCACGTCATCTCCTATCGGTTCCGGTTATGGCACAATACCTTGACAGATGCAATATCTTTAGTCCTCAATCTACGAATCTGTCTGTCTAGGATAGCTACCGGAACCTCTTCGTAGGCCAGCTCTTCTGTAACCTGGATATCCTGGACCGGGACTGCTCTGGACGGGTCTCCTATGCATTTCCTCAACATAGACACATGAAAGACCGGGTGAACGGATTCTAGCTCTGGGGGTAAGTTCAACTCATATGCTACTCGGCCTATCCTCCTACGAATTTGATAAGGCCCAACAAATCTCGGACTGAGCTTACCCTTCTTGCCGAATCTCATTACCCCTTTCATCGGAGACACTTTCAGAAATACCCAGTCATTCACATTAAACTCCAGGCCTCTGCGCCGTACATCTGCATATGATTTCTGGCGACTCTGTGCAGTCAATAGGCATTCTCTGATAAGCTTTACTTTCTCTTCTGACTGCTGAACAATGTCTGGCCCAATTATCGCTGGCTCTCTTGTTTCGAACCAGCCAACCGGTGATCTGCACTTTCGCCCATATAAAGCCTCAAAAGGCGCCATCTGAATAGCCGAATGATAGCTATTATTATAAGCAAACTCTATGAACGGAAAATGCTCGTCCCAGCTACCACCAAAATCTAGCACACACGCTCGCAGCATGTCCTCGAGCGTCTGAATAGTACGCTCAGCCTGTCCATCTGTCTGAGAGTGGAATGCTGTGCTTAAATTGATTTGCGTTCCCAAACCCTTCTGGAATGACTGCCAAAATCTAGCTGTAAACTGTGCTCCTCTATCTGAAATGATGGATGCGGGTACTCCATGCAACCTGACTATTTCTCAGATATACAACCCAGCATAATCTTCGGCCGAGAAGGTAGTTCTTACTGGCAGGAAATGAGCTGATTTAGTCAACCTGTCAACTATTACCCATATAGAGTCATGCCTGCGTCTAGTACGGGGTAATCCTACCACAAAATCCATATTTATAGCTTCCCATTTCCAGAGAGGCACAACTATATCCTGAGTCAAACCGCCTGGTTTCTAATGTTCTGCTTTCACCTGTTGGCAGTTAGGACACTGGGCTACAAATTCAGCAATATCTCTTGTCATACCTGGCCACTAGTAATTTTCTTTGATATCATGGTACATCTTTGTCGCGCCAGGGTGGAGAGAATAACGGGTGCAATGTACTTCGTTCATGATCTACTGGCGGAGGCCTGAAACATTGGGAACATATAAACGATCTTTACAACACAGCACTCCATCCTCTGTTACCTGGAATTCTGGCGCTTTGCCTAGCGGAATATAATCTATAAGCTGAACTAGGTCAGGATCCTCAAATTGCCGTTCTTTCACTTCCACGACTAACGATGACACGGCGGTGTTCTGAATTACCGCTCTACCGTCCTCTGTTTCTGCTACACGAACGGCTAGGCTAGCTAACTGATGTATCTCCCTGACCAATTCCCGTTGCTCGGGCTGCAAATACGCCAAGATCCCCATGGACTTTTGACTGAGAGCATCTGCTACAACATTAGCTTTTCCCGGGTGGTACAGAATGTTCACATCTTAATCCTTTAACAGCTCCAATCAGCGACGTTGCCGCAGATTTAGCTCCCTCTGAGTGAAGATATACTGTAGGCTCTTATGATCTATGAAAATATCAACATGGACGCCATACAGGTAATGTCTCCACATTTTCAAGGCGTGGATCACTGCGGCTAACTCCAGGTCGTGGGTAGGATAATTCTTCTCGTGTTTCCTCAGCTGTCTGGAAGCATATGCAATCACCTTATTATACTGCATCAACACACAACCCAACCCAACGCCTGATGCGTCACAATATACTGAATAGCCTTCTGTACCTTTCGGCAAGGCTAACACTGGGGCGGAGGTTAATCTATCTTTCAACTCCTGGAAGCTCTGCTCGCATGCCTCTGTCCACTGAAACTTTGCTGCTTTCTATGTCAGTTTGGTCAGAGGTGCCGCAATAGTCGAGAACCCTTCAACGAACCTCCTGTAGTAACCTGCTAAACCCAGAAAGCTACGGACTTCCGTCGGAGTAGTAGGCCTAGGCCATGATTTGACTGCTTCTATCTTCTGCGTGTCAACCTGTATACCAACATCCGACACAATATGCCCTAAAAAGGCCACTGAATTAAGCCAGAATTCACACTTAGAAAATTTAGCATATAACTGGCGGTCCCTGAGGATCTGGAGCACTGTCCGCAAATGAGTCCGGTGATCTGCTTCAGAGCAAGAATACACCAGAATGTCATCAATAAATACTATTACGAACAAGTCTAGGAAAGGTCTTAAAATACTGTTCATCAGGTCCATGAATATTGTCGGGGCATTCATCAACCCGAAGGACATAACCAAGAATTCAAAGTGTCCATATCGGGTCCTGAATGCTGTTTTGGCAATATCTCTCTCACGTACTCGAACCTGGTGATATCCGGACCGCAAGTCAATCTTAGAAAAATATCTGGCTCCCTGCAACTGATCAAATAAGTCATCTATCTTGGGAAGCGGGTACTTGTTCTTCACTGTAACTTTGTTCAATTGCTGATAATCTATGCACATACAGAGTGAGCCATCTTTCTTTCTCACAAATAGAACTGGCGCACCCCATGGTGAAGTACTCGGCCTAATAAAACCTTTATCCAACAAGTCTTTCAGCTGCTCCTTTGATTCTCTGAGTTCTGCAGGAGCCATACGATAGGGAGGAATTGATATCGGCTGAGTGCCTGGTAACAAGTCAATAGCAAAATCCATTTCCCTTTCTGGGGGAATACCAGGTAACTCATCGGGAAACACATCAGGAAACTCGTTCACCACCGGAACAGACTGGAGTGTCGGAGATTCTGCTCGGACATCCTGAACTCTGACCAGATGGTAAATACATCCCTTAGATATCAATTTCCTCGCCTGAAGGTAGGAAATAAACCTACCTTTTGGCGTAGCGGTGCTGCCCTTCCACTCCCGCACTGCTTCTCCTGGAAAGTGGAATCAGACCGTCTTGGTCCAACATTCAACATTGGCAAAGCACGACACTAGCCAATCCATACCCATTATGGCATCGAAGTTTATCATTTCTAACTCGACCAGATCTACTGCGGTCTGACGGTCAGCAACCTCTACTGTACACCCTCGGTAAATTCTGCTAGCTATAATAGAGTCACCGACGGGCGTGGATATCGAAAAGGGCTGCTGTAATAATTCTGGTACAATATTGAACTTTCGTACCACAAACGGGGTAATATATGACAGGGTGGATCCTGGATCAATCAGTACATAAGCAGGGCATGAACAGATGGTCAGCATACCTGTTACTACATCTGGAGACGCCTCTGAATCCTGTCTGTCTGGCAAAGCATAAGTACGGCTTGAACTCGTACCTGAAATGGAGGCTCCCGATCTACCTCGGCCTCTACCTGCTGAACCTGAAGGCCCACGCCCCGCTGAGGCTGCTGGGGCTCGTGGCCCTGCGGATCCCCTGTCCTGACTGCTTCTGCTCCCCTGACCTCTGGTCGGACAGTCTATCATCTGGTGCCCCTCCTGCCCGCAAAATAACACCCCGTGGAGCCATATCTACAAGCTCCGGAGTGTGGTCGATTACAATAGGGGCAGGGTGAGGGTGCAAATCTACTCTGTTCTCCCCTTCTCTGCTGCGGGGAATCTACCATTCTGGAACTGCCACTGAACCCCGACTGCCCTCTACGAACATACCTACCTCGCTGCTGCTGCTGTGGAGGTAGGGGTCTAGGGGGTCTATCTGATAGTCGAGGCCTGGGTCCTCTCTAAACATCCCTCTGTATCTCATCTAGTCTATCTCTGCGGCGCTGTTCCTGACTGATCTGTCTATTACTCTGATGCCGTTTTCTAAGACCCTCTATGGTCTGAGCAAAAGCCTGTACTCGGGCAATGTCCATATCCTCTCGCAACGTCGCTGTCATACATGCCTCAGTATACTCCGGATTCAAGCCCATGATGAATTTGTGAACTCTTGCTGGCATAGTATCAACAAAGGCTGGAGCATAACGGGCTAAGGAGTCAAACTGTAAAGCATACTCACGAACACTCCTCGCCCCCTGCTCTAAATGTAGGAACTGGTCCATCCGGGCCTGCCGGATCTCTCGTGGCAAATAATGGTCTAGAAAGGCCTCCGAGAAGCTGGTCCAGGTCGAAGGGGTAACATCTCTCCCTCGGGACCTTTCCCAACTCTCGTACCACAGAATAGCTATATCTCTTAACCGGAACACTGCCAGCTCAACAGACTCTAAAGGGGTCACATGCATCACTCGGAATATCCTCTGCATCTGATCTAGGAAGTCCTGGGGGTCCTCTGCCGGATCTGACCCTGTAAACTGCGGGGGACCCAGTGCCAAAAACTCCCTGACCCTGGAACTACCTGACCCACCTGAAGGCTCTACTGCTACAGGTGGTGCTAATTGGCACTGTGCAGCCAGCATCTGTGCCATCATAACTACAGCGCTACGAACCTCCTGATCTGATGGCGAAGGCACAGGAGCTATCGGAGGCGGTGTCGTTCCGAACAGCTCCTGGTGAGAGGGGAACGGCTAAGAGGGCTGTGATGAAGCCTCTATGTCGCCCTCAGATCGGGCTGACTCTGTCTGAATCTGAGGCACTCTGCTAGTGCCTTCTCCTGCTGTTGTATCTAGCCTTCCGCCTGTGGCAGGGTGTCGCTGATCTGCCATTCTTATCTGTAGACAAAGAATACGATAAGTGTTAGGGACTCAACCCTATACTATACTGCTCTATAGCACGACTGACTGCGAAAGAAGAGTAACAATCCTATGATGCCTTGCAGCCTCCTGCCTATAGTATGTGGTGCACAACACATCCATAGACAAGACACTACTTAGCACAGCTTGCAGACTCCCTGGGACACGACCTGCTCTGATACCAAGTTTGTCACGCCCCGCCCTGGGGGGTATGACTGGCACGTGGTGTCCTGGGGGGACCTAGACTGCTATCTGGTGAGCCGAAGCACATCTGGTGCCCGACTGGCTCTAACTCAAATTCCTGGAAACAAAGGGCTATATAACGGCTGTAGACACAGCCTCCGGCCAATTGGCCTATAGCCACTTGCACATGTAAACCAGCTAACCAGAAACATACCACTATAGGGGAACCTATGCGGCCGACAAGGCCGCCATGCTGTCTAGTTCTCTGGAACTCAACAATAGCATACTAAGTAATTACGTGACCGGTAAGGTCACCACTAATGACTGATTATGGCCACACATGGCCAACAGGAACTGAAATACTAAATAACTATAACAAACTACTCGGCCTTACACGACCGGCTCAACGGACCACAGGGAATGTATACAGACTGCAAGCCTCTAGGAATAATAATAGAAATGGTCGGGACAGGGCCCCGACCTACCCGTACTATACAAAAAGGAAAGGAGCTACACCTCTGGAAATCAGACTCCGGATGACAGGAGCTGAATACTCAATAGCTGGCTGGAATCATGAGGGATCGCCTCCTCGTCTATGAGTACTTGCAGGCAAGTAATGCAGCGCCCCACTGGGCGTCAGTATCACTGATACTGAGTATGCAAAGCAACTGAAATAATACAACTGAAAACAACTGAATAAAGATAGCATAACTAGCATTTCTGTATAGCAGGAGATAACTGAATCTGAAGAAGCCGACATAAACTGGATCGGGCTTTCTGTACTGATAAGGCAGAGGTGTACCTGTAGACGCAACGACCTGCTGTCTAGTAGCTAGTATACAATATATATAGCACATAAATAGATATACAAGTAGCAAGCAAGAGCCGATACCAAACCCCATAAGCCGGATGGCGCCAAGCAAGCAAACAATCTATATACCCCTACCCAGGTCAAAACCAACAAAAAATAAGTTACTCCACTCATCTACTTACTTCGGAGCTCCTCTACCGGCCCCCTGGGTCTCCGGCTCGGGCCATAGCCTCCGATATAAGCAACCGTGTCTAGGTCCGGAGGACTCCTGTGTAGACAGTAACAGATATGGTCTGGATCCCCGGACACACTCAATAGGGCTATCTGATACTGGAGCTACACCTGTAATAACTGAATGTACAGACAGTAACAGATAGGGTCTGATTCCCTGGACACACTCAACAGGGCTATCTGGTACCGGAGTTGTACCTGTAATGCTGATCAAACTGCTATGGGGAAAGCTTCATCCCATCTTCGTCCAAGCTGGGGATGGCATGCCACTCCTTGGAGTGACGTAAACCCACCCGCTCAGTAGGCGACACGATTACCGACCCAGGGGCGGCGAGGACGCTCAATAAGGTGCCCTCACAACACAACAAGTCTCAATAAACAAATAGCACATATAAATAGCAAACATGTATAGCTGAAAAGACTATCTGAAATTTAGCTTCTTGTTCTGATCTGTTTCTATACTGAACTGATTCTTTTACTGATTATACTGATTCTGAAATCTCTGTTAACTGTATGGCTAATCTGTAGCCAAGATACTATCTGTCTGGATGGCTAATCTGTAGCCATAACTGTCTGTCTATTTGATCTTTCTTTACTGACTTTTATTATGAAAATTTGTTTCTTTTTATTCTTACAACATGCTTGCTATTCGCATAATAGGTTGTACTGAATCTGAACTACTAACTTGCCCTTGGGCACATGCTTTTCTAACTTTCAGACTGAATATGATATCACAACGTGAACTAAGTTTACTGAACTTGTACAATACTTAACATTCAACTTCCGGGAATTCTACTATGGAGTTTATTGTACTATACAAGGCTAAAGCTACCAACTTGCCGAAGAAACTAGCTTTACATACCTTAACCTTGAGTTATCCCACTGTCCGACGAGGCTCGGTCAATACTCCAGCTATTTCTCCCAACTGCATTCAGATATACGTCAATTAATACTAAATATAGCTTTATCCTGAAGAACAACGTCACTTTCGATATAATTATAGCCTAAACTTAGGCTTATCGAAAGACGGTCAAAAACTCGCTATTTTTCAGAAGCCCAGAAGGGAGAAGTATTCACTTCACAGCTAGGAGCACATAGACACTAATTTGGAATAATTTTACTTTCTTTGGTTCGGTAGCTCGACGATTCGCCGGCAGTATTTCGCGAAACAAAAACCGTAGAAATGCTCTCTGCTGCTAAATACCTCGGTACCTGAGGTTAATTTGAGTTTACACTTCGTTTGGCAGGGTAATCGAATGAATATATATTACTCTCCTTCATCTCTCCCTATCTCACGTTCTCTGGAAATTATTTCATGGAATTATGACTAATGTAAAGGGACTTATCATTACTTAAAGGAGATATTATTAATTAAAGGAAATTATTGTTAATTAAAAGAAATTATTATTAATTAAAGGAAATTATCTTATGGGAATTATTATTAATTAAAGGAAATTACATTACAACTGAGCTCCATATACTTGGACACTATAAATCGCCTTTTGCCTTGCGACGCGCTGACTTGGCGCTTGTCCGATCTTTCCCCGGGCATTTTTCTAGCATGCATGGCTTTCAAATATTCTTAACCAACACGTGAATATGCCATCTATGTGCTGGAAATTTTACGGGGTATAACAACTTTGACCTTGTATCCATCGAAGTTCGAAGTAAAAAAGTTATGACCAGTTTAGTAAAATAGCACTAGGCATTGGACGAACCTCAGTATAGGTCTTCCTATCAAACAATGACCCGTCCCTTTGGTTTTTGTTTCTGCTAGTTTCAAGTCTTTTTTTGGTGTTTGTGGCTATTATGGTAAACTCCTATACTTTTAACTCCTAAATGGCGTCTTTTTAGGCTTTCAAAAGGTCAGAATAAAGGGATACATAGCCTAAATACTCACTCTCTCCAAAAGACCGATAGTTTTATTTTCTCTCAAGAAAGGACATAGGGTTCTTCTTCATGCTCTTCCAAATATTCCTTGGGTCTTCAAGAGAAGTCAAGGGATCATCAACCCAGGTATGTAGGGTTATGAATGGGGGAAAATTCTTTCACCCTCATGCCTTTTCAAGTCCAAATCCATGAATTCTACTTCTCAAGTTCTAAATTGTGAACTTCTAGGGTTTAACCCAATTCCCATGCAATTTTCCATGATATCTCTATGGGTTCGATTCTCTCATATTTCAATTGATGATTTAGGACTATTACGGCAGATTTGACTCCACATTTACTTACTAATTCATGATTTCAGGTTTATGAAGATTATTCCCTATTATGCATGATTTATGAATTTCAAGCTTATGAGCCCATGATTTTAAAATTATGAAGTTTTATTCAAGCATGTATATTTTCATTAAATTCAAGTTCAAATATCATGGCCAGCTCTATGGCATCTTTTCATGAATATTTCAGACATGTCAATTAAGATTATGATTTTATATTTCGGCTAGCCCATGCAAGTTCAAGTATATTTTCATGATAATGTTTACGAGCCATGTGCATATTTCTAGGAGTAGTATTTAGCACCAAGTAGGCTAGGGTTCAAACAAATCCCGGGTCTCAGAACTACATGCCACCGTAAGATAAGAGATCCTTGATACTAGAGAATGTTCCCTTAGCCCGAGGAATATAGGATCCTCACTATTGGAGAGTGGCTCCCTTTCCTCAATGGGTGCATATAGGGGTCATTGTTATTGGAGATTGTCTCCTTGAGTCACGAGTATTATCATGCCTTTCATCATTCTTTGCCCGGCAAGTCTTAGGAAGGCTCTGACCACTTGAGTGAGATAGTGGGGGCATCATGTAAGATCTCTCATGATGGTGTCGATCATGATGAGTCTCCCATTATTCCCCATGTTTTCAGTTACTTATATTCTTGTATTATGATATTATGTTTTATAGCACGTTTGACCCATTGGCCAGTTTTATGAGTTTTCACTTATAATTTCAAGTATGTTACACTACATGATTTCTATTTGTTAACCTTGGGTCATTATATTCTGCTTATGATGAATATCTCATGATCATGATTACTTTAGGGATATGGTTTTTATCATGTTGTCCTTACTATCATGCTCTACCTTGTTTAAATTCATAATTTCAGACTATTGTTTTACTAGCATGTTTTGCTCACCTTACATACTTTGTACATTCAAAGTACTGATTGCATACTCTATAATATATCGTCTCATAATATAGGTTCGGATGATCAGTCTCAGTCCCGGGATTAGATATGTTCCAGACTTGATCAGCTAGAAGTGGTGAGTGATGAATTTGTAATTTACCAACTCATTAGGCTCTTAAGCATGAGCTTTAACTTATTTTAAATCTTTCAGTTGGATTTTATTCCCTTTTTTCCTTTTTACGTGCAGGTATCTAATTTGAAGAGAAAGAGCATGAACTAGAGTAAAAAGGATGTAATTCGGGTAAAAGGGCACTCCATCGGAGGATATCAGTAAAACGCCGGTCAACCGCAAGAAACCACAGGCTTGATGAGAAATTGCAATCGGCGATCCACTGGTTCCATCGCCGACAGGTGCTGGACTTCGCTGGACAAATGATGAAATCAATCGTTGGCCCGTGGATGGCAACCGGTGAACCCTCGAAGGCATCGACATAAGGGCATGGAACTTCACTAGACCATACTGGAAAGAAATCAGTGGCTCACTGATAGCAACCGGTGAACCACCGATTACATCACTAGTGAGGAGATGCCTGAAAAGGGAAAAAAGGTCCATTCCTGAAAAAAGAGGAGAATGTTTGCCCTATTTTTGTAAATATTCTAGAAAGAAAGTATTCTGAACAAATCATTTGAATTCCCTTTACCTTTTAGGAGAGAAATAACTCCATTGAAGAAAAAAGAAATTTTTAAATATTGCTTTTTATCTTCATCTTCTTATTCAGTATAACTATTATTGTATTAATATTATGAGCATGATTTTTATTACTCCTAATGATGAAATTATTGATTTTATTAATTAATATGCTGTTGTGTTTCTTAATTATGAATAGCTAAATCTATAGCTAGAGGAGTGTGATGATGGGTGTTTAATTTTATTAGATATTGCTATATTTGTATTGTTATTACTTAATTAGTGTAAATCTATTGAATTCTCCTCAAATTATAGTTGATTTCTCATAGTTGCAAATATGGGTATTGTTTTCTTGATTTTAGCTTGAAAAAGAAGAATTAAGTAACATGGGAGAATTTAATAGTGGATTGGGATTTATTAGGTGGGATTGGGCTACAAAAATCGCCAAAACCCATGATCATAATCCCTTTAGAGGTTGATGGCTAGAAATAGCTTAGCCCCTAATCCAAACCATATTGGAATAGTTGAATTGTGCCTTGAGATTCAAGAGGACTTGAGGATAAGATTCAATTGGTTAAAAAACATCAGGCTCCATATTTTTCCAAGATTATTTACACATATTAGCAATAATTTGACTATCTAATAAATCTCGATTTGATAGACATCCCATATACACCACAACCTAGCCTTTGCTCATTGTTGTTTCTCAATTTTGGTTATCTTTATCTCTTGATTAGCTGATTTTAGAATCCACAATATTTTTTCCTTCACTTCCCCAAAATCTACATTTACGTTTTAATTGTTTGGATGCGAATCAATTTAATTCAACAACTCTTTTGCAAATGATTCTCTAGTCCTTGTAGGATTTGAACCCGACACTCATCGGGTATTTATTTTGATACAACGATCTCTTACATTCTCTCTAAATGAGGAGTGTAGTTTGAGAATTATCAAAAATGGCGCCGTTGCCAGGGACTAGCTCTTGATATCTTTGAGTTGTTTGTTAATTTGAATTGATCTTGCATCTTAAGTCGTTTAAGTTTGTTTTTGTTGTTGGCCATCTAGGGTGATTTCATATGAGCCAATATTTGCAATTAGGAGATAGTTCGGTGGAAGGAAATATGGAACATGAAGAGGATAATACCATCATTCCTGAGATCGCAGGTGCCATTCTCCTACCAGCTACATTGGGGAATGCAGTGTTTCGTGTAACTAGTATGATGTTGCACCTGTTGCAAATGAAAGGGATTTTTGGGGGTAAATCGAGTAAGGATGCAAACTGCCATATGAGGAATTTCCTAGAGATTTGCCAACGTTTTAACATAATGAATATAAGATAGATATTTATCCGGTTGAGGCTCTTTCCATTCTCCCTAACGGGAGAAGCAACTATCTGGTTAGAGGAGTTGCCTTGGGGATGCATCACCTTGTGGAAAGAGTTGACATAAGCATTTTTGGATCACTTTTTTCCCTCCCTCAAAGATGTTGTGGCTGAGGGATGATATTACAAACATTTGGAAAGAGCAGGGCGAGCCCATGAAGCATGGTTGAGATTCAACAAGAAAGTGTCTCGTTGCCCTAACCATGGTCTTCTCGATGGAGTGCTACTTCAAAGCTTTTGTCAAGCTCTAGACTCCATCAATAAATCAATCACCAATAATCTATCTAGGGGATCAATTATGGACCATATGTATGGTCTAGCTAAATCCCTCTTAGACAGGATAACGAAGATGAATAGGGCATGGTGTACAAGGGAGACGAATGTATCTTCACATGATGCTGGTTCTAGTTTTCTAATAGCTAAAATGAGAAAAAGAGATGAAGAGTGAGACAAAAATATTTCTAAAATGATAGCTCAGCTGGAGTTAGTGACTAAGCATGTGATAGGAGCCGAGCCTAAAGTTGTGAATGCTACGGGAATGCAAGGTCCAATGCATTTTGAGGGAGAGTCTTCGCCACCAAGGTACGAGGAGGAGTGCCGATATATGACAAATCAAATGGGGGGTTCTCAACCCGAGTACCAAGGGACTAATCAAGGCCCTTTGCGCCCAAGGGAAGAGAACCAAGGTTGGAGGAACCGTGACACACAAGGGTGACCTAATTGAAATGAGAGATGTGCAATTGGGAACAAAATTCTGAGGGAGACTACTATCATAGAAGCTCGAATCCATATGTTCCTCCTCCGAAAGCTGAGAATGCCCAATTCGAACCGGGTGTGAGTGATGTAGGGAACTCAAAAATTGAAGAAATGTTGGCAAGGGTTCTCAAGAAAGTTGAATCAATGAACAGCGGGATCAAAGAACTTAAAAGGGAGGTTTATAACCTTGCCCAAATAGTAAGTTCACACTCGGCCTCTATCATGCATTTAGAGGACTAAATGAACAACTTATCTTCTCAAATGAACCCCCGTATGCAGGGAACACTCCCTAGTGATACAATGCCAAATACGAAAAAAGATAATCAATTTATGGCTATTGTAACTAGGAGTGGTAAGATGCTTGGTGATGCAGGCGTTAAGCCCAAGGATGTTGTGGACCTAAAGGCAAGCGATTTGAAAGAATCAGATGAGGTGCCACAAGCACCAAATGATTGTGATAATGTTGAAGATCAAGGTGAGGGAGACGTTGATGAGATTCCCTCAAATGATGAGGAAGGAGATGCAGACATGAAGTCCTTAAGTGATAAAGAACAAGAACCAAGAGTTCCACCTCCTTATCCACAACGGTTGTCCAAGAATAAAATGGATGATCAATTCAGCAAGTTTATCGACATATTCAGCAAATTGTCCATAAACATACTATTGGTGATGTTTTACGTTAGATGCCTGGATATGCAAAGTTTATGAAAGAGCTGCTGAAAAAGAAAAAGGTTGTAGATGTGGGCACCAGAGAGACAACACATAATTGTAGTTCTATGATGATGAACAACCTTGCCCCAAAACGAGAGGATCCGGGATCCTTCACAATCCCTTGCACTATTGGGTTGTCTGTGTTCAAGAAAGCCCTTTGTGATCTTGGGGTGAGTATAAATTTGATGCTCCTCATAATCTTCAAGAAGTTTGGGCTTTGCAACACCAAACCTACATCAATGAGATTGTTAATGGTTGATCGCTCTATCAAGAAATTGGTGGGTGTTTTAGAGGATGTATTGGTGGGGGTGGATAAATTTATTCTACCAGCTGACTTTGTGGTTCTAGATTGCGAGATGGATGTGGAAGTCCCAATCATCATAGGGATACCATTGCTCACCACAGGTAGAGCCTTGGTAGATATGGAGCTAGGTGAGTTCAAGTTTCATGTAAGAGGTGGAGAGGTCACCTTTAAGGTATGCCAATCCGCAAAACCTCCCAATGATTGCAAGGTGATTGGAGTACTGAACAATGAGAGCAAAAATGGAGGAGTTGATTTGGAAGAGGATGAGTCAGAGGATAATCCTCTGGAAATTGGAATATGAATGAGAAATATGTCATGCCACAACGTTAACTAAGGCACTCATTGATAGGCAACCCAAGTGTTTTCTTTTGAGTGTTTTAATTTCATTTTTTTTTGTTTTGTTGGACTAAGTAGATGTGAAGCAGGGAGGAGGAGCACAAAATAGGGCAGGCAGCGCGCTAGACTGGCGAACTACTGGTCTAGATGCATGAACTACGGTTTCCTTGAGTACGGAGGCAGAAACCTAAGAACAAAAGGGCCAAACTTGCGAGTCACCAGAGGAACACCAACACTAGTCCACGAACAGCCAACTCAGGTCAAAATACCTGAGAAGTGGGGCACAAATGGCAGTCCACTGGCGGAATGTAGAATTCAACTCACGAACCACTGGTCAACTTTTGGATACGAAGTAAAGAACTATGCATCAATTCAGGTCAGTGATGTTAAGGCGGCGAACCACCGCTTCCAATCGGTGACTTCCAGTGAAACACTAGTATAGATACGTGTTTTGGTTTTGAAATCTTGACCAACCCATTGACCGACCCGACCGAAATTCCTTTTTAAACGGCCCTAACCAGATCATTTCCCTTTTTATTCTCCCAAAATCCCCTTTTTCCCACCTTTTAATAGTTTCCCATACACTTTTTAATCTTCCAACACTCCACCTTCCTACTCACTTTTACATATTCCAGCACTCCATTTTCCCACTCCCTTTTCAATTAAATCACCATTAAACGCCCACCTTCTCCTTCACAAATCTCATTCACCTTCCTTAACCTATAAAATCCCCTATAACCTATTTCCTCTACCTCATTCTCATTGTAATCCTACTCCCTGCTAGCAAGTTCCAATCTCCACCATTGTTGAGCAAGTTCAATGTTCCACATTTCTCATCAACTCTCATTCTTGTGTTTTGGTAAAGTGCTATTAACACTCTGATATTGTTACAAGCTGTAGTCTTGGTGCATATGAGCTTTGTTGTAGCATGTCTCTCCCTTCTTTTTACTACCCCTTTCCCCAAATTTTCATTATTGAGGATATATATGATGAATGTTGTTGATTGATATGATGTGAAATTAGTGGGGAGTGGGGTTCTGATGCTTAAATGGGCATGGGGAGATTATTTATATTGTGTAGTTGAGTTTGGGATGAAGTCTGAATAACCCCAAGGACCCAATTTTCTCGATGATAGATTGGGTGACACCATTCTTAAGGGTAAATCATCTTTTTGTTTCTTTTCTCTTGTGTAGTTAATTCTTATATATGATGTGAATAAGTGTTTTTGAGAGTTAGATGTTGGTGTGTATTTTGAGGCAATGGGGACGACGACCATCGGCTACTCGTCGGTCAGGTCCGGCGAAACACTGATGAAACATTGGTTCAGGCATAAATTGTCTTTAGGACACTACCTTGACCCTGTGTTGCATCGGCACTATGCGGATCGCGACCGGCGACTCGTCGATGCATCACCGGTGGAAAGTTCACTGACCTAGTGTTCTGCCTATCACTGGTGGTTCATCGGCAGTCCATGGATCACTTCCTGCGGTTCGCCGGAGTTCCGTCGGTGCTGCCATCTAGCTTCTTCATGATGATCCTCCCTCTTGTTTTCCTCTAATCTTTAGAGTATTCATTGTTTCTTTATTTTATCACTAGGAAAATACAAAAAGAAACATTGTGTATTGCACTAACATCGTTTTTGTAGAAAATGTCTTAATCTAGGGACTCAAGCAAAGGAAAGGTCATCACCACTTCAAGAGCAAAAGGGAAAAGGAAAAACAAAAGCTACCTCAGCCCCCGCCAACACCAGAGAGAAGATAATCTTTTGCATGCCCAACATGAAAGGGCACTATGCTATTTGTGAAGGTTTCTCCATCACTGTGGAGAAACTCTTTGATTTAGAGGGGCTGAGGGGTGACTTCCCCAACATCACTACCCAATTGACCAATTGCTAGTGGCATGTCTTTGCCAACCCTCTTCCGGATTTTTTATAGGAGCCTGGTCCCTGAATTCTATGTTTATTATCAGGCCAAGAAGGAGAGTATGAAACACAGAGGAATAGTTGAGGACTTTCCAAGCCTACCCTCAGTGTTAGTGATAGGTGTTGAGTTCGACATCACCCCAGTAGCCATAAGTTTCGGAAGGCTCTTAGCTCGACAAATGTTGCATTATGATCCAATCTTTTGTTGTTGCCTATGTAAATAGTAGATATTAATCAAATTCCCAGGATTTTCTTCATTCCATGTTCTTTCCTAAGGAGCATTTTCTTTCCTTTTCTTTTTGTTGTCAAACCAGGTTGACATTTCCCAATAAAAATTGTGAGGTGACTCTCTTAAGAGAAAATGCCATGTCTTTCTTTGAGTCTTTTGTGGAACTATTTCTGAGAGCTACCACCAAAAATTTTTATGGCAAGAAAAAAAATGAAAATGGGTATTTTAAATGAAATGTGTAGCAATCTCTTGTCATGCATTACATATTCCCTGTTTGGCTTATGAATTTTCATGCTTTCATGTCTTGAATCTAAATCTTGTGAAAATGTTGACTTGTGTGAACTCTTTGGGTGTGATTCCTTGTGTGTAAGGATTTTTAAATGAATCTCATGCATCTTTTCTAGTCTAGAACTTGCCCTAAGTATGACTCAATGCAAAATTCTAAATATACCTGCACTTAGAATATGATTTAGGCTTTCATTTGACTAGTCAATTCACGCAAAAGAACCGACAAAAATGTCTTCCCTTGCTAGCCAATATTGAGTCTATGGACTGTTTATTCTTGGAAACCACCTTACAAGTCAATGTCCCTTTTTGTAACCCTCATCTTTGCACCATCCTCCCTAATTGCTAGTGGTGATTAAATGAGAATAATGGAGTCTTTAAGCCCCAAGACATAGGGAGAGATAAGGAAATCAGTTAGAAAGAGGCAAAAAGCCTAATTTTGGGGGTTTACAAGAAATAGGGAAATATGAGGAGCCTAAATTTGAGGTAGCACCAAATTGTGATCAAAAGGAATGAAATAATGGGTTGAAAAACCATGAGGTACCAAAAGAGAAATGAATGGTGAAATGGTGTTACCTCTTACTTAGACAAGGCTTAATGTGATAGTCAAATGAGCTACAAGGAAGACCTTTTAGAAATAAAAGATGAAAAAGGTTGCAAAAGGAGGAATAAGATAGAGTGATCTAGAGAGTTGAATGGGGAAGATAAAAGTGTTCACATAAAGGTATTAGGGAGGTTCTAGTCACTATAGTTAAATAATTATCTACCATTATCCCTAGCCTTCATCATGACACGAAAGTCCTAATTAATTTTTGGTGTAGTTTCTCTACATTAGTAGCGAATTACACGAAGGGCAAGCCTATGGGTCAAGTTGTGTGCATGGAGATTTCTTTTGTGAGAGTGAGTGTGATAAATTTTCTTTCCATAATTCTTTATGTGTGTATTGAATTATGATAAAGAAAAGGGGATTCTCTCTTGTAGTGAGTGTCATCACTTCCTTTTGAGGACATACTTGCATTAAGGTAAATGTGTGACTAAGGCATGAGTGATTTGAGATCTTAGGAAAACTTTGAATGTGCAGTAATTATAAATTGAGATGCTATGTGTATTTCAATTGGATAAGTTATGCCCTTGTTTTACAAAATGAAAGTAGTTGTGAATCATGTCTTTGAATGTGGTTGCCTCTTGAAACTTTTCCACATTTAAGGGGGGAAATCGTTTCTCTTTTTTCTGTGAGTTGGTGAGCATTTTTTGAGTTGTCATAGATTAAGTGGTCATTGATGCACAAGCTCTTGTGGAGTGACATGTCATTCCTTTTGCTCAACTGATAAGAATTGCTTTACTTGAGGACAAGCAATGGTTCAAGTTTGTGGTTTGATGAGTTGATAATTTACCAACTCATTAGGCTCTTAAGCATGAGCTTTAGCTAAGTTTTCAAGTCTTTTAGTTGGGTTTTATGCCCTTTTCACCTTTTTATGTCCAGGTATCTGAATTGAAGAGAAGAAGCATGAATTGGAGAAAAAAGGATGTAATTCAGGTGAAAACCAATGCTCCACTGGAGGATACCGGTGAAACACCGGTCAACTGCAGACAACCACTAGCTTGATGAGAAACTGCAACTGGCAGCTCGCTAACAGCAACCGAGTGCCGATTCCATCACCGCCAGGTGCTGGACTTTGCTGGATAAATGATGAAATCAACCTGCGACTCGAGGATGAAAACTGGTGAACCGCTGAAGGAATCGCCAAAAGGCCCTGGAACTTCAATGGACCATAGTGGAAAGCAACCGACGACTCGGGATAGAAACTGGCGAATCGCCGGTTCTATCACAAGTGAGAAGATGCTTGAAAAAGGAAAAAAATGTCCAGCCCTGAAAAAAGAGGAGGATGCTTTCCCTATTTTTATATATATTCTAGAAATAAAGTACTCTGAATATATGATTGAATATTCTATTTACTTTTTGAGAGAGAAAAAACTCCATTGGAGAAGAAAGAAATTTTTGAATATTGCTTTTGTATCTTCATCTTCTTGTTTAGCAAGGTATAACTATTATTGTATAAATATTGTAAGCTTGATTTTGCTTACTCCTAATGATGAAATTATTGAGTTTATTAATGAATATTCTGTTGTGTTTCTTAATTATGAGTAGCTAAATCTATAGCTAGAGGTGTGTGATGATGGGCGTTTAATTTGATTGGGTATTGCTAGATTTGTCTCTTTATCAATTAATTAGTGTAAATCTATTGAATTCTCTTCAAATTATAGTTGATTGCTCATAGTTGCAAATATGGATAATGTTTTCTCACTTAATTTTATCCTGAAAAAGAAGAATTAAGTAATGGGGGAGAATTTAATAGTCGATTGGGATTTGATTATGTGGAGTTGGGCTAGAAATAACCAAAACCCATGATCATAATCCCTTTGGAGGTTGATAGCTAGAAATAGCTCACGCCCCTAACCCAAACCATATTAGAATAGTTGAATTGTGCCTTGAGATTCGAGAGGACTCGAGGATAAGGAGCCCAATTGGTTGAAAAACATCAGGCTCCATCTTTTTTCCAAGGTTATTTACACATATTAGCAATAATCTGACTATCTAGTAAATCCCGATTTGATTGACATCCCTTCTACACCACACCTCTAGCCTTTGCTCATTATTATTTCTCAATTTTGGTTATCTTGCTCTCTTGATTAGCTGGTTTTAGAATCCACAATATTTTTGCCTTCACTTCCTCCGAAATCTACGTTTACGTTTTCATTATTTGGATGCAAATTAATTTAATCCACTAAAGAACTGTTGTGCAAATCATTCTCTAGTTCTTGTGGGATTCGACCTCGACACTCGTCGAGTTACTTGTTTTGATACAACTGAGGAATGTAGTTTGAGCATTACGTGTGAGTCCTCATCATTCGAGGACTAGATTTATCTACTTCATTTCAGTTCTTTTACCTTGTTTTAGTTTCTGACTTGGAATTAGCTGGGGGCTTGTCCCAATAGCTCACCAGTTAGTATAGGCTTTTAGACATAGCATTGGTACGTTCAAATTTGTGACTCAATATTTAAATTAGCATATTATCTTGTTATCCATATTTGAATGTTTTACTATTCAGTTAGTTTCCACTCAGGTTCCTTATAAATTATATTGTGCTGGTAGTATTTTATGCCATGGGTTAGCTTGGCGCTATTCGTGGTACTAGGTCCCATGTATTGATTCGGGGTCCCATCTCAGGTCATGACAGTTTAGAAACTCGTGTCAGTTTAAGCATTGGTTTCCACTCTCAGACGAATGGGCAAGAAAAACAAACTATCCAAACTCTCAAGGATATATTGAGAGTACGTATGATTGATTTTGGAGGTAATTGGATAACACCTGCCTCTTGTCGAATTCGCATACAGTAACAATTATCAGGCGAGCATCCAAATGACTCTTTATGAAGCTTTTTGTGGTGATGTTGTAGATCTCCAATTGGTTAATTTGAGCTACCGAAGGTAAAATTATTGGGTCTTGGCTCCATTCATGAAGCTATTGAGAAAGTGAATCTTATTGGGAGTCAACTGAAAATAGCTCAAAGTCGACTAAAGTCTTATACTGATATGAGACATCGTGAGCTGGTTTTGTTATGGGTGACCGAGTTTTTTTGAAGGTTTCACCTAGAAGGGTGTCATGTGTCTTAGTAGGAAAGGAAAACTTTGTTCTCGATTTATTAGTCCCTATGAAATTATAAAGAGAGTGGGGAAGGTGGCCTATGAGTTGAAATTACCATCGAAAATATTTATGGTGCATCCCATCTTTTATGTTTCTATGTTGAGGTTGTATAGAACCGACCCATCTCATATCTTGTTCCATATGGAAATTTGAAATAAATGAGCGTTGAGAACCAAAGATGTAGTTTCAGTTAAAATGTTATGGTCAAATTGTGACACTGAGGAAGCAACATGGGAAGTGGACGAGGATATTAAGAAGAGATATCCTCATTTGTTCCTCATTTTAGGTATGAATTAAACCCCTTAGTTATTGTATTTTTGCAAATATTGATTGAAGGTATGAAACTCCCTATCTTTTGCTATGAGTTGGTGATTTTAGTTGTTAGAGTCCCTGTGAGGGAAACATTATTGATTATTAAGTTGTTAGCTGAGTTTTAAATATTGGAATTTTCTCTATTTATAAAAAAAAACTCTGGCGAAATTCTAGGATATGATCTACATTCAAGGACAAATGTTCCCAAGGAAGAGATAATGTAACACCCTGTATTTTTGAGTTAGGTTTGAACTCATTAAATTCTTGTGATGAATCCCAATGGTATAATGAATGTGTTACATTACCACAAATTATTCTTGAAATCGATTTGAGGTGTACAGGTTTCACTAAAGCCAAGGTAAGTAGAAAAGTGCAACAAAAAAATCAAAATTTTCAATTGAATTTGCAAAGGTCTTAATTCGAGCGCATATAATTCCTAATTGACTGAGAATCTTGGAGAAGTCTGTTCACAAAAGTAGTATCCCTTTGAAAGATCTTTCAAAACATATAAAGATCATGCCAATATAAGTTGTGAGCAAAATGTTATGGATGATGTATACAATGTTGTCCAGGTGGCTGTAAATCTGATATACGACTTATATACTGAATATATGGACATATATTTCACCATAAATGGGATTCCAAAATCCCAACCCGTTGGAATCAACTTGTGGAGTAGACATACGAACTCTATGTAAAATGTACGCCTGTATGTGGTTGCATACAGGACATATGGACCGTATATTAGATATACAGACCATATACTATATATCTAGTATATACCTATGTATACCTGAAGAATTTACGCCTCCAACATTGACATACAGGCTGCAGGTCAAAAGTGTTCCCAGTACGTGGCATCCGTAGGTCAAAATTTTCCAGAAAACCTATATATACCTATTTAGTCTAATTTTTTATTCCACTTCATTTTTTGTCAACTTTTGAGAGAGAAAGCATCCTATAACTTCCTCTAATAATCTAAGATGAGTTCCTACCAATTGGCATGATTATTATATCAAACTAACAAGGATTAATGCCAGAATCATCATCCTAATCATTAGATTTCAAGAATCGAATTCAAGAGCGATTGGAGGGAATTATTGGGGAATCTTCACGAGGTAAGTCCCTTGATTAATTATTTTGATTAAAGGGTTAATTGGAATTTGTGTATCCTATTGATAGGTGATTAATAATAGATGATTCTTGAATTTATCATAAACATAATTTTGCCCTAAAACCCTAGTTTTTAGAAAAGAGTGAAAATTCGTTAGGTTTGATCAATGTTCTAAACTTTATCATTAAAATTGATTGTAGACTCATCATGGTACATAGTTGAACACATTTAAAATATTTTTAGCGGAGTTTGAGGTATGTCTATTTTTAAACATACTTTTGACTAAAAAGAGGTTTTGAATATGACTTTATGCGCATGTGGGACAAGCTCGCATTGAGTCTTCATATTTTGATCAATATTATAATATATGCATAAAACGTGTTTTGTCCTTATAAATGGAATTTGTTGCATAATATTTAAATTAATGATTTTCTACATTATTTTGGTCCATGAATGAGCTATTGATTTGAAACATGATCTAATTGCTTAAGCAATAACTCAAGTAACCCCCATGACACATTTTCTATCTATGGAACTTCTAAGAAAAGAATAACTAAGTTGAGACGTATCTTGAAGATCTAATAAAACAAGTAATATAGTCAACGGCACCCACGAACAAGAATGTGGGCTCATAAAAATAGAAAGTCCCTCTTAAGTGTCTCGTAAAGCTGGAACCTACTCCTCCTTTTTACCTCACACACCACCAAAAATAACAATAGTATGCCAGGTACACAGTGAATTTCTTGGAGTAAGAGTTCATATAATAAAAATAATCATTATAATAATAGTTTAAAAAATTGTAATGAAACAAGTCAACGCAATCCAAACAAGTCATGCCAAAAAAGGTGTAGCCCAAACATGTTATCCCAAAATAGGGGTAATCCAAACAAGTCATCCCAAAATAGGGGTAATCCAAACAAGTTATCCCAAGGCGTAATTGAAGTGTCCTTCCAAAGTAGGGGTAATCAAAGTATCCTCTCAAGGGATAATCCAAATAAGTCATTCCAAAATAGGGTAATCCAATAAGTCATCCCAAGTGGTAATTAAAGTGTCCTCACAAGGGGTAATCCAAATAAAAAAATTTCAATCATGGCATATCAGTCTAAAATAATAAATCATAAGTCATGACGTAGCAGAAAAAAATTATTTAAAATTTTTTTCCATCTCATTGATAGAGGTATTTAAAAATTATTACTTAAGTTTAGAATGTTTAGCTACTAGATATAAATCTTTACTTTATTTAGTTAATTGTCTTAATTTATATACACATAATTGAATAAATAAATAATAATAACACGACTGTGTGAACTATCATATCCATAAGGTGCTTCATGTAGCCAAAGCGCATGCAAGCGCACATGGTCATCAAGTAATATAGGACTGAAAGTCCCGATTATTGTACCCACAAAGACTTGTCAGTTCAATCATTAGAAGGTTATTGCTTTAATTTGCTAATCTGAAAGAACAGTTGAAATGGGGAATGGTTTGGGAAATTAAACTACTAAAAGCTTTAAATGTAAAATTAATTAAAGTAGTTGCAAACTTGGTTTTACTTCGATGATGATGAAAATATAGGGAGATGGCACTTGTTTGTTTTTAAGTTGAGTTTTCAAGACGTGATTACACTAGAAAGATTCCTCCTATGGTTGCTAGTTGCAAGTTACTATTCCATTCTTTGTCACTATCCCTAGCATCTAAGGATTATTTCATGAATCCTAACGCCTATATCCCTATGGTCACAGGAGAAACATGAAAAAAAAAATTACGCCTACTTGTATTTCAACTAAACAGAGTGGAAGGGTATATCCCTATCCTCAACAAAAACTTATATCCGCTCACCAATGAGTTCGAGGGTCTTTGAATTCCTGTTCTGTATTTACCTTTAACCCTTTCGATTTTCTTTCCTAAGTTCAATCAAAAGCCAACAAATTTAGTTATAAGGTGATCAGTCTCATAAATAAGTAATTAAAATAAATAAATACAAACAACCATTAAAGAAGAATCGAATCTAGATTAAATCATTCTTTCAAATAATCAACCATCCACCATGGCCAAAACCCTAGAGTATGAGTTTAGCCGCTCATAGACAAGTGGAAAAATGAATGCTTAATCATCACCATTCTAAATAAAATTGTAAAGAAGATAAGAAACTTAGTGTGAAACTTTATATTCCTTTCAAATGACTTATAAGCCTCCACAAATGAAATAAGGAATGTAAAATGATCCAAAGATTACTAACAAATGCCCTAGAGGTTCTATTTATAGTTGAGCCTCCAAATGACGCTTCTTCCCTCCAACACTTAGTTTTATAATCAATAATTTAAGCCTGGAATATGTTTGGTGCACTGCAGAGTTAGTAAAATTTCCTGTAATTTCAGCTCCGGGATAGACTTGGTGGGCCACCCCATCCATCTCACCAAGGACTTAACCAATTTTCTGAACTTCTAAAATCTCTGGCATGCCACTCTCACCATAGCACCAGAGTGTTAGTTAATTTCTTGAACATTAGGACCCTTCTGGTGTGCAACTTCCTTTATCTCACCAAAAATTTGGAAATTTTCTCTAAGTTGGGGAAGCTTTGGGGCTCCAC
Organism: Datura wrightii; assembly: GCA_035772735.1. NCBI lineage: Eukaryota > Viridiplantae > Streptophyta > Magnoliopsida > Solanales > Solanaceae > Datura > Datura wrightii. The sequence goes on along the minus strand of JASDFA010000016.1, from coordinate 87,464,097 downwards.
GCCAACCATCTTGCCAAGATGTTTAAGGAACATCCTATGAATTTAAGGACAAGGAACGGGGCGCCAACTATAGCCCTAGAATTGCTGAACGTATCTCATGAAGTTGAGGACTTGGTGCTAGGCTCCAGCCATAGCCCCCGAACCTTCATATCAGCTTCTCAAACCTTCAACCTTGGTTAATTTTGGATCCTTTTTCCTTGGTTTCCTTGCTAAAAACACCTTAAATTGTTTGTTTGCATACAAAATGCACAAACATATGAATTTATGCATTTCTTAAGGATTATGAACTCAAGAACATGTAAATGTTTCACACTCAAGACTACACAACCTCTATAATTGACTCATCTTTTCAAAACATAGGGCTAACATGTTAAGTATGAAATATTCAACAAATAGTACACCGACTTAGACATCTTGTTCCCCTAACTTTTAGTGATGTTCCTCTCAAAGATTATCGATGCAAACACATGGAACATAGAAAGCAAGCCACTCTCACGCTGATAAAAAATGTAATGCACCTATGTCACATACCATAAGCTTGCCCTTCATGTACATTCAGACTACTTGGTTGTTTCAAGAGATTCAGATCACAAGGATTTTTATTGGTTGTAATTTCAGCTAAGGGACATGTAGGAATGATAATTCTTTTATAATGAATGCCACCCTAAGCACTTTTAAGTAATCTTTCACTTTTCAAGTCCACCACCTTTTTCTTGCTTATTCACCCATTAACAACTCACCCTTTCTCTTTCTTTTCTTCGCATGCTTCTTTTTCACTACTTGACTGACAGTCTTTGCTTATAGAATCAATATGAATTTTGCAATTAAAGCTCTATCTTTCATTGTCCTAGCAGCAAGTAAACAACACAATTATGTGGGCACCCCTTCTTCCTATTTTTCTCCTCTTACCTCAAATTTTTATTTTTCCCTTAACATTATACTTCGGTAGACCTTTACTTTCAAGTCTCAAAGTTCCTAAGACTACTTTGGATCAATAAGTCTGAGGTCTCACAAAAAGAGGAATTAAGTTACTTTTGTGGCTAAGAAAAAATAAGGCTTATGGCTTAAAGGGGTTAACTAGGAAGAATGTATAGGAAGGTAAAACAAACATGGGAAGAACTTGGCTTTTTCAAAGAAATACCTTGATCATATCCTAACTCCCTAATAATTAGTTATCCTACATGCACTCAGGAAAGTTCTAGATGCTACAATACGTAAATACAAGACAATTTAGCTCACCTTTCATGGAAATCAAGAATCTAGTCGGCTTCCTACAGCTACACAATCACACAATCATATTGAATGACATTTTTCATTATTAAGCCCTAAGAATCATTTGAGTCAAATTAAAGAGATATGTGTGTCTCTTATGGATTCCTCACTTATGCGTTCAAGATGACCGTTTTATTAACTCTAGTATAGCAACTAAGTAGGATGTCAACAAGCACCAAGTGAATGATCTATGACTCAATTCTAAAAAATAAAAAAACGTGACAAATTTCCTTAAGATGATCGTCATCCATCTATCATAGGGAAGGGTCACTACTCTACGACAACAATGACCCCTGAGAAAATGAAAATATTTACCAATTTCAAAGGACCCTCCTTCGAAAAAGAACTGAGGCCGTAATAAAAATTGAAGGTTGGGTGAGGTATGCCAAGTTCAAACAATTTTCAAACAAGGCTCAATGGACATACTCACCCTAGACTAACAAAACTCAGGGAGACACACCCACACCCCACACTTAAATCCTTGCTCTATACTTAGAGAAACTAAAATTAAAGATCAGATTAGAGCGAGATATTACTCCCTGAGGCCCTCTATGGCCTAGCTAGCAGCAGGTTCTTGGATTTGCGGGTCAAATGACCCCACACTTAAGATTAGACCATGCTCCTTAGCCTTCATTCCGGGTACACAGACTTCCCTTTCCTTGCAAAAAAAATCATAGTGACACTATATATAAAAACAAGATACTTACATTTTTACAAATTTGGTAGCCTCCCAACCAGCGCGTATTTTAACATCGTGAGACGGTGCAAGACCCCTTAATCATTTTGTAAGAAAATTGAGGTCTTCTCTCTATCAAAGTTATCCTCATAATAGTGTTTCACCCTTTGGCCATTAACCAAAACTGTTATGTCAGACCCTAAGGGTTTCAACTCCACTGCACCGTGTGAATTCACATTCATAATCTCGAATGGGCCCGACCACTTCGATCTCAACTTTCCTCCAAATAGCTTCAACCTCGAGTTGTACAATAAGACCAACTACCCTTCCTGAAACTCACGAGGTTGAATACGCCTATCATGTACTATCTTGGTCCGCTCCTTGTACATTTTTCCATTTTTGTACGCACTAAAGAAGAATTCATCAAGCTCATGTAGTTGTAGCAACCTTTTCTCACTAGTATCTTCCAAATCCATGTCCAACTTTTGGATGGCCCAATATGCTCGGTGTTCTATCTCAACCAGTAGATGACATGCTTTCCCTAATATAACCTATATGGTGAAGTACCAATAGGAGTTTTGAAAGCTATCCAATAGGCCCATAGTGCATCATCCAACTTTCTAGACCAATCATTTATTTTTGTGCTCATAGTCATATAAAAAATTCTTTTGATTTCTCAATTTGACACTTCGACCTGTCCACTAGTCTGCGGGTGATAAGCTATTGCTACCTTGTGCTTCACATTATACTTAGCCAGCGGGTTATTGAAGATTCAGTTTCAAAAATGCGTACCTTTATCACTAGTGATATCTCTGGGTGTACCAAAATGCGTGAATATATTCTTCTTCAAAAATCGGGTCACTACCTTTGCATTATAGCAGTGCCACAGCTTCCACCCACTTAGACACATAATCTACCACTACCAGTATATACATATTCCCATTCGATGGAATAAAAGGTCCCATGAAATCAATTCCCCAGCAATCAAACACATCCACTTCCATGATGCCTCTTTGAGGCATTTCTTGTCTCTTCAAAATATTCTCAGTCCTTTGATTATTGTCACAAGATTTAGCAAACAGATATGCATCCTTGAACAGGGTGGGCCAATAAAATCCAAGTTGAAGGAGCTTTGTTGTGGTTCTATCTCCCCTAGGGTGTCTACCATAAGGTGAAGAATGGAAGCTTTCCAAAATCTGGTGTACTTCTCCCTCGAGAACACATCGTCTGACCAATTGATCGGGGCCTATATTATACAAGAAGGGTTCATCCCATATGTAAAATCTGCTGTCATGAATTAATCTCCTTTTTCTATCTGGGGTTATATCAGGGGGATACACACCACTAACCAGAAGATTTACAATATCAGCATACCATTGTAGCTCTAGACTGTGAATAACAAATAATTGCTCGTCAAGGAAAGTCTCCAAAATATCCGTCTGACAGTCAATATGCTCCCTATCTTCCAATCTAGATAGATGATCTGACACCCAATTCAATGTGCCCTTCCTGTCTTTGATCTCAACGTCAAATTCTTATAGTAACAATATCTATTTAATGAGCCTGGGTTTAGCATCCTTCTTTGCAAGCAAGTACCTGATTGCAGTATGATCAGCATACACCACCACTTTTGTTCCCAGTAGGTAAGCTCAAAATTTATCAAATGCATACACCACCACTAACAGCTCCTTTTCAGTTATAGTGTAATTCTTATGGGCTATATATAATGATTTGCTTGCATAGTAAATATGGTGAAATCTCTTCTCTCTATTCTGCCCCAGAAAAGCTCCTATAGCAAGGTCACTAGCGTCACACAACACAATGAATGGTAATGACCAATCTGGGGAAATGATGATTGGAGCTATGGTCAACTTATCCTTCAATGTGTTGAAAGTCTGCACACGTTATATATTGAACTCAAACTTCATTTCCTTCTCCAAGAGTTTGCACATTGGGTTTGCTATTTTAGAAAAGTCTTGAATGAATCTCCTATAAAACCCAACACGTCCTAAAAAACTATGCACCCCTTTCACAGAGACAGGGGTGTTAGTCGTTTAATGGCCTCAATTTTGTCCCTGTCGACCTCAATACCTACCTTTGATATTTTTTTACCCGGACTATCCCTTCATGTATCATGAAATGGCACTTCTCCCAACTTAGTACAAGATTGATCTCCTCACATTTGGCTACTACAACATCCAAATGATTCAAACAATCATCAAAGTTGCTCCTACAGAGCGAGAAGTCATCCATGAATACCTCCACAAATTTCTCCACCATGTATGTAAAAATGGCTAGCATGCATCTCTTGAATGCTCCCGGAGCATTTCACAGTCCAAACGGCATCCTGCGGAATGCAAAGGTGCCAAAAGGGCAAATAAAAGCTTGTCCTTGTCCTCTTATGCGATCATGATCTGATTGTAACCTGAATACCCATCCAAAAAACAATAGTAATCATGCTCAGCCAACCTATCTAACATTTGATCCGAGAAAGGCAATGGAAAGTGGTCCTTCCTAGTGACTGCATTAAGCTTTCGATAGTCAATAAAAATCCTCCACCCTGTGATTGTTCTCTGGGGTATTAGTTCATCCCTCTCATAACACACCATAGTCATCCCACCCTTTTTGGAACACACTGAACTGGGATCTCCCAATGACTATCCAAAATCGTGTAGATGACGCCTGTATCTAACCACTTTATTATCTCCTTCACTACCTCCTTCATGATTGGGTCCAATCTTTGATGATGTTCAATGTTGGCTCCCACTTCAAGCAATATCTTTTGCATGCAAAAGGAAGTACTTATTCCCTTTATAAAAGATATTGTCCATCTAAGAGTTGTAACTCGATACCTTAGCACTTCCAGCAACCTGTCAACCTATTCATCAGACAACAAAAGATATATTATCATAGGTAGTATTTTATTACTACCTATAAAAGCATACTTCAGGTGCATAGGTAAAAGTTTCAATTCAAGAATTTGTGCTTTCTCAATGGATGGCTTCGACTTTTCCCAAGTCAACGGTTTCTAATGTCTCTCTAACGGGCCATCCCTGCTAACATAGGGACTAGTGGCGTCTAGGACTACAAGGCATTCAATCTTCTTTGAGCTATCACCCTGCTCTTTCTCATACACCACTACTTTCTTAAGTGGATCCTCTTGTGATAAATATTGTTCTAATGCCTTAGTGGACATTTCTGGCTCTACTGATAATGGCCTTAATCTCCTCATAATGGGGTGGCAATCTTGTTTCCCTTATCACATCAAAAATTGCCTCCTGACCATCCACAGTTATTGACATTGTACCTGACCTCACCTTTATGACAACATCGGCGGTGGCTAAAAATCCTCTCCCTAAAATAAGGGGAACTACTGCATCAGCTTCATAGTCTAGGATTATGAAGTCCACTGGAAGAATGAAAGGTCCCACCTTTATCAAGACGTCCTCTATTATTTCATCAAGATAGGTCAGAGATCGATCTTCCAGCTGTAGAGTCACTGTGGTGGGACGAGGTTCACCTAACCACAATGTTTTGAACAGGGAGGCAGGCATCAAATTGATGCTAGCACCAAAATCACATAATACAGAACCAACTTCCTTGTCTCCAATCACCACTGGAAAGGTGAAGCTCCCAGGGTCCTTCAACTTTTTAGGAATTTTATTTTGAACCCGAGAACTGTACTCTTCCGTAAGAGCCATGATTTCAAACTCTATTAATTGCCTCTTTTTGGCCACAATTTTCTTCAGGTACTTAGCATATTTTGAAACATCCGGCAAAAGTTCCACCAATGGAATATTAACATGTACCTTCTTCAACAAGTCAAGAAACTTCTTGCAAGTTGTATCCTCCTTCTACTTTTGAAATCTCTATGGGAATGGGGGTGGTGGTCTAGCTACTACAACTTTTGGTTGTGAGTTTCTTTACTCACCGACCTCACTCTTGGACTTCTCAACCCGCTCATCAACCTTCTTTTCTCTGGGAATCACCTCACCCAACTCCTTACCACTATGCAAAGATATTGTGCTCACATTTTCCTTGGGGTTCTTCTCAGTGTTACTCGAAAGTGCCCCTTTCAGTCTGTTCATCTGCTGCAGGGCCAGTTGCCCCATCTGTCTCTCAAGTTCACAGATGGATTTTTGCATCTCATTCAATACCTGAGTCTGTTGCACCATCCATTGCTTTATTATCTCTTCAAGAGAACTACTTAACTGTTAGCCTTGAGGCCTTGGGTAACTATTCTGGGGCCTTTGGAAGTTTTAGTTACCTCCCTATAAGGGATTTGCTATATTTCGATACCCCTGATTATAGCCATTACCCACAAAACCACCACCACATTCTGTTGTCCCACAAAAAATATAGATTCGGGCTTATGTGGACAACCTTAATATGCATGACCTTCTCCACATGCTTTACATAATGGTGGTGGAGTCTGCACCTAATATACCTATGGTGCCTATCTTCATGTTGGTGTTTTCAAAAGTTTGCTAACCACATCCACCAGCTAGCTAATGTCTGCTCTGACTGCCGTAACACCATCTACCTCAAGCTTCTCTAGCAACTTAGCTTCTTTGTATCCTCTGCCCGAGTCTTGATAATCTCGACTTCCCGCTGACATGAGGTTCATGAGATCCTCAATTTCATCATAGCTTTTGGATAGAATCTGTCCTTGTGCGGTAGCATCAAGCAGGATCTTTGACTCAAGCTTTAGACCCTCTATAAAGTTGTGCCCAATTATATCCATAGGCTGAATGTGGTGTGGACAATCTCTCAAATAACCTTTGTTACGTTCCCACGCCCGAGCTAGAGTTTCTCTATCTTTCTGTACAAAAACGAACTCTTCCTTCTCAACTCCTTGGTTCTTCTTAAAGAGAAAAACCTGTTGAAGAATTTGTCGAAAAGAGCCTCCCATGTGGTGATGGAACCTGCTGGCTCATTTTGAAGACACTCCTTATCTCCACCAATCAGTGAGAATAGAAATAAGGTTAGCTTGACATATTCATCTAACACATTTTAGTAGTGGAAATTCTCGCTTTGCTGCATGAACGTCATCAGATACCTTTGGAGATCCTCGTGCGGCTTTCCCTAATATTGGGAAGTGTTTTGGACCAACTGCATGGTCCCTTCCTTCAGCTCAAAGTTTCCAGTGATGGTAGGTTGATGATCGCTTTATAAGCATTCTCCAAATTCTGCCTAGCAAAGTTAAACACTGGACTCCTCTCTTGATTTTCCTGTGCCTGCTCATTATTTGCCATTGTTAACCTTCGAAAGGTTCTCTCTATTTTAGGATCTAAAGAAGCCAAAGGTGGTCCCTGACTTCTTATACTTGGCATACACTGAGCAAACAACCTTGTTAAACTTCACAAAAACAAAGAAACAGACATAAAATACTGAATAGCGGAATAAAATCCTAACATACAAATGATCAAACATATTCAAGTCCCCGACAACGGCACCAAAAACATGATTTCTCTCGAGTGCATGCAAGAGCATGTGGTCATCAAGTAATATAGGACCGGGAGCCCCGATTATCATACCCACAGAGAGTTTTCAGTTCAATCATTATAAGGTTATTACTTTATTTTACTATTCTAACAAAACAGTTGAAATGCGGAATGGTTTGGGAAATTAAACTAAAAGAACATTAAATGTGAAATTAACTAAAGAAGTTTAAAGCTTGGTTTTACTTTGGTGATGATGAAAATATAGGGTAATGGCACTTGTTTGGTCTCAAGTTGATTTACCCAGACGTGATTACACTAGAACGATTCCTCCAACAATTTGTAGTAGCAAGTTACTATCCCATTCCCTTCCACTATCCCTAACATTGAAGGAGTATTTCATGAACACTAATGCCTATATCCCTATGATCGTAGGAGAAACATGAAACGACGATTATGCCTACTTGTATTTCAGCTAAACAGGGTTGAAGGGTATATCCCTATCCTCAACAACAACTTCTATCCTCTCACAAATAGGTTCGAGGGTCTTTGAATTCCTGTTATGTATTTACCTTTAACCCTTTCAATTCCCTTTCCCAAGTTCAAGTAAAAGCCAAAAGATTTATTTATAAGGCGATCATTCTCATAAATAAGCAAGTAAAACAAGTAAATTCAAACAATAATTAAAGAAGATTGAATCTAGATTAAATCAGTCTTTCAAACGATCAACGATCCACCATGGCCAAAACGCTAGAGTATAAGTTTAGCTACTCATAGACAAGTGGAAAAATGAATACTTAATCAACATCATAAGAAATAAAATTGTTAAGAAGAGAAGAAACCTAGTATATAACCTTTTTTAATGTCCATATGACTTACAAGCCTCCACAAATGAAATACATAATGTAAAATGATCTAAAGATTACTAACAAAATGCCCTTGAGGTTCGATTTATGGTTTATCCTTCAAATGATGCTTCTGCCCTCCAACAGTTAGCTTTAAAATCAGCAATTTTAGCCCAGAATAGGTCTGGCACGCCAACCCACCTATCTCACCATAGAGTTAGTCAAATTTCTAACAACTTCAGCTCCGAGATAGGTTTGGTGTGCCGCCCCATCCATATCACCAAGGACTTATCCAATTTTCTGAACTTCTAACACCTATAGTGTGCCACTCTCACCATAGCACCAGAGTATTAGTCAATTTCTTAAATATTAGGACCCTTCTGGTGCATGACTTCCTCTACCTCGCTAGAAATTTGGGAGTTCGCTCTACGTATGGGGAAGCTCTGTGGCTCCACACCCACCATCTCGCCGAGGTGTTGAATGAACATCCTTTGAAGTTAAGGACATGGAACATGGTGCTAGAAATAGCCCTAGAATTGATGAAATTATCTCATGAAGTTGAGGACTTGGTGCTAGGTGCCAACCATAGCCCCCAAACCTTCTTCTTAGTTTCTCAAACCTTCAACCTCGGTTCATTTTGAGTCCTTTTTCCTTGGTTTTCTACTCAAAACATCTCAAATCGTTTGTTGGTACATAAAACACACAAACATATGAATTTATGCATTTCTTAAGGATTATGAACTCAAAACAAGGCAAAAGATGGCAAAAACATGGCAAATAGGCATAGAAATATGTCTAACATCAGTGCTTCCAATGTGGTTTCATAGCATTGGATGCTTGTTATGCAAGATCCGGTTTGGGGCATGACATCTCCTTTGCCACAATTTCAACTCTTTCCATTTAAATATGTACTGAAAACTCTTGTGTCAGTAAATATATCAACATGAGGCCCATATATATAGTGACACCATATTTTTGGTGCAAATAAAACTATTGCCAATTCTAGATCATGCGTCGGATAATTCTTTTCGTGTCTTTTTGAGTTTTCTAAAGGAATATGTAATTATCTTACCGTGGTGCTTCAATACACAACCTAATCGAACACTAGAAGCATCAAAATAAATAACATACCCTACAATGCCTTTGATAAGGATAATATTGGTGATAGGGTTAATATATCATTTAGCTATTGAAAACTCATTTTGACAATTCTCTAACTATTGGAACTTGGCCTCCTTCTAGGTTAACTTGGTCAATGAAGCAGATATAGAAGAAAAGCCCTCAACAACCTTCTATGGTATCCTACTAGCCCAAAGAATGTAGTTCTAGGCCAATTCTTCAAAACATCAGTTTTTATGGAAATCCACACTAATACCTCCACTGGAAACTATATGCCTAAGAAATGCTACTGAGTCCAGCTAGACCTCTAGTTTGGAGACCTTGGCATATAATTGGTGGGCCATAAGGGTTTGTAATATTTCCCTGAGATGATGTGCATGGTCATCTTTTCCATGTGAGTATATGAGAATATCATCTATAAACTTTCACAAAAAAATTAAGAAAGGGTTTGAAAATCCTATTTGTAAGTTCTAAAAGGTTGATGAGGTATTTGTTAAGACAAATGACATGAATAGAAATTCAAAATGCCTGTATCTAGTCTGAAATGCTGTCTTTGGAATAGCTGCTTCTCTAATCATCAAATGATGATATCAGTACCTTAAGTAAATTTTTGAGAAACATTTGGCACCCTGCAACTGATCAAACAAGCCATCTATCCAAGAAAGTGAATAGTTAATCTTTATTCAAATATCGATAGTGTAAACACATATGTAGCATGCCATCTTTCTTTCGTTTAAATAATATGGGAACACCCCAGGGAGATATACTAGGTCAAATGAACCTTTGTCAAGAAGGTCTTTTAATTGTTTTTTCAGCTCTTTCAACTCGACTGGAGCCATTCTATAAGATGGAATAGATTTAGGCTGAGTACCGGGACTCACATCAATACCAGAATCTACTACCCTATTTAGTAGAAGTCTAGAAAGTATCTCCGGGAACATGTCATGCCCCAAACATGAGGAGGCGCAATCAGGAACTGGAGCCTCATTTGATAGAGTGAACCTATAGCTAACCATACCCAACAATAAGCCTGAGCCGACGAGGCTCAGAACTATAATAACATAATAATAAAATAAAGACAATAGTTACCATCGGAGTCCATGGAAAAATTTGGCCCTCAAACTAATTCTTATATATACAAAAGGTCGATGAGTCCATGATAACACTCAAAGTCACACTTCATGACAAAGTATAAATCGGTATTTGTCAATAAAGAACCCAACTAAGAGGTTGGAATCGAACCCAAAGGGATTAGGGTAAGATCTAGGTTAATGCCAGTAATTGAACTTGTTAGTGAGTTATCTCTAAATTGGGGGGTTTTAAAGAAAACAATATTAAAACAAGATTGTATTCTTGATTTAAATCATGATTTGCAAACAACTAGGTTAAATGTTCCCCATGGGTTCATAACTACTTCAGGTATACACACGTGATCAATCCCGATGCTTACTTGTGGAACTGGTAAGTAGGGTTCATCCAAATGACTGGTTTGTTCCTATTGGATGACTTTACTCAATCACCAGGTCAGGTCTCATGAGCAATTTAAAACTAACCGCTATGATATTCTGAATTTAACTATCCCCCGACCATAGCTCAAGTTAATACAATGATCTTAAAGACCAAGGCTTTGTTGTAATTCTCTTATCCTACTCTCTACCTCTTTAAGTTCAAGAAAGTAAAGAATTCATGCAAGTCCTAATGTTGTACACCATTAAGAAACATTTAAAGATAAAGAGAATACAACACAAGCATTTAGCATTGGTTTTGAATCACTTTTGTGTAACCCTATTTAGTTAATCTATCATGATTCCCACAACCCCTAGTTGTGGAGGTTTTAGCCTACCATGGTTATAAGATTACAATTTGTATTCATAGACAAACACATAATTAAATACTTATAGCAACAATTGGAAGAAAACAAGATTTGAATATCAAAGAACAATCTCAAGAATAATGTAGGAAATCAAGAGTTTGATCCCACGAATTGCTCCACAAAACTTGATAAAAATTCACAAAAATTATTCTTCACACGTCTACTCATACGGTTTTGTCCTTATCTAACTAAAAAAAAATAAAAGCTACTTATACAGATATTAGAATCCTTTTCCTAAGCTAACGGGGAATTTTCCATATTTGGTTCCGACTATGTAAGGACTGGACCTATGACCTGTAGCAGGATTGTACGGGTCGTACCTTCTTCTCGTACAACCTTGGCTGCTGCAGATTTGGCTAAGTGTTGGCAGGCTGGTAGGATTGTACAACAAACCTACGAGTCATACAATGCTTCCGTGATTTGGCCCTGAGAACTCTGACATCTTCTTAAATTCTCCATGAGTTTTGTGGTAACACTCGTACCTTCTTCCTATGACTCATATTGTCTGTTGTGTTTGAAATCTTTCCAAGTATTGAAGAATATTCTGAAGTTCATCATGGCTCATGGTACGATTCATATGTTGATGCTACAATCCGTGAGTCCATCCATACCAGGAGTTGCCTTTGTGCAATTTTCTCTGAACAATTCCACGACTCCAGTTATAGCTCATACCGTCTTGGTATGACTTGTATTGGGAGTCGTATGTTTCCTTCTTCTTACTTTAGCCTTTTGACTTTCATCACGATTCTTAGTACGACTCGTAGAATAAAGGTAAGGCTCGTACTAAAACTTGTACTTTGGTTGATTTTCTACATTTTTAAGCCTCTTTTGCACATATTTGCTCTAACACTTATTTTCCCTGAAATCAAAGTAAAAGTGTCTCATATCCATATAAACATACCTAAGTTCATGCTATTTTCTTAATTTTAAGCGTCGAAAGTGCTGTAAAGTCAAATTATATTAACAACCTCAACTTAAGAATTTTGCATGTCCCCAAGAAAAGAAAATAAAAACAAAACACGACTCTTTACTAGAAAATAAACCAAGGATACTACAGCTAACATTTAACAAAATTTATACTGTAAACTCAAAAATCTTTTGACCCTTTTCCCATGAACCAAATCAGGACATGCACTACAAGCTATCACAAAATATGATAAATAGGGACCAAGACACGTAATCTATCTAGTAACAGATAGTCAAGTCATCACCAATGCTTTTTACATAGACCACTGGTAGAGTTAAACACAAATCATGTACCCTCACAGCAAATGAGGTCCCCACTCATAGATATAGTAAAATATGAAACATGGAACTGATCAAGATAGAATCTTACTCTCACAAAGAAGTTCCAAATACTGCATTTCGGATACCATAGGCTTGCCCTTATTTTTTCTACTTTGGTTTATCAGATGGTCAGGTTAGGATCACTATAGGACTTGCTTTGGCTTGTAATGTAGGCTTTTGGGCTGGGTATGGTAGATATGAAATCTTTGTAAGTGACTAAATCCTTGCTTGGCACTACATACATATGGCTCCATTTTTTTCATTTTTTCCACTTTATTTTTTTGCTTTTTTCACTTTTTTCCTCCCTTTTTAGCCTTTTTATGCACTTGTATGATTGTGGTGTGTTTCATCAAGCTTTTCATGCATCATTCACTTTTTGGATTTTCCTTTTCAATTTTTCTTTTCTTTTTCTTTTTCGTTTGTCAAACCACACCTTGTTTTTCACTTTTTTTCTCCCTTTTTCACCTTCCCACTATTTATGCACCTATACTCTAGCCACCCTCAACTTGGGCATTTTGCCTATGTTGAGGTTCACAATGTCCTAGGAGGGACCAGGACCAAAATAGGTTCATTATAAAAATGGGTACGGTTAATTGGTTAATCAAAGAAAAATAGTCTATTTGAGGCTCAAAATCGAGATCAAGGGAATCATATCATTTCTTTTAGGCTCATTTATGATAAAAATGGGAAAAACTAAAAAGGGCCTATGATCCTTTCCTAACCAACCATCTTAAAATCTATTCAAAGACCAACCGGGCAAGTTCTAGATCCTCTATGTAGTATTGAACTAAGTATTAGACCTCACTCACTCATGGTACATGACTTGCATTCATTCTATCTGTCTAGTTTATTCATGTATTAACAAAAACTATACATGCTAATATACTAAATGACATAAAACTTCAGAGCACATGGCATAAGCCAAAGATCCCGGGATGACTCTAAAAGCTAACGAGATGATTTTGGTTAAACCGGGCATTCCTCATGCATACAATCACAAGTACACAACTAATCCTCAAAAAATTTCAAACAGGGTCAATTTTTTTTTACAAATTCAAAACTAGTGCAATTTATTAGCTGAGTACTCCTAATCTACTTTCTAACTAAACAAAATTCACATAAATAAAATCCTAAACATGCTTGTTCTACTAGATAGCATACCCAAGGGAAAATAAACACGGCAAGACAAACCCTCGGACGAATCAAAAATTCAAAAATACAAGTACACCCCTCCCTTTTTTAAAAAGCATGCTTCATCCCCGAAGTATAGAATGTAAAAACAGAGGGAAGGAAATATACCTGTAGCGCACTAAGAACTCCTATCAACCTATGGAGGAGGTACCTCCACTGCAATTGTAGTGCTAGCGGTGGCTGGCGCACTCAATGGTGTATCAATAGGGGGAGTGGTTACCTCCTCAACAGTGTTGGCTGTCTCTATGGCCTCTGGAATTTTCGGGGCTAAATGTGGCTTGCCCGAAGGGTCCCTGCCACTCGCAAGCTCTGACTGGGCTGTGGTGGAGCTACTTGCTCCCCTGAATTTATCAAGTAGATCCAACTGATGCACGTCATGAGTCTACCGACTCTCTAATCTTGCCCGTTTGCGCTCTCTTTTCTCTCTTTTCCTTTTCTTCTTCAGGGTCTCATCTCCAATATCCTTGGATACCCTTTTTTTCCCTTTTTCTTTATTTTCTCTCGTGGGCTCCTAGTAAGCCGCCAAATCAAGCTCCTCATCTATATCAGGATTGAGGTCAGGAAGAGTGGGGGCTGCTGTGAATGCCGGCTATCGTGATGAAAGATCGTCTACTTGGCTACGAAAAGCCCCCGACTCCTCAAGGAGGCTGCCCGCATCAGTCTTCTCGGCCATGCACATATTGAATTTACTCTCAAACCCATCTAATCTGGCATGTAGGGCCTACACAACTGTCTCTATCTCATCTTTCACCCAGGCTTGACATTCTCCATCATTGACTAAACCTTCCTCTCAGCTATAGTCAGTCTCTTGGCCAAATTTTGGAGAAATTCCTGAGGCACTAGGATGTACTCGGTTGGAGTCTGGATCGGGAGGTTTATGGGTGGTGCGGCAGAGGTGCTAGGAGCTACATCTAAATATCTGACATCTGTAGCTAGTGTCTCACCCTACTCATGTGAAGTGGGGGCATTCACCTGTGTACCCCCAACTGGCCGTGAAAGTTGGATCGTGGTGGAAAGTTGGGCCCGACTTACTAGGTTTATCTCATGCCAGATCAGGCCAATGTCAGCAATTTGCTGTCCTCCAATAAGGTGCTCCTCACCATGACGCATCGTAATGCCTGCCTCTGCATATTTTGAAAATGAGACTCGGGAATGGGATTGTAGTGCTCAATTCCATCGCCCGATCTTGCATCTCCTCTGTAATGACCCTTAGGATATTGATGGGGTATCTAGACATGATACAGGCCACCAAAGATGCGCTGTCTATGTTGAGGGTATTTTCATTAATCATCGGTTCCAACCAGTGGTGCACTAATGTCCAGTAGGCCTTTGCTATAAAATTTAAGGAATTCTTTATGACCTGCTTGCTGCTAGTGACCCATTCTGCCTCTTCTTTGTCCTCAGGGATCACGTTGGACAACCATTGTATCTGCCTCCACCTCTTATCAAAGTCGAGTTGCTTGATCTGTTTCAAAGCTTTCACCCGATGTTCATATTCTAGCATAGCATGTAATGGTATGAACTAGGGCCCATATGATATCCGAGAAATAGTGCGCTTGGATATATCAACCTCTCAACCTCTGACCAGGATGCTCTCCAGCTTGGGTTGATGTTTCAACTTCTACCCTTCTTTTGCCTTTTGCTCCATGGTTGCCAAATAGTTGGCATAGAACTCCCGGACAATTTCTGGAGTGTATCGGTCTGGGGCTTTAGCCATCCACTCAAATTCATAGAAGTTGAATATCCACTTCATCTCCTCCACCTCCTTCAATGAATTTGTGAGCATTCGCGACTCTTATTGAATGCTTCTCCTAGGTTTGTTCTTAACAGTGAGAGCAATGCCCTATTCATATATCTCCTGGGCTCCTAGTACTCTCCACTGAATAGTGCAGTTCTCCCTAGGCAGAGTCTGCTGCTGCTCGACATTTGGTGCCTCCTTATTCGATCCGGCACCACTTCTTGCAACTCCGGATTGGGCCTCCTCAGACTCCTCTTCTTCATTCGAGCCACTTCCTGACTCTTGAGATCTTTCCTATGCTCCCTCCTCTGACTAGGGAGCACCGATAGATGTGGCAGTGGCCACCACCGCTTGGGCTTTGGCCGTCGCCCTAGTGGTTTGGGTCCCATCAGTATCCAATGTATTGACCGTGTATTCCTCTAATGAACCACTAGGGGAGTTGCCTGCTTGATCGAATTCGGAGGTCTCACCAAGCAATGTCGTCCAACCAGTTGCCTTTGATGCCTTATGCTTCATCGTCATCGTACCTGTGGAGAAAAGGGTTATAATTCCATATCTGAGAAAAAGAAAGCAAGAAAAAAATTCCTCTATAGTTTATCACGGGTCAACATTACGGGTCGTACTTTGGAGGTATGATTCGTAATGAGACCTGTAATATCTCAGGTCAATGTTATGCCTCTGAGGTATGACTCGTACCATGAAAGTACAGTCCATACCATGAGCCATATGAGGATTCCCCTTTAAAAAAATTGTTTTGTACTTTTCCACGACTAATGGTACGACCCTTTCGATTCCACTAGTCGTAGGAAGGATCATACTGTCACTTGTGGACTTTACTCATTTCAGATTCTTGATACGACTGCCAGGTATGACTTATAGGAGTAAACCACGAGTCATACTAGGATTCGTACCTCATGATTATTTCAAATTTGGCTTGGGACAGTCCCAACAAGCCATCAAATGAGTCGTAGTACGAAACCATGAGTCATAGGAAGGCTTGTGAAGCCTATTCTTACCTTATTTTTGGTTCAGTTCGCAGGGGGTTTCAGTTTAAGGTTGGGTATCAGAATTTCCCTAGTCCAGGCATGCATTTAAAAAGTTTTGCAGCTACCAATTCCTCCCTTTTTAAAATCACGACCCGTAACTTCAATTTTAACTAGCAATGGATAATTTTCGCAAGTTCAAGACCCTACCCAGTCGCACACAACTTGCTTACATCCCTGATTATTGTCCCTTTCTAATTTTTCAAGCATTGAGAGGACTCTCGGGGGTTTAGAAGGTTTTCATCAAGAACACAATTTATATTCATCAATTTCAAAGAAATACACTTACTTGAATGATGTTGCTTCAACTGTCAGTGAAGGCGAGGGTTGTGATTGGGATTATTGGTGTAATATGAGAAAGAACTTGATTAATTGATTTTTTAAGTTGAGTTAGGAGTATGAGTTTATGTTCATGGTTTTAAAAGTATGGGAGGAGGGTATGAAAGGTTGGGGGTTTAAATAGGTTATAGGGCAATTTTGAAAAAGTTGAGCCGAGTCAGGTAATTTTAAAACTTTTGACCCTTCATGACTCATACCACAAGTCATAAGAAGGTCCTACGACTCATCCCTTGGACCCGTAATAGAGAGATTTATAAACTTATATGTTGACCTACAAGAACATCTTACGAGTCATACTATGGGGGTATGATTCGTACTATGACTCGTAAGTCTTTCTTCCATTGTGGTCCATACGTTGCATACTTTATTGGCATAGTGAGTACTACGACCCGTACAATGAGGTTACGAGTCTTAGGACCAATCCTACCCTGAACTCATGCAGTAAAATATAACTCTGATTCTCACCAAGACTTGTACAACCCTCTCACGAGTCGTACTAAAAACCGTAGCACCTGCCTGTTCAGCAATTTTTTTGCCACCTATTTTTGTCTCCCCTGCACACTGAACATACATATGTTAATCAACTTGGGTTGCCTCCCAAGAAGCACTTGATTTAATGTCGTGGCAGGTGGTTTGATTACTCATAATTCACCAAACCACCACTTTGGTTGCCTCCCAAGAAACGCTTCATTTAATATTGTGGCACGACGCAAGTCTCATAACTACTCAGACTTCATCAAGAAACTCGGATTCATCTTCTATTGCTGAGAAAACTCTGTACTCCTTCGACTGCTTCATTGACCAGAAGATGTTGAAGGTGTCCTTTTCTTTATTAAGTCTAAACTTCAATTGGCAAGCCTCCACATCTACTAAGGCTCTCCCAGTGGCAAGGAATGGTCCCCTAAAATGATGGGGACCTCAAAATCAACCTCGAAATCAAGGATTTCGAAGTCCTCTAGGAATATGAATCTATCAACTTTAACAAGCTCATTGAACAGGATCCCCACAAGATTCTTCACAGTTCTGTCAGCCATCAGTAGCCGCATGGTAGTCGATATGGGTGATCCCAAGCCCAACTGCTTAAACACAGCCAATGGCATCAGATTAATGCTTGCCCCCAAATCACAGAGTGCCCATGCGAACTCAACATCGTCAATTGTGTATGGAATAGTAAAGGCACCTGGATCTTTCTTCTTCTGGGCAAGGACCCGTGAGCTATAGCACTACAATGGTGTACATTATCGACAGGCTCATAGCTCACAGACCTCTTCTTCATCACAAGGTCCTTCATGAACTTGGTATATCCTGTCATTTATTCCAATGTCTCAACCAATGGTATGTTTACAAATAATTGTTTGAGCGTTGACAAGAATTTATGACACTTACCATTCTCCTCCTTCTTCTACATTCTTTGGGGGAACGGTGGCAGTGGTCATGGAATAGCCTTATAAATTTGTGTGGCTCCTTGTATTTCTCCTTCTTTAGCTTTAGGCCTATTTTCAACATTTGGAGCCTCATTCAACTCAGCATCCTCATTATGTTCCTTCTCAGCAACATCTTCTTTATCTTCAAGCACGCTTTCTTTCTTCCTTCCAACTACAACTAGCAGAGAGGGGTCAACCGTGGTCTTTCCATTCCTAGTCAACACAGCCATGCAGTGACCATCATTCATTGAATTTTGGATTGTATTGCTAGGTAGTGTGCCCTTTTTTCTAAGTTTCATATATGCTGATAGTTTCCCTAGCTGCTGTTCTATCTGCTTGATAGTCGTCGCATGTGACTCCCCTCTCTGACGCATGCTTGATATATCACTATGGATGTCTTTCAACTGATCATCTGTGGATCTCACCTTCTTTAGCATCTCAGCCATCATGCTCTCTAACTTCAACTATCCAGCCTCCCCCTCATGTGCATTAAGAGGCACATACAATCCAGCTCGGTCATTGAGATAACCGTCATTCCTTCTCCGATCTCCCTCGTGCTCACTACCTCGGTATCTATCTCTATACCTATTCCAGTTGTAATTGTCTCTATATTAGTTTCAACCTTGGTTTCTAGAACCTTGGTGCCAAGTGTCTTGTATAGACCCTTGGGTGTTGGCTTGGAAACCCGCCACCTAGTTGTCCAAAAAGTTTGAATTTTGATTCGTCTGACCCTAGCTCCTATCCCTGTGTCTCCACTGCATTCACCTTTCTAGCTCCAGCTCTTATGATGTGCTTAGTAATAAAATCCAACGATGTGCGCATATGAGCTAATTCCTGGTGACGTTCTTCATCTTTCCTTTATTGGTCTGTAGTCAAACCAACAGCATTTGTACTAGCTACTGCTTCTACATCCCAGGTGTGCCATGCTCTATTTGTCTTGGTTACTCTGTCTAGAATTGTGGCAACTTTCTCCCAGGTGTGGCTTATTAATGCTCCTCCTGCCACTATGTCTGCTACTGCTTTGTACTGTTGTTCAATGATCTATAGAAAATCTCCAAGAGACTGCCATCAGGAATTTTGTGGTTTGGGCACTTGGTCAACCTTTTCTACAACCTCATCTTGAGCATCCTATGCAACCTGAAGTGCAGCTTGCCAAGCTAGCTCAGCTTGCCTAGCTTATTCAGCAATATGAGCAACTCTCTTCTCCTTGTTTTCCAGCTTTCGCAGTGTTCGTTCAAGTTCGAGATCCAATGGAATCATGGGGTTTCCACTCTCACGAGTACTTTGTATTTACCAAGCAACAAACTGTGGATATCCAAAAACAAAAAGAAATACTTAATTCTGGAAATAACAACCAAAAGTCAAATACAAGCAATTATACGCCACTTTTTGATAACGCTCAAACTCACACTTCCTGACAAAGTATGAAGTTGTCGTTGTCAATAAAGAACTCAACTAAGAGGTTGGGTTCGAACCCACTGGGAATAGGGTAATATCTAGACTAATGCCGATAATTGAACTTGTAGGTGAGTTATCTCCAGATTGGGGTTTTTAAAGAAAACAGTATTAAAATAAGATTGCATTAGTGATTTAAATCAAGATTTGCAAACAACTAGGGTAAATATTCCCCATGGGTTCATAACTACTTCGGGTATACACACGTGATCAATCCCAATGCTTACTTCTAGAACTGGTAACTAGGGTTTATCCAAACAATTGGTTCGTCCCTATTGGATGACTTTAGTCAATCACCGGGTCAGGTCTTATGACCGATTTCAAACTAACCGTTATCAATATGTTTCAAATTTAAATATCCTGCAATCAAAACTCGAGTTAATACAATGATTATAAAGACCAAGGCTTTGTTATAATTCTCTTTTCCTAATCTTTTCCTCTCTAGGTTGAAGCAAGTAGAGAATTCGGGCAAGTCCTAACATTGTGAACCGTTATGAAACATTTAAAGATGAAGAGAATATAATACAAGAGTTTAGCATTGGTTTTGAATCACTTTTGTGTAACCCTATTTTGTTAATCCACCATGGTACCCACAACCCGTAGTTGTGTAGGTTTTAGCCTCTCATGGTTGTAATATTACAATTTGCATTCATAGACAAATAAATAATTAAATACTTAAAGCAACAATTGGAAGAAAACCAGATTTGAATATCAAAGAGCAATCTCAAGAACAATATAGGAAATCAATAGTTTGATCTTAAGAATTTCTCCTCAAAACATGATAAAATTCACAAAAAATTACTCTTCACATGTCTACTTGTTCGGTTCTATCCTTCTCTAACTAAAATTAACTACAAAAGCTATTTATACAGACATTAGAAACCTTTTCCTAAGCTAATAGGAATTTTCATAGTTGGTGCCGACTGTGTCACGACTGGACCTACGACCCATAGCAGGATTGTATGGGTCATACCTTCTTCTCATACGACCTTGGCTGCTACAGATTTGGTTAAGTGTTGGCAAGCCGGTACAAGTCGTACCACAGTCATACGAGTCATACAATGCTTCCATGATTTGGCCCTGAGAACTCTGACATCTTTTGAAATTCTCCACGAGTGTTGTTGTACGACTTGTACCTTCATCCTAAGACTCGTACTTTCTGTTGTGTCTAAAATTCTGCCAAGTATTGAAGAATCTTCTGAAGTTCATCACGACTCATGGTACGGTTTGTATGTTGATGCTACGATCTATGAGTCTATCCGTACCAAGAGTCTGCCTTTCTGCAATTTTCTCTAAACAATTCTAGGGCTCCAGTTGTGGCTCGTACCATCTTGGTAAGGCTCGTACTAAGAGTCGTATTTTGCCTCCTTCTCACTTCGTCCTTCTGACTTTCATCATGGTTCTTAGTAAGACTCGTACAATCAAGGTACGGCTCGTACTGAAACTTGTACTTTGGATGATTTCTACATTTTTAAGCCTCTTTTGCACAACTTTTCTCCAAGACTTATTTTCCTTGAAATCAAAGTAAAAGTGCCTCATATCCATGCAAACATACCTATGTCCATGCTATTTTCTCAGTTTTAAGAGTCGAAAGTGTTGTAAACTTAGGGCACATCAGGCCACACCTATGCAATGTTAACTATACAACATGACCAACTAGGTCTACAATAGTACAACAATCTAAAATATAATCTACGAGCCTCTATGAGCTCAACAACATGATATACAATTAGGATAGGGTCCCAACCTACACATTATATACATAGGTACCAAAATGCCAAACAAATAGTAACTCCGAACAACCTGGAGCTTATCAACAACTAGACCTCCATCTTAGCTATGTGGATCACGATCTGCCTGCTGATCAGCACCTGCAGGTATATATGCAACACCCTAGGTTTAGGTCATCAGTATAGATATGTGATGAGTATGTAAAGTAATAAAAAGATAAGATAGATGTACAGTATGAGAGAAGGAAGTATAAGGGGATACCACTAGATCAAACCAACCCGTGAATATACAATGACAACTTTGCAAGACAATACTTGACTCCTGTCCAAATTATCCAACAACCATAGTAATCTCTGCCACTATCGACTCACGTATTCAATTCACAGCCAACAAAATCCATCAACAACACAACAATACAAGATACAATACAAGACAACTATCCAAACAAGAATAATCATAAGTCTTTCCAGAAGCTCTGACGTCTATATAGGCTATTTGTATCGAGCTTAACCATGCTGGAACAACTCTCGATCTAATAGGTTAGAATTCAATCGAGTTCTATCCTATTAGGGGAACTTATCGCAATACCAAAAAGCCTCAGGCATGTTGGAACAACTCTCAAAATACATAAGCTTGACCTTATTAAAGAAAGTCATCATACCTCCTAGGTCAGCTTCAACCCCGAGTTTGACCCATAGCTAGAACGACTCTCATGTGTTGGGTACTTTCAAAGCCTTGAGAGCATCAAATTAGTTTATACAACCAAACATTGATACATGATACAAGATAACACACAAATATACATATACAAACAACCCACAAATCAATCAAATACACCACCTAATGGTATTATAACTTGACTCCAATTTTACGTATTCAACTTTCCTACCGATGAGTCACATACACATACACAACAATAGCTACATCCCAACCATATTATGACTCCAATTACCAACACAATGTAGCAGCTAACTAAAAGGATAATGGCACAATTTAAGGGCTACAAAATATCCAACAAGAATGATATACTAATGATACAAAATTCAATAGAATACATGCTAAAAGAAGAAAAGAACGACCTTAACATACCTCAATTTCAACGATCGAGATTATAGATGAAACTTCAAGCCACAAGCACTGAGTTACTGCCACAAGTAGCTCCTCAACCAACCCATATGGAACCACAACTAATCGACAAAGAAAACATGTACGACATGTATACGGTAGGATTTCTATAGATTAAAGTCTAAAAATTCCAATACATGAATCTATTGACTATCACAAGATCACACCCAAGGTATTAAGATGTAAATTCAAAAGCAAAACTTACTTACCCTGCTGGACTAAAAGAAACATCCACAATAACATACCTTTGAACCTTAGAGGGATCTCACTGAATTTCTCTTCTACTGACTATGAAACCCAATAGATTCCTTGCAGGTACTCCGAAGGGTCATTTGATGATATTTAACTTCAAATCATACTTTTTATCTTACATACTCGATCATTCTTGTCACAACCCGAGTCTATACCTTGGACGAGACACGGTACTTAGGATCACAAGTAACCCCAAGTCAACCCATGGTCTATCATAACACTGGCTATTCTAACATTTTTGAATGAAACTAGGATAACATGTATCTAACTAAGAATTCAAAATATACAAATAATATGGGAACCCTCAACACTGATAGAATTAAGCAACAAGATATAAGTAGTCCGATATGCAAGAATCTGATTCACTAAATTGAGAAGCTAGGGCTAAATCATTCTTCAAGATGCGAGTTTCCACAAAATTTCTAAGGATTGGGAAATATAGAAACTAATATCATGAATAATATTCCACTAGAAGTTTATAGAATCATGTCTTTCTTCCATAATGTCACAATTCGAAACCACAGGGCTATAACTGACAGGAAAATTTAGAGAAAGTTTTGGGGACAAGAATCAATATAGTCATAATCTGATGGAATCATATCTAAAATTAACATGAATAACATTCTTCATGAATTTAAAGAAATATGACATATATTCCATTCACATTCGAAAGCTCAAGGCTAGAATTCATAGAGAAACTAGGAGGGATTTTGGGGACACAAGGGAAGAACTATTCCCTTGTTTAATTCCAACATACCTAGCTACGAATTCCTTGGAGAAGAAAACTTGAACCGCTACAATAGATGAGAATACCTAGTCTTGTTTGAGAGTTATTGGGAGAAAATCTTACGTTCTTTTTTGAAAAATTTGCGTGGGAATGAGGGGAAAACCATTTAACCCCTCGAAATCCCCTTAAAATAATCCAAAATGACGTAGTTTAGGGTCTAGGAGGTTAGGAAATTATGGAAAAACCCTTAGGAAACTCATAGGAAAAAGGACCCTGTCAGTCCTCACGAGGCACTATACGAGTCGTGAGGTAAGGGATGACTCATGGGGTCCAGTCGTGATGTACACTAGAAGTTTTTCTACAAATTTCTTCAACTTGCCAATGACTGACTTCACGAGTCGTGAGGAGATCCAATGACTCGTGGTCACCTCCCGTCAACCTCACTGCCAAAAACATCCTGGGGTCACCATGGGTGACACCACGACTCATGGTCTCCCAAACGAGTCGTGGTGAGGACCTGTTAAGTACACTGCCATAATTTTTCCAACTTCTAGTCAACCCTTGACTACGACTCACTTGATGGCTCGTATTGTTGACCATGAATCGTGGTCACACCAGTGGTCACTCGAACTTTTCCCAAATTTTCAACCAAGTCCGAACCCTTCCCCATGAGTCACTTCACGACTCGTAGCCTACCGTACGGGTTATAGGATGATTCTTTCTGTGATCTGGTGTAGAAAATCCTATTTTCTCCGTTTCAACTCCTGGGTCTAGTCTTAGGGTTTCCGGGCACTACAATATCTCCCCTTTGGGAAAATTCATCCTCGAATGTTGGAAAACACACAGAAAAATAGAGAATTGCAATCATTATACTCAAATACTGATCATGAAAGCTAAAAACTAACGGAATGACTACCTTCGAACTGAACCACAAGTCTGAACTAAATTCACTATTCATACACATATTCATTTACATGAAAGAAACTAGGACATATGAAATGGACATGTAACTGGATAGATTTCCAGGGAAAGAATTGATACCTTAAACTGAAATTGAGCTGGAAGAGAAAAATTATGGGTATCTAGCCATCACATCTACTTCGGCTTCCCACGTAGCTCCCTCAGCCTGCTGATTTCTCCACAAGACTTTGACTGACGCTACCTCTTTGTTCCTCAGTTTACGAACTTGAAGGTCAAGGATCTGAACTGGAACCTCTTCGTAAGAGAGACTATCTTTAACTGCCACACTGTCTAGGGGTACAACTAAAGTTGGATCACCAATGCACTTTTTCAATAGTGACACGTGGAATACTGGGTGCACAGATGCCAACTTTGAAGGTAATTCTAGCTCATAAGCTACCTTACCAATTCATTTCAGAATTCTATAGGGTCCCACATATCTCAGACTGAGCTTTTCTTTTTTCACAAATCTCATTACCCCTTTCATGGGTGAAATTTTCAGATAAAGCCAGTCATCCACTCTGAACTCTAGTTCTCTTCGCCTCACATCAGCTAAGATTTTTGATGGCTCTAAGCTATTTTCAATCTTTCTTGGATGAGCTATACTTTCTGCATAGCTTCATGAACTGAGTCTAGCCCAATTAGAGTAGCTTCACCAACCTCAAACCACCTGATAGGAGATCTGCACCTTATACCATACAACACCTCAAAAGGGGCCATCTGGATATTAGAATGGTAGTTGTTTTATGCAACCGATGAGAGGCAAGTAATCATCCCAACTGCCCTTGAAATCGATCATGCACTCTCTCAACATATCTTCTAGGGTCTGAATAGTTTTCTCAGCTTGTCCATCTGTCTGCGGGTGAAAGATTGTGTTGAGCTTGACCTAGGTACCAAGTCACTTCTAGAAGGACTTCTAGAAGTGAGATGTGAACAAGGTACCTCTATATGAAATAATGGATAAGGGCACCCTATGAAGTCTGACCAACTCTCAAATATAAAGCCTAGCATAGTCCATAGCTGAGTCTGTAGTTTTAACTGGGAGGAAGTGTGCTGACTTAGTCATCTGGTCTACTTTCACCCAGATTGAATGATGCTGCCGACGAGCCTTAGGTAGACCCATAATAAAATCCATATTTAATTATTCCCACTTCCATGTGGGTATGTTGATATCCTAAGTCATATCTCCCGGTCTTTGGTGCTCTACTTTGACTTGCTGGCAGTTCGGGAACTTAGCGACAAATTCAGTGATATCTCTCTTCATACCGTTCCACCAGTAAATATCCCATAAGTTACGGTACATCTTAGTAGCACCAGGGTGGATGGAATATCTCAAACCGTATGCTTCAGCCAGTATCTGCTGTCTCAAATCACCCACATCCGGTAAGCACAATCTACCCAGGTAACGGAGTACACCATCTCCCCCTTGGGAGAAAGCCTCAACTTCTTTTCTGAGAACCGCTTCCTTAAGCTTAAGTAAGATGGGATCTTCATCCTGTCTAGCCTTAACTTCAACAACAAAAGGGGAATCCGATCCATTCTACACAACTACTCCACCCCCAGCTGTATCAACCAACTGTACTCCCAACCGAGCTAAGCTGCCTTCACCAGCTTTTTTTTTTCCTTCCTCAACATGAGTCACGCTCCCATAGACACTCTGCTCAAGGCATCAGCCACCAAATTTTCTTTTCCTGGGTGATATAGCATGCTCATGTCATAGTCCTTCAGTAGCTCTAACCACCTTCTCTAATAAAGATTTAGGTCTTTCTGACTGAACACATGCTGAAGGCTCTTAAGATCGGTTAAAATATCCACGTGAGCCCTATACAGGTAGTGTCTCCATATTTTCAACGCAAATACCACCGCTGCCAACTCCAATTCATAAGTCGAATAATTCTTTTCATGAAGTTTGAGCTGTCTAGAGGCATAGGTGACCACCTTGCCCCGTTGCATCCGAACTTAACCGAGTCCAACTCTATAAGCGTCGCAATACATTACAAATCGATCTGATCCTTCCGGCAAGGCCAACACTGGAGCGATAGTGAGTCGAGCTTTTAACTCTTGGAAACTCTTCTCACACACATATGATCACTAAAACTTAACTTTCTTCTGAGTCAGCCTAGTTAGAGAGGATGCTATAGAAGAAAAACCTTTCATAAAACATCGGTAATAACCGACCAGACCCAAGAAACTTCTAATTTCAGTTGGGGAGGTAGGTCTGGACCAGTCATTCACCGCTGCTATCTTTTGAGGATAAACCTGAATACCCTCACTCGAGACCACATGACCTAGGAAAGTCACAGGCTTCAACTAGAATTTGTATTCGCTGAACTTGGCGAACAACTGGCAGTATCTGAGTGTCTGAAGCACTGTCCTTAGGTAATTGGTATGCGCTTCTTCATTTTTGAAGTATACCAGAATCTCATCGACAAATACAATGACGAACATATCCAAATACTTCTTGAAGACTTTGTTCATTAGGTCCATGAAAGCTGCAGGGGCATTTGTGATTCCAAAAGACATAACCACTACAAACTTGTAGTGACCATACTGAGTCCTAAAAGCTATTTTCGGTATGTCACAGTCTCTAACCCTTAACTGGTGATACCCGACCTGAGATCTATTGTGTAGAAATAGCTGGCTCCCTAAAGTTTTTCAAACAAGTCATCAATTCTGGGTAGGGGATACATGTTCTTGACTGTGGCTTTGTTCAACTGACGATAATCGATACACATCCTGGGGGTACTGTCTTTCTTTTGCATGAATAGTACTGGAGCACCATAGAGAGAGATGATGGGTCTGATAAAACCTTTACGAAGAAGGTTTTTTAGGTGCTCCTTCAACTCCTTAAGCTCAGCTGGAGCCATTCTATAAGGAGGGATAGCTATGAGCTGAGTATCTGGGAGAAGGTCTTTACCGAAGTCGGTTTCCCGCTTAGGAGGAACTCCGAGAAGATCTTCGAGGAACACATTAGGATATTTACTAACAACAGGGACTGACTGGATAGTTGGGGCCTCAGAGTTGGAATCTTTATACATCCCTTAGAAATAAGCTTCTGGGCCTTAAGGTACGAAATAAATCGACCCTTAGGTGCTGAACTATTTCCCGTTCACTCTAATATTGGCTCATTTGAAAACTGAAGTTTAACAACTCTAGTTCTGCAATCGACTGAGGCATAACCAGAGTGTAACCAATCCATGACAAGGATGAGGTCAAAATTGACCATGTCTAACTCTACAAGATCAGCTAGAATGACCTTATTGAAGACTGAGACTGGGCAGTTTCTATACAGCCAGCTGGCTTTAACTGACTCGCCAACTAGGGTGAAGACTAAAAATGGTTCTGAGAGGACCTCCAGACTGATATTAAACTGAAAAACTATATAAGGAGTCACGGATGATAGTGTGGCTCCTGGATCCAGTAAGGCATATACATCTAGGTTGAATAGACGTAACATACCCATGATCACATCAGCTGAGCTCCTGTGGTCCTGACGAGAGGACAAGGAATAAAAATGATTTTGGTGTTGACTGCCATTCGTACCTTAAGTATTGGCCTAATGAGTTGGTCGGCCTGCTAGAGCTGCTAAAGTGGTGGATTGTGACCTCTCCCATCCTGCTAACGGGCACTCTCTGAGTCGGTGGCCCAGCTGTCCACAACCAAAGCAACCCTCTCGACCCTGAAGGCAGTCCCCTGAGTTATTCTTTCCACACTTAGGGCAAGCTGGATACCTATTGTTCGAACTGTAGATATAGCACTAAGAGCCAAATGCTCCACCCCTCCGATCCTGGCAGGACAGAAAGGTAGGGAGTTGGCTGAGCTAGGTGTTGAAGCCCTCTGCTGCTACTGTGGGTGAGAACTACCGCCAGACCTCTGGTGGCCATGATCTGATTGGCAGTCCTTTCCCACTTGTTTTTCCTCTCCATGTCCTTTAGCTTTTCTACCTCAATCTGCTGGGCATGAACAATAAGGCTGGAGAGGTCAATATCTTTAATCAGCATCGTTGTCCTGCACTTTTTGAGGACCAGGTTAAACACCCCATTATCAAACTTTAGCATACGAGCCCTTGTCTTGGCTACCATCTCTGGAGGATACCTAGACAACCTGGTGAACTCCAGAGCATATTCTTCTACCATTCTGTTGCCTTGCTTCAGGTTCATGAATTCCCCCACCTTGGCCTCCCTGAGCTCCCGAGGGAAGAATCTATCTAGGAAGGCTATAGTGAACTCATCCCATTCCACCAATCCTGCTCCCGCTGGCCTCCCCTCCTTCCATTGCTCATACCAGATTTGGGCTACCCCTTTTAGTTGGTAGGCAGCCAAGTCGGCACTCTCTGAGGAGCTGGCACCCATAATCTGGGTGATCTTTCTAATCTCGTCCACAAACTCCTGTGGATCCTCTCCCACCTTAGATCCGTGGAAATCTGGAGGGTTCATCTGAGTGAAGTACCGCACTTGGGCAGCTGCTGTAGACCCATTATTGTTGATTCGAACCACCTGCTGGTTCACTTGGTTGGTTATTGTGTGAGCAAGCAGCTAGATAGCTGCCTTGAACTTTGCGATGGACACTGAGTCATCCTGAGGGGCTGATCGAGCTGGTGAGGCAGATTGGTGAGCGTTATTGACCCTTCTTCCATTACCACGTCACAGAGGCATAATTCACTAAAATGAAATAGAGCACGAGTTAGGAGAACAATTCTGGAATTGAATTTTAACGCACGATAAAGAGTATGAACAAAAGGGAATTTTCCTAATAACCTCTCGTAGCCTCCCCGTCATAAGTGTGGCATACTTCACACCCATGAAAGGGACTCTACTCGATGTGGCTTTCACACATCTGAGGATACTCTAAACCTAGTGCTCTGATACCAAGTTTTTCACGTCCCGAGTCTATACCCTAGACAAGACACGGTACTTAGGATCACAAGTAATCCCAAGTCAATCCATGGTCTATCATAACACTTTCTATTCTAACATTTTTGACTGAAACTAGGCTAATATGTATCTGACCGGGAATTCAACATATACAAATAATATGGGAATCCTCAACATTGATAGAATCAAGCAACATGAAATAACTAATCTGATGTGCAAGAATCTGATTCACTAAACTGAGAAGCTAGGGCTAAATCATTCTTCAAGATGGTAGTTTCCACAAAATTTCTAAGTATTGGGAAATATAAAAACTATTATCATGAGTTATATTCCACTAAATGTTTATACAATCAAGTGTTTCTTCCATAAATTTACAATTCGAAACCACAGGGCCATAACTGACAGGAAAAATTAGAGCAAGTTTTGGGGACAAGAATCAATATAGTCATAATATGATGGAATCTTGTCTAAAATAAACATGAATAACATTTTTCATGAATTTAAAGAAATCTGACATATATTCCATTCACATTGAAAGCTTAGTGCTAGAATTCATACAGAAACTAGGAGGGATTTTGGCGACACAAGGGAAGAACTATTCCCTTGTTGAATTCCCACATACCTGGCTACGAATTCTTTGGAGAAAGAAAACTTCAATCGCTGTAATAGATGAGAAGCCCTAGTCTTGTTTGAGTGTTCTTGAGAGGAAAGCTTACGTTATTTTCTAAAAAATTTGAGTGGGAATGAGGGAAAAATTGTTTAACCCTTTAAATCCCCTTAAAATAATCCAAAACAATGTAGTTTAGGGTCTAGAAAGTTAGAAAATTATGGAAACACCCTTAGGAAAATTGCAGGAAAAAGGACCCTGCCAGTCCTCACAAGGCACTCCACGAGTCGTGAGGAAAGGTACGACTCATGGGGTCCATTTGTGATGTACACTGGAAGTTTTTCTATAAATTTCTTCATCTTGCCAATGAAAAACTTCACGAGTCGTCAGGAGACCCAACGACTCATGGTCACCTCCCGTCAACCTCACTGCAAAAATCATCTTGGGGTCACCACGGGTGACACCACGACTCGTGGGGTCCCAAATGAGTCACGATAAGGACCTGTTAAGTACACTGTCAGAATTTTTCCAACTTCTAGTCAATCCTTGACCACGACTCACTTGACGACTCGTGGTGTTGACCACGACTCGTGGTCACATCCATGGTCACTCGAACTTTTCCCAAAATTTAAACCAAGTTCGGACCCTTCCCCATGAGTCACATCACGACTCGTGGCCTACCCCACGGGTTACAGGACGACTCATTCTGTGATCTGATGCAGAAAATCCTATTTTCTCCATTTCAACTCACCGGACTGGTCTTAGCATTTTTGGGGAATTACAATTTTCCTACTGACGCCCCTAGTCGAGGTGCTGAATTCATTCCTACAGATGTTGATTAGCAGGTAGATTGATTGATCACTAAGTGGAGTTTCAGTTGGGTTGGTAAGCTCCAAATTTTTGGAGTTTCCAGTTATTTATTTTATGGGTAGTTTTGGGCCCTATCCCGATCATTTGATTATTGTTGTACTCGTAGATGCTCGTAGACTTTTGCTATGGTTGTAGCATTGTTGTATTCCTGGAAGACACTATTGTATAGACTGTATTTCATTTTATGACCTTGTCGATATTTTGTATATCCATCTGTTGGTTGGTTTATGAGCCAGCTTTTATTATAATATACTATACTCTAATTTGGATTATTATTACGATGTTGAACCTCATCGATTCTAGCCTATTATAGTTTGATTATGGTAGGTTTCTCTTAGTAAATGGAGACACTAGGTGTCTGTCGCACCTCCATGGGTTTGCAATATGACAAACTTTGTATCAGAATAGGACATTTCCTAGGGAGTCTATGAGTCATGCCTAGTAGAGTCTTCTTTATGTGAGTTTTGCACAACATACATATAAATAGGAGGCTATAGGAAATTCAGAATTGTTACCCTTCTTTGTGGATTGAAATCGTGCGAGAAGTAAGATATGGTAGGAGTCGGCAATAGACTCACGTTTGCTGACTTTTGTAGGGAATGCTTATAATATGATGGATTATGGTTGGCCAGTGGCTAGATGTGGTGTTAGGTAAGATCCATATCCTAATTTTTGTCGGAGTTGTGTTTTTTAGCCTCAGTAGGGTGCAGGGTTGTCTTGTTTGAAGTCTTTTGTGGTATGCTCAGGAGTTCCATGATTCTGTGAGCTTAGTCATGCTATGATAGTACTTGGAATTGAATTGTGTGTATCATCCAACATTAAAGGACAAATATTTATAAAGGTGGAAGGATGTAACAATTCTTATAATTTATGCAATAAATCTGTACATTTGAAGTAGGACTAAGAGTACTTAATATGCTAAGAAAGATGTGTTGTGAGGTATTCAAATCACTCTATTGTCATATATTAAGATTTAACATTAATATAAAACTAAAGTCAGCAAAAGTTATCACAAATTTCTTTCTTAAATTCTTTAAAATTAAGGTCAGATGTCTTAGAGATTTTCTCCCAATCTATAAGGAGTTAGGCGACCTACTACTTATCAAATTAAAGTTTTATGAGTCTGGTTTCCAATTCATTAAATCATTGGCGAATACAACTTTGAAATAAAGAGACATTCATATTTTTTCAAGAATGCACAAGTAGGTACATCAAAGCGGGTTAAGTCAGTGGAGGTCTATATAAGTCCCTTTGGTCGGTTGGTCATATCCGTTTCTCATTTCTTGAAATTTCCCTCAACCAAGAACTCTCTATAGAGGTACCCCAACATGTTCTTGATGATTTTTGGCCTAGAATACATAATCCAACTTGAAATCCAAGATTAGGAAGTTGAATCTCCTATGTAGCTCATGTCAGTTTCGTCGTGTTGGTTTTGTGGTGGCTGCTTCATGTCAGCTTGGTAAGTCTTTATTTCTCTTGATTTTTATCTTGCTATCCTAGAAGTGATCTTTTTATGGTTGTTAGATCCTTTATTTTGAGTTTGTATCATTGAATCAGTAGAATCTTATTGATTAAGCTTCATTCATATTGTTTTCTTGTTAAATCCTTATAGTTGCAGTTTGGTGGAGAGGGGAATGTTTTGTGGAAGTAGTTTTTTGACATTGGTATCAACTAAGTTGATATGTGTCATAGAGGTATATTAAGGATTTCTCTTTCTCTATTTCTGACATGATTTTAGTTGAAATCGAACTCCTATTGTGTCATTCAAAACTACTCTTTTGGTAGCTAAATAAATTGGTTGAATATGGTGTTTTTTGAGCTATTGGGTTAGCGTCTTTCCCTCTTCAATGGAGGTCTTGTTAATCGGGCATTAGATTGGTTGGTGGTGTTGCATTGGTAGGGAGTTAGTAAGCATCAAATTTGAATTGTATTGTGAAGTCAGTGGTGACTGTATTACTTGATTTAGGGATGTTTTGTTAAAATTGTATTTGAGGCCCTTTGGTGTTTTATCTGGTTTCATTTAGGTTGCTTGTGGAACTGGGAAGAGAGTTGTTAGGTTGTGATCCTTCAGTTGCTATATAATATGTTAGTGGGATGATATATTATATAGAACTTAAGTTGAATCATATATTGATTAGAGGTTGGATTGGTGATATTGTGTGTTTTATAAATGTATGAACATATGTTGTGATTGTGATTATGTTTCAGTTCTCTGACTTTCCTTGAGGCTAAATAGTACCCATAACTATTAAGTTACTCTAGCATAATTGTTGTAACACCTTAAGTCGCGAAATGGCTCCTTGAAGGAAAAATAACTGAAGTTGCAGGTCTGGTGTAAGTGTGATGGTGGGACTGATGGCCCGTCAAGTGGGCGACATACCATCACCTGCAACATCGTGGCTTTGATGGCAAGGTTGACGGTCGTGAGCCTAGCGAGGGACCGTCACCTGTGGCGTCGTGGTCAGGCCTTGTTGTCCTCTCAGTGATGGAGGATCTGAAAGACCATCGAGTGAGTGACGGTTCATCACTTCCACCGTCGATAAAGCTAGTGTAATACCCCAAAAGTTCTTAATACTAGATTTGGGATTTGTAAATATGTTCAAGATAAAAGTCTACAGATTTCTCTCAGTACGAATCTACCTATGGGTTGTAGAATGGTGGTATGGGTCGTAGGAAGACTCATGGTTCAATTTAGAGGCTTTTCCCCCAGACCGCGAGTCCATATCATTAGTCATGGTTTGGTGGTACCACTCGTGGTCAAGGAGGCGTAGTATGCTATGGAGTTATCAGGTTTTGGTCCTATGATCAATGGTACGACTCGTAGTATGGAATCAAGAGTCATGGTCAAGAGTCGTAGCAGGCTATGAGGTTTTCAGGTGCTGGTTGTATGAGTGATTGCACGAATCATATAAGGAGATAAGGGTCGTGGGAGGTGTCTATGGAAATATTCAGAGGTTTGGATAAAATGGACCTGGCTAGTACGGGAGGACACCACAAGCCATAGGAGGATTGTATGACTCGTGGTACGAGTTGTGGTAACTGGCAGAGAGGTTTTTCCTGTAAAATTATTGAGGGTATTTTCGTAAATCCTAAGCTCCTAAGTCCTAAACTACGTCATTTTAAGCTCTGAAAGGAATGTTTTAATTGGGATTATCCTATCTCAAGTCATTAGGTTCCCATGCATGCAAAGTTTAGAAATTCCCTTTGGAAAGCAAGTTTGAATCCCTCAATTACTTTCCTAATTCTCTTACGCTTTGAAGGATAGTTAGAGAATCAATCTACCCAGGTATGTAGGGATATGAATGAGAGTTTCCTTTCACTCTCATTCCTAAATTTCTCCTTAAGTTCATGAATTCAAGTTCTATTTCAAGTATATGGTTTTAACCCAATTTTTTGGTATTCTCTATCATGTCTATGGGTCAATTCCCCTCACGATCCAAAGTATGTTTTAGGATTTATGGGTAGATTTTGATACATAATTTGATGATAATTTCATGATTTCAAGTTATTATAAATTATTCTATATTATACAAGTTCATGAAAATTCAAATTTATGATTCATGATTTCAAGTCTGAAGAGATATCTAGCATGAATGAATGTTTATAAATTCACATGTATGAATCCATGATTTTGACTTATGAAGTCTATTTCAAGTATGAATGATTTTAAGATTTAGGCAAGCCCCCACAAGTTATGTGTATTTTCACGATTTAGCCAAGGTTAATAAGATCAGTTTATCATATGTTTTGAAGTCAAGACTCCCACTATAACTTTTGATATGTTTTGGAGTTAAGACTTCTCATGTTCAAATTTCAGACTATGCATGTAAATATGATTTCAGCTTCATTGAAAAATGATGGGAGCATCTCAGAACTACGCACCAACATTGGTATATATTTATTTTGGGATCTCCCTTGAGAATTTTCCCTTGCCTCCAAGGGGCCTTAACTTGATATCCATATCATGGTATCATCCTTAGCCCTAACAAGGTTTTGGATGCCTCTGCTCACTTGAGTATGATAGTTGGGGCATCATGTAAGCTCTATCATGATGGCGTCAATTATGATGAATCTCCCATTGTTCCTCACGATTTCAGTTATTCATGTTCATGACTTATGACATTATATTTACAACAAATTTGGCACAATAATCAGCTTATGAGCTTTTACTTACGATTTCAGCTATGAAAAGTCATATAATTTATATTTCTAAATCTTAGTTCACTATGTTCAGTTATGATAATCATCTTATGACTATGTATGTCTCAGATTCAATTTTCGGTATGCAGTCGTTGCTCTCATGATCTAATGACTTATATGTATAAGAATGATTTCAGTTTACATTTTCTCAGCATGTTTGAGTTACCTTGCATACTTATTACATTCAAAGTACTAACCACATACTCTATGCTATATCATTTCATGATACAGGTCCGAGCGATCATACTCAATTTCGCCGTTAGATTAGTTCTCTTGTAGTCTAGCTCAGTTCCTATTATTGGTGAGTCCTCATCTTTCGAGGATATTTGTTGATTATTCTATTTAAATCTAATACTTTAGTGAGCTAGTTGGGGGTGTGGTCTACACTTAAATCCTTGTTCGTCCTCGAACAACACATACACAACTCATGCAAATTACATCCCAACCTTCGCCACAATGGTGCGACAATTTATGCTACGGTCATACCGATCATTCAATATTATAAATCATCAAGAAAACATGCATGGTCTTACAATGCAACGACCTTTAATACATCAAGACTTCCTAGACGTTAAGAATCGACCCTCGATATCGGCAAACTCATGCAAATCAGCTAATCAAGATATCCGACACGAACATCAATCTTTCATCAAGCATGTGCCCTCACAACTCAAGAGAATCTTCCCCTTTTTGTTCATGTGACACACAAACATTCAAGTAGGGGCATGTAAAAATTAATTTCACTCTCTCTCCCAAAAGAATTCACATGCATCATGTCATGACCCATAGCCTTGCCCTTAGTGTATTACTCCACTAATATAAAGAAATGCAATGTAAGATCACGTAGGACTTTAATGGGTTGTAATGGAAGCTATGGAACTACTACATCTTGGATTAGCCAATAATAGCCACTAGCATCATTAAGCGCCTTTTCAACACATTCCGATCAACTCATGTACATTGTTTCTCTCTTTTTTTTTTTTTTCATCATCCCATTCATGCTGGTTTACTTTCGTATGGCCCATTTCACCAAACACACTTGATACAACAACAAAGGTTTTTCATGCACCTTCATTATCATTTAATTATAGCAAGTGCACCCTCCACCTTTTTCTTTTCTTTCCTCACTCTGCTTTTCTTTTTCTTTCCACTATTCTCACTCTTTGACACTTTGGGAAAAATTTTTCTGTTCTTCTTAAGTGCTTAAGAGTTTTGTATAGACTTTACGGCTAATGAAAAGAAAGAATTAAGCTCAGTTTATACAATTTTGGACAAAAGAAAGAAAGAATCGGCTAAAGGCTCAACGGGCTGACTAGGGTATACAATCACATAAAAAGGTAGTGTATGAGAAGAAAAAAAAGATAGAAACTCTCGGTTAAAACAAAGAAATGCCTACATCCTTTCCAACACTACACCTCCTTCATTTCGTTTTGTACACACACCAGGCAAGTTCTAGACACTTCACAATAGCATGGAATAACAACACCTCACTTCACACTTCATGCACATGCTCGATTCAAGATGCATTCACAGACTTTTTAATTAGCCAATTACATGAATTCAAAATTTAAGCCTCAATCACACCGAATCGAATTCTACATCCTAGGTAACTCAACATATTTACAAAATTGCATGCTTTCATACGAATCACTTTTACATTTTGAATATCAGTTACAACATGCAACCAAAATTTCACAACCATATAGTAACTACAGGTTCCGTGATGCAACCCACCAAAGAAAAAAAACTGAAAACAATTTAAAATCACTACTCCTACCGACTACATTTCCCTTAAGACGGTCGTCATCCATCCATCATAGGGAACGGTCACTAACTATGACGTCGGTTCAATGGGACTATTCTCAGTAAAAGAACCGAAAACAAACTCCGAGAAACCCAAAAATAAAAATTGAAAAAAAATTTCAAACATCGATCATTTCGATGGACAAATATTTACAAAATTTTTAATATGTACAAAATATTTTCGCAAAATTTTAAAAATATCGATCATTTCGATAGAGAAAAAAATAAATTAGGAAAATATTTACAAAATTTTTTTTTCCACAGACTTAGCTGGCAAACCACAACATTTCACAACACACATCATCAATTACCACAAATATATACAGATACAAACTAGTTTGCACTTGACAAACACAGGGAAACATACGCATACATACAAAACAGAGGAAAGAACATACAAGCAAACCAGCCTAGCCCCAGCACCTAATTACTCCCCACCCCACACTTAAATCGAACACTGTCCCTAGTGTTCACAAAACTTAAAAATCACAAAATTGGGTGGTGGCACTCCCTGATCAGTCGAAATATTTGACTTCTTCATCCGGTGCTGCTGCCTCATCGCCCATGTCCGAGTCACCTCCGTCGTCGTCATCAGACTCCACATCGGAGTCCTCCCAACGTGTCTCCTCGTCCGTGGGGACATCATCATCAGTGGGCTCTACAAGGGCTGGCCTCACTCGGCATAAAGCCCTGGCTTTTTCGCCAAATGGGTAATCCAGCTCCAGCTGCCATAGCTCCTCCTCCGTGGCTGGTCTCCCACCAATCCGAAGCTGAAGCATTTGCATACCAAACATCCGTGCCATGTACTGGTCGTCGCGAGCATGTCGCTCGCCAAGTGTCAGCACTGGCCCGTGTGTGGTGTCGGGGGCCTTAGTTTTGGTCACATCAAGGGCCCTCCGCTCCAACTGCGGGATGTAGTCCAAAGCCTCTTCCTCGACGTCGAGGCCCCGGAGGAAGGTGGTGATAAGTCCTCCGAACCCATACCTGTGGCCCTGGTGTAATCGGGCTCTCTTCATGGCGGATATGATGACCGCCCCAACATTAATCTCTAGCCCTTTCATCAGAGCATACACCAGGCAGACACGGTCCCGGGTCACATCAGTCATGTGCACCCCCGGGATTAAGCACGAACAGACTATCTTCAGCCATATTCTGGCCTCCCTGTTCATTTGAGAATACGACAGAGTCTGGTGGTAACCCCTCTCCTTATGTCTGCTCCATCTGGCTATGGATCGAGCCCCACACATTGTGCGTCTGATATTGGCATATGGTGGGGTGATGTTCAGGTGGCGGAGAACGTGGGCGTCAGTGTCCCTCGCTCCAATGATCGCATTCAATTGCTGGGGTTCCAGAGTGACAATCTGCCCTCTGATTTTTATTGTGTGGCTTCTGATTGCCGGGTTCCAATTTGCATAGAACTCCCAGACTAGATGAAGGTTGCATTCCTTGGGCTCCTGAAATATGAAGCTGAGCCCAGCTGCCTCGATCCTTTGCACTATGCGGGGGAACTCTTGTGCTAGTGGTTCCCGTGCAATATGCTCCTCGGGGAAGTATTTATTTTCCTTGTGTTTAGAGTACCACTTCTTCCCTTCATCGGTTACCCACCTCGTTCCGTATTGGCAGCGTTGGCTGCGTGGAACTGCTGGTGCAGCTGGGACTGCTGTGCCCAGTCTAAGTCGTTTTCTCACGGTGCCTGAAGTAGATGCACCTTTACCCTTATCTTTCCTACTTGCCATTGTACCTGTCAACACAAATAAACAAGCGCAATGTCAAGCTAAATGCATGTTAACTTCGGCGAGGATCACTTTATTTACACCAAGAAACAAACAACTATACATTTCATGCTTAGTGCGTTCGCAAAGAAAATTTCGACGGTATAACTTTTAGCGTACTACTCAGACTTCATACAGCTAATCCCAATCCTACCATCGCTAGCAATTCAACCATCGCACTTAGCAAAGAAAACAACAAACAAAAACAACAACACAAATTCTATATACACATGAACCTATATAATCAACCAATTCGAACAATTTTCAACTTTTTCCCAAAATCCCGAGAATTCGTCGTCTATTACATCCAAACAATATTTACAACGACTTATCTCAATTCACAAGCACACCCCGGCATATAATTCACAAATTTACCAAGTTACCCACTTTGAATTCAACAACCAAACCCTAGAATTTAGTTTCGCAATCAAATTCGAATCATTCACGCAATCGACAAGTTCAAACGCGTATTACAACATTCCGAACATATATCAATCAAGGAATAACTCAATTTCATGCTAAATTTCGACTTACGGTGATTTATCTCACCTCCCATGCTTAATTTCGAATAAATTCGACAAAAACTTGAGAGAGAATAGGAAAACATACCTCGTAGTTGAAAACCTGAAGAAAACTCGATACTTTCTTTGCTTAATACCGTGGCACGTTGATGGGAGAGGGAAATATGGGTGTTTGGTCGCGGAGAAGTGAGAAAATGAGGGAAAAGGGAATAAAATCGGGGTTTAAAATGAAGGGAAACACGCGGGTCACCCGACAACCCGGTGTGACCCATCACAAAATATAGGGCAACGTGTCACGGAGTGCTTCGCGGTGCACTGCCTCCGTGACACGGAGCCATCGCGACAATCCTTTGGAATTTTTAAAAATTCCAGATTAAACCTCAACGTGTCACGGAGGGTAACACGGAGGTCCTCCTCCGTGACACGGAGCCATCGCCCCAGCTCACTGTCTCTTCATTTTATTCATTTTTTCATACCTTGCCTTTTCCTTCACGATTCCGTGCACATTTTTCTCCGTTTGACCTGCCAATCACCTCACTAAACAAAATTGGTTAGATTAATAGATTTCACTACTAAAATGAAAAATACTAACTAAAACGAAAAATTTGTACTAAATCAAGAAAAAGAAAATTAAAATAAAATCTAATTACACTTTACAAAATAAAAGAAAAAAATATATTTTTCACGGGTTGCCTCCCGTGCAGCGCCTGGTTTACTATCGCGGCTTGACGTCCCTTATGCTCAATTGTCCACTAGGGTGATGGACGATTTCTCACGATCATTGTCCTCCCCCCAGTAGTGCTCACCCTTATCTGGTGGTCTTCCCATCAACTCTCGGGGAATCATTCATTCGATTAGCATTCCCATGATCAATTACATTGATCACCGAGAGTTCTTCATTCACCATCGGGAGCTTGGATGCTTTGTACACATCGAACACCTCTACCTTGTCATGTGCTCGCATTGTAAGTTGACCCGCAGCCACGTCGATTAATGCTTTCCCGGTTGCCAAGAAAGGTCGTCCCAAAATAAATGGGACTTCAGCATCTGGTTCAAAATCCAGAACAATAAAATCTACCGAAAAAATGAGGGATCCCACTTGCACAAGCACATCCTCAACAATGCCATCCGGCCTATCTAAGGATCTGTCTGCTAACTACAAGATTACGGTTGTAGGTCTAGGACTCCCCAGACCTAACTTTCTGAATACTGAAGATGGCATTAGATTTATGCTCACCCCCAAGTCACACAATCCACGAGCTCGGATACTCTGCCCAATAGTAATCTGGATAGTAAAACTTCCAGGGTCTTTTAGCTTCGTGGGCAGTCTATTTTGGATTCGGGAAGTGCATTCCTCCGTCAAAGCTACCGTGGCATACTCAGTCAAACGACTTTTGTTGGCCACGATGTCTTTAATATATTTTGCATATTTTGGCACTCCCTGCAAGACATCAACAAGAGCTAAATTAACATGTACCTATTTAAGTACCTCCATAAATTTCTTGAAACACGCCTCCTCTTTGTGTTTCTTGAGTCGTTGAGGGAACGGGGGTGGAGGTCTTTCTGATTCTGCTTCTTTGATTTTCCCCCTATCCGAACTTTGTTCTTCCTCAACATCTGCTGCTCCTGACTTTTGAGGTGGTCTCTCCGGTTCCACCTCCTTCAGCTGCAAACCACTGGGCCTTGTGTTTTGGGCACTAGCAAATTGCCCAAATTGATACTCAAGAGCCTTGGTCGCTAATTGATTGTTTTTCACTTCGGCTGCCAATTTAACATAGTCATCCTGCAATTGCGCCTGATTAGCGATCATGGTCTTGAACATTTCCTCAATGGTAGGTGATGGTGGTGGAGGAGGGGCATTGTGATTTCTGAATTGAGATTGGTAGTTCTATTGCCCTCCTTGATTCCTGTGCATACCCTGACCCGAACTTTGGCCTTGGTGGTTGTTGCTACCCCACGAAAAATTTGGATGGTTCCTCCAATTTGAGTTGTAGCCGCTACCAAACTGCTGCTGATTTCTTTGTGCATTGCCCACAAAGTTAACCGAATCTGGGTTTGCTCCACAGCACTCAGCTGAGTGCTACTGCTTCCACACACTTCACACCACATTTGCTGGACCGCATTGACTGAAGCTGAAGGATGGTTCAAATTCATGTTGCAGAAGTGGTTGTTTAACTGATTCTGCAAGGCAGCTATCTGTGCAGCGATAGCTGTAAATCCATCCACTTCAAGCACTCCTGCTGCTTTCCTTGCTCCACCTCGAGATGAATCAGCATTCCATTCTGGATTGCCCTGTGAAATCCGATTGAGCAAAGTGTACAGCTCCTCATAAGTCTTTTCCAGCGCTTGCCCTCCAGCTGCTGAGTCTAGCAAAATTTTAGTATGGGGTTCCAAACCCTCAATAAATGTGTGTACCAACACCTCATTGGACTGATGATGATGAGGACAGTCCCGCAACATGGATTTAAATCTTTCCCAGGCTTGATATAAATTTTCTCCCTCCCTCTGTTTGAAACTTAGAATTTGACTTCTAAGTCTGGCTGTTTTACCAGAGGGAAAAAATCTTATCAAGAACTTCCGTGCTAGATCATCCCACGTTGAGATAGAATTTGGTGGCTCAGCTTTTAACCACCTCTTGGCTTCACCAAGTAATGAGAACGGAAATAGTGTGAGCCGAACATAATCAAGTGACACTCCAGCCGGTATATAAGTGTCACTTATCTCCAAAAAGTTCTGGAGATGTTGTTGTGGGTCTTCATGAGGGAGACCGGTAAATTGCCCGCTTGTGTGCAAAAGTTGCACCATGTTCTGCTTAAGTTCAAATCTCCCTCCAGGCTCGGGTTTGCGGATACTTGAATGTACATTGTTGGCATGTGGGATTGCCTCCTCGCGAACCGGCCTTGCTGCTGCTTCGTCGGGCACTAACACTGCCCTCACAACCGGTGGATTTTGTTGCTCCATAATAGTCTGTCTGAGCAACTGCAGCTTCTTTTGTAGTGCTTCTCTGTGTTTACTATGAAATTCACGTTCAGGCTCTATATAAGATTCCACCAGCTCCTTGTCCTTTGCCAGTGTTCACAGAAATCAAGTCTGCAAAATACAGGCTAAGACCAAGTTGTCAACACTTAAGAAAATAAAATAAAAAATACAGTAAATTTACACTTAACACAATTTCACCAATTGCCTAGTCTCCCCGGCAGCGGCGCCAAAAACTTGTTCGGGTGTTTGGTATAGGGGTTAAAAACCGACACGCAAGTGCACGTGGTCAAACAAGTAATAAAGTGGCTAAGTAAGCCAAGTATCGAACCAAGGAGACTCTGGATAAGTAAAAATTGCTCAAGTATACTATATTCTATCTTACTTCTATATATGCTGACAACAACGTAACCAAAAGTTAAATAATTTTTGTTTATAAATTATATACTAAAACTATTAACAAATACCTACTTTGAATTTAAACTATGGATATGAGCATGCCAAGGTTAAGAACAAGTAATGAATTTGATTATAATCCTAATTTGGTTAATCTTCTCTTCCTGTTGCTATCCAAGAACATTAGCCTAGAGATTAAAACTCTCGTATTTAATCTCACTTAAGAATCATAAACCATTTGTCTACATTTCTGTGATCAAATGCAATTTATGACCTAGCAATACAATTCCGGTTCCTAAATTGACTAATACGGCTTTCAAGTATATTTCAATCAAGAAAGCACATCAAAACCCAATTTTCCCAAATCAAGTTAAGAACAATACCCTATTAATTCACAACTTTCCAATTTCGTGCTCTCTCGAGTGAAATCGGACTTTTTAGATGTACATTAATGTCGGCCACACACTAATGCAGTAGAAACAAGAATTAATAGAACAACATAGAAGAAGAAGATGAAAAACCATATAATTCAATAATCAAAATTCATCACCATTGTTCATAACCTCAGCAAGGAAGAGAATTAGCCACTCATTTGTGGATTAATCATCCTAAAACAAGTGTTAATCATACAAACAATTGATTGAAAGAAGAAAGAGAGAGAGAAAAACCCTAAGCTTTTTCGTCCCTCAACTGCCTGTAACCCACGTCCTTGCTCCACCAAGTATGAATTAATTAAAAATAAGCCTAAGTATTCTATTTATACTAGTGGGAATTTTTTCCGGAATAACAAGCAACGTGTCACGGAGGCCAACGCGGAGCACTGCCTCCGTGACACGGCGTGGA
Source organism: Datura wrightii (assembly GCA_035772735.1). Classification (NCBI taxonomy): domain Eukaryota; kingdom Viridiplantae; phylum Streptophyta; class Magnoliopsida; order Solanales; family Solanaceae; genus Datura; species Datura wrightii. The sequence continues at coordinate 87,420,737 of JASDFA010000016.1, read as the reverse complement.
CGCGGACCCTCACTGGAAATCTGGGGTCCGAGAATAAAGCCTCAACGTGGCACGACATGCAACGCGGTGGCTTGCCTCCGTGCCACAGAGCTGTCGCGAGGCTTCACTGGAAATTGACAAATTAATCACCCTCCAGGCAGTGTGCCTCCACGATGGTAGCGTGGCACGGCTCCATCGCGGAGCCCCTTTACATTGTGCAGTCCAATGTCTTTTTCGTGCTCGCATCCAAGTCCAACTCCGATATTGTTCCAACATGCATTTTAGCTCCTCAAAATCATGTTTTACCTACAAAACAATGCTAATCATGTTGGTTAGTATAAATTCACATTTTATTACCAATTACATGAAAATGTATACACATTGCACAATAAACAAGGCGAAAATGATATGTTTGAGTATCACTTAGGCATATAAATCTGCCCAAGATCAGCTTCAACTAATATGCCACTTTGCCGACTCACACCAGAATCCAATGAGGAACAACATATCAGGGACTGAGCTTCACTTTCTTTCCGAACCTCATAACTCCCTTCATGGGAGACACCATTAGAAATACCCAATCATCAAGCTCAAACTCAAGCTCCCTCTGCCTCACATCTGCATAAGATTTCTAACGACTGTAAGCTATTTTCAGCCTTTCTAAAATAAGATGAACCTTCTCCATGGAATCATGAACTTAATCTGGAATTGTAAATGAATCCTCACATACCTTAAACCATACAGTAGGTGATCTACATATCTGCCCATAAAGAGCCTCAAACGGAGCCATCTGAATGCTGGAGTGATAACTGTTATTGTAGGCAAACTCGATGAGAGGCAAGTGATAATCCCTACTACCCTTGGAATTGATCAAGCACCCTTTCAACATATCCTCAAGAGTCTGAATGTTCTCCTCGGCCGGACCATCTGTCTGCAGGTGAAAAGTTGTGCTAAGCTGTACCTGAGTAACAAGACCCTTCTTAAACAACCTTTAAAACAAAGAGGAAAACTCAAGAGGAAAACAAAGATGATGGACAAAGGAACTCCATGCAACCGAACTAACTCCCAAATGTATAATCTAGCTTAATCCTCGGCTGAATCGATAGTTTTGACCGGTAAGAAATGAGTTGATTTGTTCAACCTGTCCATAATCACCCTTATAGAGTAATATTGTTTGTGGGTACGAGGCAACCCTGTAATGATGTTTATATTAATCTCTTCCCATATCCAAGTAGGAATGCTAATATCCTGAAGCATGCCCCCAGGTCTCTGATTCTCAACCTTTACTTGTTGGCAATTCAGACACTTATCCACAAACTCCGCTATGTCCTTCTTCATGCCATTCCACCAATAGACTTCCCCTAGGTCACGGTACATCTTAGTGTCACCTGGGTGGATAGAATATTGAGAGCCATGAACCTCATTCAACATCCTCTCTCTAGTCATCAACAACTGGTAGATACAATTGGCCCTGATATCAGAGTACACCATCTCCCCCTTGGGAGAAGATCTCCACCTTGTGATTTCGGATAGTTTCCTTTAGCTTCACTAGAATAGGATCCTCATATTGCCTAGCCTTGACCTCGATCACCAATGGCGATTTTGACCCCCTATGAATAATGACCCACCATCTGTCAAGTCAACAAGGCGAACCCCTAAATGAGCTAGCCTGTGGACATACTTTGCTAGCTCCTTCTTTCCATGCTTAATACAGGGCATACTCTCTATGAACAGCCTACTAAGAGCATTCTCCATTACATTGGCCTTGCCCAGATGATAAAGGACACTTATGCCATAGTCCTTGAGTAGCTCTGGCCATCTCCTTTGTCTCAAATTTAGGTCTTTTTGAGTGAACACATATTGAAGGCTCTTGTGGTCCGTGAACACATACATATGCACCCCATAAAAATAGTTCCTCCAAATCTTCAATGCAAACACCATAGCTGCCAACTCTAGGTAATGCATCGGATAATCCTTCTCATGAGTTTTAAGTTGTCTAGAGGTATACACAATGACCTTACTATGCTGCATCAACACACAACTGAGACCAACCCTAGTGGCATCACAATGCATAATGAAACCATCCATGCCCTCTGATAGGGTTAAAACTGGAGTAAAGTCTTTAACTCCTGAAAACTCTTCTCACAAGCATCTGACCACTTAAATTTGACCTTCTTTTGGGTCAACTTAGTCAACGGTGCTGAAATGGATGAAATCCCTCAACAAATCTCCCGTGGTAGCCAGCTAAAACCAAAAAGCTCCTAAACTCTGAAGGACTAATTGGTCTAGGTCAATTCTTCACCGCTTCTATCTTTTTAGCGTGTACCTGCACACCCTTGTTAGACACTATATGGCCCAAAAATACTACTGAGTTTAGCCAAAACTCACACTTACTGAATTTAGCAAATTGTTGGCGATCCTTGAGAGTCTACAACACAATCCTCAAATGATCAGCATGCTCCTCCTCACTTCGAGAGTATATGAGAATATCATCTATCAAGAAAATCACGATCATATCCAAATACTACTTGAACACCCTATTCATCAAAATCCATAAAAGCTGCAGGAGCATTCGTTAGTCCAAAAGACATAACTATGAACTCATAGTGACCATACCGAGTCCTGAAGGCTGTTTTTGGGATGTCACTCTCCCTAACTCTAAGCTGATGGTATTCGAATCTAAGGTCTATCTTTGAGAAGCACTTAGCACCTTGAAGTTGGTCAAACAGGTCATTAATCCTGTGGAGGGGATACTTATGCTTCACTGTGACCTTGTTCAACTACCGATAATCAATGCACATTCTAAGGGAACTATCCTTCTTTTGAACAAAGAGAATTGGAGCACCCCATGGGGATTTACTAGGCTTGATGAAGCCTTATCAAGGAGATCTTTCAACTTCTCTTTCAACTCCTTTAACTCTATTGGAGCCATTATGTAAAGAGGAATGGATATAGGCTGCATATCAGGGAAAAGGTTAATACCAAAGTCAATCTCCCGTTTGGTAGGGACTCTTGGTAGATCATTTGGAAATACCTCAGAATACTCCTAAACTATAGGAACTAATTGAACAGTCGGGGTCTCAGACATAGCATCCTTAGCCTGAACTAGATGATACACACATCCCTTAGAGATCATCTTCTTAGCCTTGAGATAGGAAACAAAATGACCTACAGGAACGACTGAAATACCCTTCCATTTTAGGATTGGCTCCCCTGAAAACCAGAACTCTACAGTATGGGTTCTACACTTGACTGAGGCATAACATGCATCTAACCAATCCATGTAAAAGAAAACATCAAAATCGATCATGTCTAACTCTACTAGGTCGATTGAGGCTTTCTAAAGAATCGTGACATGGCAATTTCTGTATACCCATCTAGTTAAAACTAACACACCAATAAGAGTAGAGACTAAGAAGGGTTCTGATAGGATTTTAGGAATGACTCCAAAACTAAAAGCAACATAAGGAATCAAAAGATAAGGTATCCCTTGGATCTAACAATGCACACACATTAATATGGAATATTCGTAACATACCAGTGACCACATCGGGCGAGGCCTCTTACTCCTGACGAGAAGATAGTGCATAAAATCTATTCTGGCACTGGCTTCCACCTACACTGGATGAGGCGCCTTGTTGGGAGGGGTGACCTGTCGGGGCTGTTGAAGTAGTTGTTGGGGCACGACCTCTGCTGTCGCGCTGTCAGGCTCAAGGACAGTCTCTGAGCATATGTCCGAGCTTCCCACACTAGAAACAACCATCAATACCAACCATGCACTCATCGATGTGCTTCCTGCCACACTTCCTACAAGCCAGAAAAGTGTGCTCCCCTGACATGCTCATTTGCCTCCTAGAGCCTGACGCTCTTCCTCTCTGATCTTCTTTCAGTCTGGACGAAGCACAAACTACCGATGGAGCTGGGGCTGATGATCTCTGGTGGGACTAAGGGTTATGTACACCACCAAACGTCTACTGGAACTGCCCAGAACTCCCTTAGCTGGCCCTTTGCCTCTCTCTCCTTCTTCTTCATCTTCTCTGCCTCTATCTGCTGGGCATATATGACCAATCGGGAGAAATCTAGGTCACCATTCAGCATGGTGGTCATGCACTCCCTCACCAGCGAATCAGCTACCCTATTCACGAACTTTCTCATACGAGCCCTCTAATCTACACCCATATCCGGCGCATACTTAGACAATTGGGTAAACTCTTAGGCATACTGTTGGACAGTCCTGTGGTTCTGCTTCAAGTTGGCGAACTCCACCGCCTTTGCCTCCCTCAACTCCATAGGGAAGAACCTATCCAAGAAAGTAGTCACAAACTCATCCCAACTCATGAGAACTACTCACATTACTCTACTCTCCTTCCACTAACGGAACTATATGTAAGCTACCCCTTTTAACTGATAGGAGGCTAAGTCCGCACTCTCCACCCCACTCACCCTCATAATCTGGGTGATCTTCTACACTTCCTCAATGAACTCATATGGGTCCTAATCTACTTTCGACCCCAGAAATTCAAGTGGGTTCATCTTGAGAAAGTCTCGCACTCTCAACGCTACTGCGTTCCCATTTTGGGGAACATTGGCGACCGCCTGTTGGTTTACCTGAGCATTTATGGACTGTGCCAACATTTGATATGCTTCTCGGAACTTGACATGAATGACCTGCTCGGGCAAAGGATCCGCTGGTGCTGGTGGGGCTTGCAGATGCCCATCTCCATTACTATTTCCATTGCCATTTCTTCTACCAGTAACTCGACATGGAAGTTTATTTCTGCAAACGTGTATAGCATGACTTAGAGGAATGGAGAGGTACTTCATCATACAATATAGATCATTAAAAAGGGAAATTTCCAAAAATTTCTTGTAGCCCCTTAACCATAAGTGTGGCGCGCTTCGCACTTATGGAAAAGACTCTACTTAACGTGGCTTTCAAACACCTGAGGACACACCTAAACATTTTCTCTAATACCAAGTTTTTCACGACTCGAATTGGGACCCCGGATCGAGACATAGGACCTAGAACCATAGATGGCTTCAAGTCAAACCATGGCTGTGCTTAGCAACTCAGGAGCATAAATTAAAGCGGAAACTTAAAAATTAAACCAGAATAAGTGAATGTCTGAATATCATAAAATGTATATTAAACGATAACATCACCATGCTAAATCTCAAAGCTGAGCATATTAATCTATGTATAAAAAGCTTCTACTATCTGATGAGATGCTGGGAGAAGCCCCCAGCTATCTCGAAGACTAAAACAAAATTGACAAAATAATACTGAACTAATAGATGTCCTCGGATAGTGAGGACTCACCCAAAATAGGGGCTGAACGGGACTGAGATGGGAGCAAGTTATTGGTGAGACTGAGATGGATCACCTGAACCTATATTGCATAGAGTATGCGGTTAGTACTTGTAATGTCTTGAGTATGCAAGGTATGTAAAAAGGTGCTTGGTAAGTCATTAGTTGAAGTCAAGAATATAAATCTAATAGATTATGATAGTAGGGAATGCATGTTATAGGTCGTATCTGAGATTTACATAATCATAAGCTAGCTATCATAACTTGAACATAATGACCCAAGATTTGAAATAGAAAGCATATGACTTGTCATATCTGAAATCATAAGTATAACTTATAAACTAATCATTGAGCCAAGTCTGCTATAAAACATAATAGCATAAGTCATAAACATGAGTAACTATAATCATGAGGAACATTGAGAGACTCGTCATAACCGACAACCACCATGTATGAGCGCATGATGATCCTACGTCTTGCCCATGTGGAGGAGAGTCATCCTAAGACTTGCCAGGGCAAAGGACGAATAAGGTGTGATATCACGGTATGCTCTCGAGCACGGAAAACACTCTTTTAAGAGGTCCAAAATAGATACCTATGTTGGCGCGTAGTTATGAGACCAAGGAACCTTGGAACCCCTAGCCTACTTGATGCTATACACTCCTCCCAAAATATGCATATTGCTCATATAATCATATTCTCAAAACATAGCTTAAATCTAAACATTTGGAGTCTGACTCCAAAATATATCATAACTGATCTTCTTAGCCTAAGAGAAAATCAAATTAAACATACTTACTTGCACGGGCTTGCCCAAATCATAATATCATGCATACTTGACATAGCCTCTATGAGTTAAAATCATGGATTCATATGTGGAGAGTTCATAAACATTCATGCATGCTATATATCTCATCATACTTGAAATCATGAATCATAAGCTTGAACTTTCATAAACTTGCATAGTAGGGAATAATTTCTAATAACTTGGAATCATAAATTTGTAATCAAATTGGGTGTACAATCTAACTGTTAGACTTGAAATATGCATCAGAACATGAGGGAATTAGACCCATAAACATATAATAGATAATTCCATACAATTGGATTAAAACCCTAGAAATCAATACACTTGATTAAGAACATGAACTTATGAACTAGAGGAGAAATTTGGGCATGAGGGTGGATAGTATCCCCCATTCATGGCCCTACATACCTGGGTAAACTGATTTCAAAACTATCCTTGAAGGCACAAGAGAATTGAGGAAGAAATTAGGGGGAATTCTAGCTTGATCTTGAAAGGGAACCTCAATACCTTGAATGCATGGGAGCATAATGACTTAAGATAGGTTAAACCCTCTTAAAACACTCCTTTCATGGATTAAAACAATGTCATTAGAAAGTTAGGAGCTTTAAAATTATGAAAATTCCCTTAATTAATTGTCTGGAAAAAGATCATCACAGTCACCATGATTCGTACCACGAGTCATACCTCCAAACCACGACTCATGGTATCCTTTCGTTGCCAGTCAGTCCATATTCCCCAACTCTCTGATTCTAACCATGGATACCTACCACGACTCATTGTTTCCTACAACCAGTCTTAACTTGACACGTGGCATCATTCTTCCCCTTATTAGTTCCAAACCACAACTATATTCCACGACTCGTTGTTACCAACAACGAGTCATACCTTCACCCGTTACAACCTAATACAACTCGTACCATGATACATCCTGATTGGGCCAGAAGGCTCTGTTGTTAACCACAACTGCTGACCACCGCCCGTCACACCAACTAATGAGTCGTACATTGGCACGTTGGTCCAACACCTGTCAACCAGAAGCTCATCACGATTCAATCCTACGACCCGTACCACAATACAACGAATTACACCAGGAGTCATATTGAGAGAAAATTGTAGACATTCTTTTGAATCTTCTTACATGTCAAGGGCTTCAACATAGTGACTTTTGGGGTGTTAGAAAGGATGTCAAGATATTTCTTATTTTTTGTTGGTTGGTGATTGCAAATATTAACCTACACCATAACATCTAGTTTTGCTTGGAAAAGCATACTAGGACTTGATAGAAATAGTGATCAAGAACTCGGGGTACTAACCCTCGTTTAATAAATTCTCTTTTCATAATTTAAATTTACTTGGCTTATATTGATCGCTCTTATCTGAACAACACGTATATATTTGGAAAAATCATATTGAGATATATCGGTCAACTTTTCGGAGATATTTGAGTGATGGAAACCTTAGTTCATTAATCAATATAGTTTACAAGCAAATTAATAGCAACAATTTTTAGTTATTAATTCACAACCAATACTCTCTATATTCATGGAATAGAAATTAGATAGTTAGTTAATTATTCATTTGATTTGTATCTTTTTTTTGCCTATTCCCAGTAAAATTCAAATCCAACTTTGTAGCATTACTATATTTAAATATAACCGTGCTACATCACTTTTTTGGTGTAATTTTGAGCATATCCTTAGGCATCTCAAAAAATCCACAAATGTGGTTACCGATAGATTTAAGATATATTTGATTAATAAATTTTTAAAGGATTTTTGTAAAGAAAATTCCTTATTAAGACTAGGCTTTTGTGTTTTACAAGAATGTAGAATATCAGAAAATAGTGTAACACTTTATCTGAGTTAAAATTTTGGACTAAATGATTTGATTTGATCTCCTAACTAGATAACATGACTTAAATAATCAGGAATCCTAGCTTAATAGCTTGAAAAGATATAAGTAATTGTTTACGCTATTCTCACAAGTTAAAATATCATTATAATCCAAATACGTAAGATAATCTTGGATCATGTACGAGTTTATATTTTGGGCTTCAAATCGAGAACCTTATAAACCTAAATATTTTTGAGTCGGTGTTAGGGAGGGGAAGACAATTTATTTTAGGAAAATTGTTTAGCAATCCTGAATTTGTCTAAGTAATAGATAAAATTATTTGAAAAATTGTAACGACAAAAAGGCTTTTGCTTGTAAACATAATTACGATAAAAAAAATGACATGCCTATCATGTCCAAACCCCGTGGAAACAAATTTATTCAGGTTAAGGAAAGTGTTAGTAAACAACATATCTATCTATCTATGTATCATATATACCCGCTCCTTCAATTTTGAGATTGGACTAAATACTTTGCCTTTGTTATGCTCGACTCTATTTTTGAAATTGGCCCAAAGAAGTTAGAACTATTACTTATTTGCTCTTTCTGTTTTATTCTCGAGCTTTGTCGCAAATATCTCTTGATTGTAGATGTATGCTACTGTCGTTATGGTTTTGGGCTTGGGCTTATTTCCCTCCTACTGTACTGATTAACTAACTCAATAAAAGGAGATGTTGGACCTTTGGCCCAACGAGATAATGCAAATGTTCAAATTTGATCCATTATGAGACCATATAAAGAGTAAGAAATAAAGAACAAATTTAGTATTTAAACTCAAATAATTTAAGCATGTATTGGATCTTAAATGGTACGAATGATATGAGTTTAAAAAGAAATTATCATCATATATGCTTAAGCAAACATAAAGGCACACCAACAATTATAAAAGTTATGAAAACATACAATAAGGCTTAATGAGCTAGTGTTTGAATTCTAGTCCAAACTAAAGGAAAAAAAATCTTGCTATAAAAACAAGAGTCTCAAAACTAGGCTCTCCTAAAGGTATCCAGATTATGCATAATGAACATGTGAACTACAACTACATGTTACTAGCCAATTTCTATACCAAGTAGTGCACAGGTTGAGAAATAACAGAATGTTCTCACACATAATGAAGGAATGAAGACAATTAGACGAAACTAAGGTTGACACATAGATGAATTGGACCTAAAGCCACATACTTGTCCTAAAGGAAGGCATTTTCATCTTAGCTGAAAGATTAATTGACCAATCACATTAGCCATGAAAGCTAAAAATATAAATAGGAAGGTTCCCAATACATCAATTCACAAATAACATGAAAGAAGGAAGCTTATAAACAGTGGAATATGATCTTTTCCACTGATCTTAGAAGAGGAGTCCATCAAGGACCTCTAGTTCTCAAATCTCCACTAGAAGATTCAGAGTTTCGAGCTCTGCTTTTCATGGGTAAGGGATGAAGGTGAGGGTGGATTCATCAGAGGTTTAAAGAGGGAGAGGTGACGGGTGAATAAGGAAAGGCGAGATGGAGGTGATGGAAGATCAGCGATGGTACAATAATGGTGAGAGTGAGAGAAGCAAGGAGAAGAGGGCTAGGATTTACAGAGGGTGATAGAGGGAGGGAGAGAAAAGAGTGAGGGTTGATGGAGGTGGCTATTTGAGAGAAATTGAAAATGTTTAAGATCTAAACGACTTATAAAACTAGTGGAGGGATCTAGGTTTTTGATCATGTTTGATCAACTATTAGATTGTAACACTCCAAAAGTTCCTTACACTAAACCGAGACTTGGAATGAAAAACCAGAAAAGAAACCAAAATTTTTTATCTCAGGACAACTCAACCAACAAGTCATATTCTGTAAAAATGATCCATTACATGAGTCATTTTCAGCCCTGCAGTTTTCATTCCTCCAATTCAACGAGTGGTACAATGACCCATCATTAGTGGCAATGAGTCATTGTGTTGCCCATTCTGTCAAGGTCAGAATGTGATACAAAATCTTCTCCCGTACAACAAGCCAGATGATGAGTCATTGTTTGTTAAGACGACTCGTCGTAGGGAGTCATTATAGAATGTCCATAAAGGGTTAGAAATCCCTCCAGTGACAATGGTTGAAAACAATGAACCGTTGTTCCATCTAACGGGTCATTCTGTCCATCTGTTGGGGGATTTCCACAACTTATTCAATACCCTTCCAGTGACAAAAAATTGAACCAATGACTTGTTCCATCTAACGAGTTATTGTTCCCGTCCATTGGTCAAGTCTAAAAACTATTCTAAAGTTCCTTTAGTGGCAATGGCTAAAAAAATGGCCCGTTGTATCCAACAATGATCCTTCGTGTCATCCATTGTGAGAATTCAATAGAAGAGAAATATCTAGTCTTGAAACAATGACTGGCACCAATGAGTCATGGTCACAACCAAAAACTCATTATGGGATCCATTGGATCTGGACAGTCAAATTTTTAAAACAGTTATGCAGGGGTATTTTTTTCAAGTCATAAACTCCTAAATACTAAGCTACATCGTATTGGGGTATGTTTAGATGGGAATTAAGGGGATTGATCAACATTTCCTCTCATTCTCTCCCAAACATACAAGATTAGTGCATAGAAGTCAGAAAATCTCCTTAGGTCTAAGCTATGGTTCCATTCAAAGTGCAGCAGATTTGAAGAGCTCTTCTTAGAGATTTGTTCTATAGGTATGTGAGAATTTAGAGGGGGTATTTCTTTCACCCTTGCATCCCAAAGTTTCAGAAAACCTAAGGCATAAATTTTTTCTAGAAATCATAACCTAGGGATTTTCTTTCGCCTGTTGAATTTTTCCCTACTTTCTCCATGATTTCAGGCTTGCATGATAAGAATTATTAAATATTCATGACAGTAATCTCAGCTATATAATATGCCTCACTTGGACTTGGGCTTGGCATAATTTTTCGTTGAATGTATTTATAAAACTATCAACGTTTTAAAATAACATGAAGAGTCACATATATATGACTTTCTTGTAGAAATGTGCAATGTGCTTTATAGTAATTTTCATCATCTCCAGTATGATCAATCATAGTAATATTTTCAGTACTCAGTATATTCAGTAGTATCAATTTATCAACATGTTCATTGTTCTTTAGACTATCACGACACTTTCAAATAAAACAACTCTGCCAAGTCTTGGGATGCAGTTTCTTTCAGGTCCTTAGACTCTCAAAACACTTCTAGATAAGTAGTTCTAACTTAGTTTTAGGACATCAGTTTTGAACTATCAACAAAGTTAAATATAATTAGGTTTCAAAAGGAGTAGTACTTAGCACCTAGCGGGCTGGTGTTCAGTGTATCTAGGTTCTCAGAACTACATGCAACCATAGGTTTTTTTCCCTAATGGGCCAAAGGTAGGGATCCCGCAGCTTAACCACTATACCCTGGCAAGGTATAGTGGGCTCTCTTTGATAGGGTGTACACATCAAACTCCACGTCTAGCTCATGTGGTTATATATTGGTTGCAGGCTCTCCCACAGTCCAGTACAGTCAGAGTTCTCAGTCTAGTCTAGTCAATCAGATTTTAGGATATGCTCATGAATCAAATTTAGTTTATTAGTTGTTACAGTATTCATATATATGTCAGACTATTTGCAATATTTCTTATTTCAAAGAGAGTTGTTGCATGTTATTTCAATTCAGTTACAAGTCTTCAGTATATGTATGTTTATTTACATCTCACATACTCAATATATTCCACGTACTAATCACATGTTGTGTGTGCTATATCATTTTATGATAAAGGCTCAGGTACCCAGCCCCTGCATCGCAGCTAGTTTCTCCCAGCGATTTTCGGCATTTAACAGTGATGAGTCCTCATCTTTCGAGGTTCAGAGATTTCATCTTTAGCTTTGTTATTTAAGTTTTAGTTTCAGATATTAGAGTTAGTTGGGGGCTTATCCCAACAACTCATCGTTTTCAACTTTTCACTTCCGGGTTATTATAAGCAGCCATAACTTCATCTAAGAAGCTGAGATCAATGCTGGACATGGAGGCCATTCCCTTCATCTCTTTCATATCGGCCCGTAGGGATGCCACTGCTCCCTCGACAATACCAACTCTGGAACATGGCTTATTAAGGATATCAAAAATGCCTTTCATCATGTTCTTGATAGAACTTTGGATCAAAGATGGAAGATCTTGGCCAACTTGGTGAGTTGATTTTCGTGGGCATATGTCATGTCAGTCATCTCTTGGAGCCCACTTGGCCTGGATGGAGGAGGTTTGTGAACAACTAGGAGGTGGCACATCCTTTAAGGCATGTTCCAACATCGCAGGGGTAGGATTATTGAGGTCTTACACAAATGGGGCACTGTCAATGTCATGTATCAAGGGCACGTAGGGACGTCCCATGCTTGCATCTTCCGTTTCTTATTCTTGGGAGCCTCAGCATCCGCTTCTTATCAATGTTAATCACCCCGGTAATGGAGCAAGCATGATCATCTTCAAAGTAATGCACCCTTTCTCTGGCACACAGCTAGCAAATCAACACAGGGAATGGCATGGACAGAGCTAGCTGTTGAGCTTTCCTATAGATTTGCATTGTAACCACCTCCCCAAAGTTCACATGAACTACTGACATATACAAGCTATCTGGATGGCTACCTAAATTTACACCTTCTGGTCATTCTTGGACGACGTTAGTTGGGAGAAAATGATGAATTGATAATTTACCAAATCATTAGGCTCTTAAGTAGGAGCTTTAGCTTAGTTTTCAAGTCTTTTAATTGGATTTTATGTTCTTTTTCCTTTGTATGTTGTAGGTACCTAACTTGAAGAGAAGGTACATGAAATTGAGCAAAAAAAAAGTTTAGGTGAAAACCGGCGCTCCATCAGAGAACACCGGTAGACCGCAAGTATTCATTGGAGTGAAGAACAAATGCAGTCAACGGATCGCAGAATTGCATCTGGCGGATTGCGGAATTGCATCCGGCGAACCGTTGGTGCCAAACACCAAATTGCATTGGACCTCACTGGACACTATCCTGAACCAATCGGCAGCACGCGGATGGACACCTGCGAACTGCTGGTGATTCACAAGTGAAACATACCTGAAAAGGGTAAAAATGTCTAGCCTTAAAAAGGAGGAGAATGTTATGACATACTTCTCTACATACTATAGAAAAAGTACTCTGAACATATTGTTGAATATTCCCATTACTTTTGAGGGAAAGAGAACTTCATTGGAGAAGAGGAGAATTTTTTTGAATATTACTTCCATCTTCATCTTCTTCAGCAATGTATAACCACCATGGTAGAGATATTTTGAGCTTTATTTTGCTTACTCTTAATGATGAAATTGTTGAGTTTCTTAATAAATATGCTCTTGTGTTTCTCAATTATGAGTAGCTAAATCTATAGCTAGATGTGTTTGGTGATGGGTGTTTGATTTGATTAGGTATTGCTAGATTTGTGTTGTTATTATTAAATATATTGAATTCTCCTCAAATTATAGTTGATTGCTCATAGTTGTTGGGTATTTTTTTCTTACATGATTTTGGCTTTAAAAAGAAGAGTTAAGTAATGGGGGAGAATATAATAGTGGGTTGGGATTTGATTATATGGGGTTGGGCTAGAAATAGCAAAAACCCATTGTCAGTATCCCTTTAGAGGTTGATGGATGGAAATAGCTTATCCACTAACCCAAATCATATTGGAATAGTTTAATTGCACCTTGAGGTTCAAAAGGACTTAAGGATAAGGTGCCCACATGGTTGAACAACATCGCGCTCCATCTTTTTCCAAGATTATTTACACATTTTAGTAATAACTTGATTGTCTAGCAATTCCCTATTTGATTGACATCCCATCTATACCACACCTATGGCCTTTTCTCATTATTTTTTATCGATTTCAATTATCTTGTTCTTTTGATTAGCTGATTTTAGTATCCATAAAATTATTGCATTCACTTCCCCCAAAATTTACTTTTACGGCTTCATTACTCAGATGCAAATCAATTAAATTCACTAAACAACTCTTATGTAAATCATTCTCTATTCTCTATGGAATTCGACCCAGACACCCGTTGAATTATTTATTTTGATACAATGATCACTTATATTCTCTCTAAAAAAGGAGTTTATTTTGAATGTTATCAAAAATGGCGCCGTTGTGGGGGAATACCTCTTGATATCCCTGAGTTGTTTGTCAATTTGAATTGAGTAAGCATTTTATTTGTTTTGACGTTGTTCTTGCTGTTGGCCATGTAGGGTGTATTCATATGAGCCAACATTCATAAGTGGGAGATAGTTTGGTGGAAGGAAACAAGGAACATAAAGAGGGTAACCCTGATCTTGGGCATAATTGCTTGCCAAGTAATATTTTATAACTTAGTTTTGTCTTGTTTATCTACTTATTTATATACATTTCATGTGATTTTATGTAAATGTGAATATATACTAACCAACATGATTAGTCCTTGTTTTTGAAGGTTAATAATGCATTTGAGGAAATAATTCATGATTTGGTGAAGTGGAGGAATGGAATCAAGAGCAAAACGTGAAAGTCAACAAGAAAACATGCAATAACTGGAACCCTGCGCGATAGGGGCCATGGCACGCTGCCAACGCGGCAACACTTGGCCGAAAATTGCATTTTTTGGCACATTCCAGTGAGGATATGTGTTACCTCCGTGTCACGGAGGTCAATTAGGACGTTCATCTCAGTGACACGGAGTTGTTCCACCACAGGCCAAATTTTGCATTTTTTCAACATAGTATAAATTGAACCCTTAGCTTCTAAAATCATTAAACACGCGATTTTCTGGAAAAACTGAAGGGAGACGCGATGGAGACTTGGAGAACTCCTCTTGGGTTCATCGTTTCTTCATTTCTTTTCATCTATTCTTGTAAGCATATTACTCTAAACATGTTTTTGAGTATTTGTACAAACATGGGTGGCTAGAATCCTCCATCTAGGGATGAGGCCATGGATATGATTGTATTTGCTTAGATTCGTTTTGGGTTGAGTTGTTAGTTGTTGTTTTGTCTTACAATCTTTATTATTGTTCTTTTTATGCTTGATCACCATGAAAACAAGTGGTTTAAGCTTGGTGGAAGCTTGGACGAGCAAACCTAGGCAAGACTATAAGAATGTAGGAAGCAAGTTCTTGTCTTTTGATAAGATTTGTGGTTAGGATAGGAATATACCTAATTTACCTTGCTTGGTTGATAAAATGGGAAGATAGAAAGACACCAACTTAGAATTGTACTCCACCACTTGTATGAGTAGTTGTGAAGATAAGTTTGGTTAAATGGTTGGAGGTACGGAAGTCCCCAATCAAGGGCATAAACCCCATAAACCACATCCACGTAGTGAATTGCCCACGAACTAGAAATGACATCCTCGCTCAACGATGTAGTAGTGAGGCTAGTTTGACGTGTTTAGAGGTTCGAAAGACCATGAACATGCAATTCCAATTATGTGAGACAACAATTGATAATTTCATACTTAACCCATTACGAATTGTAGTAGTGCATGATTATCTGGCCTTGACTCTAGTTTTGTTTTGTATTGCTTCCAGATTATTTTGTGTCACCCTCAAGATTTAATTACAAATTATCGAAAACTTCTAAAATCAACCTCTTAACTAACACTTGAACTTGATAATTCGCTGAACCAGTCCCTGTGGGTTCGACATTCCGGCTCTTAAAAAGGGCCACTATATTACTTGTACGACCCGTACACTTGCGGGCACAACAAGTTCTTGGCGCCGTTGCTAGGGACTGGCAATTGGTAAATTTATTTTCTTAGTGTTAGTTTACAAATTCGATATAAGTGTTGACAACTTGGTCTTAGCCTTTCGCTTGCAGGTACTGAATTTTTTTCTGAACGCTGGCAAGAGACAAGGAGTTGGTAGATTCATTTATAGAGCCAGAGAGACAATTTTTCATCTCCAAAGAAGGGAAGCTCTAGAGAAGAAGCTGCAGTTGCTAAGACAGGCAATTTTGGAGCAGCAACAAAATCCACCGATTGTAAGGGCAGTTTTAGTGCCCGAAGAGATGGCGGCAAGACCGGTCCGCGAAGTGGCAATCCCACATGCAAATAATGTAACATCCAGTATTCACAGACCAGAGCCAGGAGGGAGGTTCGAGCTTAAGCAGAATATGGTGCAGTTGTTGCACACCAGCGGGCAATTTACTGGTCTCCCTCTTGAAGATCCACAACAACATCTCCAAAACTTTTTAGAGATAAGTGACACCTACATCCCCGCTGGATTATCATCTGACTATGTGAGGCTTATATTATTCCCGTTCTCACTGTTGGGGGAAGCAAAGAGGTGGTTGAAAGCTGAACCACCTAATTCTATCACTACTTGGGATGATCTCACAAAGAAGTTTTTGATACGATTCTTTCCATCTAGGAAGACAGCCAGACTTAGAAGTCAGATTCTAAGTTTCATACAGAGAGAGGGTGAGAATTTGTATCAGGCTTGGGAGAGGTTCAAGTCAATGTTAAGGGATTGTCCTCATCATCACCAGTCTAATTATGTGTTGGTGCATAGATTCATTGAGGGTTTGGAACCACATACTAAGATTCTGTTAGATTCAGCAGCCGGTTGGCAGGCATTGGAGAAGACTTATGAGGAGCTTTATACTTTGTTAAACCGTATTTCACAGGGAAATCAAGAATGGAATGCAGATTCAACTCGAGGAGGAACAAGGAAAGCTGCAGGAGTCTTTGAGGTGGATGGTTTTACAGCTATTGCTGCACAGATAGCTGCATTGCAAAATCAACTCAACACCCACTTCAGCAGTATGAACATGAGTCAGGCACAAGCCCCAATCAATGTAGTTCATTAGGTATGGTGTGAAGTATGTGGGAGTAGTGAACACTCAGCTGAGTGTTGTGGTGCCAATCCAGACTCGGTAAATTTTGTTAGGAGCGTCCAGAGGAATAATAATCAACAGTATGGCAACAGTTACAACCCAAATTTGAGGAATCATCGGAATTTTTCTTGGGGGAGTAATAGTTATCAAGGATAGAGTTTGAATCAGGGCGTGCAGAGAAATCAAGGGGGGCATCAAAATTTTTAGTCTCAATATAGAGGAAACAATGCACCTCCTCCACCACCCAGCAGCATTGAGGATATGTTCAAATTAATAATAGCTAACCAAGAGCAGATGCAGGCTGATTATGTGAAATTAGCGGCTGACATGAAAAATTAGCAATTAGCTACAAAGGCATTAGAGTATCAGTTTGGACAGTTAGCGAGCACAAAACACCTGGCCCAGGGGAGGACTACCAAGCGACACCGACCCAAATCCCAAGCAGGTCAATGCAGTTACAACAAGGAGTGGACTTTGACTTAAGGAGGTGGAACCAGAAAGGACACCTCAGCAATCTGGAGCAGCAGAAAAAGATGGAGAACATGATGATGTGAGGGGGAAGGAAAAGGCAGCTGAGATAGAAAGACCACCACCCCCGTTTCCTCAGAGATTAAAGAAGCACAAGGAAGAAGCTTGCTTTAAGAAATTCATGGAAGTGTTGAAACAAGTACATATTAATTTACCTTTAGTTGATGTTTTGCAGGGAGTGCCGAAATGTGCCAAGTCCATCAAGGACATTGTAGCAAACAAAAGAAGATTGACAGAGTATGCTACGGTGGCGCTTACTGAGGAGTGAACCTCCCGAATACAGAACAAATTGCCGACAAAGCTCAAGGATCCTGGGAGCTTTACTATTCAGATTACAATTGGGCAATCTATTTGAGCTCGTGGATTATGTGATTTGGGAGCAAGCATAAACTTTATGCCGACATCGTTGTTCAAGAAGTTGGGGCTGGGAAGCCCTAGACCAACTATTGTGATGTTGCAGCTAGCTGACCGTTCATTGGCCAGACCAGATGGTATTGTGGAGGATGTTCTAGTGCAAGTGGGCTCCCTCATTTTCCCGGTGGATTTTATTATCTTGGATTTCGAGCTGGATGCGGAAGTCCCATTTATTTTTGGACGTCCTTTCTTGGCAACTGGGCGAGCCTTGATTGATGTGCCTGCTAGGAAGCTAACCATGCGAGCACATGACAAAGTAGAGGTTTTTGATGTGTACAAGGCCATGAAGCTACCGTCCATTTATGAGGAGCTATCAGCAATCAATGTGCTAAATCAGGAATCAACTCTTCAGATTGTTGACTCAAAGGACCCATTGGAGAGAGCCTTGATGGGCTCCGACCATTTTGGAGATAGTGCTACACATAAGATGGTGCAGATGCTGAATGAGCCAAAACGGTTTCCTAGGAAGCAAGACTTTGAGCCGTTGATGAGGTCCTTGGAACAATTGCCAAAGCCATCAATTGAGGAGGCACCGAAATTGGAGTTGAAGACATTGCCTCCACATCTGAAGTATGTATTTCTGGGGGAAGATGACACCTTGCCAGTCATCATTTACGTAGAATTGACAGAGGCACAAGTGAAAGATGCATTGGTGGTCCTCAAGAGGCGAAAGAAAGCAATGGGTTGGTAGATGTCGGACATCAGAGGAATTAATCCAGCTTTTTGCACACATAGGATTTTTATGGAAGAAGGATCCAAGCCAACTGTGCAACATCAGCGGAGGTTGAATCCGGTGATGAAGGATGTAGTCGGGAAGGAAGTGATCAAGTGGCCTGATGCAGGTGTGGTATATCCTATTTCAGACAGTGAATGGGTTAGCCCAGTTTAGTGTGTTCCAAAGAAAGGAGGGATGGCCGTGGTCACCAACGAAAAGAATGAGCTGATTCCCACACGCACAGTCACAGGCTGGTGAATTTGCATGGATTACAGGAAGCTCAATGAGGCCACGAGGAAAGATCATTATCCTATCCCATTTATTGATCAGATTTTGGACAGGTTGGCAGGTCAAGAGTATTATTGTTTTTTGGATGGATATTCTGGCTATAATCAAATAGTCATAGCACCGGAGGATCAAGAGAAGACTACTTTTACATGTCCTTATGGGACATATGCTTTCAGGAGGATGCCATTTGGTCTATGCAATGCACCAACCACATTCCATAGATGCATGATGGTGATCTTTCACGATATGGTGGATGATTTTGTCGAGGTATTTATGGATGACTTTTCTGTTTTCGGTAATTTGTTTGCTACATGTTTGCAGAATCTTGATAGGGTGCTAGCTCACTGTGAAGACCCAAGCCTTGTGCTCAATTGGGAGAAGTGTCATGTTTTAGTCAAGGAGGGTATCGTCCTTGGCCATAAGGTGTCATGCAAAGGGTTGGAATTCAATCGTGCAAAGATTGAAGTGATCGAAAAGCTACCACCACCAGTGTCAGTGAAGGGTGTTCGTAGTTTTCTCGGACATGCGGGGTTCTACAAATGGTTCATCAAGAACTTCTCAAAAATTTCTAGACCGATATGCCGAATGCTAGTAAAAGAGGTGAAGTTCGAGTTTGACAAGGATTGTGTAAAAGCATTAGAGGAGCTAAAACAGAAGCTGGTGGAAGCGCCTATTCTCATTTCTCCGGATTGGGAACAACCTTTTGAATTGATGTGTGATGCAAGTGACATGGCTGTAGGAGCTGTATTGGGGCAGCGGAGGAATAAAATTTTTCATTCCATTTATTATGCAAGCAAAACACTTGACGCAGCCTAAGTCAATTATACAGTCACGGAAAAGGAGATGCTAGCATTGGTGTTCGCAATTGATAAATTCAGGTCCTGCTTGGTGGGTTCGAAAGTAGTGGTATATACTGATCATGCAACAATTCGGTATTTGTTTGGCAAGAAGGATGCAAAGCCCAGACTAATCAGATGGATATTGTTGCTACAAGAGTTTGACCTAGAGATTCGGGACAGAAAGGGGAGCGAGAATCAAGTGGCAGATCACCTATCACGATTGGAAAGCCATTTGCATGTAAAGGAAGGTGATAACATCAAAGAAGAGTTCCCAGATGAGCAACTCTTGGCAATAAGGGAAGCTGAAATTCCTTGGTATGCAGATATTGTGAACTTGCTAGTCAGTGGAGTCTACCCAGCGGAGGCTACGGCTCAGCAAAGGAAGAAGTTGAGACATGATTGTAGATATTACATATGGGATGAGCCATATTTGTTTAAGCAGGGTCCGAATCAAGTGATGAGACGATGCATCCCAGAAAGCCAGATTGCATAAGTATTGAGGAGTTGTCACTCATCATTGTGTGGAGGGCACCACGAAGGAGAGCGGACAGCTCACAAGGTGCTACAATCAGGTTTCTTTTGGCCTACATTGTTCAGAGATTCGATAGCATATGTAAAAATGTGTGATAGATGTCAAAGAACAGGCACAACTAGTAGAAGACAGGAGATGCCATTGCAGTAGATATTAGAAGTTGAGGTTTTTGATGTATGGGGAATAGACTTCATGGGCCCGTTTCCACCGTCATTTGGTAATCATTACATCTCGGTAGCGGTTGGCTATGTGTCTAAGTGGGTCGAGGCAGTAGCTTGTCCTAGGAACGAAAACAAGGTGGTGACGAATTTGTGAAAAAGCAAATTTTCACCAGGTTCAGGACACCCCGAGCTATTATCAGTGACGGAGGGGCTCATTTTGTGAATGCAAGTTTCAGGAACTTGCTAACTAAGTATGGGGTGTGGCATAAGGTACGACAGCGTATCATCCCCAAACTAGTGGGCAAGTGTAGCTGTCAAACAGAGAGATAAAGCATATTCTACAGAAGAAAGTGAATGCACAACGAATTGATTGGGCAACCAAACTTGACGATGCGTTGTGGGCTTATAGAACTGCATACAAGACACCCATTGGGACTTCTCCGTACAGATTGGTCTATGGAAAGGCATGTCATCTACCTGTGGAGCTGGAGCATCGAGCTTTTTGGGCTGTGAGAAAGCTAAACATGGATCCGGAGCTAGCAGGGAAGAAGAGGTTGATGCAACTCAGTGAATTAGATGAGTTTCGATGGCACGCCTATGAAAGTGCCAAATGCTACAAGGAGAAAACTAAAAGGTGGCATGACAGGCATATGGTGCATCGGATCTTTGAGCCGGGGTAGAAAGTGTAGTTGTTTAATTCAAGGTTGAAGCTTTTTCCAGGAAAGTTGCGGTCCAAGTGGTCAGGGCCTTTTGAAGTGGTGAGAATGACCCCACACGGGGCAGTGGAATTGTGGCAAGAAGATAGAAGTGGCACATTTTTGGTGAACGGAAAAAGATGTAAGAATTATTGGGGTGAAGACGTATTCGAGAGAAGACTTCTATCACTCTAGAGGATGATTAAGGAAGAATAGCGTCAAGCCGCGACGGTAAACCAGGCGCTGCACGGGAGGCAACCCGTGAATGTGTTGTAATAGAAGAGTAGGATTATTTGAAAAAAAGAGAAAAACAAAGAAAAAGAAAAAATAAAAAAATAAAAAAATAAAATAGTTGAGTGGCAACCTATGATTGCTAACGAATTTCTTGTGGTTGAATAATTTTCAGGTGGAACGGAGGGCAAAAATACAAAAAAAAGTGCAAAGGAAAAGAATCAAGGCAAGAAAATAAATTTGGGACATTCCAGTGAGCCTAGGCGATGGCTCTGTGTCACGGAGGAGGGTCTCCGCATTACCCTCCGTGACACATTGAGGTGTATTCCGCGTCGGGTCACCTCGGGTCATTGAGTAAACTCGCGCGAAAAACCTCCTTTTTAACCCAAATCCCTTCATTTTCTCCCCATTCTTTCATTTCCTCCGCGACCCACACCCCAAAATCCCTTCTCCCCCAACGTGACACGGACCTAGTGATCAAATTTCTTCGAGTTTTTTTCAATTTCATCAAAGTAAAGGTATGTTCTTGAATTTCTTCTTATTATTGCTCAATTTTTCGATTCATGAACATGTTTTTGGTGATGAAACCTTGCCCTAAGTGAGTAATAAGATTGAAATCAATTGAGTTATGATTGAATGATGTTCATAGGATCGTTGCTAGTAGATTAACTCAATGATTGCATGATTGTGGAAATTCTTACGATATTGATAACTAGAGTTGAGGATTGAATAGGAAGAAGACAAAATGCATTAAAATGTGAATGATTTGGGTTGTGCATGTTGTTTGAAGTGAAATGTATTGTGATTGAAGTTGATTTTGCTATGATAGAAGATGGATTTTCGGGAGAATGTAAATGGAGAATTAACATAGGTTGTTGTGCTAAAATTGCAACGTGCTCATGATGATATAATTGAATCGATAGGGGAATTTGATAATTCATTGTATGAAGTCTGAGTAATACAAAGTAATTGTTCCATCAACTTGTATGAAAGCACTGAGCATGTTGAGAATTAAGAATTGCAAAAACATGATTGCCTTGTCGAATTGTATTGACTGCGGCTAAAGACTAAATGTGGGGTGATCAAATTAAGCCCAACCTTAGTCGTAGCAAGCTATAGCTTGAATAACATTGGAACTGTATGTTTGAATGTACAGGTACAATGTCAGGAAGACAGGACAAAGGCAAGGGCGCATCCACATCGGGCGCTAGCGGAAAGAGAGTAAGATTAGGGACAGCAGTTCCAGCAAAACCAGTGGTTCCTAGAGGGCAACGCCGACAATATAGAACCAGATGTGTGACGGATAAAGGGAAGAAATGGTATGCCAAAAATAAGGAAACCAAATACTTTCCGCAGGAGCAGATAGCATGGGAACCACTGGCACAAGAATTCCCGCGGATTCTACACAGGATTGACACTGCTGGGCTAAACTTCATTTTTGAAGAACCCAGAGAGTGCAATCTCCATCTTATCCGGGAATTCTATGCCAACTGGAACCCGACCTTGTGTAGCCACACTATCAAAATCAGAGGGCAGGTTGTCACCTTTGAACCCCACCATTTGAATGCAATCCTGGGGGCGTGGGACACAGACGCTCATGTCCTCCATCAGCTGAACATCACTCCACCTTACGCGGATATCAGACGCACCTTATGTGGAGCCCGATCGACATCCAGGTGGGGTAGGCAGAAGGAAAGGGGCTACCATCAGACATTTCCCTATTCTTAGATGAATAGGGAGGCCCGGATTTGGTTGAAAATTATTTGTTCGTGCCTGATCCCGGGGGTGCACATGACTGATGTCACCCGGGATAGAGTTTGTCTGGTGTATTCACTGATGAAGGGGCTAGAAATCAATGTTGGGGCAGTGATTATCTCCACCATGAAGAGAGCCCGATTGCATCAGCAGCATAGATATGGGTTTGGCGGTCTGCTTACCACTTTCTTGAGGGCCACGATATTGAGGAGGAGGCCCTATATTACATCCCTCAGATTGACAAGCGTGTCTTGGATGTTACCAAAACCAAGGCACCTAACACTACTTATGGGCCAGTGCTCACACTAGCCGAGCGACATGCTCGGGATGATCAATACATGGCCCGCATGTATGGGATATAGATGTTGCAGCTGCGCATCAGTGGAAGGCCCCCAACGGAGGATGAGCTGTGGCAGCTCAAGTTGGATTATCCATTCAATGAGAATGCCCAAGCTTTATGCCGAGTGGGGCCCGCATTTATGGAGCCCGTGGATGATGAAGTCCCTACTGACGAGGAGACATGCCGGGAGGACTCAGATGTTGAGTCGAATGAGGACGGCAGGGGCGATTCTGATCTTGGAGACGAAGCCCTGACACCTGATGAGGAAATTGAATATTTTGATTGAACAGGCAGTTTCACCACCCAAACTTTGTGTTAATTTTTGCAATTATGTGAACACTGGGGACAGTGTTCCGATTAAGTGTGGGGTGGGAGTAGTTAGGTGCTAGCTGTTTTGTTTATTTTTGTTGTGATTGTGCTAATTGTGACCCTGTGACTCTGTGTATCAGTGTTCTGTTACTGATGTTGGTGTTGTAATGAATCTTGAGCTGCTGTTGTGTGTGATGTGTAATTATTTTTCAATTATATTTTTATCTTTTTCTATCAAAATTTTTTGTTGAAATTTTTTTATGTTGGGTTTCTCGATTTTTGTTGTCGGTGCTTTTCCCGAGAATAGTCCCATTGAACCGATGTCGTAGATAGCGACTGTTACCTATAATGGATGGATGACGACCGTCTTAAGGGAAATGTAGTCAATAGGAGTAGTTTGTTACTTTTTTTCTTCTTTCTTTTGTTTGTTTCCAATCGTGTTCGCTAATTAATGGTTCGGAATTCTTGTTACATGTTACACATGATTGTAAGATGCAAGTGTGATTCGTATGAAAGCATGCAAATGTGTTAAACAAGTTGAGATACCTAGGCCATAGAATTCGATTCGGTGTGATCGAGGCTTAATAGTGAATTCTTGTAATTGACTGATTTAAGAGTCAGTGAATATGTCTTAAGTTGAGCATGTGCAGTGAGTGTGAGGTAAGGTTTCGACTATTCCATGTATTGTGAAGTGTCTACAACTTGCCTGGTGTGTATACTAAACGAAATGAAGGATGTGGATTGTAGGCAAGGATGTAGGCATTTCTTTGAATGAACCGAAAGTTTCTCCCTTATCATACCTACCTTGAATGTTACATCCTAGTGAGCCCCATTGAACCTTTAGCCTATTCTTTGAGAGATACAAACCGAGCTTAATCCCTTTTTTTTCATTAGCCGTGAATTTGAACCAAAAATCTTAAGCCCTTAAGAAAAACAATTTTCCCAAAGTGTAAAGGAGTGAGAAGTGTGAAACGGAAGGAAAGCGGAAGCTGTGAAAGCTAAATGAAAGGTTAAAGGTGCACTTGTTGAAAGTGAGTAATTAATAGTAGAGAGTAAGAAAATCAATGAATGAGAAAAAAAATAAAGATGCATAAATACTCTTTGCTAGTAAGTCGAGTGTGCTTAAAGAAATGGGAACAAAAACAAAGAAGAAAATTCAAGAAAGAGAGGATGGAGGAAGAAGCAATGTCCGTAATGAAGGTGGGATGTATTGAAAAGTGTTTAGGGAAGACAGTTGCTATTATTGGTTAGCCCAGTATTTACTAGTTCCTTAGCTTACATTACAACCCATTAAGTCCTACGTGATCTTACATCACGCATCCTTACATTAGTGGAGTAAAACACTAGAGGAAAGCTTATGGTTCACGACATGATGCATGTGAATTCTTTGGGAGAGCGAGCGAAATCGTATTCATATACCCCTACATGTAGTGCTTTGGAAATCTTATGAGTGCACATGGGGTAATTCTCTTGTGTTGCAAGGGCACATGCTTGACAAGAGATAAAATTTTGTGTCGGATGTCTTGATCCGTTGATTTTCACGAGTTTGCCAAGATCGAGAATCAATTCTTGAGGTTAGGAGGTCTTAATGTGATGTACTTCATTTTATTGATGAAACCATGCATGTTTTCTTGATGATTTGCTATCTTAAATAATCTGTATAGCTGGATCTTGAATGGTCGAGCCAAATTAGCTATGCGTGGGTTTCAATTGCATGAGATGTGAGAGTATTGTTCGAGGACGAACAAGGTTTTAAGTGTGATGGGTAAGTGATCTTAGCCAGAATTTCATGCCCAAGTGATACTCAAATACTTCATTTCTACTTGTTTATCTATTGTTCTGTGTACATTCTCATGTGATTCTTAGGTAAATGTGAATTTATACGAACCAATATGATTAGTGTTGTTTTGCAGTTAGAAGGAATTTTTGGAAGCTAATCAACAAGTTGGTGAAGTGTGGGAATGCACTCGGAAGCAAGAAGTGGAAGTTGACAAGGGAAGTTGGCAAAAATAGGGGCTTCGCAATGGCTCCGTGTCACGCTACCATCGCGGAGGCATTCTCCCTGGGAGGAATAAATTATGTCAAATTCCAGTGGAGGTGCGCGTTATCTCCGTGGCACGGAGGCAGTGTTCCGCGATGCACTCCGTGTCACGTTGAGTGTGATTACTGGAACCTCAAGTTCCAGTGAAGGTGCGCGATAGCACTGTGGCACGGAGGCAGTGCTCCGCGATACACTCCGTGCTACGTTTCTTGTTATTCCGGGATAAATTCCCACTAGTATAAATATCACACTTAGGTTTTATTTTAAACATTCTGACATTTTGGAGCAAGAACGTGGTTACCAGGCAGTTGAGGAGGACGAAATTCTAGGGTTAATTCTCTTCCTTTTTCCCTTTAATTTCAATTGCTTTTATGAATTCTACTTGTTTGAAGATGTTTAATCCAAAAATGAGTGGCTAATTCACCTCTTGCTGAGGTTAAGGATAATTGTAGAGGAATCTAATTATTAATCATTTCAGTTTTCATCTCTTCTATATTGGTTGTTCTATCAATTCTTGTTTTTACTGCATTAATTTCTGGCCAATGTTAATGTAAATCTTAGAAATCCAATTTTGATTCTGAAAAGGAAAGAAATTGGACAATGTGAATTGGTAGGATATGATCTTTTCTTAGTTGAGAAAATTGAGAAAAGATTTACGTTCAGAATAGAAATATATCTGAAAGTCGTATTAGTCATTTATGGAATCTATTATGTATGGCTAGAGCATGGGGTTCTTATATCACATAAATGTAAAATAAAGGTCTCATGATTCTTTAATTGGATAGGAGTCGAAAGATCCAATCCATAGGCGAT
The DNA here is from genome assembly GCA_035772735.1 of Datura wrightii. NCBI lineage: Eukaryota > Viridiplantae > Streptophyta > Magnoliopsida > Solanales > Solanaceae > Datura > Datura wrightii. Next base: position 87,394,243 of record JASDFA010000016.1, on the reverse strand, counting down.
TAATTCCTGACTAACAACCGAAGAGAAGATTGACTGATTTGAATTAAGAAATTACATCCCTGTATGCTTGCCTTAACCTCAGCTTGTTCATTTCTATTTTTCAGACATTAAATTACAATCTTTACTTAGATTTTTATTAACTATTAATATTGACTCATAAAACATTATTTGTTTGGTTGTCTACATTCATAGCGATATTGTTCACTAACAATTAGGTTAATTACTACCGTAGTTCAGTCCCTGTGGGATCGATACTTGGCTTGAAATAAAGCCACTTTACTACTTGTACGACCACGTGCACTTGCGTGTAGTTTGGCTCGAACAAACCCCGTCATGCCTGAGGTCACATGTCCCATTTGCCTACTAGGTATGGTGGGGAATGCGGTGTTTCACGTCACTAGTATGATGTTTCACCTGTTGCAGATGAATGCTCTTTGGGGGTAAACCCAGTTAGGACGCAAACCTCCATTTAAGGAACTTCCTCGAGATTTGCAACCTTTTAATATAACTAATATAAGCCAAGATCCTATCAGGTTTAGGCTCTTGCCATTCTCCTTAACAGGAGAAATAACTATGTGGTTAGAAGAGTTGCCTTCAGGATGCATAACCTCGTGGAAAGAGTTGACAAAAGCATTTTTGGATCGATTTTTCCCTCCTTCAAGGATGTTGCAACTGAGGGATGACATTATAAAATTTAGGCAAGAGCCGAGTGAGCCTTTGCATGAAGCATGACTGAGGTTTAAGAAGAAGGTTTCTCTTTGTTCTTACCATGGCCTTCCCTATGGAGTGTTACTTCAAAGCTTTTATCAAGCCCTAGACTCCATCAATAAATTAGTTAACCTAGTAGGAGGCTCAATCATGGACCAAATATACGGTCTTGCTAAAGCCCTTTTCAACAGGATGACGAAGACGAATAGGGCATGGCATACAAGGGAGATGACTGTATCTTCACATGATGCTGGTTCTAGTTTGCTAACAGCTTAAATGAGAAATAAGGAGGAAGAGCAAGATAGTCTTTCCAAAATGATGACTCAGCTAGAGTTAATGACTAAGCATGTGATGGGAGCTGGGCCTAAAGGTAAAAATGCTTTGCGCATGCAAGGTCCAATGCCTTTCGAGTGAGAGTCTTCGCCACCAAGGTACGAGGAGGAGTGCCAATATATGGAAAATCAATTGGGGGTTTCTCGACCTAGGTACCAAGGGATTAATCAAGGACCTTGGCGCCCATGGAAAGAGGACCAAGGTTGGAGGAATCATGATGCACAAGGGTGGCCTGATCGGAATGAGAGATGGGGAAATAGAGAGAAAAACCATGAGGGGAACTAATATCATAGAATCACAAATCCCTATGTTCCTCTTCCTAAAGTTGAGAATGCCCAATCTCAACTGGGTGTGAGTGATGTAGGGAACTCAAAAATTGAAGAAATGTTGGCACGAGTTCTTAAGAAAGTTGAGTCAACGGATAGCGGGGTCAAAGAACATAAAAGGGAGGTGTCTAACCTCACCCAAACAGTGAGTTCTCACTCGGCTTTAAATGAACCACTTATCTTCTTAAATGAACCCTCCGATGAAGGGAGCACATCCTAGTGATACAATTCCAAATCCCAAAAAGGATAATCAATGCATGGCTATTGTCACTAGGAATGGCAAGATGCTGGGAGATGTGGGTGTTAGGCTCAAGAATGTTGTTTCCCCAACACCAAGTGATATGAAAGAATCGGATCAGGTGCCACAAGCACCACATGGTTGTGGTGATGTTGCGGATCAAGGTGTAGGAGATGCTAATGAGACTCCTTAAAATGACGAGGAAGGAGATGCGGGAATGAAGGCCTCAAGTGAGAAAAAGGAAGAACCAAGAGTTCCACCTCCTTATCCACAACGGTTAACCAAAACAAAAAAAGATGATCAATTCAACAAGTTTATAGATATGTTCAACAAAATATCCATAAATATACCGTTGGTGGATGCTTTACTTCAAATGCTCGGATATGCAAAGTTTATGAAAGAGTTGTTGAAGAAGAAGAAGGTAGTGGATGTGGGCACCAGAGAGGCAACACATCATTGCAGCGCCATGATGATGAGCAACCTTGCTCCAAAACGGGAGGATCCGGGAGCCTTCATAATGCCTTGCACCATAGGTTTGTGTGTTTTCAAGAAAGCCCTTTGTGATCTGGGTGCGAGTATAAATTTGATGCCCCTCATAATCTTCAAGATGTTAGGGCTTGGCAACACTAAACCTACCACGATGAGATTGTTAATCGTTGATTGCTCTATCAAGAAGTCGGTGGGTGTTCTGGAGGATGTACTAGTGAGGATAGATAAGTTTATTCTACCAGCTGACTCTGTGGTTTTATCCTTTGAGATAGATGTGGAAGTTCCAATCATCTTAGGGACACCTTTTCTCGCCATAGGTTGAGCCTTGGTTGATGTAAAGCTATGTGAGCTCAAGTTCCGTGTGGGAGGTGAAGTGGTTACCTTAAAAGTATTCCAAACCGTTGAACCTCAAGATGAATGTAAGGTGATTGGAGTGTTGAATGATGAAAGTGAAAATGGAGAAGTTGATATGGAAGAGGAAGAGTCGGAGGATGATCCTCCACAAAATGGAATGTGAATGAGAAATTTGTCGTGCCACAATGTTAACTAAGATGCTCCTTGGGAGGCAACCCAAGTATTTTATTTTGAGCATTTTGATTTATTTTTTTGTTTTTGACTTTATAGGTACATTGGAAACACAAACAACGAAAAAGAAAAACAAGGCAGGCACGGCGTTAGACCGGCGAAACACTGGTGACAACATGCAGAACGTCGCCATGTCACAAGGAATGAATAGAGGAGGGGGAGAAAGGATAAGAGACTAATGACTCGCTGGTGGAACGCCTATACCAATTTGTGAACCGTCAGAAAATTGCTGGCTCAAAACTGTTCACCTAGAAGTGTGGGTGTGCTTAGCGATCCAATTGGTGTCATGCTGATTCCAATCTGCAAATCGCCCGTCGGTAACTAGTGAACTGGAAGTGTATGGGGTACCAACTTTAGAACCGATGAATTGTCGATCCCTACCGCCGGTTAAGGGCAGGTGCAGGTAAGTTCAATTTTTTAAAGATACTTAACTGACCAATGGATCGACCCAAAATCGGGTATTTAAAAACACTGGTCAAACCCTTGTAGATTCCCATAAACCCCCTTCTTCCACCTCCACACTTCCCCATTACACCTTTTCACCTTCCCCATACATCACCTTTCCACCTTCCCACAATTAAAATCACCTTTTCACCTTCCAATCCCCTTTCCTCCTTCTCTCCTATGAAACCTACATTCCATCCCTTATGTTCTTGACTACAACTCTACTCTCATATACACTAAAGCAAGAATAAAGTGAGTGAAGCTTTCTTGTGCAAACCTTGATCTTTTTCATCTTTGTGCTTTCCAATCCATATGGTATGTCATTTTCACTTGGTTTTTAACTATCAATTGCCAATGTGATTTTTGTTGAGACTGGGACCACTAAACTACCCCCAAATCATGTATCTGCATTACACTTTTGTTGTGCTAGATGATACATTACTATTATTTTTTCTTGAGTATGTAGGGGTAGTGAATACCAATGTGGGTTTGGCCTTTGATAAAATTCTTGTTCCTTAGTGTGTGGATTTTAAGTTGGGGGTGAAGTCTGAGTAACCCCATGTGTTCTTAAAATACCTGATTTGCCCAATGATAGATCAGGTGACATCATTCTTAAGGGAAAATCATTTGTAGTTAATGCTAAAATGGTGTGAATAAGTGTTTGTGAGGGTAAGATGTGTGACTACTATTTTGAGGAATTAGGGATGATGACTATCGGCTAATCACTAGTCAGGTCCGGCGAAATAGCTTCAGGCTACTACCTTGAACCTGCGTTCCATCAATGTCTCACAGATCATGATCGGAGACTCACCGATGAGTCGCCGGTTACCATTGCAATTTACCTGTGTTCTGCCAAGCATCGGCGGTCCATCAGTGTTTCACACATCCCCTTTTGCATTTCGTTGGTGTCTCGTCGATATTGCCAGTGCTTCAAATTTCAGAAATTCTAATTGTTTGTCATTCAGTGGTTACAATTCTTTGTCTTAGTTTAGTACAAATGATAGTTCTTATTACTTTTTTTTTTATTTTATTTCCTCTTATACAAAACCACAAAAAGAAAATATGGCTGCATGGAAATAACATGGTTTTTGCACTTCATCTAGGAATCCAAGCAAGGGCAAGGACCTAGCCTCCTCTTCCACAAAATAATAAGGGAAAGCAAAGGCATCAGCAACACATACCAACTATCGAGAGGCCATAATTTTCTATGTGCCCGACATGTAAGGCCTATTCAATCACCGTGGAGAAAATGTTTGACTTGGTGGGTTTGCGAGGTGACCTCCCAACATCACCACTCAGTTTACTGACTAGAATTGCTAACAAGAAGAATTAGTTCTCATGGATAGCTCCAGTCATTACCGCAGACATGCCCTTTTGGGCCACAATGGGAGGCGAGATTTCTCACCATGATCTCAAGTTTGAGTACAAGCTATGGTTAGATTTCAGTTGTGGACAGATCATACCTTCAAAGAACGAGTGGTAGGTCAGCTAGGAAGGAACTATCATTATCACCTGCATCATGAGAGGGGTCCCCGTAAACTTTGTGGAAATTATGATTATTCAAATGAAGAGGAAAGCAAGGCAAACCAGCACCTCCATGCCATATTCTATGCTCATCTCTCAATTTTACCTGCAAGCCCAAGTGCCACTGTTCCCAGATGAAGCCCCTAGCTCCACTATTGGTGTATTCACAGTAGATCAAAAAAGGGACGCGGATGTGACCAAGAGTAAGCGGAAGCAGATGCAGGCCTTTGATTTGCTAGAAGATTCTTTCTCCCATGGTTCTGAGCACCCTCCAATGGCTCCCGATATAAACATGCCACACCCAGAGGCATCAGAACAAGCCTTAGGTGAAGCCCCTATTAGGGGACATCACCCCCTCCAACATCCTTCTAACCAAGCAGTCTCCATAGGCTTGTAGAAATAACAAACTCTCATGAGAGCCAACATTAAAAGATCGCTAAGAGGCTCCCTGCCCTTATCACCTGAATGGTGAAAAAGGAGATGAAGTCCATGTATGAGAGTCTGACCAAGCTGTGCAAGCAGGTGGATGTTGTGGAGGGGGTTGTTACCTCTCTCTAGACTGAAGTAATGGAGTGGAAGAGTCAGACATCCATGGAGGTTCCTGACTTAAGCGCCCTTGATGTAGTGATGGCTTCACATTCTACAGTCCAAGGCCCTATTGATGATTTGTTCGAAGGCTTAGGAGATGAGGAGAAGGATTTGGGTGGTGAAGGCCTTGATGGGAAGGCTAGAGTTGGCGCTGATGATGATAAGGATGATGAGGAGTGACCAACACAGGGAGTTCTCGCCCTCTTTGTTCTGCATATTTACATTGGGGTCAATGTAGTGTTTGAGTTGAGGGTGGGATGAGTGTTCTTTTAGGGTGGTCATTTGTCATTTTTTCTATTTATGATTTGATGTGGCCCATGTCGGGCTTTAATTTTATTACTTATGAGGAGTTGTGAGCCTTTATCGGGCTCATTTTAACTGTGTTTGATGATAGCCCTTATCGGGTTGTTTGTTTGGCTAAAATTGTAAATGGATGAATAGAAAAAATTGTCTTTGATGTTAGTGCTAATGGATGGGTCTTTGTTTTTATTGCCTAAGTTGTGATCCAAGTTTCCAAGATTGATTTTCTCCTTTGTAAATAGTAGATAGTAATCAAACTCTAAGGGTTTTCTTTATATCACGGTTCTTTCCCAAGGAGCATTTTCTTTTGTTTTCATTTTGTTGTTGAACCAGGTTGACATTTCCTAATGATAGATTATTAGGGAACTCTCATAAGGAAAAATGCCATGTCTTTCTTTGAGTCGATTGTGGAATTATTTATCGGAGGTACCACCAAATTATTTTTTGTATGGCATGAAAATAATGAAAATGGGCATTTGAAATGGGAAATGTACCATTCTCTTGTCATACATTACATTTTCCCTGTTTGGCTTGTGGATTTGCATGTTGTCATGTCTTGAATCAAAATCTTGTGATAATAATGACTTGTATGAACTCGTTGAGTGTGATGCCTTATGTGATAAGGATTTTTGAATGGATCTCATGCATCTCTTCTTGTCGAGAAATTGCCCTAAGTGTGACTCAAGAAGAAATCCTATATGTAGCTACACATAGAACATGATTTTAGGCTTTTATTTGATTATTCACTTCACCTAAAATGACCTCCGAAAATATCTTCCCTTGCTAGCCAATGTTGACATTTGGACTGTTTATTCTTGAAAACCACATACAAGCTAATGTCCCTTTTTGTAACCCTCTTCTTGGCACCCATCCTCCCTAATTTCTAGTGATGAGAGAATGAAAATAATGGGTGATTTAAGCCCAAGACATAGGGAGAGATAAGGAAATCAATTATAAAGAGGCAAAAAGCCTAGGTGTGGGGGTTTACAAAAAAGAGGGGGAAAGTGATGAGCTTAAATGTGAGGTAGCACCAAATTATGATCAAATAAATGATGATAGGTTGAGAAACCTTGAATTACCAAAAGAGAAAAAGAATAGTGAAATGGTTTTACCTTTTGTTGAGACAAGGCTTAATGTGAGAGCCATAAGAGCTACAAGGAAGGCCTTTGAGAAATTAAAAAAAATGAAGATGGAGGAGAAAGGAGGAATAAAGTGAAGTGATCTAAAGAGTAAGATTGGGAGGATAAACATGTTCGCATAAAGGCATTAGGGAGGTTCTAGTCACTAGAGCTAAATATTTGTCCTACCATTACCCCTAGCCTTCATTATGACCCAAAAGTCCTAATTGAATTTGAGTGTAGTTGCTCTACATTAGTGGCAAATTACATGAAGGCCAAGCCTATGGGCCAAGATATGTGCATGGAGATTTCTTTGGTGAGAGTGAGTGTGATCATCTTCTTTTATAATCCTTTAGGTGTGCATTGATGTATGATAAAGAAAGGGGATTCTCTCTTGTAATGAGTGGCATCACTACCTTTTGAGGAGATACTTGCATTGAGATAAAGGTGTGATTGAGTCATGAGCAATGTGAGCTCCAAGGCAAACTTTGAATATGAAGTGACTATGATTTAAGATTCTATATGTATTTGATTAGATAAACTATGCCCTTGTTTTTCAAAATGAAAGTAGTTGTGAATCATGCCTATGAATTGTGGTTGCCTCTTGAAACTTTTCCATATTTTTAGGGGGAATTGCTTCTCTTTTTCTGGGAGTTGGTGAGAATTTTTGGGTTTTCATATATTAAGTGGTCATTGATGTACATATTCTTGTGGAGTGACATGCTATTCCATTTGCTCAACTGATAAGAATTGCATTATTTGAGGACAAGCAATGCTTCAAGTTTGGGGGTTGATGAGTTGGTAATTTACCAACTCCTTAGGCTCTTATGCAGGAGCTTTAGCTTAATATTCAAGTCTTTTAGTTGGATTTTATGCCCTTTTTCCTTTGGATGTTGCAGGTACCTAACTTGAATAGAAGGAACATGAAATTGAGCAAAAAGGAGGAAATTTAGGTGGAAACTGACGCTCCACAGGAGGACAACGATGAAACACCGGCAGACCGCAGGTATTCACTAGAGTGAAGAACAAATGCAACCGGCGGCTCACGAAATCGCATACAGCGAACTGCCGGTGCTAAACACCAAACTGCACTGGACCTCACTGGACACTAGCCTCAACAAATCGGTGGCCTGCAGATGGACACCAGCGAACCGCCGGTGATTCGCAAGTGAAAGACACCTGAAAAGGGAAAAAATGTCCAACCCTAAAATAGAGGAGAATGTTATGACCTACTTTTGCAGATGTTCTAGAAAGAGTTCTCTGAACATATTATTGAATATTTCCATTACTTTTGAGGGAAAGAGAACTCCATTGGAGAAGAGAAGAATTATTTTGAATATTACTTTTCCATCTTCATCTTCTTCAGCAAGGTATAACTACATTGTAGAGATATTTTGAGCTTGATTTTTGCTTACTCTTAATGATGAAATTGTTGAGTTTATTGATAAATACACTCTTGTGTTTCTCAATTATGAGTAGCTAAATCTATATCAAGAGGTGTGTGATGATGGGTGTTTGATTTGATTAGGTACTGCTAGATTTGTCTTATTATTACTTAATTAGTGTAAATCTATTGAATTCTCCTCAAATTATAGTTGATTGCTCATAGTTGCAAATATGAGTATTATTTTCTTACTTCATTTTGGATTGAATAGGAAGAATTAAGTAATGGGGGAGAATATAATAGTTTATTGTGATTCGATTATGTGGGGTTGGGCTAAAAATAGCGAAAACCCATGATCATAATCCCTTTAGAGGTTGATGGTTAGAAATAGCTTAACAACTAACCTAAACCATATTAAAATAGTTGAATTGCACCTTGTGGTTCGAAAGGAATTGAGGATAAGGCGCTCACGTGGTAGAAAAACATTAGGATCCATCTTTTTCCTAGGTTATTACACATATTAGTAATAACTTTATTGTCTAGAAAATACCAATTTTGATTAACATCCCATCTACACCACATCTCTGGCCTTTGCTCGTTATTATTAGTTGATTTTGGTTATCTTGCTCTATTGATTAGCTGATTTTAGTATCCATATTATTATAGCATTCACTTTCCCAAAATTTACTTTTACGTCTTCATTGCTTGGATACCAATCAATTCAATTCACTAAACAACTCTTGTATAAATCATTCTCTATTCTTTGTGGGATTCGACCCTGACACCTATCTGGTTATTTATTTTGATACAACGATCTCTTACATTCTTTCTAAATGAGGTGTGTATTTTGAGTGTTATCAGCAAACCAAATCCAACTACAACTTGGCTTGAAAACTCAAATCCTGCCTGGGAATTTTACCGTTCATAGTGGCCCAAGTCGGCTGCCCATTTGCAATAATTCCAGCCACCCATTTGAGTTGGTGGCTCTTTATAGCAATCCATTCTGCAAACTCAATCCCTAGAGTAATTGGTTCCCCCCAATAGATGGAGTTGATGGCGTCAAGGGTGATATCAATTTCTTTCCCCCGTACCATGAAAGATGGAAAACATGGGAACTCATCTACCCTTCCCGAATGCTTCATTGAATCTTGCCTCACTTGATATGAGGTATAAAAGTCAAGCATTATGTTAGGATAGTACCCTCCGGGTGCGTCCAAGAATGGCATCCAATCTCGTGCAACAAATTATCTGTTGATAAGAGGGAACTCATCCTCCAACCTGGCCAAGTTGAAGCTTTTCTTCAGTGAAGGACCGGCCATCCCGATATTTGATGAAGTAGGGCTTCATGCCCTTAAGAGAAATGGAGATTTGTTTTTAGTGTTTGCAGTGACATGAGTCTCCTTGATTTTTCCCATTCCCTTGCCTTTACTTTTGGTAGAAGATGAAGCTCTACGGGCATTCCTGTCAATGGTGTTCCTATTGGATGTCATTGTCCTGCAGAATGATGTGAGTAGCATATAAACACAACCAAACTCTTTTGTAATTTTTCATTATAAAAAAGTAGGTACAAGAACTAAGAAAAGGAAAAGAATTTGAATGCAAAAAGGGAAAAGTAGCATTATTCTATCTGGCTGCACCTACAATACACCTGCGTGTCATAGGTGGAGACTCGCGTCACGTATGTAATGCGCATGTGCAAAATAGACTACTGGCAACATTTTTACAAACTTACGTTTACATTTTTGTTTCGTAGATAAAGACCTAGGACACACAGGTGGAAGGCATGTGGAAAGCAATGACCCTGTTACTCATTACCCACACCTGCATTCGACCTATGTTCCACAGAGCAACATCTGTGGCACACGTTTGCTTAATTGCCTCTCAGCCTTCAGTTCACAGATTGGCATCCCAAATTTATGCTAATGCAGTCAATTCAAAGTATAACAGGTACTCAGACTTCCCCAAAAGACAAACTAACAATATCAACATCACCAAATGACCACTAATAACTACTCAAAGACTTTCCTTAAGAAGGACGTTACCCCATCTATCATCGAAAAATGCTGAGTTACCTCACGTACCACTACCACAAGTAGCATTATCACTCGCATTAATGAAAATGCTCACTAACTTGATTAATTTCCATCACAATCACCAAGCATAATAGAATTCCATATGAAACCCACAAACATCTACAATCAAAACTTGATGCAATGATGTTAGGTATATTTCTATGCCCATTTACCTTATTTTTGCTCATCCTTTAACTTGTTTTGAGTTCATAATCCATATGAAATACATAAATTCATATGTTTCTGTGTTTTGTATGATAACAAATATTTTCAGGTGTTTTGAGTAGTAAACCAAGGAAAAAGGACCCTAAATAAACCAAGGTTGAAGAATTGAGAAGCCGAGAAGAAGGTTCATGGGCTATGGCTGGCGCCTAGCGCCCAACCTTCAATGCCTTGATAAAATTTTATCATTTTTGGTGCTATGGCGGGCGCCCTATGCCAACTACTTAACATTCAGGAGATGATCATTTAATAGCTTGGTGAGATGGTGGATGTGGAGCCTCAGAGCTTTCCGGACTTAGATAAAATTGCCAAAATTATGGTGAGATAGAGGAGGCCACGCATCGAAGGGTACAAATGTGCAAGAATTTGACTAACACTCTGGTGAGATGGTGAGATTGGTGCGCCATAGGTGTCAGAAGTGCAGAAAATTGGTTAAGTCCTTGGTGAGATGATGGGGGCGGCGCATTAGGTCCAGCCAAGAGTTGAAATTGCTAGAAATTTGACTAAGTGTGCGGTGAGATGGTAGGGGCGGTGCACTAGACCTGTTCGAGGTTGAAATTTCTGATTTTTAAGCTAAATGTTGGAGGGAAAAATCATCATTTGGAGCTATTATAAATTTTTGACAATCTTTTGTTCATTTTTACATTACGTAAGTCATCTATGGAGGCTTTAAGCCGTTTGGAAGGAAGACAAAGTTTTGCACTAGGTTACTTATCTTCTTTACTCTTTATATCGAATGATGATGATTAAGTGTGTGTTTTTCCACTTGTCTATGAGTGGCTAAAACTCATACTCTATAGTTTTGACCATGGTGGATGGTTGAATGTTTGAAAGACTGATTTAATCTAGATTTGATTCTTCTTTTATAGTTGTTTGTATTTACTTATTTTCATTCCTATTTTATGAGACTGGCCACCTTAGAAGTAATGTTTATTGGCTTTCGATTGAACTTGGGAAATGGAATCGAATGGGTTAAAGGTAAATACAAAATGGGAATTCAAAGATCCTCTAAAATCCATTGGCGTGATGATACAAGTTGTTGTTGAGGATAGAGATATACCCTTCGACCCTGTTTAGTTGAAATGCAAGTTGAAATAATCATCGTTTCTTGTTTCTCCTGTGACCATAGGGATATAGGCGTTAGGGTTCATGAAATAGTCCTTGGATGCTAGGGATAGTGGCAAGGAATGAGATAGTAACTTCAAACTTGCAACCATAGGAATAATTGTTCTAGTGTAATCCAGTCTTGAAAACTCAACTTGAAACCAAAAAATCGCCATTTCCCTATATTTGATCATCATCGAAGTAAAACTAAGCTTGTAATTGTTTTAGTTAATTTTACATTTAAAGCTTTAAGTAGTTTAATTTCCCAAACCATTCCTCATTTTTTAAATGTTTTGTTAGAATAGCAAAATAAAGTAATAACCTTGTAATGATTAAATTGACAAGTCTCTGTGGGTATGATAATCGGGGCTTCCAGTCCTATATTACATGACAACCATGTGCACTTGGGAAACACCAAGTTTGTGGCGCTGTTGCCCGGGACTTGAATATTATTTGATCATTTTTCAGTTAGAATTTTATTTCTCTATTCTATATGTTTCTTTTGTTTCTTTACTTTTGTGAAGTTTACTGGGTTGTGTGGTCAGTGTATGCCAAGAATGAGAAGTCAAGAATCATTGTTGGCTTCTCTTGATCCTAAGATTGAGAGGACCTTTAGAAGGTTAATTATGTAGAATAATAAGCAGGCGCCTGGCAACAACCAATAGAGAGTTCCTTTGTTAAACTTTTCTAGACCGATCTTAGAGAATGCCTCTAAAGAAATTGTCAAGCCGGCTATCAATGGGAACATTGAGCTGAAGGAAGGGACCATGCGATTGGTCCAAAACACTTGCCAATATTAGCACAAGCCGCATGAGGATCCCTATAGGCATCTGATGACGTTCGTGGAGCTGAGCGAGAATTTTTATTATCAAAACGTGTTAGATGAACATGTGAAGTTGACCTTGTTTTCGTTCTCACTAATTGGTGAAGCCAAGGAGTGGCTTCAAAATGAGCCAGCAGGTTCCATCACTGCATGGGAGGCTCTCTACAACAAATTCATCAATTGGTTTTTCTCTTTAAGGAGAACCAAGGAGTTGAGAAGGAAGATTTCTAGGTTTGTACAGAAATATGGTGAGACCTTAGCTCAGGCGGGGGAACATTACAAAGGTTATTTGAGAGATTGTCTGCACCACATGCAGCCTAAGAAGATAATTGGGCACAACTTTATAGAGGGTCTGAAGCTCGAAACAAAGATCCTGATTGATGCCACCACACAGGGACAGATTCTGTCCTAAAGATATGATGAAATTAAGGTTCTCTTGAACCTCATGTCAGCAAGAATTATGGATTATCAAGACTCAGGAAGAGGATTCGCAGTAGCAAAGGTGCCAATTAAGCTTGAAGTAGATGGTGTTGTAGCAATCAGAGTAGACATTGGCCAACTGATGAATGTGATTAGAAAACTTATAACCACACTAGTAGGAAGCCAAGTACAAAAGGTACATCAGGTGCAGACTCCACCACCTTCTTGTAAAGCATATGGAGAAGGTCATGCATATTCAGGTTATCCGCTTAATCCCGAATCTGTATTTTTTGTCGGACAAGAAAATCATGGTAGAGCTTTTGCAGGTAATGACTATAATCTGGGGTACTAAAATGTAGAAAATCCCTCATGGGGAGGGTACTAGAACTTCCAAAGGCCACAAAATGGTTATCAAAGGCCTCAGGTCCAGCAGTTAAGCAGTTCTCTTGAGGAGACGATAAAGCAATGGATGGTGCAACCCACTCAGGTAGTGAATGAGTTGCAAAATTCCATTCATGAGCCTGAAAGATAGATAGCACAATTGGCCCAACAACAGACGAACAAAATAAAGGGAGCACTTCTGAGTAAAATCAAGAAGAATCCCAAGGAAAATGTAGGCACAATCTCTTTGCGCAATGGTAAGGAGTTGAGTGAGGTTATCCCCAAAGAAAAGAAGGTTTATGAGGAGCAGGATTAGAAGTCCAAGAGTGAGGTTGGTGAGTCAAGAAACTCACAACAAATGGTTGTAGTAGCCAGACCACTGCCCCTATTCCCACAAAGATTTCAAAAGCAGAAGGAGGATACAACTTACAAGAAGTTTCTTGAATTGTTGAAGCCGGTACAAGAAGGTACATGTTAACATTCCTTTGGTGGAGCTTTTGAAGGAAGTTCCAAAATATGCTAAGTACCTAAAGAACATTGTGGCCAATAAGTGGTGGTTAACAGAGTTTGAAACTATGGCTATACAGAAGAATGTAGTTCTCGGGTTCAAAATAAAATTTTGAGAAAGCTAAAGGACCCCGGAGCTTCACCTTTCCTATGGTGATTGGAGACAAGAAAGTTGGTTTAGCCTTATGTGATTTGGGTGCTAGCATCAATTTGATGCCTGAATCCCTATTCAAAACTTTAGGGATAGGTGAACCTCATCCAACCATAGAGATTCTGCATCTTGTAGACTGATCCCTGGCCTATCCTGATGGAATAATAGATGACGTCTTGATAAAGGTGGGACCTTTAATTCTTTGAGTGGACTTCATAATCCTAGATTACGAAGTCGACGCAACAGTTCCCTTATTCTGGTGAGATGATTTTTAGCCACCATCGATGCTACCATAAAGGTAAGGTCAAGTACAATGTCAATGACTATGGATGGTCAGGAGGCCATTTTTGATGTGATAAGGGCTACAAGATTGCCACCCCATTATGAGGAGATTATTTCAAATGTAGATGAAGAGTTGAAAATATCTACTAAGACCTTTGAACAATATTTATCACAGGAGGATCCACTCAGGAAAGCACTGGTGTATGTAAAAGAACAGGGTGATAGCTTAGAGAAAATTGAATGCTTAGCAGTCTTGGATGCCACTAGTCCCCATGTTAGCAGGGAAGGTCCATTGGAGGCACTTGAAAAACCGTTAACTTGGGAGAAGCCAAAGCCATCCATGGCGAAAGCACTAGTTTTGGAGTTAAAACCTTTACCTGCACACTTCATGTATGTTTTTCTTGGCAGTGATAAAACACTGCCTATGATAATATCAGCTTTATTGTTGGATGAACAAGATGACAGGTTGCTGGAAGTGCTGAGGCGTAGGGTGACAACTGTTGGAAGGACCATAGCTAATATAAAGGGAATAAGTAGTTCTTTTTGCATGCATATGATATTGCTTGAAGAGGGATCCAGACCCAGTGTTGATCATCAATGAAGACTAAACCCAATCATGAAGGAGGTAGTGAAGAAGAAGATAATAACGTGGCTAGATGCAGACGTTATCTACCCAATTTTGGATAGTCATTAGGTAAGCCTAGTTCAGTGTGGTACAGAAAAGGGTGTGATGACGATGGTGTGTAATGAGAGGGATGAATTAATACCCCAGAGAACAGTCACAGGGTGGAGGATCTGTATTGACTACTGAAAGCTTAACGCAACCACCAAGAAGGATCACTTCCTATTTCCCTTTCTTGGATCAAATGTTAGATAGGTTAGTTGGGCATGACTACTATTGTTTTTTGGATAGGTATTTAGGTTACAATATGATCATGATCTCACGGGAGGACCAGGAAAAGACTACTTTTACTTACCCTTTCAACACCTTTACATTTCACAGGATGTCATTTGGACTGTGTAATGGTTAAAGAACATTCCAGAGATACATGCTAGCAATTTTTACAGACATGGTGGAGAAATTTATGGAGGTATTCATGGACGACTTCTCAGTCTATGGAAGCGACTTTGATGACTGTTTGAATTATTTGGATATTGTGCTAGATGTGAGGAGAACAATCTTGTAGTACAGTGGCAGAAGTGTCATTTCATGGTATGTGAAGGGATAGTCCTGGGTCATAAAATCTCAAAGGCAGGTATTGAGGTCGACAAAGCCAATATTGAAGCCATTGAAAAAGTACTACCTCCTGCCTCTGTGAAAGGGCTGTGCAGTTTTAGGACATGCTGGATTTTACAGGAGGTTTATTCAAGATTTCTCTAAAATAGCAAACCTAATGTGAAAGCTGTTGGAGAAGGATGTGAAATTTGAGTTCAATAGAGAAAGCATGTAGGCCTTCAACACATTGAAGGATAAGTTGACCACAACTCCAATCATCATTGCCCAGACAAGTCATTACCATTCATTGTGATGTGTCACGCCAGTGACTTTGCTATAGGAGCCCTTCTGGGGTAGAACAGGGGGACGAGGTTTCATCCCATTTACTATACAAGAAAATCACTAGATAAAGTTCAAAAAATTTACACTGTGACCAAAAAGGAGTTATTGGCAGTGGTGTACGCATTTGATAAATTTTGAACTTATTTGGCAGGGAAAAAAATGGTAGTGTATACTGATCATGCTGTAATCAGGTACTGTTTGCAAAGAAGGATACTAAACCCAAGCTAATTCGGTGGATACTATTACTGCAAGAATTTGATTTTGAGATCAAAGATAGGAAGGCCACAGAGAATCAGGTAGCAGATCATCTATCTAGGTTGGAGGACAAGCAAAATACTGACTATGAGACTGACATTGTTGAGACTTCCCTGAGGAGCAGTTATTTGTTATGCATAGTTCGGAGCTACCATGGTATGCTGATGTGGTAAATTTTTTTGTTAGTGATGTGTACCCCCTGATGTGACCCTAGATAGAAAAAGGAGACTACTTCGTGACAACAGATTCTACATATGGGATGAGCCTTTCTTGTACAAGATAGGCCCCGATCAATTGGTTAGAAGATATGTTCCTGAGAGAGAAGTACATCATAATTTGGAAAGCTGCCACTCTTCATCTTATGGCGGGCACCACAATGGAGATAGAACAACAACAAAAGTCCTTCAGGCTTGTTTCTATTAGCCCACCCCGTTCAAGGATTCGTATCTGTTTGCTAACTCTTGTGATAATTGCCATAGGATAGGGAATATTTGAAAGAGGCAGGAGATGCCTCAAATAGGCATTATGGAAGTGGAAGTGTTTGATTGTTGGGGAATTGATTTCATGGGACCTTTCATCCCCTCAAATGGAAACATGCATTTTTTCATAGCTGTGGATTATGTGTCCAAGTGGGGGGAAGCTGTAGCACTGCCAACCAATGATGCAAAGGTAGTGACCCAGTTTTTGAAGAAGAATATATTCACCCATTTTGGTACACATAGAGCCATCATTAGTGATGAAGGTACACACTTCTGCAATCGACTCGTTAATAATAAGTATAATGTGAAGCACAAGGCGACAACAACCTTTCACCTACAAACCAGTTTACAGGTAGAAGTGTCAAATCAAGAAATTAAAAGAATTCTTTATAATACTATAAGCATAAATAGAAAAGATTGGTCTAGCAAGTTAGATGATGCACTATGGGCTTACCGAACAACTTTCAAAACTCCTATTAGCACTTCACCATATAGGTTAGTTTTTGGGAAAGTGTGTCATCTATCAGTTGAGCTAGAACACTGAGCATATTAGACCATCCAAAAGTTTAATATAGATTTGGAAGATGCTGTTGAGAAAAGGTTGTTGCAATTACATGACCTTGATGAATTCAGCTTTAGTGCATACCAAAATGCAAAAATGTACAAGGAGCGGACCAAGAGAATGGATGATAGGCGTATTCAAGCTTGTGAGTTTTAGGGAAATTGGTCTTATTATACAACTTAAAGTTGAAATTGTTGGGGGAAAGTTGAGGTCAGAGTGTTTGGGCCCATTCGAGGTTGTTAATATAAATACACACGCTGCAGTAGAGTTGAAACCCTTGGGGTTTGGCAGAACAATTTTGTTAAGTGGACAAACAGTGAAGCACTATTATGAGGACAACTTTGATACAGAGAAGACCTCAATTTTCTTTCAAAATGATTGAGGGTTCTTGCGTCATTCCACGTTATTAAATCAGGCGCTGGTTGAGAGGCAACCTAATTCGTAAAAATGTAAGTATCTTGTTTTTATATATAGTGTCACTGTGAATTTATTTTGCATAGAAGGGGAAGGATGAGTACCCGAAATAAAGGCTAAGGAGCATGGTCTGACTCTAAGTGTGGGGTCATGCGACCCGCAAATTCAAGAACCTGCTACTAGCTAGGCCTTAGAAAGCCTCAGGGAGTAATTGCTCACTCTTATCTGATCTTCAATTTTAGTTGCTCTGAGGATAGAGCAAGGCTTTAAGTGCTGGGTGAGGGTGTGTCTCCCTGAATTTTGTTGGGCAAAGGTGAGTATGTCCATTGAGCTTTGTTTGAAAATTTTTGAAATTGGCATATCTCACCCACCCTTCAGTTTTTCTTATGGCCTCAGTTCTTTCCCGAAGGGGTACCTTTGAACCAGGTAACTTTTTCAATATTTTTGGGAGCCATTATAGTCGTAGAGTAGTGACCCTTCCCAATGATAGACAGATGCGACAATCTCAAGAGAAATTCATATATTTTTTATTTTTTAGGATTGAGTCGTACATCATTCACTTATATGCCTGTTTACATTCTACTTAGTTGTTATGCTAGAGTTAGTAAAGTGGTCATCTTGAATGCATAAGTGAGGAATCCATGAGAGACACACATAGCTCTTTAATTTGACTCAAAATGATTCTTAGGGCTTAATAAAGAAAAATATCATTTAATAGAATTGTGTGTTTGTGTAGCTTTGGAAAGCCGACTAGACTCTTGATTGCCATAAGAGGCAAGCTAAATTATCTTGTGTATACATATTGTGACATCTAGAACCTTCTTAGCGTATGTAGGATAACTAATTGTTAGGGATTGAGGATATAATCAAGTAATTTCTTTGAAATGGACAAGTTTTTTTCCATGTTTGTTTTACCTTCCTATACACTTTCCCTAGTTACCCCCTTTGAGCCATAAGCCTTATTCTTTCTTAGCCACGAAAGTAGCTTAATCCCTTTCTTTGTGAAACCTCAGACTTGTTGATCCAAAGTAGTCTTAGGCACTTTGAGACTTTAAAATTAAAGGTCCATTGAAGTATAATGTTAAGAGAAAAAGAAAAGACAAAAATTGTGGTAAGAGGAGAAAAATAGGAAGAAGGGGTGTCCAAAGAATTGTGTTGTTACTTGCTGCTAGGACAATGAAAAATAGAGCTTTAATTGCAAAAACTCTTATTGATTTTATAAGCAAAGACTAGCAATCACGTAGAGAAAAAGGGCATGAGAAGAAAAGAAGAAAAAAGGGGGAGTTAGTGAAGGGTGAACAAGCATGAAAAAGGTGGTGGACTTGAAAAGTGAAAGATGTCTTAAAACTTCTTAGCGCGGTATTCACTACAAAAGAAATATCATTTCTACCCGTTTCTTAGCTGACATTACAACCAACAAAAGTCCTTGTGATCTGAATCTCTTGAAACAACCTAGTAGTTTAGATGTACATGAAGGGCAAGCTTATGGTATGTGACATATGTGCATTACATCATTTGTGAGCGTGAGAGTGTCTTGTTTTCTATGTTCCATGTGTTTGCATTGATAATCTAAGAGAGGAACATAAAAAAAAGTGAGGGGCACAAGATGTCGATGTCGGTTGCATATTTCATACTTAATCATGTTGGCCCTTTGTTTTTAAAAGATGAGTCAGTTATAGAGGTTGTATAGTCTTGATTGTGAAACTTGTACAGGTGCTTGATGAGAAGTGTTGTATGTAGTTGAACCACATGAATTATGATGCAAGTTAATTGAGTGTGAATTGTTAGAGGTACCAAGTGTGATGGTAAAAGATGAGTTTATGTGTGGAGTTAGGATTGTTCGAGGACGAACAATGATTTAAGTGTAGGGTGGTGATGTTAGGCATATTTTTATGCCCATTTTCCTTGTATTTGCCCATCTTTTACCTTGTTTTGAGTTCATAATATTTTTTTGTTTTATCTGCTAACAAATATTTTAGGTGTTTTGAGAAGGAAACCAAGGAAAAGGACACAAAATGAATCGAGGTCGAAGATTTGAGATGCTGAGAAGAAGGTTCTGGGGCTATGCTGGTGCCCAGCGCCCGACCTTCAATTCCTTGACAAAATTTCATCATTTTTGGTTCTATGGCTGGCACCCCACACCAACACCCTAACATTCAGAAGATGATCATTCACACCTTGGCGAGATGATGGGCATGGAGACCCAGAGCTTCCCAGACTTAGAGAAAATCACCAAAATTCTGGTGAGATAGAGGAGGCCATGCACCAGAAGGGTCCAAATGTGCAAGAATTGGACTAACACTCCGATAAGATGGTGAGAGTGGCACAATAGAGGTGTTAGAAGTGTTTGGTTAAGTCCTTGGTGAGATGATGGGGGCAGCGCATCCAGAGCTGAAATTGATGGAAATTTGAATATGACTATGGTGAAATGGTGGGGGCAGTGCGCCAGACCTATTTCAGGCTGAAATTGCTTATTTTTAAGCTAAGTGTTGTAGAGTAGAAGTGTCATTTGAAGGCTCAACTGTAAATACATCATCTAGGTCGTTTGTTAAGGAGCTTTTTATGAATTTTTGATGATCTTTGGTTCATTCTTACTGTTACACCCCGTAAATTTTAAATGAATAAATATCCTAATGGCATGTTGGTTAAGGGATTTAGAAGCCAAGGGAAAAAAAAAAGAAGTCAAAGTCGGTTTTCCTCTTTGATATAGCATAATTTCCAGCAAACAAAGGGTTAAGCCATGTTAAGGCAAACCCACATCAATTATATATAATTTCCTTCCGATTACGCTATGAAACGCGGTCTAAATTCCTTTCCGGCTTAGATACAAAGGTATAAAGCTGCAGAGAGCAATCCTACGGAGTTGGTTTCGTGAAATTTGGTCGGCGAAACGTCGCTCTACCGAGGTAAAGTAAATAGAATTGCTTTAACTTAGTACCAATGTGTTCCTAGCCTTGCAGTGAGCATTTATCCCTTCTGGACTATCGAGAAATAACGAGCTTTCGACCATTTTCCGAAGGGTCAAAGTTTGGGATAATATATATCAAAAGTGATAATTTCTCCCGGATATTAATGTATTTAGTTCTAATTGACATGTATATGAATGTAGTTGGGAGAAACAACAGAAGTACCGACGGAAAGCACATCGGTCAGTCGGGTACTCAGAAACCAGGTATGTAAAGTTATTCTTTCGGCAAGCTAGGAAGTACAGTCTAGAAAATAAATAGAATAAAGGCTATTAATGTTACACCCCGTAGAATTCCCGGCACTTAGATGACCTATTTCCACGTTGGTTAAGCATATTTGAAGGCCATAAGTGTTGGAGAAAGGCCCGGGAAAAGATCGGACGAGAAGCCTGTCGAACCATCGCGGAAGGAGCTGAGGCAGAGCCCCTCCGCGATGGCGGCGTGTCACGGAGGAGGAGCCTCCGCGTTGGCTCCGTGACACGTTGGCCTTTTCCAGGCCCAAGTATATAAAGCCCCACTTCGGTTTTAAATGATTATATCCTTAAAAATTTCCAGAGAAACAGAGGGCAACGTAGAGGAAAGGAAAGGAATGAAGGAAATTATATATTTTCGTCCGATTACGCTGCCAAACGCTGCCCAAACTCAAATTAATCCCAGATACCAAAGTATTTAGCAGTAGAGAGCATTCCTACGGATTCAGTTTCGTAAAATACGGCCGACGAATCGTCGAGCCACCGAGCCAAGGTAAGTGGAATTGCTCTAAATTAGTGTCTATGTGTTCCTAGCTGGGAAGTGAATATTTCTCCCTTCTGGGCCGCTGAAAAATAGCGAGTTTCTGGCCGTCTTTCGATAAGCCTAAGTTTAGGCTATAAACTATATCGAAAGTGACGTTGCCTTTTGAAATAAAGTTGTATTTAGTGTTAATTGATATGTTTATGAATGCAGTTGGGAGAAAATAGTTGAAGTACCGGCCGAGCCTCGTCCGACAGACGAATAAGTCAAGGATAAGGTATGTAAAGCTAATTCCTTCGGCAAGTTAGTAATCCAGTACGATAGGTAGCGTGATGTACAGAAGAAAGAACTTATAAGTCAAGCACTAAGTCCAGTTTGAATTTAGTAAGCATGTTTTTATGATACTATGATATACATATACTCAGAATCAAAGTTAGTAAAGCAACATCAGATAGTCAGATGATATCTCAGTTACAGTATAGGCAGACAGTCAGATAATATCTCAGATACAGTATAGTTCAGTATTGCGTTATTATGAACATTGGTACAACATGAGAAGCATTGGGTTGTAACGTGTACGAGACCTATCAGTATGTGATGTAATATGCTACGTTAAGATATTGTTGTGTTCAGCTGAAACCCCGCGGCGTAGTATAGTATCCGTAAAGCATTTCCGACATAGAATAGTAGACTAAAATAAAGTTTAGAAAGTATGTCAGGAATAGTAACTCATGTTACTATAGAAAATCAGTATACAACATAGTTTCAGCAGGAAGTCTATATCATGTTCAGCATTAGCCTCAGTATAGTCTGGCAGAAGACTATATTCGTACATACATATATATTACTTCCAGCCTCAGCATGTATTAAGTATGTACACATTTCTATTACTAGTCCAGCATATAGTGTATACAGAAACTTAGTAAACAGCAGAGTTTTCAGCAGAAACATTGTCTTATATAGCATTTGCTCCAGTACAGCCTGGCAGGAGACTATACTCATATTTATACGTCTTTACCTGCCTTAGCACGTATTAAATACGTACAGATTACTATCATTAGCTCAGCATGTAATATATATGATACTTCACCCCTATTAGCCTCAGCATGTGAGATACTCAGACAGTATTACCAGTTGAGACCGTTGTGTTGTTTGGGGTTGGATTACCTAGCATCCATGACCGCCCAGGGTTAATAGCTCTGTCGACTCGTCCGCCAGAGGACGAGGATACGTCACTCTACGGAGTGGAATGCCGTCCCGCCAGGGGACGAAGATGGGATGCCAGTTTTTCCCCATATTTGTGCCTTGATCGGCCCTTACACACCCCAATCGAGCGGATACGCCCGGGTGCAGATTCAGGAGTCCTTCGGACTCAGATGCAGTTATAGTCAGGGGCTCAGCGAGCCCAAGTGCATACCCTAGGACCGGAAGGATGCTTACAGCCACTATAGGAGATGGGATGACCAGGGTAGGGGTATAGATTCTGTGCTGGCTGTACCTACCGGCTTATGGGGGCCGGGTAAGGTTTGTGTGTGCTATGTTATGTTATTTCATGTTATGCCATGTTATGTTAGATACAAGTAGATCAGCAGTAGCACGATATGTTTCCAGGTATGACTCTTACCCTTCCCAGTAAAGATTGAGAGAAGGTATGATTTACATTATCAGACAGTTAGTCTATTCTCTCTACTTCAGTTTCTTCAGTTATATTATTGTATTCAGATTTTGCTTTCAGTTATTGCTTTACATACTCAGTACCAGCGGTACTGACGCCCGGCGGGGCGCTGCATTACTTGCCTGCAGGTACTTATAGACGATTAGGTGACACCACGTGATTCCTGTCAGCGATCGAGTATTCAGCTCCTGTCATCCGGAGACTGAATTCCAGAGGTGTACTTCAGTTCTTTTGTTTTATAGTACGGGTAGGTCGGGGCCCTGTCCCGACCAGTTCTATTGCTATTCTTAGAGGCTTGCAGTCTATATATTCCCTGTGGTCAGATGAGCCATTCGTGTGAGGCCGTGCAGTTGTTTGGTTGTCAGTATTCTTGCTTTCTTTTACTTTGGCCGTGTGGGGCCATAGCTTGCCAGTAGTGGTGACCTTGCCGGTCACGTAGTTTCCTTTTGTGCTTTATGATTGAGTTGCAGATAACTAGACAGCATGGTGGCCTTGTCGACCCGCATAGGTTTCCCTGAGATAATATGTTTCTGGTCAGCTGCTAGTACAGATACAGAAGGCTATAGGCCAACAGGCCGGGGGCTGTATTTACAGCCGTTATATAGCCCTTTGTTTCCATAAATATGAGTTAGAGCCAGCCAGGCACCAGATGTGCCCAGGCTTAACAGTCCAGCAGGTCAAGTCCTAGTAGGGCACCAAGTGCCAGTCATACCCCCCAAGGCGGGGTGTGACAATTAATAGACACCCAGCGTACAGGAATGATTTCAGTATAATTTCCAGCAAGCATGCTAGTATATCATTACATATCATGCGATAATCAGATTAACGGATAGTCGGATGATTTTACATAGTAATGTGGTATCAGCCAGTAGCTCAGCATGTTCTTACGTAGTACCCAGAATAGAAGTTGTAAAAGCAGTACAATGAATTAGCAAGACTACAGATAGTATGTATTACATTTGTTGAGACTGTATCCGGTAATAGATGGCACATCTTATGTTATTGAGCTATATCCAGTTATAGATGGCATGTTCTATGTTATCGAGTTATATCCAGATATAATCAGATCAGTGATCAGATATAGAAATGGCTCCAGATACAGATGTAGCTCCAGAAACAGATATGGCTCTAGAAACTGACATAGCTTCAGATCGCGGATAACAATAATCAGATAAACAGATAAAGGCCAGGTAGCAGTTAGCCCAGCAATCAGAAAAAGTGTAAAACAGAATATAGCATCAGTTGTTTAGTATGGACTGGCCTTGAAATAATAGAAGAGAATATGATTAGTATTTTTCATTTGAGCAAACTTGTTGTGTATGTGTTTTGCATGTTGAGACTTGTTATGGCATGTGGACACCCTTTAGCATTCCCCACCACCCCTAGGTTATAGCTGTGTCGATACCAGATTCAGATACCGCCATCAGCTGGGCGATGTCGTCCGCCTAGAGGATGATGATGGCCGACCACCATGATAATACGGTCTAGATTACCCTACTTGCAGGGGCAGTTCAGTTTACTCTGCGCAGAGCCAGATTACCCTGTTTACAGGAGCAGATTACTCTGTGTGCGCTTTTAGCCGGGGGCAGTTTCAGATATAGATTTTTATAAAATTACCCTGTTGCGTGCTTGCACCCAGGGGCAGTTTCAGTCACAGATACAGTAGAAGATTACCCCGTTGCGCACTTGCGCCTAGAGGCAAGAGTCTTCGGACTCAGACACAGTTTATTGTCAGAGGCCAAGGCCTGAGCTATGTTCGGGTGTTTGCTATATGGTTAAAAACCGACATGCAAGTGCACGTGGTCAAACAAGTAGTAAGTGGCTTAAGTAAGCCAAGTATCGAACCAAGGAGACTCTGGATAAATAAAAATTGCTCAAGTATACTATATTCTATCTTACTTCTATATATGCTGACAACAAAGTAACCAAAAGTTAAATAATTTGTTTATAAATTATATACTAAAACTATTAACAAATATCTACTTTGAATTGAAACTATGGATATGAGCATGCCAAGGTTAAGAACAAGTAATGAACTTGATTATAATCATAATTTGGTTAATCTTCTCTTCCTGTTGCTAGCCAAGAACATTAGCCTAGAGATTAAAACTCTCGTATTTAATCTCACTTAAGAATCATAAACCATCCGTCTATATTTCTGTGATCAAATGCAATTTATGACCTAGCAATACAATTCCGGTTCCTAAATTGACTAATACGGCTTTCAAGTATATTTCTATCAGGAAAGCACATCAAAACTCAATTTTCCCAAATCAAGTTAAGAACAATACCCTATTAATTCACAACTTTCCAATTTCGTACTCTCTTGAGTGAAATCAGACTTTTTAGATGTACATTAATGTCGGCCACACACCAATGCAGTAGAAACAAGAATTAATAGAACAACATGGAAGAAGAAGATGAAAAACCATATAATTCAATAATCAAAATTCATCACAAATGTTCATAACCTCAGCAAGTAAGGGAATTAGCCACTCATTTGTGGATTAATCATCCTAAAACAAGTGTTATACAAATAATTGATTGAAACAAGAAAGAAAGAGAGAAAAACCCTGAGCTTTTTCGTCCCTCAACTGCCTGTAACCCACGTCCTTGCTCCACCAAGTCTGAAATTATGAAAAATAAACCTAAGTTTGCTATTTATAGTAGTAGGACTCTTTCCCGGAATAACAAGCAACGTGTCACGGAGTGCATCGCAGAGCACGGCCTCCGTGACACGCTACGGACGTGGAAGCCTTCTGGAAAATCACCCGAAAATGGCCCGGGCAGCACCCTGCCGCGTTGGCAGCGTGTCACGCTGCTTGGGCAGCGCGTTGGCAGCCCTTGGTCGCGGAGGCCACCTACCGTGGCACGTTGCCAACGCGCAGGTGGGCTGTTGTGAGCGGCCTGCCTGCCGTGGCACCTTGTCGACGCGCCGGTGGGCTGTTTTGTGCCTCCTCTTTGTCGACGTTCGCGTGTTGATTCCGTTTCCAAGCCTCTACTTCACCAACTCATGGATTAGTTACTCAAAAGTCATCAAAACCTACAAAACAAAGGCTAATCATGTTGGTTAGCACATATCTTTACTTTATCTAAAATTACATGAAAATGTATACAATAATCTTAGATAAACAATACTAATTTAAGTCGTAAAGCGTATCTCGGGCATATATTTTTGCCCGTGATCAAGCTACATACCCAAGGGGGCCGGTAGGAGGAGCTCACAGTTATGAGATGAGTGGAGTGACTTATTTTTGGTTGGCTTAGACCTGGGTAGAGGTAAATAGATTGTTCTGTTGGTTGGCAGCTTCCAGCTTATGGGGGTCGGTCAGGTATTGTGTGTATTTATATGTATATCTATATGTGCTGTTAGATACTGCTAGACAATAGGATGACACGTCGTCAGGTACGCCCAATTTAGTTTCAGAATAGGTAAACTCTCCCCAGTTAGCCTCAGCCAGATAGACTCAGCTACTTCCTGCTTATATGTCATGTTATTGTTGCTATCCATTTCAGTTGTATATTTTAGTTTGCTTTACATGCTCAGTACCTGTGGTACTGACGCCCGTGGGGCACTGCATTGCTTGCCTGCAGGTACTCACAGACAAGGAGTCGATCCCTCGTGATCCTAGCCAGTGCAGAGTTATCAACTCCTGTCATCTGGAGCTTGATATTCAGAGGTGTATTTCATTTTCTTTTGTTGTATAGTATGGGTAGGTCGGGGCCCTGTCCCGACCATTCTATTATTACTTTCTAGAGGCTTGCATTCTGATGTTTCCTGTGGTGGTGGAGCCGGTCGTGTGGGGCCGTGCATGTATATATGTGTTTAGTGGTTGATGTTGGCCGTGTGGGGCCTTCTTCTGGTTATAGTTAGTGACCTTGTCGGTCACAAATGTGAATAGTAGTTGCTTCAGATTATAGTGTCATTGTTCTGGTTAGCTGTTGTGCTTTGCAGGTGGCTATAGGCCTAATCGGCCGGGGGCTGTATTTACAGCCACTATATAGCCGGTTCGTTTCTTGAAATAGAACCAGAGTCTAGCAGGCACCAGGTGCCCATCATACCCCCCAAGGTGGGGTGTGACAAACCTGGTATCAGAGCAGTTCGTGTCCCAGAGAGTCTGCAAGCCGTGCTAAGTAGAGTCTTGTCTATGGATGTGTTGTGCACCACATACTATAGCCAGGAGGCTGCGAGGCATAATAGGATGGTTACCCTTCTTTCATACTCAGTCGTGCCATAGTACAATACAGTATAGGGTTGGTTCTTTTGAAACTTACCACCCACTTTGTCTACAGATAGTATGGCAGATCAGCTGCACCCTGCTACAGGCAGGAGATTAGATACACCGGCAGCCGAAGGCACTAGCAGGATGCCTCACTTACAGTCAGATTCAGCCCGATCTAATGGCGATACGGAGGTGTCATCTCAACCCTCCTAGCAGTCTCTGCCTCGCCAGACACCATTTGAGGCAGCACCGCCTCCCACAGCTCCTGCACCTACTTCATCTGATCAGGAGCTACGTAGTGCGGTGGTTATGTTTACCCAGATTCTAGCTACTAGCGTCAGCCAGTACCACCTGCAGCAGAATCCCTAGGTGGGCCAGGTAGTTCCAGGGTTAGAGAATTCTTGGCATTGGGACCCCCTCAGTTTACAGGGTCAGATTTAGTGGAGGACCCTCAGGACTTCGTAGATCAGATGTAGAGAATTTTCCGGGTTATGCATGTGACCCCTACAGAATCAGTTGAGCTGGCAGTGTTTCGGTTGAGGGATATTGCGGTTTTGTGGTACGAAAGTTGGGAGAGATCTCGGGGAAGAGATGCAGCCCCTCCTACTTCGTTCAGCTTCTCGGAGGCCTTATTGGAGCACTACTTACCCCGGGAGGTCAGACAGGCCCGGATGTACCAGTTCTTACACTTAGAGCAGGGGGCCAAGAGCGTCCGTGAGTATTCTTTACAGTTCGACTCCTTAGCCCGCTATGCTCCATTATTTGTGGACAACATGTCGTCTAGAGTCCACCGCTTTATTATGGGACTGAATTCAGATTACATAGAGACGTGCATGACGACTACTTTGAGAGAGGACATGGATATAGCCAGGGTACAGGCCTTCGCACAGACAGTTGAGGGCCTGAGACAGCGGCAGCGGGGCGACAGGCAGGCGACTTCAGAGCAGCGCCGTAGAAATAGACCGGTTGAGATTCAGGGGGAAACCCCTAGGGGGCCGAGACCACGGTTTTCAGATAGGGCACCCAGATCTTTACCTCCGGTACAGCAGCAGAGAGGCAGATTTGTTCGCAGGAGTCAGTCAGAGTCCGGTAGCAGTTTACGGACAGTAGCATCACCTCAGTAGCGGAGGGCAGAACAGAGTAGATTTGCACCTATCCCTTGTCCTATATGCCACCGACCCCATTCTGGAGCCTGCAGGCAAGGCTTCTCAGGGTGCTATCACTGCGGACAGGAAGGGCATTTAATGAGAGATTGTCCGGCCAGAGGACAGGGTAGCCGGGATAGTCTATATAGAGCATCAGCGGGACCACGAGCTCCAGCAGCCTCAACAGGGTGCAGACCCTTAGGTTCAACAAATAGGGGCCGAGGTAGATCAGGAGCCTCTGGCTCAGGTGCAGGCCCCAGCCGTACCTATGCATTACCAGGGAGGCAGGATTCAGAGGCATCTCCCGATGTGGTCACAGGTATATTGATTATCTGCTCATACCCTGTTTATGTATTGATTGATCCAGGGTCTACCTTGTCATATATTACACCATTTGTGGCCCGGAAGTTGGGTATCAAACCAGAATTGCTTCAGCAGCCCTTTTCAGTGCTTACACCGGTCGGTGACTCGATTACAGCTAAAAGAGTTTACCGAGGGTGTATGGTAGAGGTTGCTGATCGCCAGACCACAGTAGAATTAATAGATCTTGAGATGGTCGACTTCGATGCCATTATGGGTATGGACTAGTTAGTGCCATGCTATGCCAACTTAGAATGCTGACCAAGATGGTCCGATTTCACTTGCCGCGTCAAGCAGTGCGAGAGTGGAAAAGGAGCACAGCTACGCGAAAAGGTAGGTTTATTTCCTACTTTCCGGCGAGAAAATTAATAGCAAAGGGATGTATTTACCACCTAGTTAGAGTCCAGGACGTTCGGGTGGAACCTCCGACTCTTCAGTCTGTTCCAGTGGTCAATGAATTCCCTGATGTATTTCCAGATGAGTTGCCTGGTATCCCTCCCGAAAGGGAGATAGATTTTGCAATTGACTTGTTGATAGGGACTCAACCTATATCCATTCCCCCGTATCGCATGGCACTAGCTGACCATAGAGAGTTGAAAGAGCAGTTAAAAGATTTGCTCGACGAAAGCTTTATCAGGCCTAGTACTTCCCCATGGGGTGCGCCAGTTGTGTTTGTAAGAAAGAAAGATGGCTCACTCCGTATGTGTATAGACTACCGGCAGCTGAATAAGGTAACGGTTAAAAACAAATACCTGCTCCCTAGAATAGATGATTTGTTTGACCAGTCGTAGGGGTCCAGATGTTTGTCTAAGATAGATCTGAGGTCTGGATACCACCAGGTCCGGGTTCGTGAGAGAGACATTCCAAAGACTGCTTTCAGGACCAGGTATGGTCACTTTGAATTTCTAGTTATGTCTTTTGGGCTGACGAATGCTCCCGCAGTGTTTATGGACCTGATGAACAGCATATTCAGACCGTATTTGGATCTGTTCGTGATAGTATTTATCGATGATATTCTAGTATATTCTCGTTCAGAGACGGATCACCAGAACCATTTACAAACAGTACTCCAGATCCTTAGAGACCGTCAGCTGTACGCCAAGTTTTCTAAGTGTGAGTTCTGGCTGAACTCAGTTGCCTTTTTGGGGCATATCGTGTCGGATGCTGGGATACAGGTGGACACACAGAAAATAGAGGCGGTCAAGACATGGCCCAGACCTACAACTCCGACCGAGGTCCGCAGTTTCCTGGGTTTAGCAGGGTATTACCAGAGATTTGTTGAAGGATTCTCCACTATAGCAGCACCTCTGACAAAGCTGATACAGAAAGCAGCGAAATTTCTGTGGACGGAGGCATGTGAGCAGAGTTTTCAAGAATTGAAAGATAGATTGACCTCCGCCCCAGTACTAGCATTGCCAGAGGGAACAGATGGGTATGCGGTGTATTGCGACGCTTCAGGCTTTGGACTGGGTTGTGTGTTGATGCAGCATGGAAAGGTAATTGCTTATGCTTCCATACAGCTGAGGAAGCATGAAAAGAACTGTCCGACTCATGACCTGGAACTGGCCGCAGTGATCCACGCTCTGAAAATCCGGAGGCATTATCTGTATGGCGTTTATGTAGACATTTTTACAGATCATAAAAGCCTGCAGTACATTTTCACACAGAGGGAGTTAAATCTACGGCAGCGTCACTGGTTAGAATTGTTGAAAGATTATGACGTAAATATTCTCTACCACCCAGGGAGAGCTAATGTAGTAGCCGGTTCCCTCAGCCGTAAGTCAATGGGGAGTTTAGCGTATTTGCGACCCGAGAAGCGGGAGTTAGCCAAGGAAATTCATCAGCTAGTCGGTTTAGCCGTTCGAGTAGTAGAAACATAAAATAACAGAGCGGTGATTCAGAACTCCGCTGTGTCATCGTTAGTTACATAGGTAAAAGAACGGTAGTACGAGGACCCTGACTTAGTCCAGCTCAGAGATAGAGTTCAAAAAGGTAAGGAGCCAGATTTCCAAGTGACTGAGGATGAAGTGATGCATTGTGAGGGCCGCCTATGTGTTCCGAATATTTCAGGGCTTCGCCAACAGATCATGCATGAGGTACATTACGCTCGCTATTCCCTCCATCCAGGAGCAACAAAAATGTACCACGACATCAAAGACATCTACTGGTGGCCAGGTATGAAAGTGAAATAGCTGAATTTGTATCTAGATGTCCTAATTGCCAGCAGGTGAAAGCAGAACACCAGAAACCGAGCGGTCTGACACAGGATATAGCTGTGCCTTTATGGAAATGGGAAGCGATAAATATGGATTTCATAACAGGGTTACCCCATACTAGACGCAGAAATGATTCCATTTGGGTAATAGTTGACAGGCTGACAAAATCAGCTCATTTCCTGCCAGTGAAAGCTACCTTCTCGGCCGAGGATTATGCCGAATTATATATCAGAGAAATAGTTAGATTACATGGAGTGCCGGTATCTATTATTTCAGACAGAGGAGCATAATTTATAGCGAGATTCTGGCAGTTATTCCAAAGAGGCCTAGGGACACAGATTAACTTGAGTACAACCTTTCATCCTCAGACAGACGGGCAAACAGAATAAACTATCCAAACGCTCGAAGATATGCTATGAGCGTGTGTACTAGATTTTGGGGGTAGCTGGGATGAGCATCTGCCGTTGATTGAATTTGCCTATAATAATAGTTATCATTCAGCTATCCAGATGGCGCCCTTTGCAGCATTATACGGGCGGAAATGTAGATCACCCGTTTGCTGGTTTGAAGCGGGGGAGACAGCACTGATTGGGCCGGATGTTATTCGTCAGTCAGAAGAGGCGGTGAAGCTTATCAGAGAATGCCTACTGACTACTCAGAGCCGCCAAAAGTCTTATGCAGATACGCGGCGCATAAATCTAGAATTTGCAGTAGATGACTGGGTATATCTGAAAGTGTCTCCGATGAAAGGGGTGATGAGATTTGGCAAGAAAGGCAAGCTTAGCCCGAGGTTCATTGGGCCATATCAGATTTGGCGGAGAATAGGCTGAGTTGCATACGAATTGAACTTGCCTCCAGAGTTAGCGTCTGTTCACCCAGTATTCCATGTATCTATGTTGAGGAAGTTTGTAGGAGACCCTTCCACAGTTGTTCCAGTTTAGGATGTCCAGGTTATAAAAGAGTTAGCATATGAAGAGGTTCCAGTAGCTATTTAGACAGACAGATCCGTGTACTAAGAACTAAAGATATTGCGGCTGTCAAAGTATTGTGCCGTAACAAGAACTGAGAAGAGATGACCTGGGAAGCCGAGGAGGACATGAAAGCCAGATATCCCCACTTATTCTAGGCATAGGCAAACGGGAGGTATGTTAGAACTGTTTTTTTTCCCTATGAATGCTTATACTTCATATATGAAAGCAGGCGATTGATTATAGACAGTTATACATGAATGTTATTATATCGTGTTTAGTACCTGTATTGGGCTTTTCTGCTTTTCAGAAATCTTGAGATAGTCCATAATATAGGGGAAACTCTGCCGAAATTTTTCTAGAAACAAATTGAGTAAGTTGAGAAGCCCTCTAGACAGAATGTCATTCGAGGACGAATCTTCTTAAGGGGGGGAGGATGTTACACCCCGTAAATTTTAAATGAATAAATATCCTAATGGCATGTTGGTTAAGGGATTTAGAACGCAAGCGAAAAAAAAAAGAGAAAGTCAAAGTCGGTTTTCCTCTTGGATATAGCATAATTTCCAGCAAACAAAGGGTTAAGCCATGTTAAGGCAAACCCACAACAATTATATATAATTTCCTTCCGATTACGCTACGAAACGCGGTCTAAACTCCGTTCCGGCTTAGATACAGAGGTATAAAGCGCAGAGAGCAATCCTATGGAGTTGGTTTCATGAAATTTGGCCGGCGAAATGTCGCTCTACTGAGGTAAAGTAAATAGAATTGCTTTAAATTAGTACCAATGTGTTCCTAGCCTTACAGTGAGCATTTATCCCTTCTGGACTATCGAGAAATAACGAGTTTTTGACCGTTTTCTGAAGGGTCAAAGTTTGGGATAATATATATCAAAAGTGATAATTTCTCCTGGATATTAATGTATTTAGTTCTAATTGACATGTATATGAATGTAGTTGGGAGAAACAACAGAAGTACCGACGGAAATCACATCGGTCAGTCGGGTACTCAGAAACAAGGTATGTAAAGTTATTCTTTCGGCAAGCCAAGAAGTACAGTCTAGAAAATAAATAGAATAAAGGTTATTAATAGACACCCAGCGTACAGGAACGATTTTAGTATAATTTCCAGCAAGCATGCTAGTATATCATTACATATCATGCGATAATCAGATTAATGGATAGTCGGATGATTTTAGATAGTAATGTGGTATCAGCCAGTAGCTCAGCATATTCTTACGTAGTACCCAGAATAGAAGTTGTAAAAGCAGTACAATGAATTAGCAAGATTATAGATAGTATGTATTACATTTGTTGAGACTTTATCCGGTAATAGATGGCACATCTTATGTTATTGAGCTATATCCAGTTATAGATGGCATGTTCTATGTTATCGAGTTATATCCAGATATAATCAGATCAGTAATCAGATATAGAAATAGCTCCAGATACAGATGTAGCTCCAGAAACAGATATGGCTCTAGAAACTGACATAGCTTCAGGTCGCGGATAACAATAATCAGATAAATAGATAAAGGCCAGGTAGCAGTTAGCCCAGCAATTAGAAATAGTGTAAAATAGAATATAGCATCAGTTGTTTAGTACGGACTGGCCTTGAAATAAAAGAAGAGAATATGATTAGTATTTTTCATTTAAGCATGCTTGCTGTGTATGTGTTTTGCATGTTGAGACTTGTTGTGGCATGTGGGCACCCTTTAGCATTCCCCACCCCCCCGGGTTATAGCTGTGTAGATTCCAGATTCAGATACCGCCACCAGCTGGGCGATGTCGTCCGCCTAGAGGACGATGATGGCCGACCACCATGATAATACGGTCCAGATTACCATGCTTGCAGGGGCAGTTCAGTTTACTCTGCGCAGAGCCAGATTACCCTGTTTACAGGGGTAGATTACTCTGTGTGCGCTTGTGGCCGGGGGTAGTTTTAGATAGAGATTTTTATAAAATTACCCTATTGCGTGCTTGTACCCAGGGGCAGTTTCAGTCACAGATATAGTAGTAGATTACCCCGTTGCGCACTTGCGCCCGTAGACAGGAGTCTTCGAACTCAGACACAGTTTATTGTCAGAGGCCAAGGCCTAAGTTACATACCCAATGGGGCCGGTAGGAGGAGCTCACAGTTATGAGATGAGTGGAGTGACTTATTTTTTGTTGGTTTAGACTCGGGTAGGGGTAAATAGATTGTTCTGTTGGTTGGCACCTTCCGGCTAATGGGGGTCGGTCAGGTATTGTGTATATTTATATGTATGTCTATATGTGCTGCGATCGACCGCCTCCGTTCGACCCCAAATTTTGGCTGTGCGCAGCCTGCGGGGCCTGGTGACGGGCGCCCTATCATTTCGTTTGATCGGCATCACTATTTTTTGCATAAACGAAAATTTATGATTTTCGTAATTTTCGGTGTATGTTTGCCCACAGATTTTTCGAGATTTAATCGATCGCCTCCGTTCGGCCCCAAATTTTGGCTGTGCGCAGCCCGCGGGGCCTGGTGACGGGCGCCTTATCATATCGTTTGATCGGCATCACTATTTTTTGAATAAATGACAATTTATGATTTTCTCGGTTTTCGGTGTATCGGATTTCTGGAGATTAGATCGACCGTCTCCGTTCGGCCCCAAATTTTGGCTGTGCGCAGCCTGCGGGGCCTGGTGACGGGCGCCCTATCATTTCGTTTGATCGGCATCATTATTTTTCGAATAAATGACAATTTACGATTTTTGCGATTTTCGGTGTATGTTAGCCCACAGATTTCTGGAGATTTGATCGACCGCCTCCGTTCGGCCCCAAATTTTGGCTGTGCGTAGCCCGCGGGGCCTGGTGACGGGCGCCCTATCATTTTATTTGATCGGCATCACTATTTTTCAAATAAATGACAATTTACGATTTTTGCGATTTTCGGTGTATGTTAGCCCACGGATTTTTGGAGATTTGATCGACCGCCTCAGTTCGGCCCCAAATTTTGGCTGTGCGCAGACCGCGGGGCCTGGTGATGGACGCCCTATCATTTCGTTTGATCGGCATCACTATTTTTCGAATAAATGACAATTTACTATTTTCTCGATTTTCGGTGAATGTTAGCCCACGGATTTCTGGAGATTTGATCGACCGCCTCCGTTCGACCCCAAATTTTGGCTGTGCGCAGCCTGCGGGGCCTGGTGACGGGCGCCCTATCATTTCGTTTGATCGGCATCACAATTTTTTGCATAAATGAAAACTTATGATTTTCGTAATTTTCGGTGTATGTTAGCCCACGGATTTTTTGAGATTTAATCGACCGCCTCCGTTCGGCCCCAAATATTGGCTGTGCGCAGCCCGCGGGGCCTGGTGACGGGTGCCCTATCATTTTGTTTGATCGGCATCACTATTTTTCGCATAAATGAGAATTTACGATTTTCTCGATTTTCGGTGTATGTTAGCCCACGGATTTCTGGAGATTTGATCGACCGTCTCCGTTTGGCCCCAAATTTTGGCTGTGCACAGCCTGCGGTGCCTGCTGACGGGCGCCCTATCATTTCGTTTGATCGACATCACTATTTTTTGCATAAATGAAAATTTATGATTTTCATAATTTTCGGTGTATGTTAGCCCACGGATTTTTGGTGATTTGATCGACTGCCTCCGTTCGGCCCCAAATTTTGGCTGTGCGCAGCCCGCAGGGCCTGGTGACGGGCGCCCTATCATTTTATTTGATCGGCATCACTATTTTTAGAATAAATGACAATTTACTATTTTTGCGATTTTCGGTGTATGTTAGCCCACGGATTTCTGGAGATTTGATCGACCGCCTCCGTTCGGCCCCAAATTTTGGTTGTGCGCAGCCCGCGGGGCCTGTGACGGGCGCCCTATCATTTTGTTTGATCGGCATCACTATTTTTTCGAATAAATGACAATTTACTATTTTCTCGATTTTCGGTGAATGTTAGCCCACGGATTTCTGGAGATTTGATCGACCGCCTCCGTTCGACCCCAAATTTTGGCTGTGCGCAGCCTGCGGGGCCTGGTGACGGGCGCCCTATCATTTCGTTTGATCGGCATCACTATTTTTTGCATAAATGAAAATTTATGATTTTCGTAATTTTCGGTGTATGTTTGCCCACATATTTTTTGAGATTTAATCGACCGCCTCCGTTCGGCCCCAAATTTTGGCTGTGCGCAGCCCGCGGGGCCTGGTGACGGGTGCCCTATCATTTCGTTTGATCGGCATCACTATTTTTTGAATAAATGACAATTTATGATTTTCTCGGTTTTCGGTGTATGTTAGCCCACAGATTTCTGGAGATTAGATCGACCGTCTCCGTTCGGCCCCAAATTTTGGCTGTGCGCAGCCTGCGGGGCCTGGTGACGGGCGCCCTATCATTTCGTTTGATCGGCATCATTATTTTTCGAATAAATGACAATTTACAATTTTTGCGATTTTCGGTGTATGTTAGCCCACGGATTTCTGGAGATTTGATCGACCGCCTCCGTTCGGCCCCAAATTTTGGCTGTGCGTAGCCCGCGGGGCCTGGTGACAGGCGCCCTAACATTTTATTTGATCGGCATCACTATTTTTCAAATAAATGAAAATTTACGATTTTTGCGATTTTCGGTGTATGTTAGCCCACGGATTTCTGGAGATTTGATCGACCGCCTTCGTTCGGCCCCAAATTTTGGCTGTGCGCAGCCCGCGGGGCCTGGTGACGGGCGCCCTATCATTTCGTTTGATCGGCATCACTATTTTTTGAATAAATGATAATTTACGATTTTCTCGGTTTTCGGTGTATGTTAGGCCACGGATTTCTGGAGATTTGATCGACCGCCCCCGTTCGGCCCCAAATTTTGGCTGTGCGCAGACCGCGGGGACTGGCGACGGGCGCCCTATCATTTCGTTTGATCGGCATCACTATTTTTTGAATAAATGATAATTTACGATTTTCTCGGTTTTCGGTGTATGTTAGCCCACGGATTTTTTGAGATTTAATCGACCGCCTCCGTTCGGCCCCAAATTTTGGTTGTGCGCAGCACGCGGGGCCTGGAGACGGGCGCCCTGTCATTTCGCTTGATCGGCATCACTATTTTTCGAATAAATGACAATTTACTATTTTCTCGATTTTCGGTGAATGTTAGCCCACGGATTTCTGGAGATTTGATCGACCGCCTCCGTTCGACCCCAAATTTTGGCTGTGCGCAGCCTGCGGGGCCTGGTGACGGGCGCCCTATCATTTCGTTTGATCGGCATCACAATTTTTTGCATAAATGAAAACTTATGATTTTCGTAATTTTCGGTGTATGTTAGCCCACGGATTTTTTGAGATTTAATCGACCGCCTCCGTTCGGCCCCAAATATTGGCTGTGCGCAGCCCGCGGGGCCTGGTGACGGGCGCCCTATCATTTTGTTTGATCGGCATCACTATTTTTCGCATAAATGAGAATTTACGATTTTCTCGATTTTCGGTGTATGTTAGCCCACGGATTTCTGGAGATTTGATCGACCGTCTCCGTTTGGCCCCAAATTTTGGCTGTGCACAGCCTGCGGGGCCTGCTGACGGGCACCCTATCATTTCGTTTGATCGGCATCACTATTTTTTGCATAAATGAAAATTTATGATTTTCGTAATTTTCGGTGTATGTTAGCCCACGGATTTTTGGTGATTTGATCGACCGCCTCCGTTCGGCCCCAAATTTTGGCTGTGCGCAGCCTGCGGGGCCTGGTGATGGGCGCCCTATCATTTCGTTTGATCGGCATCACTATTTTTCGCATAAATGATAATTTACTATTTTCTCGGTTTTCGGTGAATGTTAGCCCACGGATTTCTGGAGATTTAATCGACCGCCTCCGTTCGGCCCCAAATTTTGGCTGTGCGCAGCCCGCGGGGCCTGGTGTCGGGCGCCCTATCATTTCGTTTGATCGGCATCACTATTTTTCGAATAAATGACAATTTACAATTTTTGCGATTTTCGGTGTATGTTAGCCCACGGATTTCTGGAGATTTGATCGACCGCCTTCGTTTGGCCCTAAATTTTGGCTGTGCGCAGCCCGCGGGGCCTGGTGACGGGCGCCCTATCATTTCGTTTGATCGGCATCACTATTTTTTGAATAAATGATAATTTACGATTTTCTCGGTTTTCGGTGTATGTTAGGCCACGGATTTCTGGAGATTTGATCGACCGCCCCCGTTCGGCCCCAAATTTTGGCTGTGCGCAGACCGCGGGGACTGGCAACGGGCGCCCTATCATTTCGTTTGATCGGCATCACTATTTTTCAAATAAATGACAATTTACAATTTTCTCGGTTTTCGGTGAATGTTAGCACACGGATTTCTGGATATTTGATCGACCGCCTCCGTTCGGCCCCAAATTTTGGCTGTGCGCAGCCCGCGGGGCCTGGTGACGGGCGCCCTGTCATTTCGTTTGATCGGCATTACTATTTTTTGAATAAATGACAATTTACGATTTTCTCGATTTTCGGTGTATGTTAGCCCACGGATTTTTCGAGATTCAATCGACCGCCTCCGTTCGGCCTCAAATTTTGGCTATGCGCAGCATGCGGGGCCTGGAGACGGGCGCCCTGTCATTTCGTTTGATCGGCATTACTATTTTTCGCATAAATGAGAATTTACGATTTTCTCGATTTTCGGTGTATGTTAGCCCACGAATTTCTGGAGATTTGATCGACCGCCTCCGTTCGGCCCCAAATTTTGGCTGTGCGCAGCCTGCGGGGCCTGGTGACGGGCACCATGCGCCCTATCATTTCGTTTGATCGGCATCACTATTTTTCGAATAAATGACAATTTACGATTTTTGCGATTTTCGGTGTATGTTAGCCCACGGATTTCTGGAGATTAGATCGACCGTCTCCGTTCGGCCCCAAATTTTTGTTGTGTGCAGCCCGCGGGTCCTGGTGACGGGCGCCCTATCATTTCGTTTGATCGGCATCACTATTTTTTGCATAAATGAGAATTTATGATTTTCGCGATTTTCGGTGTATGTTAGCCCACGGATTTCTGGAGATTTGATCGACTGCCTCCGTTCGGCCCCAAATTTTGGCTGTGCGCAGCCCGCAGGGCCTGGTGACGGGCGCCCTATCAATTTGTTTGATCGGCATCACTATTTTTCGAATAAATGAAAATTTATGATTTTTGCGATTTTCGGTGTATGTTAGCCCGCGGATTTCTGGAGATTTGATCGACCGCCTCCGTTCGGCCCCAAATTTTGGTTGTGCGCAGCCCGCGGTGCCTGTTGACGGGCGCCCTATCATTTCGTTTAATCGGCATCACTATTTTTCGAATAGATGATAATTTACTATTTTCTCGGTTTTCGGTGAATGTTAGCCCACGAATTTCTGGAGATTTGATCGACCGCCTCCGTTCGGCCCCAAATTTTGGCTGTGCGCAGCCTGCGGGGCCTGGTGACGGGCACCATGCGCCCTATCATTTCGTTTGATCGGCATCACTATTTTTCGAATAAATGACAATATACGATTTTCGCGATATTCGGTGTATGTTAGCCCACGGATTTCTGGAGATTTGATCGACCGTCTCGGTTTGGCCCCAAATTTTGGTTGTGCGCAGCCCGCGGGGCCTGGTGACGGGCGCCCTATCATTTCGTTTGATCGGCATCACTATTTTTCGAATAAATGACAATTTACGATTTTTGAGATTTTCGGTTTATGTTAGCCCACGGATTTCTGGAGATTTGATCGACTGCCTCCGTTCGGCCCCAAATGTTGGTTGTGCGCAGCCCGCGGGGCCTACTGACGGGCGCCCTATCATTTTGTTTGATCGGCATCACTATTTTTCAAATAAATGACAATTTACGATTTTTGCGATTTTCGGTGTATGTTAGCCCACGGATTTCTGGATATTTGATCGACCGCCTCCGTTCGGCCCCAAATTTTGGCTGTGCGTAGACCGCGGGGACTGGCGACGGGTGCCCTATCATTTCGTTTGATCGGCATCACTATTTTTTGAATAAATGACAATTTACTATTTTCTCGATTTTCGGTGTATGTTAGCCCATGGATTTCTGGAGATTTGATCGACCGCCTCCGTTCGACCCCAAATATTTTGGCTGTGCACAGCCTACGGGGCCTGGTGACGGGCGCCCTATCATTTCATTTGATCGGCATCACTATTTTTTGCATAAATGAAAATTTATGATTTTGGTAATTTTCGGTGTATGTTAGCCCACAGATTTTTCGAGATTTAATCGACCGCCTCCGTTCGGCCCCAAATTTTGGCTGTGCGCAGCCCGCGGTGCGTGGGGACGGGCGCCCTATCATTTTGTTTGATCGGCATCACTATTTTTCGCATAAATGAGAATTTACGATTTTCTCGATTTTCGGTGTATGTTAGCCCACGGATTTTTGGAGATTTGATCGACCGTCTCCGTTTGGCCCCAAATTTTGGCTGTGCGCAGCCTGCGGAGTCTGGTGACGGGCGCCCTATCATTTCGTTTGATCGGCATCACTATTTTTTGCATAAATGAAAATTTATGATTATCATAATTTTCGGTGTATGTTAGCCCACGGATTTTTCGAGATTTAATCGACCGCCTCCGTTCGGCCCCAAATTTTGGCTGTGCGCAGCCCGCGGGGCCTGGTGACGGGCGCCTTATCATTTCGTTTGATCGGCATCACTATTTTGCGAATAAATGACAATTTACAATTTTTGCAATTTTCGGTGTATGTTAGCCCACGGATTTCTGGAGATTTGATCGACCGCCTCCGTTCGGCCCCAAATTTTGGCTGTGCGCAGCCCGCGGGGCCTGGTGACGGGCGCCCTATCATTTCGTTTGATCGGCATCACTATTTTTCGATTAAATGACAATTTACAATTTTTGCGATTTTCGGTGTATGTTAGCCCACGGATTTCTGGAGATTTGATCGACCGCCTCCGTTCGGCCCCAAATTTTGGCTGTGCGCAGCCCGCGGGGCCTGGTGACGAGCGCCCTATCATTTCGTTTGATCGGCATCACTATTTTTTGAATAAATGATAATTTATGATTTTCTCAGTTTTCGATGTATGTTTGCCCACGAATTTCTGGAGATTTGATCGACCGTCTCCGTTCGGCCCCAAATTTTGGCTGTGCGCAGCCTGCGGGGCCTGGTGACGGGCGCCCTATCATTTCGTTTGATCGGCATCACTATTTTTTGCATAATGAGAATTTACGATTTTCGCAATTTTCGGTGTATGTTAGCCCACAGATTTCTGGAGATTTGATCGACTGCCTCCGTTCGGCCCCAAATTTTGGCTGTGCGCAGCCCGCAGGGCCTGGTGACGGGCGCCCTATCATTTCGTTTGATCGGCATCACTATTTTTCGAATAAATGACAATTTACGATTTTTGCGATTTTCGGTGTATGTTAGCCCACGAATTTCTGGAGATTTGATCGACCGCCTCCGTTACGCCCCAAATTTTGGCTGTGCGCAGCCCGCGGGGCCTGGTGTGGGCGCCCTATCATTTCGTTTGATCGGCATCACTATTTTTCGAATAAATGACAATTTACTATTTTCTCGGTTTTCGGTGAATGTTAGCCCACGGATTTTTGGAGATTTGATAGACCGCCTCCGTTCGGCCCCAAATTTTGGCTGTGCGCAGCCTGCGGGGCCTGGTGATGGGCGTCCTATCATTTCGTTTGATCGGCATCACTATTTTTCGAATAAATGATAATTTACGATTTTCGCGATTTTCGGTGTATGTTAGCCCACGGATTTCTGGAGATTTGATCGACCGTCTCCGTTTGGCCTCAAATTTTGGCTGTGCGCAGCCCGCGGGGCCTGGTGATGGGCGCCCTATCATTTCGTTTGATCGGCATCACTATTTTTCGAATAAATGACAATTTACGATTTTTGCGATTTTCGGTGTATGTTAGCCCACAGATTTCTGGAGATTTGATCGACCGCCTCCGTTCGGCCCCAAATTTTTGCTGTGCGCAGCCCGCGGGGACTGGTGACGGGCGCCCTATCATTTCGTTTGATCAGCATCACTATTTTTTGCATAAATGAGAATTTACAATTTTTGCGATTTTCGGTGAATGTTAGCCCACGGATTTCTGGAGATTTGATCAACCGCCTCCGTTCGGCCCCAAATTTTGGCTGTGCGCAGCCCGCGGGGCCTGGTGACGGGCGCCCTATCATTTAGTTTGATCGGCATCACTATTTTTCGCAGAAATGAGAATTTACGATTTTCTCGGTTTTCGGTGTATGTTAGCCCACGGATTTCTGGAGATTTGATCGACCGTCTCCGTTTGGCCCCAAATTTTGGTTGTGCGCAGCCTGGTGACGGGCGCGCTATCATTTCGTTTGATCGGCCTCACTATTTTTTGCATAAATGAGAAATTACAACTTTTCGCAATTTTTGGTGTATGTTAGCCCACGGATTTTTTGAGATTTAATCGACCGCCTCCGTTCGACCACAAATTTTGGCTGTGCGCAGCCCGTGGGGCCTGGTGACGGGTGCCCTATTATTTCGTTTGATCGGCATCACTATTTTTCGAATAAATGACAATTTACGATTTTCTCGGTTTTCGGTGAATGTTAGCCCACGGATTTCTGGAGATTTGATCGACCTCCTCCGTTCGGCCCTAAAAGTTTGGCTCTGCGCAGCCTACGGGACCTGGTGACGGGTGCTCTATAATTTCGTTTGATCGGCATCACTATTTTTTGCATAAATGAGAATTTACGATTTTTGCGATTTTCGATGTATGTTAGCCCACGGATTTCTGGAGATTTGATCGACCGCCTCCGTTCGGCCCCAAATTTTGGCTGTGCGTAGCCCGCGGGGCCTGGTGACGGGCGCCCAATCATTTCGTTTGATCGGCATCACTATTTTTTGCATAAATGAGAATTTATGATTTTTGCGATTTTCGGTGTATGTTAGCCCACGGATTTTTCGAGATTTAATCGACCGCCTCCGTTCGGCCCCAAATTTTGGCTGTGCGCAGCCCGCGGGGCCTGGTGACGGGCGCCCTATCATTTCGTTTGATCGGCATCACTATTTTTTGAATAAATGATAATTTACGATTTTCTCGGTTTTCGGTGTATGTTTGCCCACGGATTTCTGGAGATTTGATCGACCGCCTCCGTTCGGCCCCAAATTTTTGCTGTGCGCAGCCCGTGGGGCCTGGTGACAGGCGCTCTATCATTTCGATTGATCGGCATCACTATTTTTTGCATAAATGAGAATTTACGATTTTTGCGATTTTCGGTGTATGTTAGCCCATGGATTTCTGGAGATTTGATCGACCGCCTCCGTTCGGCCCCAAAAGTTTGGCTGTGCGCAGCCTGCGGGGCCTGGTGACGGGTGCTCTATAATTTCGTTTGATCGGCATCACTATTTTTTGCATAAATGAGAATTTACGATTTTTCCGATTTTCGGTGTATGTTAGCCCACGGATTTCTGGAGATTTGATCGAACGCCTCCGTTCGGCCCCAAATTTTGGCTGTGCGCTGCCTCCGGGTCCTGCTGACGGGCGCCCTATCATTTCGTTTGATCCGCTGTTACACCCCATAAATTTCTAGCATATAGATGGCCTATTCGCGTGTTGGTTAAGAGTATTTTAAAGACATACATGCTAGAAAAAGGCCCGGGGAAAGATCGGACAAGCGCCAAGTCGGCGCGTTGCAAGGCAAAATGCGACTTATAAATCGCATTTCGGGAATGCGACTTATAAATCGCATTCCGGGAATGCGACTTATAGTTTCTATTATATAGAAGCACCACTTCGGTTTTAAATCAATTCATTAGGGTAATCAGTAAAGAATCAGTATAGTACAGAAAGAGATCAGCATAAGAAATCAGAATTTAGATAGTCCTATCATTTCGTTTGATCGGCATCACTATTTTTTGCATAAATGAGAATTTAAGATTTTCGCGATTTTTGGTGTGTGTTAGCTCTTTATTAACAAAATAAGAACTGCCGAGATGCAAGTCTTTTGATGAGATCTTACATAATGTTGTTAAAACAGTAATATAATCGACGGAAAAAGAGTTCATTAGAGGCATATTATCTAAATGATTATAACTTTTGGCTGGATTATCCGTTTTACGCGATTTTTTTTTTCATTTTGTGTATTTTTTCGAGATCTATCTGGACAAATGGCCGTAAGGCGGTTTGGCCGAGCCATTTTTCTAAAAATATGCCTCTATCGCACTCATTTCAACATATTTCCCAATATGGTTGACAATTTTAATTTAAAAACTGGTCCTAAAGACCCACCACAACCGACACCACCATGGCAAGCGACCATGGTAGGCCAGCACTACCACCACTAATCTCTAGCATTTTCTTTATATCATAAGGATAAGCATAGGTGTTTCCTTTTAAATTTTCGATCGCTGGGCATTGATCGATGGGCTTTGGGTCTCGACATAGGTTAGTATGTGACATCCGATGTCGGCCGGCCTGTCGACACTAGCATAGTACGCCTATGTTGCTAACTTTCAAACTTTTCAGTGCGTGTTAGCCCAGGGATTTCTGGAGATTTGATCGGCATCACTATTTTTTGCATAAATGAGAATTTACAATTTATTCTATAAGGAGGAATGGAGTTGGGCCGAGTGTCTTGGAGAAGGTCTATGCCGAAGTCTATTTCCTGCTTGGGAGGGACTTTGGGAAGATCTTGGAAAACACGTGAGGGAACTCACTGACAACTGGAACTGACTAGATAATTGGGGTCTTAGAGCTAGAATATTTGACCCAAACTAGGTGATAAATGCACCCTTTAAATGAGCTTCCTTGCCTTAACGTAGGAAATAAACCAACCCTTAGGCGCTGAACTACTGCCCATCCATTCTAAAATTGGCTTATTTGGAAACTAAACTCTGACTACTCTAGTTCTGCAGTTGACTGAGGCATAACTGGAGTGTAACCAATCCATGCAAAGAATGAGATCGATATCAACCATGTATAACTCTACTGGATCAGCTGGAATGGCCTTATTTAATACTGAGACTAGGCAGTTTCTATACACCCGGCTGGATCTAACTGACTCACCAACTAGGGTAGAGACTGAGAATGGTTCTGAGAGATCTTCTGGACTGATTTCAAACTGGACAGCTACATAGGGAGTCATGAATAATAGTGTGGCTCCTGGATCTAGTAGGGCATATACATCTAGATGGAAGAGATGTAACATACCCGTGACTACGTTAGGTGAGCTCTCCTAATCCTGATGAGAGGACAAAGAATAAAATTGGTTTTGGCATTGACCACCATCCGTATCTGAAGTGTTGGCCTGCTGTGCTAGTTGGCCTATTGGAGCTGCTGAAGTGGTAGACTGTGATTTCCCCCACCTTGCGGACGAACACTCCCTCAGCCGGTGACCTAACTATCCGCACCCAAAGCAACCCTCTTTGCCCTTGAGGCATT
Organism: Datura wrightii; assembly: GCA_035772735.1. Lineage (NCBI taxonomy): Eukaryota > Viridiplantae > Streptophyta > Magnoliopsida > Solanales > Solanaceae > Datura > Datura wrightii. The sequence goes on along the minus strand of JASDFA010000016.1, from coordinate 87,349,327 downwards.
CACCTAGATGGTTCTTGCCATACTTAGGGAAAGCCGGATAACAGTTGCTGGCTCTGTAACTCTGGGACTGAGAGCCAGATGCTCCACCCTTCCAATCCTTACGGGACCAGAAAGTAGGGCCGCTGGCTGATGTGGGTATTGGAGTCCTCTACTACTGCTGCTGTGGGTGGCTACTACCGCTAGACCTCTGGTGGACATAATCTGATTGACTAGTTCTATCCCGCTTGCTCTCCCGCTCCATATCATTCAACTTTTCTACCTCAATCTGTTGAACATGAACGATGAGGTTAGACAGGTCAATATCCTTTAAGAGCATTGTGGTCCTACACTCCTTCAGTACCATGTTTTATACCCCGTTGATGAATTTAACCATGCGAGCCCTTGGCTTAGCTACCATCTCTGGAGCATACCATGACAATCGCGTGAACTCCAATGCATACTCCTCTACGGTCTTGTTGCCCTATTTTAAGTTCATGAATTCATCGACCTTAGATTCCCTCAACTCTCAGGGGAAGAATCTATCTAAGAATGCTGAGGTGAACTCTTCCCACTCTACCAATTCCGCTCCTGCTGGTCTCCCTTCCTTCCACTGATCGTACCAAATTTGTGCCACCCCTCTTAACTGGTAGGTGGCTAAATCAGCACTCTCCGAGGCACTAACATCCATAATCCAGGTGATCTTCCGCACCTCATCTACAAACTCCTGTAGGTCCTGTCCCACCTTGGATCCATGAAAAACTGGAGGGTTCATTTGGGTGAAGTCTCAAACCCTAGCAGCTGTTGCAGACCCGTTTGTGTTTACCCATTTGTCACTGTCTGAGCCAGCAGTTGGATTACTGTTCTGAATTCTACTGAGGACACTTGATTGTCTTGAGGGGCTGCTGGAGCTGGTGGGGCAGGTCAGTTAGCGTTACTGGCCCTCCTTTCATTTCCTCGTTTTGGAGGCATAGTTCACTGAAACGAAATAGAGCACGAGTTAGGAGAATGTGTCTGGAATTGAATTTCAATGAATGATAGGGAGTATGAACAAAAGGGAGTTTTCCTAATAATTTCTCATAGCCTCCCCTTCATAAGTGTGGCGCACTTCACACCCATCAAAAGGACTCTACTTGACACAACTTTCAGACATCCTGAGGATACTCTAAACCTAGTTCTCTGGTATCAAGTTTGTCACGATTTGAGTCTATACCTTAGATGAGACACGATACTTGGTGCCACAAGTGACCCCAAGCTAACTCATCTTCTATCATTACACCGGTATACTGAGTAAACATAAGTGGAAGCTTTAAATAAGTAAAATCATTTAAGAAAACTGATTTGACAAAGCCCATACTTCTAAAACACAATACTGGATATCTGAGTCTATGTCTGAAAGCCATCTACTAAATGATGAGTTACTAGGACAAACCCCCAGCTAACTCTAAAGTCTAACTGAAAATAACTAATTGAAAATAAATTTCATCCTCGAAAGATGAGGACTCACCAAAAGCTGCTGCTGATATTTTCTTAGGGAAACTATTGACGATGTTGGGACTGAGAACCTATGCCTGTATCAAGATGCGATACAACATAGAGGTATGTGTCAGTACTTGGAATGTACTAAGTAAGTGAGAGATATAATAAACATGAAAGAATAAGTAACTGAACTGCAGTGACATGTAATGACCAATTGAAATGCTGAAAACTCATACAACTGAAGTATAATTGATATGGTCAATAGTGACCCTAACGGATGGTCGTAGACATGTCCTAGATCTGAGATACTAATCTGAGCTAAACGAACTGAACTTAACTAAGCTAAACTGAAATTGTACTCACTAGTGAGAGAGTCTATGAATAACATATAACCACGTGAGCTAAACATGGAGTTCGATGTATACGCCCTATCAATAGGACCCAATATACCTTACTAGGGTATAGAGGCATGAACTGGGTGATCAAAAATTTGGGGCCATAGGGCTAATAGAATAACCTACGGTTTCAACGTAGTTCTAGGAGCCTAGGTGCGCTGGAACCTTGGTCCGATCGGTGCTAAGCCCTACTCCCACTAGATAGTCCTAATCTGACTACTAAGCTGATAGCTCAAAATTGGGGTCCAAGAATAAATCGGAGATACTAATCTGGAAGTACCTTGAAAGTCTTATTCGATAGAATTCTGTAACTGGTGTTCTAAGACTGGCTAGAGCTGCTTATCTAGAAGCGTTGTAACCGTCTAAAGAACAAACTGAAGCTGAAGTTGGTGGTTCTTAGACTGGTCAGAGCTACTTATCTAGAAGCGTCATAACTGTCTAAAGAACAAACTAATATCTGATAACTAATTCTAATAACTGATATCTAGGAGGCATTACTGACACCTCAAGAAAAGACTATAGTCAAACTGATCGGCTGATATTTTTGAAAATACTGAAAATGCTAATATTCTGACCGAAACTGGACTAGCATGCAACTGATTGAGATTTCAACTGATATTAGTAATATGGGAATTTTAGCACTGATAGAATCAAGTAACATGAATAACTAATCAATTATGCAAGACTCTAGTTACTACATTCAAGAGCTAAGGATAAAAACTTTTTTGAACCGTATGCATCAAAAGGCGCATGTACGGTTCCTAAGGGATACAATTTTACCCTAATCAACCGACTTCATCTTTACAGGAACAAGTATCAACATGATCACTAGGTACTGGAAAAAATAGCAACAATTAACATGAACAACATTCCACATGAAATAAGTAGAATCTGACTGATAATTTACTCACATTCGAAAACTCAGAGCTTAGAACTAATAAGAGAATTAGATGGATTTTTGGGGCACCAGGAAAGGACAATGCCCTTGCTAAATTACCACATACCTAGTGAAGGATTCCTTATAAAATCCTTGAGAAATTATGAGAAGTAAAAATTGAAACCCTTGCCCTGCTATGTGCTTCCTGACTGTTTCTACATTTTGACTTTCGAGAGAATGAGAGGAATAAAGAGGGAACGTCATTTTACCCCTTTAATTCTCCCTTAAACGATTGCAAAACGACAAGGTTTAGAGATTAAAAATCTGGGAAGTTACTAAAATAACTCTGGGAGAAAATCTGGAAATCCGCCCGACAGGATCCAACGGGTCGTTGGTCGAAACCACAACCCGTTGGAACGAATCACTGGTCTTGGGTCCAAACTGAGCTCACTGGAATGGGACCACGGGAGGATACCATGAATAATTTGGGTGAACCAATGGGTCGTTGGTACCTCTCATAGTCTCTGGTAGGGGAATTTGGGCCCTAAGACAATGGGCAACGCAACGACTCGTTGGTAGAACCAACAGGTCATTGCATTGATTCGGTCAGCACTACTAGGACCTTGGACTTGGTTATGGGTTTCATCAACGACTCATTGGTAGGAAGCACGAGTCGTTAGTTCCACTCATTGATTCAGTGAGACATCAGGTAGGTTTCTAAACTTGGGATGCAACGTACAATAGAACGACTCATTACTTCTTCCAATGAGTCATCCTATGCCTCATTGGTTCTCGCAGGGAAATTCTACAGAGCTAAAAATAGCTCAGACAACGGCCCGTTAGAGGTGACCAAAATCCATTGCCTGGGTCATTCTATGATAAATTTTCTAGTTTCCCCTGGTTTTTCTTGCAAGGTCTGAGTTTGGTATAAGAAAGTTTTGGAGTGTTACAACACCCATGTAAAAGACTCTACTCAATGCGGCTTTTAGATGCCTTAGAACACTTCAAAACCTAATGCTCTGATACCAAGTTTATCACAACCCAAGTTGAGACCCCGGATCGAGACACGAGATCTAGAATCAGGAATGGCTCCAGGTCGACACATGGCATGAACATGATAACTAAAGAACATATATCAAATGAAATTCGATAACTGAAATATGGATAAGAGGAAGTCTGAATACATAACAATCACAACAGAGTCAATACCGACAAAGCTGAAATTCTACATATTGTCTGATAGGCCTCTAACATATTTGAGGAGATGATGAGACAACCTCCCCAACTAGCTCACTAAAGTCTAAAATTGAAAATAACATGGCTCAATACTAACTGAATGTCTTCGATGGAGGACTCACCACTGATGGAAATCTGAACTAAGCTACGGGAAACTGGATAACAATGGAACTGAGTCTGATCGTCGAAAGCTATATCATGAGATGATACTGCATAGAGTATGCGGTTAGTACTTGGAATTTACTGAATATGCAAGGTAAGTAAAAATGTTCCAAGTAAGTATAAACTGGAATCATGTATATAAACATAAATCATAAGAATATGATAGTAAGGAGTGCATGCTGATATTTGAAAACATGTACACTCATACACTGAATTTCATATCTGAATAGAATGACCCAAAGCTAAAAATAGAATCATATGGTTTGCCACAACTAAAATCATAAGTAAAAGCTTATAAACTGATCAGTGGGTCAAACTTATAGAAAACACAATATCATAAGTCATAAACATGCATAATTAAAATCATGAGGAACAATGGGAGACTCATCTTAACCGACACCATCATGATAGAGCATACATGATGCCCCAACTATCTCACTCAAGTAGGCAGAGCCGTCCCAAGCTTGCCAAGGCAAGGAACGATACATGGCATGATATCCTTAATAAGGACCCCATAGGGTTAACCATGAATATATACCTATGGTGACACGTAGTTCGGAGACCTTAGAGTTTACCTATACGCCGGGCCTACTTAGTGCTAGACACTACTCCCAAAAACATGCACATGAGGGCTCACATAATTATCATGAAATCATATATGAAGTTTATGGGATAGTTAAATCATAACATACATGATCATACTTGAAATACATGACTAGCCCTGAAATAAGGGCCTGTGACTTGGCCAAAATCATAGGCTCAAAAGTCATGAAGAACACACATGCTTGGGAAAATCATCATACTTGGAATAGACTTCATTAGCCAAATCATAGATTCATACATGAGTAATTCATAAACTTTCATAAAACTTGCATAGTTGGGCATAAATTCCTAGAACTTGAAAGCATGAATTTATAATCAGAATAGGTATAAAATCTACCTATGGATCTTAAAGCATACTTTGAAACATGAAGGGGGTTAGCCCATAAACAAACCGTATAGAATTTCATAAAATTGGGTTAAAACCCCATAAGATCATGAATTTGATCTAGAACTTGAATTCATGGAATTGAGAAGAATTTTGAGCATGAGAGTGAAAGGAACTCTCATTCATAGTCCTACATACCTGGGTGAACTGAATCTACACTTGCCTTTGAAAGCCCAAGAGATTTGGAGAAGAAATTGAAGGATTTAAGCTTGATCTTCAATAGAAAACCTTTAAACTTGCATTGATGGGTGTACGTTGAATGAATTAGAATAGGTTAAACTCTCTTAATACACTTCTTTCAGGGCTTAATATGACATAGTTTAGGACTTAGGAGATTAGAAATTATAAATAATTTCATAGAAAATTACTCATTCCCAGAAGTAACGACTCACACCGTGAGTTATACCTCAATACCATGACTCGTGGTTGGCTCTTATTGTCACTACTGTTTCTCTTGACTTCTAAAGTTTCCCACGGATCAAACAATAACTAGTACCATTAAATGACTGGTCGTTGGACCCATCCGTGGACATTGCTTCCAACTACTCTGCCCTTTCCCACGAGTGCAAGACACAACTCATTGTTCCCCACAATGAGTTGTACCATGACTCGTTCCTTCCAAACCTAGTACCTCAAAACCTCCTACAACCACTGACCACGAGTCGTACCACCGACCTACGACTCATGGTTTGCTCCCGTGGCTTACCAGTCTAGCTCCTCCAACCTTCTAATGAGTGCCATCACGACCCGTGGTTTTTCCATTATGGGTCGTACAATGACCTGTACAATCTAACTTGGGTATCTTAATCATCAAACAATAGTTCATCCTACGACCCGTTAGTCCTTCACATGACTCATACCACGAGTCGTCCTGAGACATTCTTCCACATTTTTCTAATGATCAAATTTTAAATCTCGAGGCTAGTCTTATGAACTTTCTGGATATTACATAAGGATATCCTTCAAACCTACGCTTTATACCAGAATAACTAAGGCTGGGTCACCGATGCACTTCTTCAATATTGATACATGGAAAACTAGATGCACCGAAGCTAACTCTGCAAGTAGCTCCAACTCATATGCCACCTTTCCAATTCATCTCAAAACCCTATAAGGACCAGCATATCAGGGACCAAGCTTCCCTTTTTTCCCCAACCTCAACACTCCCTTCATGGGAAACACCTTAAGAAATACCCAATCATCAACCTCAAACTCCAACTGTCTCAGTCTAATATTCACATATGATTTCTAACGACTCTGAGCTATTTTTAGTCTTTCTAATAAACTGAACCTTCTCCATGGCCTCATGAACTGAATCTATCCCTATCAATGAAGCCTCACCTACCTCAAACCATCCAATAGGTAACCTATACCTCTGCCCGTAATGAGCCTTATATGGAGCCATCGGAATAGTAGAGTGGTAACTATTATTGTAGGCAAACTCGATGAGAGGCAAGTGATCATTTCAACTACCCTTGAAACTAAGCACACATGCTCTCAACATATATGCAAGGTTCTGAATGGTCCGCTCGGCATTACCATCTATTTGTGGGTGAAAAGTTGTGCTAAGCTTTACCTGAGTACCAAGTCCTTTCTGAAATGATCTCCAAAACTGAGAGGTGAACTAAGTCCCCTATTTGAGATAATGGACAGAGGAACTCCATGCAACTAAACTAACTCCAAAATGTATAATCTAGTATAATGCTCAACTGAATCGGTAGTTTTGACTAGTAGAAATAGGCTGATTTAGTCAATTTGCCACAATCACCCATATAGAGTCACATTATCGATGTGTAGAGGCAAACATGTAATGAAGTCCATATTTATCTCTTCCCACTTCTAAGTGGGGATGCTAATAGCCTAAAGCATACGTCTAGGCCTTTAATGTTCAACCTTCACCTGTTGGAAATTCGGATATTTAGCCACAAACTCTGCGATATCCTTCTTCATGCAATTCCACCAATAAACTTCCCATATATCATGGTACATCTTGGTGGCACCTGGATGGATAGAGTATCAGGAGCCATGAGCCTTACTCAACATCCGCTTTCTCAAGTCACCAACAACTGGCATATAATGTGCACTAATATCGAAGTATACCATCTCCCCCTTGCGAGAAAACCTCCACCTTCTAATTTCGGACAACTTCCTTTAGTTTTACTATAATAGGACCCTTATCTTTCCTAGCTTTCACTTCCGTAACTAAAGAAGATTTTGACCCATTCTGAACAATCACCACCATCTGCTGAATCTATAAGGAAAACACCCAAACAAGCAAGACTATGAACATCCTTTACCAACTCTTTCCTCCCATCTTCCATATGAGACACACTCTCCATCATAGCCTACTAAGAGCATCCGCCACTACAATAGCCTTACTCGGATTATAAAGGACACTTATGTCATAGTCCTTGAGAAGCTCTAGCCATCTCCTTAGTTGCAAATTTAGGTCCTTCTGCGTGAACACATACTGAAGGCTCTTGTGGTCCGTGAACACATCCACATGCACCCCATACAAGTAGTGTCTCCAAATCTTCAAAGCACACACCATGGCTGCTAGCTCTAGGTCATGTGTCGGATAATTTTTCTCATGAGTCTTAAGCTATTTAGAGGCTTACACAATGACCTTACCATGTTGCATCAATACATAATTGAGAACAACCCTACAGGCATCACAATACACAACAAAACCATTTGTTCCCTGTAGTAGGGTCAACACTGGGGATGAAGTGAGTCGAGTCTCTAACTCCTAAAAACTCTTCTCACAAGCGTCTGACCACTGAAATTTGATCTTCTTCTGGGTTGACTTATTTAATGGTGCTACAATAGATGAAATCCCTTTACATACCTCCTGTAGTAACTAGCTAAACCCAAGAAGCTCCTGATATCTGAAGGACTAACTGGTCTAGGCCAATTCTTTACCGCTTGTATCTTTTGAGAGTCTACTTGCACCCCCTCACTAGACACTACTTGGCCCGAAAATGCCATTAAATTCAGCAAAAACTCACACTTGCTGAATGTAACAAATAGTTGGCGATCCATGAGAGTATGCAACACAATGCTCAAATGAGTGGCATGCTCCTCCTTGCTTTGAGAGTATATGAGAATATCATCTATGAAGACAATCACAAACATATCCAAATACTACTTGAACACCATTTTTATCAAATTCATAAAAGCTGCAGGGGCATTCGTTAGTAGAAAATACATAACTACGAACTCATAGTAACCATACCAAGACCTGAATATTGTCTTCGGAATGTCACTCCCCTTAACTTTTAGCTAATGATATCTGAATCTAAGGTCTATCTTTGAGAAACTCTTAGCACCCTGACGCTGTCAAACAGGTCATCTGTTACACCCCGTAAAAAAAACACTAACATTTAGTAGACACACGTGTGAGTTGTGATGAACAAAGAGAGTACGATGCATGTAGAGAAACCTCAGAAGTCAGGTCGAATGAGGCCAGGCCACAAGGACTAGCGCGACACGCCAGCACCCTGGCATCCTAGGCAACGCGGCACGTTGGCCCCCTTGGCGCGTTGAGGGGTGCGACACGGGGCAAGGAATGCCGCAATGGGTAGGGCGGGGCACCCCCTGCCACCGTCCAAATGTATATATATAGCCCTTGTTCAATTGTAGGATCATTTGGATTTATCAAATCGGCTAGAGAGAGAGAGAGATATATGAGGGTTCTATATAAATTTCATCCGATTATGCTACCAAACGCCGTCCTAAACTCAGATTAACTTCAGATATCGAATTATAAGCCAACAAGGAGCATTGCTACGGAGTTAGTTTCCGGAAAGACGCCTGGAGTATTAGAACTCTACCGAGTCGAGGTTGTCAGAATTGCTCCAAAATAATTTCTATACGATCATAGTCTTCAAGGAAGCATTTCTCCCTTCTGAACTCTCGGAAAATTAGATGTTTTTGGTCGTGTTTAGATAAGTTAAAGTATAGTTAATATTAGTAGTAAAAGTTATTGTTTTCGCCAAATTTAGTACTGAAACTAGTCTTATTCTCCCAGTAATACGATTGCAGTTGGAAAGGGCTGTTGAATACGAATTGAAACTCGACAGTTAGATAGGAAATCAACACTTGAGGTATGTAAGGCTATTCTTTCGGCAAGTTAGGTCCATCGTAAAGTTGGCATGGCTTGTATGTCTATAGTATTTCCAAATAAACCCATTGGGGCCAGATGTTATGAATTGAATAGGGACAGTAATGGTAATTTAAGCAACCCTCATTGGAAATAACCCTAGCTAGTTTGGTTATCGTATAAGATATTTTGGTATGAATGTTATTGCCAATAAAGTAATGTACACCCGAGCAGTATGATGTCCGAAGGAACTAGAATAAGGCAGTGAGGGCCACATCCAATTTCAGAGCTTACATTATTGCCCATAGTTGATGCAAGGATCGGGGCCTGGTCACAACAGTTCCATTATGACCCATAGTCGGGCCAGGCCCTAGGCCCAGTTATTGGAGATTACATTACAGCCTATAGTTGAGACAAGGCTTGAGGCCCAGTTACAATAGTCATAGCATGATTCATAGTCGACCTAAGGCTCGGGATCCAGATACGATAGTTACATTATTACGCATAGTTGGGCCAAGGCCCGGGGTCCAGCTATCCGAGGTTACGTTATGACCCATAGTTGTACCAAGGCTCGGGGTCCACTTACACAGCCAGACAGTTCAGACACAGACACAACCACAGTAGCCTATCAGGCTTAGATGTGTATGCAGAGAAAGAGTAATCCAGAGTTACAGTATGCCCACAACTTTTAATAGCCAGGCAGTAGAAGTATACCTTGCTTGTACCTGCAGGGGCTTATGGGGGCCCAAGTAGGTTTTTTTGTGTTGTTTGTACCTTCCAGGCTTATGGGGACCCAGTTAGATTCTTGTTTGTGTATAGATAGACTTGTTATTTAGATATTTCAGACGGTGAAGGTATTCAGGTTAAATCCTTACTCTCTTCTTTGATTACTACAATTTTACCAGCTTTCAGTCAGTTATTATCTTTCTGCCTTACAAATTGGATACATGTTGTACTGACGCCCACTCGGGGCACTACATTACTTGCCTTCAGGTGCAGATAGACGCGGTTTGGGACATTCCTAGCCTTCAGCTGAGGTCAGCAGTTCATTCAGCTCCTTCCCTCCGAAGTTGAAAGTTAGTAGAGGTTTACTCTTTTGATGTACAATTTATGGATAGGTCAGGGCCCTGTCTCGACCATTATATCACTCCTAGAGGCTTGCAGACTGTTGTATATTCCCTGTGGTTGGTTTGCTGATGGTCGTGTGGGGCCCGTGTATGCTTTATTTCTTGTGATGGCCATGTGGGGTCTTGTTTAGCTGTTAGTAGTGGCTTTGTTAGCCATAGAGTGGTTTAGTGCTTGATTTACATTTCAGTTATAACTATACAACATGGTGGTCTTGTCGGCTCGCATAAGATCCCTGTTGTTGTGCTGTTGTGGTTTCTTGTCTTCTTCTACGGTGGCCTTGTCAGCCAGAGGCTATCTTTACAGCCGGAATATAGCTCGTTGGTTTCTTGAATTAAGTGTTAGCATGCACCAGCAATGCACCAGTCTAGTCAGGATGGTTCAGACCCAGTGTGGCACCAGGAGCCAGTCATAGCTCCCAAGGTAGGGCGTGACATCATCAATCCTAGGGAAGGGATACTTATTCTTGATTGTGACCCTGTTCAACTATCAATAATCAATTCACATTCTAAGGGAACCATCCTTCTTTCAAACAAAGAGAACTGGAGAACCCCATGGGGATTTACTAGGTTTGATGAAACCCTTGTCGAGGAGATCTTTCAACTTCTCTTTCAACTCATTTAGCTCAGTTGGTGCCATTCTGTAAGGAGGAATGGATATAGGTTGCATATATGGGAGAAGGTCAATACCAAAGTCAATCTACCCCTCGGGAGGGACTCCTGGTTGATCATTTGGAAATACCTGCAGATACTCACATACTATAGGAACTGACTGAAGATTTGGGGTCTCGAATTTAGAATCCTTAACCCAAAATAGTTGGTAAACACAACCCATAGAGATTATCTTTTTGGCCTTGAGATTGGAAATGAAGTGACCTATAGGCACAACTGAGCTACCCTTCCAATCTAGAACTAGTTCACCCGAAAATCAAAACTTTACCGAACGGGTTCTATAATTGACTAAGGCGTAACATACATGTAAATAGTCCATACCGAAAATGACATCAAAATCGATCATATCTAACTCTACTAGGTAGGCTGAGATGACCTTCTGAAGAATCGTGATAGGTCAATTTCTATATACCCGTCGAGCTATAACTGACTCACCTATAGGAGTAGAGACTAAAAAGGGTTCTAAAAGGATTTCAAGAAAGAATCCAAAACTAACAACAACATAAGGAGTCATAAAAGATAAGGTAGCCCCTGGATCTAACAATACATACACATCAAGGTGGAATACTCGTAACATACCCATAACCACATCGGCTGAACACTTCTGCTCCTATCGAGATGAAAGTACATAGAACCTATTCTGGCGCTGGCTGCCACCAGTACTAGTGGATGGACCCTGCTGAGCTGAATGTGCTGGTAGCTGCTGAACTAGTGGCGGGGTCACAACCTCTACCATGACCCTAATTGGTTGTTGGGCAATATCTGAGCATGTTTCTAGGCTTCCAACACTCAAAACACATTCCTGAACACGCAAAACACTCTCCGATGTGCCACTTACCACATCTCCCACAAGATGGAATGTTGGGCTCTCCTGAAATGCTCCCCTAAGTTCTAGAGCCAGATGCTATATTCCTTTGATCACGTCTAGGGCTGGACGGGACACTGGCTGATGATGGTGCTGGGGTTGATGACCTTTGGTGAAATTGGGGATGATGTCCTCCACCGGATCTCTGTTGGGATTGCCCATAGCTGCCTGTCCTATCCCTCTCGGCCTCTCTCTCCTTCTTCTTCAATTGATCTGCCTCTATCTACTAGGTATATTTGACTAACTTGGAGAAATCTAGGTCACTGTTCAACATGGCGGTCCTGCACTCCTTGATAATGAATCTTCTACTCCATTCAGAAATTTTCTTATATGAGCCCTCTGGTATGCAACCATCTCTGGCGCATATTTAGACAACCGGGTAAACCCAAAGGCATACTCCTGAACAGTCCTGTGGTTCTGCTTCAAGTTGACAAACTCCGCTGCCTTTGCCTTTTTCATCTCCCTAGGGAAAATCCTTTTTAAGAAAGCAGTCACAAACTCATCCCATCTCATGGGAACTACTTTAACTCCCCTATTGTCCTTCCACTAACCGAACCAAATGTGAGCAACGCCCTTTAGCTAATAAGTGGCTAAGTCTGCACTCTCTTCCCTAGTCACCCCCATAATCTGGGTGATCTTCTGCACCTCCTCAATGAACTCATACAGGTCCTCGTCCACCTTCAATCCAAGAAACTCAAGTGGGTTCATCCTCAAAAAGTCTCGCACTCTAGCTGCCGCTTCGTTCCCTTTCTGGGGAATGTAGGCCATCACCTGCTGGTTGAACTGAGTGGTCATGGCCTGTCCAACATTAGAAATGCCACTCTGAACTCTGCATGAGTGACCTGCTCGAGCAAAGGACCTGCTGGTGTTGGTGGAGCTTGCTGATAACCATCTGCATCACCATTCCATGGCTATTTACGTTGCCATTACCGTTACCATTTCTTATACAATTTACACGACGTGGAGGTATATTTCTAAAAATGCGTATAGCACAAGTTAGAGGATTAGAAAGGTAAATCATCGCATGACATAGATCATAAAAGAAGGAAAATTTCCTAAAACATCTTGTATCCCCTTCCCCATAAGTGTGGCACGCTTTACACCCATGGAAAAGACTCATCTTAACACAGCTTTCAAAAACCATAGGACACACCTAAACCTTTTCTCTAATACCATGTTAGTCACAACCCTAGCTGGAACCCCGAATTGAGACAAAGGACCTAGAACCATGAATGGCTCCAAGCTAACCCATGGTACATACATAGTATGAATTAATAACATAATCAAGCGGAAGAATGACATGAACATGAATAAGCAAAAGACTGAATACCATAGAACATATATCAAGAGAATACATCACAATGCTAAATCCCAAAGCTGATCATACTAGTCCATGTCTGAGAAAACCTCTACTAACTAATGAGATACCAGAACAAGCCCCTAGCAATCGCCAATTTTGAAACTAAACTGAAATAAAAAATCTAAGCTGATAGATGTCCTCAGATAATAAAGACTCACCCAAAACGGGGGATGAACTGGACTGAAGAGGAAGAAAGTCATCAGCGATACTGAGCTGGATCATCCGAACCTATACCATGTGACGATACAACATAAAATATGCGATTAGTACTTGAAATGTATTGAGTATGTAAGGTAAGTAAAACATGCTTAATAAATCATTAGTCAAAAGCATTCATATAAATCAAAAGATCATGAGAGTGAGGACTACATGCTAAAAACTGTATCTGAGATATAATAATCATAAGCTGGTTATCATAACTGAACATAGTGACCCAAGTTTTAGAAATAAAAATCATATGACTTGTCAAAGATGAAATCATAAGTGAAACTCATAAATTAATCATTGTGTCAAATCTGCCGGAAAACATAATTCTTACGTTATCAACATGAACAACTGAAATCAGGAGGAACAATGGGAGACTCTTCATAACTGACACATCACAATAGAGATTATGTGATGCCCCAACTATCATATTCAAGGAGGCAGAGCCATCCAAAACCTTGCTAGGGATAAGGACACTAAACCATGATATCGATATCAAGCTCAGCCCATTAAGGCGGGGGAAAACTCCCTTGGGTGGTCCCAAACATATATATATGTATACCTATGTTGGCATGTAGTTTTGAGATCGGGGATACTACTCCCAAAAACATGCATAGTGCTCACATCATTTTTCAATGAAGCTGAAATCACTATCTCATACATAGATTGAAATTTGAACATTTGGAGTCTTGGCTCCAAACATATTATAAGTTGTATTAGGAGTCTTGATTCCAAACTATATGATAAGATGATCTTAATATCCTTGGCTAAATCATAAAAATATACTTAACTTGCATGGGTTTGGCCCAAATCATAAAATCATGCATACTTGAAATAGACTTCATAAATTATAATCATGGAATCATAAATTGAGAGTTCATAAACATTCATTCATACAAGATATCTCATCATACTTGAAATCATGGATCATAAGCTTTAATTTCATAAAAAGTTGCATAATAGGGCATAATTTCTAATAACCTGAAATCATGAATTTATAATTAAATTGAGGATAAAATCTGCCCATTACACTTAAAACACACTTTAAAACATGAGGGGATTAGACCCACAAACATAGCATAGGTAGTTTCATAAAATTGGTTAAAACCCTAGAAATCAATACCCTTGATTAAGAACTTGAATTCATGAATTTGAGAAGAAGCTTGGGCATGAGGGTGGAAGAAATCTTCCATTCATATCCTTACATACTGTCACGACCCGAACATAAGCCTGGATCTAGACGCGGAATCTAGAACCATAAATGGCTCCAAGTCGACCCACGACATGAACATGATAACTAACTCAACATAATCAAGGCGGAAAGAAACTGAATTCTGAAATAGCGAAAGTTCGAATATTAGACATTTGAACAATGGAAGTATATAACACTAATCTGAAACTAAAAACAACTCTGTCTAAAAAGCCTCTAACATACTGACGAGCTGATGTGAAAAGTCCACAACTAACTTACTAACAATCTGAAATTGAAAATAACAATAATACGACTATCTGAAGGTCCTCGAAGGATGAGGACTTACCAACAACTGGCTAATATGAACTCTGATGATCGGCTAATGAAGTGACTCATCCTGAACATATGAGCCTGTATCATGAAATGATACAATATAGAGTATGCAATCAGTAGAATTGTACTGAGTACGCAAGGTAAATAAAAAGGACCAATCAAAATACATAATAGTTCATAAGAGTGCGACTATTCAAAATATGCAATAATAGTCATAACATAAACATGAGGCTCAAGATTTGCAAAACTATTCATAAACAAGTCGTAATCATAATCATACATAAAAACCTTGTAGAAAAATAACTTGAGTCAATACATTATAAACATGAAAATGCATAAATCATGAGGAATAATGAGAGAACTTGTCTTAACCAAAACCATCATGATAGAGCTTATATGATGCCTAAACTATCTAGCTCAAGTGGGAAGAGCCATCCCAGGCTTGCCAAGAAAGGGACGTGCATGACATGATATCATAAAGGATCCATGAGTACATATACCTACGGTGGAACGTAGTTCTGAGACCATAGGGTTTACTTGAATGCAGGGTCTACTCGGTGCTAGAAACTGCTCCCCAAAATATGCACATAAAGGCTCATATAGTAATTGTGAAGTCACACATGAATTTCATGGCTAGATAAATCATAACATACTTGATCATACTTGAAATACATGATTAGCCATTAATTAGGGCACGTGAGTCGGCCAAAATCATAAACTCATAAATCATGAAGAACATACATTATTGAGAAAAATCACTATACATGAAATACATAAATTCATGAAGAGTACTTGAAGGAAATCATATCATAAATCGCAAATCATAATTTAGGGATTAGGAAGGTTAAAATCATAATAGAATCATAAACTTGACTTTCCATGAAACATGTATAATTGGGCATAAATTGATTAAAATTTGACGCTATGAATTAATAACCAAAATAGGTATAAAACCTGCCAATTGATCTTAAAACGTGATTTAGAACATAAAGGGAATTG
Source organism: Datura wrightii (assembly GCA_035772735.1). NCBI lineage: Eukaryota > Viridiplantae > Streptophyta > Magnoliopsida > Solanales > Solanaceae > Datura > Datura wrightii. The sequence goes on along the minus strand of JASDFA010000016.1, from coordinate 87,333,363 downwards.
ACCCATAGATAAATCATAGAGAATTTCATAAAATTAGGAATAAGACCTATGAGATCGTGAATTTGATCTATAACTTAAATTCGGAATTGAAGAAAATTTTGAGCATGAGAGTGAAAGGAACTCTCATTTAAAGCCCTACATACCTAGAAAATCTTATTCCACACCCTTCCTTGAAAGCCCAAGGGAATTGGATGATTTCAAGATTGATCTTCAAAGAGAAGCCTCTACTCTTGATGCATGGGAGTTGAATGAATTAGGATAGGTTAAATCCTCTTAAAATCCTCCTAAAAAATCTTAAAACGACGTAGTTTAGGACCTAAGAACTTAGGAATTATGAAAATACCCTTACTAAAATGCAGGAATTTCGGACACTGCTAGTCACCACTAGTGACCTCACGACTCATGGTGTATTGAATGAGTCATTAGGTCCAATTCATTAAGTCCACTGGAAAGAATTCCCACTCTAAAAACAGTGTCAAGACAACTACTCACTTCACGAGTCGTGAGTCACTCCACAACTTGTTACTCCCCTCGTGCCATCTCCGGGAAAATCAAATCTTGCATCATTGACTACCTTAACCATGACTCACTCATGAGTCGTTAGCCAAACCACCACTCATTACTGTCACTCGTGGTCACCCCCTGACTACAAGTTCCCACCAAGCCTTAACCACAACTCATTACTGCCACTCGTGGTCACCCCCTGACCATGAGTTCCTGCCAAGCCTTCTACACTTCATGAGTCACTTCACGACTCATGAAGTCTCCTCACGGTTCACTGGAAAAATCATCCTATGACCTGGTTCAGTATTTCCTATTTTATCTACTTGGACCCTCGGGTTTGATCTTAGGGACTTTGGGGATATAACAATATCTCCCCCTTGGGAACATTCATCCTCGAATGTGGATAAACATAATGAGAGGCTGGGGAATGGAACTTTCACCCCAAATACTTAACATCTGAAGTTGAAACTGATCGAGTGACTGACTCCGAACTAAAATACATGAATGAACTGAATTCATGAGTCACACATACATGCACTGACATAAAAGGAACTGGTACACATGAACTGAACACAAAGATGAATAGAGTACTAAGGAGGAAACCAATACCTCAAGCTGGACTGAGCTGGGAGGGAAAAGATGTGGGTATTTAGCCATTATATCTACCTTGGCTTCCCACGTAGCTCCCTCAACATGCTAATTTCTCCACAAGACATTTACTAAAGCTACTTGTTTGTTCCTGAGCTTTCAAACCTGACGATCAAGTATTTCAACCGAAACCTCTTCATAGCTAAGGATATCCTTGAAACCTATGATTTCCACCAGAATAACCAGAGTCGGTTCGCTCATGCACTTCTTGAAGAGAGATACATGGAAAACTGGATGTACTGAAGCAAATTCCGAGGGCAACTCCAACTCATAGGCCACCTTGCCAACACGTCTCAATATCCTGCATAGGCCAACATAGCGGGGACCAAGTTTCCCTTTTTTTTCGAATCTCATCACCCCCTTCATGGGACATACTTCTAGAAACACCCAATCATCAACTTCAAATTCAAGTTTTCTCCTCCTCACATCCGCATAGGATTTTTGACGATTGTGAGTTGTTTTCAACCTTTCCCTTATAAGTTGGACTTTCTCCATAACCTCATGAACTGAATCTGGTCCTATCAATGTGGCTTCACTAACTTCAAACCAACCAGTAGACGATCCACACTCCACCCATAAAGAGCCTCGAATGGATCCATCTGAATGCTAGAATGGTAGTTGTTGTTATATGCAAACTCGATGAGAGGTAAATGATCATCCAAACTATCTTTGAAGTCAATCACATATGCCCTCAATATATCCTCAAGAGTTTGAATGGTTCACTCAGCCTAACCATCTGTCTGCGGGTGAAAAGTTGTGCTAAGCTTGACCTGATTACCAAGTCCCTTTTGAAACGACCTCCAAAACTGGGAGGTAAATTGAGTACTTGTATCTGATATGATGGAAAAGGGTACTCCAGGAAACCAAACTAACTCCTGAATATACAACTTGGTATAATTCTCCGCTGAGTCAGTAGTCTTGACTGGTAGAAAATGGGCTTCTTTGGTCAATCTATCCACAGGAACCCAAATAGAGTCATACAGTCGACGAGTTTGAGGAAATCTTGCATTGAAGTGCATATTGATTTCCTCACATTTCCAAGTTGGGATACTGATGTCTTGTATCATACCTCCAAGTCTTTGATGCACAACTTTCACTTGCTAATAATTCAGTCACTTAGCCACGAACTCTGCTATGTCCTTCTTCATGCCACTCCACCAATAGACTTTCCGTAGGTCACAGTACATTTTGGTAGTACCTGGATGTATAGAGTATTGGGAACCATGGGCCTCGTGCAGCATTCAACCTCTCAAGTCATCAACACCCAGAACACACAAATGACCCTAATATCGAAGTACACCATCTCCCCCTTGGGAGAAGACCTCAACCTCCTTATTCTGAGCCGCTTCCTTCAACTTTACTAAGACAGGATCTTCTCTTGCCTAGACTTGACCTTGGTCACCAAAGTGGATTCTAAATTGAACAATGACACCATCATCTGTTAAGTCAACAAGGCGAACTCGTGCAAGCTGATACACATACTTCACCAACACTTTCCTACCCTCATCTACATGAGACACAATCTCCATAGAATGTTTTCTAAGTGCATCTATTACCATATTTGCCTTGCCGGGATGATAAAGGACCCTCATGTCATAATATTTAAGAAGCTCCGACCACCTTTTTTGTTGTAGGTTCAGATCCTTCTGGGTAAACATGTATTGTAGGCTCTTGTGATCCATAAACACATCCACATGGACCTCATATAGATAATGTCTCTAGATTTTCAAGACAAATACTACTGCTGCTAACTCAAGGTCGTGGGTCAGATAGTTCTTCTCATGGACCTTAAGTTGCCTAGAAGAATAGGCTATAACCTTACCGTGCTTCATTAATACACAACCAAGGCCGATCCTTGAGGCATCACAATATACCACAGATCCATCGCTACCCTCAGGCAGGGTCAACACTGGTGCTGAGCTGAGTTGGGTCTTCAACTCCTAAAAACTCTTTTCACAGGCCTCCGACCATTGAAACTTCACTTTCTTCTAGGTCAACTTAGTCAATTGTGTTGCAATGGATGAAATCCCTTCAACAAACCTCCTGTAATAACAAACTAAACCAAAGAAATTCCTGATATTAGAAGGGCTAACTGGTCTTAGCAAATTCTTCATAGCTTCAATCTTTTGAAAGTCCACCTGCACGTCATCACTTCACACTACATGGCCAAAAAATGCTACTGAATTCAGCCAAAACTCACACTTGCTGAATTTAGCAAAAAACTGGCGATCTTTAAGAGTCTATAACACCACCTTCAAGTGAGCGGCATGCTCTTCCTCGCTCCGAGAGTATATGAGAATGTCATCTATGAACACAATGATGAACATATCCAAATATGGCTTGAATACCTTGTTTATCAAATCTATAAAACTGTAGGAGAATTCATTAATCCAACAGGCATAACTACAAACTCGTAGTGACCTTACTGAGTCTTGAAAGCTGTTTACAGGATGTCACTCTCTCTAACTCTAAGCTGATGATATCCAGATCTAAGGTCTATCATTGAGAAATACTTAGCACCTTGAAGTTGGTCAAACAAGTCATCGATTCTGGGGAGAGAATACCTACTCTTGATTGTGACCTTGTTCAGCTGCCGATAATCAATGCACATCCGAAGAGAACCGTCCTTCTTTCAAAAGAAAAGAACTGATGCACCCCATGGGGATTTGCAAGGTCTAATGAAACCCTTGTCTAAGAGATCCTCCAACTACTCCTTCAACTCTTTTAGCTTAGCTGGAGCCATTCTGTATGGAGGAATAAATATAGGATACGTATCGAGAAGAAGGTCTATACCAATGTCGATCTAGCTCGGGAGGGACTCCCGGTAGATCATCTAGAAACACCTCTGTATACTCACACACTATAGGAACTAACTGGATAGCGAGGTCTCAGAAGTAGCATCGTTAACCCAAACTAGATTGTACATGCAACCCTTAGAGATCATCTTCCTGGCCTTAAGGTAGGAAATGAAGCAACCTACAGGCACAACTAAACTACCCTTCCACTCTAGGACTGGCTCACCCAGAAATCAAAACTCTACCACACAAGTTCTATAGTTTACTAAGGCATAACATGCATGAAGCCAATCCATACCAAAGATAACATCAAAATCTGTCATGGCTTACTCTACTAAATCTGCTGAGGTAACTTTCTGAAGGGCTGTAATAGGGGAATATTTGTATACCCATCAAGCTATGACTGAGTCACCAATTGGAGTAGAGACTGAGAAGGATTTTGATATGATTTTGGGACTAACTCCAAAATTACTAGCAAGATAGGGCCTCACAAAAGATAAAGTAGCCCCTGGATCTAACAATGCATATAGATCAAGGTGAAATGCTTGTAACACACCAGTGACTACATCTAGGGAGACCTCCTGCTCTTGTGAGACACTAGGGAATAAAACCTATTCTGACGCTGCCCACCACTCGCACTAGTGGATGCGCCCTGTCGAGGAAGATGTGTTGCTGGAGCTGCTACTAAATTGGTAGCTTGAGTAGGACCCCTTCCATCTCCCTGCCTAGCCAAAGGACACTCCCGGTGCATGTGCCCGAATTTTCCATACCCAAAGCAAATGTCTGATCTAATCAAGCACTCCCCTATGTGGTTCTTTCCATACTTTCCACAGACCAAAAAGGTATGCTCTACCTGCATGCTCCTCTATCCCCTCGAACCTGATGCTCTGCTCCTTTGATCATCTCGTGACCTATATGGAACACTGTCCAATGATGGCACTAGGGCTAATGACCTCTGGTGGGACCGTGGATGATGTCCACCTCTCAAACTCTGTTGGGAGAACCCAAAAATATTTTTCTTGGCCCTCTTGTCCTCCCTCTCCCTCAAATGTGCTACCTTCATTTGCTGGGTATACAAAACCAATCGGGAGAAGTCGATGTCCTAATGAAGCATAGCAGTCCTGTAATCCTTGACCAGGTAGTCCGCTACCCCATGCACAAACCTGCTTACCTGAGCTCTCTGATCAGCCACCATCTCCGGTGCATATTTGGACAAGCGTGTGAACTCCAAAGAATACTCCTGCACTGTCATATTGTCCTACCTCAAGTTCACAAACTTTGCTGCCTTGATCACCCTCATCTATCGGGGAAAGAATCGATCCAAGAACACAGTAAGAAACTCATCCCAACCAATGGGACCCGCTCCAACTCCCCTGCTATCCTTCCATTGTCTGAGCCAGATATGAGCAACCTCTTTTCAACTGATAAAAGGCTAAATCTACACACTCCTCCCCTCTCACCCCGATAATCTGGGTGATCTTCTAGATCTTATCAATGAACTCATGTGGATCCTCGTCAACTCTTGACCTAAGAAACTCAGGGGGTTTCATCCCGAGGAAATCCCTGACTCTTGCCACTACTGCATTCCTATTTTGGGAAACATGGGCCATCGACTGTTGGTTGACCTGCATGGTCAAAGCCTATGCTAACATCTGGATGGTTGCCCTAAACACAACGTGGGCAACCTGCTCAGGTACACCATAATTATAATTCAATTTTTGTTGCCATTCCTGTTTCTGTTTCTGTTCCTTCTTCCATTAACTCAACATGGAGGCATGATTCTACAAATGCATATAGCATGAGTTAGAAGGATAGAGTGACATTTCAGCACACGACATAGATCATGAAAGAAGGGAAATTTCCTAAAATGCTTCATAGCTTCTTCATCATAAGTGTGGCGCGCTTTACACCCATGAAAAAGACTCTACTTAACGTGGCTTTCAGACACCCTAGTACACATCGGTTCCTAATGCTCTGGTACCAAGTTTGTTATGACCTGAACATAGGCTCGGATCTAGCAACGGAACCTAGAACCATAAATGGCTCCAAGTTGACCCATGACATGAACATGATAACTAACTCAACATAATCAAGGCTGAAAGAAACTGAATTCTAAAATAGCGAGAGTTCAAATATCAGACATTTAAACAACAGAAATATATAACACTAAGTTTGAAATGGAAAACAACTCTATTTCTTAAAAGCCTCTAATATACTAATGAGCTAATGGGAAAAGACCCCAACTAGCTCACCAACAATCTGAAACTAAAAATAGCAACAATATGACTATCAGAAGGTCCCCGAAGGATGAGGACTCACCAATAGCTGGCCGAGATGAACTTTGATGATTGGCTAACGAAGAGACTGATCCTGAACAACAGAGCCCGTATCATGAAATGATACAACATAGAGTATGCGGTCAATACTTGGAATTTACTAAGTACGCAATGTAAATAAAATGGACCAATAAAAATATATAAGAGTTCATAAGTGTGGGACTATTCAAAACACGCAATAATAGTCATAGCATAAACACCAGGCTCAAGATTTGCAAAACTATTCATAAACTAGTCATAATCATAGTCATGCAAAAAACCTTGTAGAAACATAACTTGAGACAAAACATTGTAAACACGATACTGCAGAAATAATGAGGAACAATGGAAGAACTCATCTTAACCGACACCATCATGATAGAGCTTAGATGATGCCCCAACTATCTCGTTCAAGTGGGTAGAGCCATCCCAGGCTTGCCAGGCAAGGGATGTGCATGACATGATATCATAAAGAATTCATGAGTACAGATACCTATGGTGGCACGTAGTTCTGAGACCACGAGGTTTACCTAAATGCTAGGTATACTTGGTGCTAGAAACTGCTCCCAAAAGCATGCACATGAAGGCCATTCCACTAGTAGACTTCTCATAGATCACGGTACATATTGGTGGCACCTAAGTGGATAGAGTACCTAGAGTTGTGGGCTTCTGTTAGTATCTGTTGCCTCAAGTAATCTATATCTGGAATGCATAATTTGTCTTGGTAATGAAGAACACCATCTCCCCCTTTGGAGAATGCTTCCACATCCTTTTTGAGGAATGCTTCCTTTAACTTAAGTGGGACTCAGTCCTCATCTTTCTTTGACTTAAGCTCCACCACAAAAAAGGGCTCTGATCCATTTTGTACTATGAATCCACCATTTTCTAAATTTATCAACCGGACACCTAGTTGAGCTAGCCTATAAACATATTTTTCCAGCTCCTTATCATCATCAATATGAGTAACACTTCCTATAGATAACCTACTGAGGGCATCAACCACTATATTGGATTTGTCCATGTGATACAACATGCTCATATTATAATCTTTCAACAATTCTAGCTATGTTCTCTGACGAAGATTCAAATTCTTTTGATTGAACACATACTGCATGCTTTTGTGGTCAGTGAACACATCTACATGAATGCCATAAAGGTAGTGCCTCCAAATCTTTAAGGCAAATACTACCGCTGCTAACTCAAGATCAAGAGTTAGATGGTTCTTTTCATAAATTTTGAGCTGTCTAGAGGAATATGCTATCACTTTTCCATATTTGTTAGAATACATCCAAGGCCAATTTTGAAGGCATCATAATAGATCAGGAACCTATCTAAACCTTCTGGCAGAGTCAAAATTGGGGTTGTAGTGGGTCGAGTCTTCAACTCCTGAAAACTCTTCTCACATATATCAGACCACTAAAACTTCACCTTGTTTTAAGTTAGTATAGTCAAAGGAGAGGTAATGGAGGAGAACCCATTTACGAACCATTTGTAGTAATCAGCTAGGCTAAGGAAACTACTGACATCTGACGGAGAAGTGGGTTTTGGCCAGCCCTTGAATGCCACTATCTTTTGAGGATCTACCTGAATACCCTCACCGGAGATAACATGATTGAGGAATGCCAGTGATCTTAGCTAGAATTTACACTTGCTAAATTTAGCAAACAACTAGCAGTCCCTAAGAGTCTGCAGAATCATCCTTAGGTGATTTGTATGCTCCTTCTCTATTCTGGAGTAAACCAGAATATTGTCTATACAGAAAATAATGAACATATCCACGTACTGCTTAAATACCCTATTCCTCAAGTCCATAAGAGTCGTAGGAGCATTCTCCAAAAGACATAACTATGAATTCATAGTGATGATACCGAGATTTGAAGGTGTTTTCGAAATGTCATATTCTCTGACCCTGAGTTAATGGTATCCTGGTCTGAGGTATACCTTGAAATAATAGCTAGCTCCTTGGAGTTGGTCGAATAAGTCATCAATCCTGGGTAGAGGATACCTGTTCTTGGCTGTGACCTTATTCAGCTAATGGTAGTCGGTGCACATTATCAGTATACCTCTTTCTTTCACACGAATAGCAGTAGGGCACCCCATGGAGATATGCAAGCTCGAAGGAAACCTTTGTCTAAAAGGCCCTTTAGCTATTCTTTTAACTCTTTAAGCTCATCTGGAGACATTTTGTAAGGAGGAATTTAGATTGGATGTATATTAGGGATAAGATGTATGTCAAAGCCTTTCTCTCATTCAGGAGGGACTCCGAGAAGAGCCTTGGGAAATACGTCCTGAAACTCATTTACGACTGGAACTGGATGAAGGGTCGGGGTTTTGGAACTAGAATCCTTAACTCTAACTAGATGACTGATGTATCCCATAGAAATCATTTTTCCAGCCTTAAGATAAGAGATAAACCTATTCTTAGGTGCTAAAATATGAGCCTTCCACTCTAATACTAGTTCATTAGGAAGATGGAAATTAATTACTCTAGTTCTGCAATAAACTAAGGCATAACAAGAATGTAACTAGTCCATGCCAAGAATGAGGTCAAAGTCAACCGTATCTAACTATACTAGATCAAATATGATGACATTCTATAACATTGTGACCAAGCAATTTCTGTATACCTGACTAGCTCTAATTGACTCACTAATCGGAGTAGAGAGTGAAATGACTTTGAGAGAATTTTTGAACTAATATCTCCATCGATGAAAATATAAGGGGTCGCGAAGGAAAGTGTGGCTCCTGGATCTAGTAAAGAATAAGAATCTATCTGAAAAAGATGTAACATACCAGTGACTACGTAAGGTGGATTCTCCTGGTCTTGGTGGGAGGATAAGGCGTAGAAGTAATTTTGACATTGACCACCTCCACTTGTGCCTAAGGTAGTTGCCGATTGAGCGGAGCGACCTGTTGGAGCCACTGATGCTGTGAATTGGGCCTTCCCCCGTCCTGTTGACAGGTAATCCCTCATTCTGTTACACAGCTAGTCACAACCAAAATAACCATCCTAGCCTAGACGGCACCCACCTGGATGGTTCTTACCACACTTAGGTCATACTAGGAAAGTGCGGCTACTAGAGACATGGATCTGAGAGTTATAGCCTGATGCTCCACCCTTTCAATCCTTACGGGGCCTGAAAGAAGGAGCACTGGCTGAAGAGGGTGCTTGAGGTATCTATTGCTACTACTGGGGGCGATTACCACTACCTAACCTCTGCTAGGAGTACTCAAACTGACCTGTCCTCGCCTTCTTACTTTCCCTTCATATCTCTTACAATTTCTCTGCCTCTATCTACTGTGCATGGATTATAAGCTTCGAAATGTCCAAATCACTGATGAGCATGGCAGTCCTGCACTCCTTAACTACCAAATCAGAGACTCCATTTACAAATTCGACAACCACCATCTCTGGAGTATACTTTGACAGTTGAGTGAACTTTAAGCATACTCCTGCACCATCATGTTGTTCTACTTCAAATTTATGAACTCTGTGGCCTTTGCTTCCCTTAACTCCTAAGGAAAGAACATATCTAAAGACATGGTCATGAACTCGTCCTACTTCACTGGACCTTCACCAACCTATCTCCCTACTTTCTGTTGTCTGTATCATATCTGGGCTACTCCCTTTAGCTGATAGGTGGCCAACTCTACACTTTCAGTGGAGGTAACACCCATGATTTGCGTATGTTCTGAACCTCATCAATAAAGTCCTATAGGTCCTCCTCTACCTTAGACCCATAGATTTTCAAGGGATTCATTCGAGTACTCTCGAACTCTAGTAGTAGCTATAGGCGCACTCATATTGGCAGGTACGATGACCTCCTGGTTGACTTGGTTAGTCATTGCCTGAACTAGCATCTAAATAGCAGCCTTGAACTCAGCAGGTATCACTTCATCTTCCTGAGGGGCTGTTGGAACTGATGGGACTTGTTGGTTGGCGTTATCAATCCTCCTTTCGTTTACTTTTCTAGGAGGCATTGTAAACTGAAAATGATAGAGCATAAGTTAGATGGACATTTTAGAGTTTTATACTCTAAACACGATAAGAATATTGAATAAAAGGGAATTTTCCTAAAACGCCTTGCAGCCTCTTCCTCATAAGTGTGGCGCGCTTCATACCTATGAAGAAGACTCTACCTGACACGACTTTTAGACATCCTAGGACAGTCTAAGCCTGAGACTTTGATACCAACTTTGTCATCACCTAAATCTACACCCTGGGGGCGACACAATACTTAGAGTCACAAGTGATCCCAAGCTAACCCATGGCATATTCTATTACTAACATAATAGAATTTAATAGAAAATTGAGAGTAAACTACTAAAGTCAAACAATCCATTAAGAGAAACAATAAAATCTCGTAAATACAGGAGTTTTAAACAATACTAATAATAATAAGCTGGAATGGATGCTATGCAATCTAAAATCCTCTACTAACTGATGAGTTGCTGGGACAAGACCCTAGCTAACTCTAAATCTTAAAACTGATGTAATACTACTGAAATAGATGGAGAATATTTTGGTCCTCGGGAGAAGAGGATTCACCTTTGGAATACTATTGGACTGAGTTTGATGGGGACTAACCATGTTGCTGAGCCTGAGTGCCTGAGCCTATATCATACGACAATATAGCATAAGGTGTATGCGTTAGTACTTTGAATTTACTAAGTATGTGAAGTTATGCATTTTGAAACATAATCAGGCTAGTAATAAAGTATAAGTAAAACAATGCAATTTAAAATGGAATGACCCTATCTGAAATCATAAATATTGTAAATGGTCTGAAATCAGAAAATACTGCAAAACTAGTAAAAATTAACTAAGGGCCATAAACATATTATGAGACCTGGGACTGAACTATACTATACTGTGGGAGTTCCTGTTAATCATCATGTAACCATGTGAGCTAGACATGGATTTTGATGTTTACTCCCTATCGATAGGGCCCACCGTACCTTGCTGGGGTACAGTGACTGGACTGTGTGATCACTAACTGAAAAGTTCATTTGGGTTAAATCCTACGGTAATACGTAATTCTGAGAACCTTGGTGCCTGAACCCCAGTCCGCTCGGTGCTAATTACTACTCCCAACCAATAACACATAACATATATATATATATATATAACTGAATTGTACTGATAGCTCGAAATGGTTTCCTAAGGCTAAGTCAGAACTACTTATCTGGAAATGTCCTGAGAGCCTAAAGGATCTGATAACTAAGGGTACTGAATATACTAATAAATTGATAATACTGTTTTATAATAATATTACTATTACTGAGTATACTGAAAATGATAGAATAATATAAAGCATAAATGTGCAATTCCATGAGACAAATCAAGTCAAATTCAGTATTCTTATGGAACATACTGTATAACTCAAAGTACTAATAATATATAATATTTTAAATAATGGAAATCTTACATCCTAGAAAAAGGTAGAGAATTTCAACAATTAGAGGAATAAGCCCTAGGTCATGGTTTCTAGAATTTCAAGGCTAGGATTACTGAAATCTTGGGACACAAGAGTGAAAGGAAACCCTTGTTGAAGTCTCATATACTTGAAGAAGAAAATCCTGAAGAAGCTTGAGTTTTAAACTTAAGAAAGAACCCCAGTATGGCTTTGGGAGAGATCCTGAGCTCTTACGCACCGTTCTTGAGAGGCTAAGTGAGAAATGAGGGAGGATGATTGACTAACTTCCTTGATCCCTTGATAATATACCCCAAAGTGACGTAGTTTAGGAATTAAAATAGTGGAAAGTTATGAAAATTCCCCAGAGAAGTGTCTAAAATAGCATGTCCGGATCAAATAGGTAACACAATGAGTCATTGGTGGTAACCACGACTTGTTGGGACCAAACGTTAGTTCTGAGTCTAAATTTCTAGTTTCTGGTTCTCTCCTAATGGGCAGAGACGACGGTCTGTTAGAAGATACGATAGGTCATGGTTTCCACCCGTTGTCATTGAAATGATTTTGCACCATTTCTAAATCTCATCTAACGGCTCAATAGGACGAGTCATTACATCAACCGGTGACTCATTGCAGGGCTAATTTATTCTGAAAAATATTTTGACAGCTTTCTGATCCTCAACCAACGACTAGGTATGATGACTTGTTCCTAGAACCCACGACTTGTTACTTCACTCATGGTTACAACAGTCACACCTACACAATTTCTGAAACTCCTCCAGCGACTCCTCCTGGCGACTTGTTACAAGGACTAATGAGTCACTCGATCACTCTTTAGTTTAAGGGGAAAATTGCAGAAGCTAACTACAACTTTTCTAATGAGTCATTGGTTTTGACAACGACTCATTTGACAAGTCGTTCTGAGGTAAAATTTTCTGATTCCCTGCTGCTTTTCATTCCATGTTTGGGGCTTGGTCTTAGAAACTTTTGGGTTGTTACAATTTGATTCAAGCAAACTGTTTTTGGGGATGCTATATTTGCTACTTCTTAATTGGTTAGTTATTCAATCTTTCAATTTCATTATGTTATGTGTTAATTTCTCCATTAAGTTAAATCTTGCTACCAGTTGCCAGCATATTGGGTTTGGCTCATGTATTATATTATGTTAGTTAATGTGAATGTTAATATGTGTTTGACTGCTTATTATAAAGATTTCTTAAGTTCAAATGATAGAGGTGTCAATTTTATTTTCCATTTTTGAACATATGTTTTTGATATTATTGCTTTTATGCATATACTTGTACACATAATCTGTGTTCCAGTATTTTAAGACAGGTATCTCTTCCTTTTATTCAAGATATGCTGAAGAATGGATCGGGATTTGGAAAATGGAGATTGTCCATTTTAGAAAGGATTTAGATTAAAATTTTCTACTTTTCGTATGTTTTAGTCCATTAATTTGTAATAATTTGGGTGCAAATGGACTGATATATAGTAAAAAATGCAATGTTAAATGGGGTTGGAAATTATGTACTAGTTGTTTAAGCTTGTCAAGTTTGCTACATGTTTATATTTTTATTTACTTATTACAAGTTTTATTTGTTTAATCAAAACCACTGTCCAGATTGATTTTTCTCTACTTGAACTGGGCAGTATATTTTTTCTTATCAGTTATACAAATGATATCCCTTAACATATAATTATTGGAAAAGTAAAAGAAATTATGAGGTTTAATTTTAAACTTTATGTGTATTTATGCGTAAATATTTTATGTGCTTATATTTCAAAACTCATATCTTTAATTAATTTCTAAAATATATTATTAATTTTCAGCTTAGGACTAACCTCAAATTAGTTTGTTGCTAAGGTTGAAGATCACTACTCATAATATCGTATTATCATTCCGATAAAGCAACAAACATTTTGATTTTTAAAATTCCTTTATCTCTTATTAAATATTTCAAATGCATTTAAATTTGTTATACATTTGTCCATAAATTTTGATGTCCTTCCTTTATTTTGTTCGGGTAAGGTAGGATTTTACATAAGTCATGAATGAAAATATTATTATGTTATATTCTTTTATTGTATACCCCAAAAGTCCCTAAGGCTAGATTCAAGATTTGAAGTATGTTTTAGTAAAAAATTTGATAGTTTTATCTTAGTACGACTAATCATCGAAGTTGTAAGATGGTTGTATGGGTCGTAGGATGACCCGTGGTGGAGAGCAGAAGTTCACCCTCCCAACCACGAGTTATGGTGTGTCTGTATGACTCGTGGTTAGGAGTCATAGCTGGTTATTAGATTTTTCAGGTGCTGGTTATACAAGTGGTTGTACGATTCGTAGTAGGGAGTTATGGGTCGTGATAGGCGGTCATGGGAATCTTCAGAGAGTTGGAGAAAATTGATTGTCTAATTACGGGAGCAAACTACGAGTTGTAGGAGGATTGTACGACTCGTGGTACAAGTCGTAGCAACTAGTAGTGCATTTTTTCCTGCAAAATTATTAAGGGTATTTTCGTAAATTCTAAGCTCCTAAGTCCTAAACCATGTCATTTTAAGCCCTGAAAGGAGTATTTCAAGAGGGTTTAGACTATATCAAGTCATTAGGCTTTCCCATGCATGCAAAGCTTTAAATTCTCTTGGAAGATCAATCTAGAAATTCTATCAATTCTTCCTCAATTCTCTTGGGCTTTCAAAGACAAGTTTAGAATTAGTTTATCGAGATATGTAGGGCTATGAATGCGATTTTCCTTTCACTATCATCCCCAAATTTCTCCTCAAGTTCATGAATTCATGTTCTAATTTACATTTATGATCTTATAGGATTTTAACCCAAATTTATGAAATTCTCCATGATGTGTCTATGAGTCAATTCTCCTCATATTTCAAAGCATATTTTAAGATTTATGGGAAAATTTTATACACAAATTGATTATAAATTTATGATTTCAAGTCTTAGAAAATTATTCTCTATTATGCAAGTTTTATGAAAGTCAAGTTTATGATTTATGATTTCAAGTTTGATGAGATATCTGGCATGAATGAATGTTTATAAATTACCATGTATGAATTCATGATTTTGACTTATGAAGTTAATTTCAGGTATCATGATTTTATGATTTGGGAAAGTCCACACAAGTTAAGCATGTTTTCATGATTTAGCCAAGGGTAATATGATCATCTTATCATATATTTTAAAGTCAAGACTCCCACTACAGCTTATGATATGTTTTGGTGTCAAGACTCCCCATGTTTAGATTTCAGACTATGCAGGTGATGATGATTTCAACTTCGTTGAAACATGATGGGAGCATTTTGCATGTGTTTGGGAGTAGTGTCTAGCATCAAGTAGGCTTGAGGTTCCTTGGTTCCACGGTCTCATAAACTACGCGCAAAAATAGATATATTTATATTTGGAACCTCTAAAGAGAGTTTTCCCCGCCCTCAAGGGGCCTTTAGCCTGACATCAATATTATGGTAGTGTCCTTAGCCCTGGCAAGGTTTTGAATGGCTCTGCACACTTGAGTGTGATAGTTGGGGCATCACATAAGCTCTATCATGATGGTTCGATTATTACAAAACTCCCATTGTTCCTCATGATTTCAGTTATTCATGTTCATGACTAATGATATTATGTTTTACAACAGGTTTGACCCAATGATCACTTTATGAGCTTTTACTTATGATTTCAGCTGTGAAAAGTCATATGATTTCTATTTTTAGCTTTGGGTCATTCTTTTTAGATATGATATTCAGATTATGACTATACATATTTGAGATTCAGATTTCAGCATGCAGTCCTTGCTCTCATGATCTTATGATTTATGTTTATATGCATGAGATCAGTTAACATTTACTCACATGTTTTACTTACCTTGCATACTTAGTACATTCCAAGTACTTAAGACACACTCTATGTTGTATCATTTCATGAAATAGGTTCTGATGATCAGACTCAATTCCGCCGTTAGTCTAGCTCCCCATAGTTTAGTTCATTTCCCATCATAGGTAAGTCTCATCTTCCGAGGACATTCAGTTTAGCATTTGATTGTGTTACATTCAGTTTCAAACTTTAGCGAGCTAGTTGGGGACGTTGTCCCATCATCTCATCAGACAAGTTAGAGGCTTATCAGACACTATGTAGATTTTTAGCTTTGTCGAGTGTTACTCTGTTTATGATAAATATGTTATTCAGACTTCCGCTTATTCATGTTTTAGTTATTAGATTCCACCCTGATGTTATGCTTTTTATTTGTTATATTCATGCCATCGTCGACTTGGAGCCATTCGTATTTTAGGTCCTATGTCTCGGTCTAGGGTCCCAGCTCTGGTCGTGAAAAACATAGTATCAGAGCAAAGGTTTAGAGTGTCCTAGGGTGTCTAAAAGCCACATTGAATAGAGTCTCTTCCATGGGTGTGAAGTGTGCCACACTTATGGGGGAGAGGCTACTAGACGTTTTAGGAAATTTCCCTTCCTTCATGATCTATGTCGTGTGATAAAGTATCTCTTTATCCTTCTAGATCATGCTATACGCATTTGTAGAAACATGCCTTCACGCCATGTGAATAGAAGAAGGAATGGAAATCCCAATGGAAATAACAATGGCAATGGAGATGGGCATTAGCAAGCCACACCAGCCCCAACAGATCTTATGCCTGAGCAGGTCACTCATGTCGAGTTTAGGCATTTCATATGTCGGCGTAGGCAATGACCACTTAGGTCAATCAGCAGGACATGGATCACGTTCCTCAAAACGGGAACATAGCGACAGCTAGAGTTTGAGATTTTCTAAGGATGAATCCACTTGAGTTTTTGGGGTCGAAAGTGGATGAGAACCCCCATAAGTTTATTGAGGAGGTGAAAAACATCACCTAGATTATGAGGGTGATCGGAGAGGAGAGCGGATTTAGCCTCCTATCAACTAAAGGGGGTTGCTTACATATGGTACCTCCAGTGGAAGGATGGTAGAGTATTGGGAGTAGTTCCTGTGAGTTGGTATGAGTTCGTGACTGCCTTCTTGGATAGATTCTTCCCTAGAGAGTTGAGGAAGGTGAAGGTAGTGGAGTTTGTCAACCTGAAGCAGCATCACAGGACTATCCAAGAGTATGCCTTAGAGTTTACCCAGTTGTCCAAGTACGCGTCGGAGATGGTTTTTGATCAGAGGGCTCACATGAGTACATATGTGAATTGAGTATCAAACTCGTTGGTCAAGGAGTGCAGGACTACTATGCTGAACAATGAGCTAGACTTCTCACGATTGGTTATCGACTAGCACTTATAGGTATACCAGATGAATGAGGAGAGAGAGGCCAAGAGGGCCAGGACAGGGAGTTATGGATAGTTTCAACAGAGGTTTTATGGAGGACATCATCAACAGTCCCACCAGAGGTGATCAACCCTAGCGCCATCATCATCTAGTGTTTCGTCTAGACCTAGGCGTGATCAGAGAGGTGGGGCATCAGGCTCTAGAGATTAAGGGAGCAAGTCAAGAGAGCCCAGCATTCCAGTTTGTGGTAGGTGTGGTAGGAGGAAGATCGGAGAGTGCCTCGTGGGTTCAAGAACGTGCTACGGGGTGTAGGAAGCCAGGACATCTGCTTAGAGACCGCCCATCAGCCAGACAGGGCCATAGTAGAGGTTGTGACCTAGCCACCATTTAGCAGCTCTACCAGCACGCTCAACTCATTAGGGTGCATCTGCTAGTGCAGGTGGTGGTCAGCATCAATACAGATTTTATTCCTTCTCATCTCGTCAAGAGCAGGAGCTCTCTCTAGATGTGGTCACTGGTATGTTACGAGTATTCCATCTTGATGTGTATGCATTGTTAGATCTAGGGGCTACCTTATCTTATATGACTCTTTATGTTGGTATTAGTGTAGAGTTAGTCCTGAAATCCTATCAGAATCCTTCTCAGTCTCTACTCCAGTCTGTGACTCAATTATAGCTCGACGGGTATACAGAAGTTTCCCTATCACAGTCCTTCAGAAAGTTACCTCAACCGATCTTAGTAGAGTTAGCTATGACCAACTGATGTTATCTTTAGTATGGATTGGTTGCATGCATGTTATGCCTCAGTAAATTGTAGAACCCATACTGTAGATTTTCAATTTTTGGGTGAGCCAGTCCTAGAATGCAAAAGTAGTTCAGCTGTGCTTGTAGGCCATTTTTTTTCTATATCAAGGCCGGGAAGGTGATTTCTAAAGGTTGTATGTACCATCTAGTTTGTGCTAAGGATGTGACATGCGAGACCCTGACACTTCAATGAGTTCCTATTATGTGTGAGTATCCGGAGGTGTTTCCAGATGATCTACAAAGAGTCCCTCACAAGTGGGAGATTGACTTTTGTATCAACCTTCTCCTAATACGAAACCTATATCCATTCCTCCTTATAGAATGGCTCAAATTGAGTTAAAAGTGTTGAAAAAGTAGTTGAAAGATCTCTTAGATAAGGGTTTCATTAGGCCTAGTAAATCCCCATGGGGTGCTCCAGTCATTTTTGTTCAGAAGAAGGATGGTTCCCTTAGAATGTGCATTGATTATTGATAGTTGAACAAGATCACAATCAAGAACAAATATCCTCTCCCCAAAATTGATGACTTGTTTGACCAACTTCAGCATGCTAAGTGCTTCTCAAAGATAGACTTCAGATTTGGCTATCATCAGTTCAGAGTTAGAGAGAGTGATATTCCGAAGACAACATTCAGGACTAGGTTTGGTCACTATAGGTGCGTAGTTATGTATTTTGGACTAACGAATGCTCCTGCAGCTTTTATGGATTTGATGAACAGGGTGTTCAAGATGTATTTAGATATATTCATGATTGTCTTTATAGACGATATTCTCATCTACTCTCGGAGCTAGGAGGAGCATGCTGCTCATTTGAGGATTGTGTTATAGACTCTCAAGGATCGCCAACTATTTGCTAAATTCAGCAAGTGTGAGTTTTGGTTAAACTCAGTAGCATTTTGGCTCTGTGGTGTCAAGCGAGGGCATGCAGGTGGACTCTCAAAAGATAAAGGCAGTGAAGAATTGGCCAAGACCAGTTAGTCCTTCGGATATCAGAAGCTTCTTGGGTTTAGCTATCTACTATAGGAGGTTTGTTTAAGGATATTCATCCATTGCAGCACCATTGACTAAGTTGACCAAGAAGAAAAGAAAATTTCAGTGGTCGGATGCTTGTGAGAAGTGTTTCCAGGAGTTAAAGACTCGACTCACTTCAACCCCAATATTGACTCTACCAGAGGGCACAGATGGATTTATGGTATATTATGATGTCTCAAGGATTGGTCTTGGTTGTGTGTTAATGCATCATGGTAAGGTCATTGCATATGCCTTTAGATAGCTTAAGACTGACGAAATGAATTATCTTACACATGACCTAGAGTTAGAAATGATGGTATTTGCATTGAAGATTTGGAGGCACTACTTGTATGGGGTGTATGTAGATGTGTTCACGGACCACAAGAGCCTTTAGTATATGTTTACTCAAAAGGACCTAGATTTGCGACAGAGGAGGTGGTTAGAGCTTCTCAAGGACTATGACATGAGTGTCCTTTATCATCAAGGCAAAGCCAATGCAATGGCGGATGCCCTTAGTAGATTGTCCATGGAGAGTGTGTCTCATGTTAAGGGCGTTAGGAAGGAGTTGGCGAATGATTTTCATAGGCTTTCTTGTTTAGGGGTTCCCCTTGTTGACTCAAAAGATGGAGGTGCCATTGTTCAGAATGGGTCAGAATCTTCATTGGTGACCGAGGTCAAGGCTAGGAAAGAAGAGGATCCTATCTTGGTAAAGCTAAAGGAAGTTGTTCAGAATCTGAAGGTGGAGATCTTCTCCTAAGAGGTAGATAGTGTACTTTGTTATCAGGGTCACTTATGTGTTTCGGGTGTTGATGACTTGAGAGAGTGGATTTTGGGCGAGGCTCATGGCTCTCGGTATTCTATCCATCTAGGTGCCACTGATGTGCCGTGATTTTACGACACTTTCAACGCTTAAAACCAAGAAACTATGCACATTCTGGATATGTTTATATAGATATGATGTATTTTGTGTTTAATGTTGCAGGAAAACAAGTTCGAAAGTGAGATGGGAAAATTAACGCTTAAAACAACTGAACGGCTAACTGTCGGCACTTCACGAGTCGTTGCCACTTACCATGACTCATTGCTGAAGCAAGGTTGAGTTTAGAAGTTGCAAAACCAGTGTACCGACAGGTTGAGGGCATGACTAGTTACATCTGGTAACGAGTCGTGAAGTAAGTCGTGAAGACTGGGAAAGAAATTATTGAAGAAGTGACCAGTGGAGATGATGGAAGACATAACGAGTCGTTAGTTGACTAAACAACTCTTTGGCAGATCACTGGAACCAACCGTAAGGTACACTAGAAATTTGAAGGAGTTAGACCACGAGGGGCCTACCGACTCGTGCCTAGGGACAACGAGTCGTTAGGTGACCCGTTGCTACAACTGGGTTCGATGCTGAGGACGGCTGATTTTAGAAAGGCATGACTCGTCAAAGGTCCTAACGAATCGTTATGGAGCCTGTGACCACTGACGACCTGGTTTTTAGTTTTAATTAGGAAAAGGTTTTCTTGGAACTATAAATACACTGTTTAGGTTTATTTTAGTGTTACGCAATTTTACAGTTTGGAACATTGGTTTTTGGGAGTTGTTTACTGTAATTAAGATTCAAGAAATGATTTTATAATTTTGTTCTTGAATTTGGCGGATTAATACAACCTTGGATTTTTGTTCTTCAGTCTTGGAATTTATTCAGCCAACTTAGTTTGCTTCTACAAATTTTTGTAACTTGCAATCAGGATTTCTTTTATATTTTATAATTGTGATATTACAAGCATGAGTAGCTAAATCCATAACTAGGGTTGTGGGAACCATGATGAATTAACACACATAGGTTAAACACTTAGTGATTCTTGAACGGGGTTAATGCATGTATTGTTTTTCCCTTTGCTTTAATTGATTCTTGACGGTTGCAAACGTTCGGACTTGCCTTATTCTTACTTACTAGACCAAAGGGGTAGTGAATAGGAAAAAGGGATTTACAACGGAGATTTGAGGCTATCAACCCTCATCTAATAGCTTGAACTTGTCCAGGGATAGCTAATCTGGTATTAATGGTAAAGGTTAACTAAACATACACCCGTAGACGGACCAAGTTGCGTGGTGAAAATCATCTAGATAGGGGACCAACCATTTAGGTGAATCTAACTTACCAATATTGCATGTTAAACACTAGAATAGATTACTAGTGTAAAAGCCACAATCCTAGTTAACTCGTTAATTGAATACAAACCAACATTGATCTAAACATCGAGTAGTTTTTACTTTTGTTTATTATTTTATTTCATTCCCCCTTAGGAAATAAGTAATTCAATAGTAACAACCATTCACATTAACTCAAGTTCTTTCCATATTCCCTGTGGGGTCGACCCCAACCTTCATTGGGTTCTATATTTGACATCGACCACTTTATATGTCAATTGCGAGGTGTAATTTGGGCGACATCAAATTTTGGTGTCGTTGCTAGGGAATACAGCTAAGGCTTTTGTTGATTGTGTTTGCTTTACTTTTGGTTCTTATTCTCTTTTTATTTTTCTTTTGTTGTTTTTGTCTTTAGCAGGTCTTAGGTTTGTGCATGCCCGATACTAGGATCCAAGGTAATTCCCTAATTCCAATTGATCACGAACTTGAGCAGATGTTAAGAAACTTGAGAAGAATGGCCAACATCCAGGAGCAGGAAACCGTGGACCAAGCCATAGAGAGAATGTTGGCTGAGGAGCAAGCTTGGGTCCGAGATCGTAAGTTAGCTAGGGTTGCTGAAGAGTAACGTCTAGATGCTAAAATAGAACGAGCTAGATGGCACAGAGGTCCAGAACAACAGAGACACCGGTACTTCGATGAGGAGGAGGATGCTGATATAGACGAAGCCAGTGCCACTGGAGCTATAGTTCCTCCCCCTTTTCCTGCTGGGGAAAAGTTTGATATTACCAATGCTTTGATCCAACTGCTCAATATAAAGGGAATATTTGCGGGTCATGCATCTGATGATGCCCATGCTCACTTGAAAAATTTTGTGGGCATCTGTAAGGAATACAAACAACCGGGAGTGAGCCAGGATGCAATTAGATTGAGGTTATTTCCCCTCTCATTAGGGAGTGAGTCAACGATGTGATTGGCTGAGCTGCCAAATGATTCTATCACTACTTGAGGGGAAATTAAGAAAGCTTTTCTTGAAAGATTCTTCCTACAATACAAAGCATTGCAGTTGAAAGATGAAATATATAACTTTAGACAACTAAATTCAGTGGGACTTCACGAGACCTGGCTGTGTTTCAACAAGAAGCTCAAAAGGGTGCCAAATCACAGGATTCCAGATGATACATTGTTGGAGATCTTTTATAGGTCTTTGAATGCCAACACCAAGGCGGTGGATGGTACCATCTCCGAAGTAACCTTTATTAGCCACACTTATGAAGAGGCTGCTGAGCTACTCGACAGGATCACCAAAACCAACCGCGCTTGGCACATTAGAGAGTCGAAAATTCTGGCTAGATCTTATGAGGTTGGTATGCCAGCAGAATAGAGGAGAAAATATGAGGAGCGTGATCAAGATATTGCAGAGATAAAGACCACTATGGGGTGCTTTCCAAGCACTTGATGGGTGTTGGAGCGGAGAAAGTAAATGTTGTGGGTTCTCAGGGCAAGGCCCCGAGAAATGATTGATGTGAATCTGAGTTTGAGGAAGAAGCTAATTATTTAAATGATCAAAGGGTAGGTTTCCAGACCAACACCCAAGGGTCTAACCAAGACTCTTGGTGTCAAGGTCAAGGGAACCAAGGTCGAAACTTTTTACAAGGATAATAATTACAACCAAGGCCAATAAAGAGATGATGCAGACTAGAAGATGCGCAAGGAATACAAGAATGATAGAAGCGGTCTGTATGTTCCTCCAAGAAACCGTGAGCTAGAATTCAGTAGTTCAAGGGTTGAAGGCATGCTGTCCAAAGTACTCAAGCAGATTGAGACAACAGATAGCCACTTTAAGGAGCTCCGCACTGATATTTATGGTTTAAATCAAAAGGTGGAGTCAGGTGCTGTGGCCATTAAGAAGATTAAGCAACAGATGAGTCAGATGTCTGTTGCAATGAATTAGAGGCAGAAAGGCACACTTTCCAGCAACACAATGCAAAATTCAAAAAATGACAGTCATTTCATGGTGGTCACTACTAGGAGCGGGAAGGCAACAGTTGATCCACCTAGGCCGGTTGTAATTAAGGAGTCAGAAAAGCCCGTCTCAATGAATGATGACAATGTAGCAGATTTCAAAAACCCAACTTAATTGGAGATTCAGATGTGAAAACTGCTCCAAGTAATGCAAAGGAGCAAGGAGTTGCCCATGAGAAGGAGAAGGAGGCACAACAAAAGTTTACATCGATCCCTAGACCTCCTCCTCCTTATCCACAACATTTGGAAAAAGAAAGCCGAAGATAGGAAGTATCATAAATTTATTTCAATGCTTAAGAAGTTGTCAGTGAACATCCCATTAGTTGAGGCACTTGAGCAGATGCCCAGATATGCCAAATTCATGAAGGACATCGTCACCAGAAAAAGGACTGTAAGTTTTAAACCTGCTGATAATCTTCACCATTGTGGTGCCATAACTACACGGGTCCTAACTCAAAAGTAGGAAGACCCAGGTGCTTTTACTATACCTTGCACCATTGGGGATGTCGAGTTTGCAAGGGTGCTTTGCAACTTGGGAGCTAGAATAAATTTGATGCCACTAGCAGTGTTTGAAAAATTGGGCTTGGGAACCCCCACACCGACCACTATGCGGCTACTGATGGCCAACATAATCATTAAAAAGCCGGTGGGGATCCTTTTTGATGTTCTTGTCAAGGTGGACAAATTTATATTCCCATCAGACTTCGTGATTCTGGATTGTGAAGTCGATTCTGAGGTCCCTATCATTATGGAGCGACCATTCCTTGCAATGGGTAGGGCCCTAGTAGATGTGGAGGCAGGCCAGTTAAAATTCAGGTTAAACAAAGAAAAGGTCACCTTTAACATTTTCTGAACCATGAAGCAACAAAGAGAATTGAGCAGAGTCTCAACACTGGAGGAAGAATACGAATTACTTGACAAATTCTGAGTAGTCAAGAGACTTGCATCGTGCCGCGACGTTAAATCAAGTGCTTCTTGGGAGGCAACCCAAGTTGTAAATGTAAGAAATATGCAATGTTTACGTTTGTTAATGGGTGTAGGTGATTAAGATGGAAAATTTAAAGTTTGAACCAAAATATGGAACTTCAGTTTTTGTGCAAAATGTCAACGAACGAGTCGTCGTTTGACCTGATGACTCATTCAGTCCAATCGTGAAGACAATCACAGAAAATAGGGGAGCAACGGTTGACTTAACGACTCGTGTCTATTAACAACGATTCATATGGTTTGTCGTCATGTTTACTACCATGCTTTGCAGAAAAGAGGAAATCAGAGACAACTAGGCACACCACGAATTGTTTGGTTGTCAAACGAGTCATCTAGTTGTCCGTCATGAACATATTGCAAGGTCAACAAAGACAAGGCCTACGACTCAGTTTACGACTCATTGGGTCACACCACGAGTCGTTTAGTGAGTCGTTAGGTCCCAGGCAAGGTTTCTTCAGAACGGGTACTTAAAAATTCAAAACCAATTGTTTTGCTTCCTCATGACCCGTTACGTGGGTCGTGGTGAAGTAAAATGATTTGAAACCCATGACCCGACTTTACTCAAGCATAAAAGAGGAAAATCAAATTACTTTTGAAAAAAACCACATCACCCACTAAAACCTAGATACCACTCCAACTTAGAACTTCTTCTCATTTTTCATCACAATCAATCACCGAGGATCGTTAAAACAAAAATTTACAACTCAACCTCATCTAAAAATCCTTGAATTGCACTCCAAACATTCGCACGCACACACGATTGCACTCCCATCTCTGCTCAAGCGTCTTATGAGTATATTTTTCTCAATTAATTGTTAGTATCTCTTGCATTTAGATAATTTTTTTGGGACTCATTCTCTGAATGACCTTGAAATTGTTTGATTAATATGGTACTCATTCGACTTGCTATTTTAATTAGATAGTAAACCTAGGTAGCCAGTGATATCAAAGAACTGATTGAGTTGGAATTGAGGGACTTGTTAACTGAGTTATTTTGTGAATGTGGGATTGAAAATGGTAGTGGATGAAGATGACTGGATATGTAAACTGAAACTCTTGAGCACGAGTACATCATGAGTCGTTAGATCATCAAATGACTCATTGTATAGCTCGTCCTGAGTGGAAAATAAGCTCAAGAGACCAGTTTACCTAATGACTAACTTAACGACTCGTCCCCTTAGGTAACGACTCATTGGGACCAGTCGTTAAGTACATTGGCTCAACATGAAGAAATAATGGTTTGTGACAACGAGAGACCTCACGAGTCATTGCTAGTGGCAACAACTCGTTTAGTCACTCGTCAGGTCCACTGAGTAGTAGTTTAAAAGTGTTTTTGTGTCATCTCATCTAGTATGCTAACAATGTTTCCACAGGTACAATGGCTCTGAGAGGTACACCATGGAAAGGTCAAGCAAAGAAACAAGTACCTGAGCGTAGTCAACCTTCATACTGTAGACTTCTTGATGAACCATCCTCCTCCAAAGAATCAAGTAGCTCGGAGGAAGAATATAACGTATCAGAGGAGCAGTTAGTGAGAAGATCAACTAGGGCTAGGGCTCAACAAACTTCAAATCCGACAGCCCTGGTCGATGCTCCTACTCCACTGGCAAGGGATCCGTCTAGCTGCACTGATGATAATGCCACGGCTACAGCCGTACTTGCTATTGAGGGCCCTACAGCTGGGCAAAACCCAGAGATAGCTGATGAGTCACATACTCAGCGAGGGAACTCTGATGATGAATTTACTGAGACCTCAAACACATCAAACAATCAACCAAGGAACGTGCGGAGATGGTGTGTTCATGATATGAGGGCCATATATAACAGAGATATTGCTCCTAATGATAAAGGAAATCCAAAGAAGAGCATATACAAGGAGCTGAGGCTGGTCACTACGGGGCTGAAAGACCTTCTAGAGCTACAAGCTATGTTCGACAAGTACAGGTTAGGGTGGTTGACCGAGCCATCAGGAAGCTATAGCCCATGCTTAGTTAGAGAATTCTATGCAGCCTACGCGTACACACTACATCGTTGGCATTAGGGGGCCAAGACTGGAAAAAGAGGTCTGCCTTGACATAGGTGTTAGTTCGAGAGACTCCCGTAGACATATCTGAGGAGACCATCTCCAGGCTTCTATATGGGCCAGATTATCATGCTATGATGAACACGGCCGAGTTCGACCACAGGGTATTAGAGTTAAAGAAAGTCAAGACCAAAAAGTTGAATATTTAGGAGTGCATCAGACAATATACTTGGCTGTCTCGGATCATTGCTATAAGAGGTCTGCCAGTTGAATGGTTGCATGGTACAGAGTCTCAGATAAAGAAGGCCACACTCAACTTTCAAGCTAAATTTTGGTGTTCACTGGTGCAGCATAGGGTGGTACCAACCAACAATGATTATATCCTCTCACCTGACTGAGCGGAATTGGTAGCAAGTATTATGGAGGGATATTCCATCAATTTCCCGCGGTAGATTGCTGAAAAGATTAGAGAGCGTGCCATCAATAAAGGTATTATGATTCCCTTCCCATGTTTGATTGATAGACTCTGTCAGGAGTCAAAAGTGCCAGAATTTCCATCAGTTGACCAGAGGATAGGGTTCAGAAGATCACGAATATTGGGTTGTCAGATATGAAACAATCCCAATCTTGAGGGCGAGGAGTCAGTCTGCCACATCCGCTGGAGCGACCATACTAGCAGTGGCATTTGGCAGTGGTATGCAGAATGATGCTACATAGTTCACTAATTTGGCGACTGAGCCTATTGAGGGTAGAGAGACGGGTAGCCAGCCTGAGGCTATAGATGTAGCGGACACCTCCGCACCTGCTGATGTTCCCGAGTCATCATCCACCGCAGTAGACCTAGACCACCAGTTTCTTCACTACGAGCCACTACAGTCGGCCTAATTATGATTTCTCTAGAGTTTTTGGTTGACATGGCTAGGAAGATGGCTAAGGCCGAAAAGCAACAGGCACAAACGACTTTATAGGTTAAAGTTCTGATGGAGTAGGTAAAGCCTTGGGTGACGAAAGAGTTGGAGGCATTGTCAAGTTTTGTGCATGGCCAGCTGGACATTTTCGAGAGACGAATGGATGAGCTCCTTGTGTAGTTACAGGTGCCTGAATTGGAAAAATGGTATGCAGAGCTAGGAGCTCTTAGAACTGAGGTGCGGGATTTGTCCTCACGATCGGTAGCTGCAATACCTCCACCGGTGCTTCCAGTGATAGATGATGAATTTGAAGAAGAGCTACCACCAGTTTTTGATTTTATTACTGAGGAGCCGGTGGCACATGATAAGGGAAAGAGGCCTCGTGAGGAAGAAAGCTTTGAAGAAGATGCTTCTTTGCTCCATCAGCAAAAATGAGAGCGACGTGAGATGGAGAGAGTGCTGCATGTATCGAGAGAGGAGGCTCGACAAAAAGACTGAGGAAGCGAGAGCTCATGGAGAAGGGAAGAGCTCCTTTGGATATGAAAATGCACCGGGTCAAGCCGGTAATGTTGGAGATAACATTGGACGAGTATCTACACCCTCCACGGCCAGGTAGCTGACACCTTGGTCGCACAGGTATGTTTCTTATTTCCTTAGTTTTGTTTGATATATATGCGCCGAGGACGACGGATTCTTTCTTGATGGGGTTGGGGAGGGATACCTGTGCATATCTTTTGCTGAACATAACCCAAGGGTTTTTATTGCTGGATATCTTTTCCCTTGGGTGTTCCATATCTAGTAGAACTGGCACGTTTAGGGTTTTATGTTTTTTTGAATTTTTTTGTGTCAGTCGGAAGAAAGTTAAGTGAACTGAAGGCAGTCAAGAGCTTAAATTGTTGATTTTTATTGAACTGACAATATGATACACCTCCTAATTTTTTATGTGTATGTTAAAGTTGACAAATATGACCTTTGTAAATCTTTGCGTGGCATTGAAACTGTGAACATGTTTACCATTGTGTGGTTGTACCTAAACTAGCAGTTAGTAAAAGTGATGATGTTGACCTATGCTATGTGTGAGTGAGGTTTAATAGATAAATTCGGTTGTGTGTATCAATCTAGAACTTGCCTGGTCAGTCGTACCGAGATAGAGGATAGGAAACTAGGAAAGGGCCATAGGCCCTTTTTGATTTATGAGCCCACTTTAGCCTTAAAAGACCTACCAAAAGAGAATAAAAATCCCTTGATCCAAATGTTTGAGCTTAAATCGACCTTTCTTTTTGTTTACACCAATTCACCTTTCTTCATTTATTAAGAATGAATCTGTTTTGGCCCTGGTCCCTCCTTGCACATTAACCTCAACTCAAGAAAATCACCTAAGTTGAGGGTGGCTATTATAGGGGTGATTAAGAAGAGTAGGGTTAAATGAAAACCGGGTAATGAAAAAGGAAAGAGCGGATGCGGTATGCATAATGAAAAGAAAAGAAAAAATAAAAATTTTTGTTAAAGAGCAAGAAAAGAAAAGAAAGATGTGACATCAATGAATTCTTGAATGAAGAGAAACCGCACCTGTAGTTGCAAATGCAAATAAAAGAAGAACCAAGTAAAGGAAAAAAGGGAGAAAATAGAAAACAATGCTAAAATTGGAGTCAAGAAGTGTGTAGTGCCAAGGAGGATTAAGCTACTAATTCCATATGTACCATACCTGAGCTTGAGCCTACGTTGCAAGCCTAGAAAGTCCTATAGTGATCCTGGATGTCTGAAAATAGAGGTATTGAAAGTAAAGGCAAGCCTATGGTATTACATGCACATAGTTAGAATTTCTTTGTGTCAGCGAGTGAATCTTCCCTAGTCTCAAGAGAAATATATCGACATAATCATATACACATCTCTGAGTATGGGAAGTCATTGAGGTGAGAGCATTTGGTCAATAAAATCATCTGCAAATTGTCTGGGTTAGTGTTATAGGTGTATGTGCGTGGTTGCAAGTGACAGTACTTTGCCATGTTTTGATTCTCTTGTGTCATAGTTGGACATTTTACATATGCATCGTGATTTGAGTTGGTATAATGAAGGAGGGATTAGAAAATTCGATTTGATAAATAAATGTGACTGTCGTAAGTTTCCTAGAGTTCTTTCGGTTGAAGCGTCGAAGTAGCTTAGTTTAGTTTATTTTATTTTTTCTGCCTGAGGACATGCAAAAGTTCTAAGTTGAGGGTGTTGATGTGCCATAATTTTAAGGCACTTTCGACGCTTAAAACCAAGAAACTATGCACATTCCGGGTATGTTTATATAGGTATGATATGTTTTGTCTTTAATGTTGCAGGAAAACAGGTTCGAAAGTGAAATGGGCAAATTAACACTTAAACAACTGAACAGGTGACTGCCAGCACTTCACGACTCATTGCTAAAGTCGTGGGCAAAGGTTGAGTTTAGAAGTTGCAAAACCAGTGTACCTGACGGGTTGAGGGAATAACTCGTTACATCTGGTAATGCATTTTGTGAAGTCAGTCGTGAAGACTGGGATAGAAATTATTGAAGAAGTAACCAGTGGAGATGACCGAAGAAATAACAAGTCGTTAGTTAACTAAATGACTCGTTGGCAGATCACTGGAACTAACTGTAAGGTACACTGGAAATTTGAAGGAGTTAGACCACGAGGGGCCTAACGACTCATGCCTAGGCACAACTAGTTGTTAGGTGACCCGTTGCCACAACTGGGTGCGATGCTGAGGACAATTGATTTTAAGCAAGGCACGACTCATCAAAGGTCCTAACGAATCGTAATGGAGCCCATTACCAGTGACGATCTGGTTTTCAGTTTTAATTAAGAAAAGGTTTTCTTGGAACTATAAATACACCATTTAGATTTGTTTTAATGTTACGCAATTTTACAATTTGGAACATTGGTTTTTGGGAGTTATTTACTGCAATTAAGATTCAAGAAACGATTTTATGATTTTGTTCTTGAATTTGGCGGATTAATACAACCTTAGATTTTTGTTCTTCAGTCTTGGAATTTATTCAACCAACTTAGTTTGCTTCTGCAAATTTTTGTAAGTTGCAATCATGATTTATTTTATATTTTATGATTGTGATATTACAAGCATGAGTAGCTAAACACATAACTAGGGTTGTGAGAAGCATGATGAATTAACACATAAGTTAAACACTTAGTGATTCTTGAACGGGATTTAATGCATGTATTGTTTTTCCCTTCGCTTTAGTTGATTCTTGACGGTTGCAAACATTAGGACTTGCCTTATTCTTACTTACTGGACCAAGGGGGTAGTGAATAGGAAAAAGGGATTTACAACGGAGATTTGAGGCTATCAACCCTAATCTAATAGCTTGAACTTGTCCGGGGATAGCTAATCTGATATTAATGGTAAGGGTTAATTAAGCATACACCCGTAGACGGACCAAGTTGCGTGGTGAAAATCATCTAGATAGGGGACCAACCATTTAGGTGAATCTAACTTAGCAATATTGCATGAAATTTGGGGAACACAGTCCTAGTCACCTCGTTGATTGAATACAAACCCTCATTGATCTAAACATCGAGTAGTTTTTTACTTTTTTTGTTATTTTATTTATTTCCCCCTTAGGAAATAAGTAATTCGATAGTAACATCCATTCACATTAACTCAAGTTCTTTTCATATTCCCTGTGGGATCGACCCCAACCTTCATTGGGTTCTATATTTGACATCAACTGCATTATATCTCAATTGCAATGTGTAATTTGGGTGACATTAGCCTCCAAGATGTACCATGACCTACGGGAGGTCTATTGGTCAAATGGCATGAAGGAGGACATAGCAGAATTTGTGGCTAAGTGTCCGAATTGTCAACAAGTGAAAGTGGAGAATCAAAGACCTAGAGGTATGCTACATTACATTATAATACCTACTTGAAAGTGGGAAGAGATCAATATGGAATTCATCAAAGGGTTTCCTCCTACACATCGACATTGTGACACTATTTTGGTGGTTGTAGACAAGTTGACCAGAGTGGCACATTTCCTACTGGTCAAAACTACCGATTCAGCTAAAGACTATGCTAGATTGTACGTTCGAGAGTTAGTTCGGTTGCACAAATTCCCTTGTCCATCAACTCAGATAGAGGTACTTAGTCTACCACACAATTTTGGAGATCGTTTTAGAAGGGACTTGGTACTCAAATCAATCTTAGCACGACTTTTCACCCACATATAGATGGTCAGGCTAAGCGGACTGATGAAGGGCATATTTATGAACTTCATAGACGTATTTTTGCTCGTACTTTACTATTTTTTGAGAACAAATTATGTGTGTTTTCATGTGCTTATGTTATATATTTGTGAAAATTGCTAACACACATGATTAAATATTTTCAGGGCTAAAAGTGATGGTTTTGGGTATGTTTGAGGCTTATGGAATAAAGATGAGGAAGTTGGAACGAATAATACCAAAATCAAGGCATATCGCACTACACAACACTACTGCGTGGCCAGGTGCATGAAGCGGCACAGAAACTACGCGATGGCATGCACGATGTGCAACCCTTCTTGTGCGATACAGTGCGCAACGTGCAGCCCTTCTTGCGTGATGTAGTGCGCGACACGGCAAGCTTGTCGAATGGCCATCAAAAGTCAAATCTTACTTCAACTAGGAAAAGGAGCTACAAATCCCAAACCAAATTCATGATGGAACAAAGAAGGCATAAATCTACTATTATAAATACCCTTTTATTTCTTTGTAATAAAGATGTCTAGACATTAGTTTAAAAACATAATTTAAGAAGACAAGTCTTGGACTTAGACGTTCTATTTCAAAAACCCTTTGAGACAGTGAATTGTTCTTCTTTATTGTTGCAATAATCAAGTGAGTTTCTTCCTATCATTGTTGTAAGTGTTAATTTATAGTTTTATCTATGAATATCATGAATTTATTTATAAACATGATAGGATAAAACCACCACAACTAGGGTTGTGGGAAACATGACAAATTAATACACATAGGTAAAATACTTAGTGATTCTTGAACAGAGTTTATGCATGTATTGTTTCTTTCTTCGTTTTAATTGATTTTTAACGATTGCAAACGTTAGAACTTGCATTATTCTTACTTACCAGATCAAGGAGGTAGTGAATGGGAAAATAGATTAACAATGGAGCTTTGAGGCTATCAACCCTCATCTTATAGCTTGACCTTGTTCGGGAATAGCTAATTCGATATCAAGGGTAAGGGTTAGTAAAGAATACACCTGCATACGGACCAGGTTGCATGGTGATAAACATCTAAATAGGAGACCAACCATTTAGGTGAAATTAACTTACCGATATTGCATGTTAAACACCGGAATAGATCACTAATATAAAAACGCCTTGTGGTTATGAAGTCATGGGGAACACTTAGCCTAGTTAGTTGCATTAATTTGGATACAACAATCAATTTATCAAAACCATTGTTTATTACTTTTACAAATTCCCCCCTCTTAGAAAATAATTAACTAAAAAGCTTAAGCTCTAGCATTCTTCTACATCCTTCCGTATTCTCTGTGGGATCGACCCCAACCTCTAGTTGGGTTCTTTATTGACAACATCCACTTCATACTTTCAAAGGAGGTGCGGTTTGAGAGTTATCATGGACTATTCAGACTCTTGAAGATATGTTGAAAGCATGTGCGATTGACTTTAAGGGTAGTTGGGATGGCCATTTGCCTCTCATTGAATTTGCTTACAATAACAGTTACCACTCCAGCATTTAGATGGCTCCGTTTGAAGCTCTTTATGGGCAAAGGTGCAGATCACCTATTGGATGGTTTTAAGTAGGCGAGGCTATGTTGATAGGGCCATATTCAGTTCATGAGGCCATGGAGAAATTCCAGCATATTAGGGAAAGCTGAAAACAACTCAGAGTCATCAAAAATCTTATGCGGATATCTGACGGAGAGAACTTAATTTTGAAGTTGATGATTGGGTGGTTTCGAAGATATCTCCCATGAAAGGAGTGATGAGATTTGGAAAGAATGGGAAGCTAAGTCCCCGATATGTTGGTCCTTATAGGATTCTGAGGTGAGTTGGCGAAGTGGCATATCAGTTGGAGCTACCAGTAGAGTTAGCCTCGGTACATCCAATTTTTCATGTATTTCTATTAAAGAAGTGCATTGGTGACTCAGCCTTAGTTGCCCCGGTGGAGAGCATAGATGTGAAGGATAGCCTTACCTATGTGGAGGTTCTGGTCCATGACATCAGGTTCATAAGTTGAGAAATAAGGAAGTAACTTCAATGAAGGTTTTGTGGAGGAATCAACTTGTTGATAGAGCTACGATGCAAGCCGAAATAGATATGATGGCTAGATGCCTGCATCTTTTCCCTTCCAACTTAGTTCCAGCATGAAGTATCAGTTTCCTCCTTAGTACTCTATTCAGTTTCATGTCAAGTTCATGTATCTCGGTTCCTTTCATGCTTTAGCATGTATGTATGACTCATGAATTTAGTTCAGTCATATGTAATAGTCTGGAGTTAGTTACTCCGTCAGTTTTTAGCTTCAGATAATCAGTATTTGGGATTGCAGTTCTTTTCCCCAGCCTTTTAGTATGCTTAATCCATATTCGGGATGAATGTTTCCAAGGGCGAGATACTGTAATATCCAAAATGTCCCTACAACTATATTTAGGGTTTGAAGTATGTTTCAGTAGAAAATCTAAAAGTTTTCTCTCTACGACTCATTATAAAAGTCGTAAGACGGTTGTATTGGTCATAGGATGACCAATGGTAGAGATCCAGAAGTTCACCATCCCAACCACGAGTCCCCACCACGAGTCATGGTGTGTGGGTATGACCCGCGGTCAGGAGTCGTAGCAGGTCATTGCATTTTTCAGGTGCTGGTTATATGAGTGGTTGTATGATTCGTAATAGGGAGTTACCGGTCATGATAGGCGATCGTGGAAATATTCAAAGAGTTGGAGAAAATTGGATTAGTTAACCACAGGAGAAAACCACGAGTCATAGAAGGATTGTATGACTCATGGTACGAGTCATAGCAACTTGCAGTGCAGTTTTTCTTGCGAAATCATTAAGGTTATTTCATAAATCCTTAGTGTCACGAGTCTACAGCCTGGCCGAGACATGGTACTTGGAGCAACAAGTGACCCCAAGCTAACCCATGGTCTATCATTACACTGGTAAGCTGAATAAACATAAGAGAAAGCTTTTAAAAAAGCTATCATTCAAGAAAATAATGATTTGATAAGAGCCAAAACATGAAAAGATACAATACTGCAAAACTATGTCTGAAAGCCAATCACTAACTGATGAGTTGCTGGGACAACCCCCTAGCTAACTATAATATATGTCTAAATAAGAACTATCTAAAAACAAATATCATCCTCGGAAGAAGAGGACTGACCAAAAACTGTTGTTGATATCATCCGAGGAAATTACTAACGATGCGAGGCCTGAGAACCTGCGCCTGTATCATAATACGATACAACATAGAAAGTATGCATCAGTACTTTGAATGTACTAAGCAAGTGAGAGATATAGTAAGCATGAAAAATAAGTAGCTGTACTGAAATAACATGACATGACCAACAAAATACTGTAAACTGATAAAACTGAAATATAACTAAAATGGTCAATAATGACGCTGACTAACAGTCATAAGCATGTCCTAGAACTGAGATACTGAGTTGAGCTAAACTGATCTGAACTGAACTGAGACTATACTAGCAAGTGGGAGAGTCTATAGCTGACATATAACCACATGAGCTAAACATGGAGTTCGATTTATACGCCCCATCGATAGGATCCAATATACCTTGCCAAGGTATCGAGGCATGAACTGCAAGATCACCATCTTGGCCCATTTGGGCTAAATAAGCTAAGATGGAAATGTAGTTCTTGGAACCTGGGTGAGCTGGAACCCCGGTCCTCTTGGTGCTAAGTCCTACTCCCACTGGATAGTCCTAGTCTAACTACTAAGCTTATAGATCGAATCTGGGGCCCAGGACTAAGTCAGGGATACTTATCTAAAGTACCCTGAGAGTCTTATCAGATCGTATAACTGTAACTGGTGTTCTAAGACTGGCCAGAGCTACTTATCTGGAAGCGTCATAGCCGTCTAGAGAACAAATTAAAACTGATACTTGTAGTTTCTAGACTGGTCAGAGCTGCTTGTCTGGAAGCATTATAACCGTCTAAAGGACTAACTGATAACTGATAACTGCGAGGCATTACTGACACCTCAAGAACTGACTATAGTCAAATTGATCAGCTGACATTTCTGAAAGATATTAAAGGTACGAACATTCTGACTGAGACTGAACTAGCATACAACTGACTAAGATTTGATATGATAATAGTAACATGGGAATTTCAACACTGATAGAGTCAAGCAACATTAATATCTAATTGATTATGCAAGACCCTCATTACTGCATGCAAGAACTAGGGCTAAAATTATCAAAATTCATGTAAGGAGATAATGAATAGAATTATTACTAACAACAACCCTCAATACTCATGAGATTATAACAGGAAGAAATTCCACAATTCATTGACAATTTAACCCTAACAGTGAACTTTTAGGCTAGTACTGCTAAGAAATTTTAGGAGTGTTTTGGGCACATGGGAAGAACAATTCCCTTGTTAAATACTCACATACATGGAGTCGGAATGCTTGAAAATGATCTGGGGAATCTGAGGAGAAAACTTGAAAGCCCTAGCTTTCTTTGAGAACTGTCAGGAACTTCTTTTCTCTGAAGATCGAGAGTTGAGAGAAATGAGAGGGACTTAGTCGATTACCCCTTTAATTTTCTCCAAAACGTGCCCCAAAATGACGTAGTTTAGGGATAAAATAGCTAGAAGTTACGAAAATACCCTTAGAGAATCACAGGAAAGAAACCTACTGCCAGTCCCCCCGAGGCACTTTACGAGTCTTGGAGTTAGGAATGACTCGTGGTGCCAAGTCGTGGCCATATCTGGAAAAGCCCCAAAATTCCTAGCCTGGCCAACGACAGACTTCACGGGTCATCAGGAGACCTAACGACTTGTAACGTCTTCCGTTGTCACTGAACCAAAATTTGTCATTTTCCCCCCATGGTTGAGCATGACGAGTCGGTACTTGACCTAACGACTCATCCCCTCCTCTCATTGCCAACATTGCCTTCAGGCTATGCTTTATCGGGAATCTTTTGATGACTAACACAACAGTCATTTCCTGACCTAATGACTCATCGTGTCCGTCATTACCACTGAAACACTTACTCTGAGTTTCCACTCGATGACTCTTCACAATGACTCATTGCTTGGCCCAACGACTCATCATGTGGGTCGTTACCCATGGGCTCCAAGATGAAAATTCACTCCAAGCCACGAGTCTAGCCACTACTCATCTAGTAACTTAACGAATCATTCCATGGCTCATTCTGTGGCTAAAAGTTTTCTGGTTCATCTCAGTTTTTCATGCAAAGTCTAAGTTTGGTTTAGGAAAGTTTCAGGGTATTACAATATTCTTCCTTGGGATCATTCATCCTCAAATGAAGGCTAAAACTGCTGGAAAACTGGGGAAAGAGCTGCAATTCCTAGACTGAAACTATAAACTATTTTCTGAAGGAATGACTGACTTTGAACTAATATAACCATACTAACTAAGTTAACACAACGAGAGTGCACATTGAAAATCTGAATAGAGCTGATGAGTACTAAATGAGATAGAGTATTTACGAGAAATTTAATACCTGATGCTGAAACTAAACTGGAAAGGAAGGGAATAAATGAGGATATTTGGCCATCATGTTTACTTCTGCCTCCCTTATGGCTCCATCAACTAGATGGTTTCTATACAAGACTTTCGCTAAAGCGACTTCCTTGTTTCTCAGCTTATTAACTTGACGATCTAGGATCTGAATTTGGACTTCTTCATAAGAGAGATTATCCTTCACTCCCACACTGTGTAGTAGCACAACTGAGGTCGGATCACTAATTCACATCTTCAATAGTGACACATGGAAGACTGGGTGCACAGATGCTAATTCTGATGGTAATTCTAACTCATATGACACATTGCCAATTTGCCTCAGAATCTTGTAGGGTCCTACATACCTCAGACTAAGTTTCCCTTTCTTTCCAAACCTCATCACCCCCTTCATAGGTGAAATTTTCAAGTAAACCCAATCATCTACAACAAATTCTAACTATCTCCTCCTCACATCTGCATATGATTTCAATCGGCCTTGAGATGTTTTCAACCTTTCTCTAATGAGTTGCACTTTTTGCATAGCTTCATGAACTGAGTCTGGTCCTATCAAGGTAGCTTCTCCAACTAAAACCCACCTTATAGGATACCTACACCTCCTACCATATAATGCCTCAAATGGGGCTATCTGAATACTAGAGTAGTAGTTGTTGTTGTATGCAAACTCGATGAGAGGTAGGTGATCATCCCAACTACCATTGAAGTCGATCACACAAGCTCTCAACATATCTTCTAAGGTATGAATAGTCCACTCATCTTGTCCATCCGTCTGAGGGTGAAAAGCTTTGCTGAGCTTGACTTGAGTATCGAGTCCTTTCTGAAATGACTTCTAGAAATGTGAGTTGAGCTGGGTACCTCTATCTGAAATGACGGATAAGGGAACTCTATGTAGTCTGACCAACTCCCAGATGTATAGTCTAGTATAATCCTCAGCTGAGTCTGTAGTTTTAACTAGGAAATGTGCTGACAAGGTCATTCGATCTACTAACACCCAAAATTGAGTCATGCTGTCAGTGAGTATGAGGTAGACCAGTAATAAAGTCCATATTCACTTATTCCTGCTTCCATGCGGGTATGCCGATATCCTGAGTCATACCCCAAGGTCTCTGATGTTCCACCTTAACCTGCTGGTAGTTCGGACACTTAGCCATAAATTCTGCAGTGTCTCTTTTCATACTGTTCCACTAGTAGTATCTTGTAGGTCACGATACATCTTAGTGGCACCTGGGTGGATAGAATATCTGAAGCTATGTGCTTCTTCCAGTATTTATTGACGCAAGTCCCTTACATCCGGTACACATAGTCTACCCCTAATAATGAAGCACCCCATCTCCCCTTTTCGAGAAAGCCTCCACTTCTTTTCTTAGAACTGCTTCTTTTAGCTTAAGCAGTATGGGATATTTCATCTTGCTTTGACTTAACTTCAACAACTAATGAGGATTCTGACCCACTATATAGTACTACTCCACCCTCAGTTGAATCAACCAACTGAACTCCCAACCGAGCTAACCTGTGAATATCTTTCGCTAACTCCTTTATGCCCTCTTCAACATGAACAATGCTCCCCATGGACCACCTGCTGAGGGCATCAACCACTACATTTGCCTTGCCCGGGTGGTATAGTAGGCTCATGTCATAATTCTTCAGTAGCTCCAACCACCTTCGCCGACGAAGATTCAAGTATTTCTGACTGAACACATACTGAAGGCTCTTGTGATTGGTGAAAACATCCACGTGAACCCTATTAAGGTAATGCCTCCATATCTTTAGAGGAAAACCCACTGCCGCCAATTCAAGATCATGAGTCGGATAATTCTTCTCATGAACTTTGAGTTGTCTGGAGGCATAAGCTATCACCTTACCCCGCTACTTCAGAACACAATC
Organism: Datura wrightii; assembly: GCA_035772735.1. Lineage (NCBI taxonomy): Eukaryota > Viridiplantae > Streptophyta > Magnoliopsida > Solanales > Solanaceae > Datura > Datura wrightii. The sequence goes on along the minus strand of JASDFA010000016.1, from coordinate 87,294,900 downwards.
GAGGCCAACTCCAGAACCATCACAGTAGACTACAAACTCATCTATTACTTCTGGTAAGGTCAAAATTTGAGTTGTAGTGAGTCGAGTCTTCACCTCTTGAAAACTTTTCTCACATGCATCTGACCACTAAAACTTCAACTTTTCTAAGTTAGCTTAGTCAGAGGAGATGCAATAAAGAAAAATCTTTCTACAAACCATCAGTAATAACTGGCTAGACCCAGGAAACTTCTGATATTTATTGGGGAAGTAGGTCTTCGCCAGTATTTCACCGTTGCTATCTTTTGAGGATCTACTTGAATACCATCACCTGAGACCACATAATAGAGGAAAGCCACAGACTTTAGCAAAAATTCACATTTGCTAAACTTAGAGACCAACTGGCGGTCTCTGAGGGTCTACAACACTATCCTCAGATGGTTAACATGCTCCTTCTCATTTTTGGAGTACACCAAAATGTCGTCTATGAACACAATCACAAACATGTCCAAATACCGCTTGAATACTCTGTTCATTAGGTTCATGAAAGCTGCAGGGGCATTAGTTAGTCCAAAGGTCATAACTAAAAATTCATAGTGACCATAACGAGTTCTGAAGGCTATTTTTGGTATGTCACATTCCCTGACCCTAAGCTGATGATACCCCGACCTGAGATCTACCTTGTAAAAAAGACTAGCTCCCTGAAGCTGATCGAACAAGTTTTCAATCCTGGGTAGGGGATACCTATTCTTAATTGTAACCTTGTTCAGTTGACGGTAGTCGATACACATTCTGAGATTACCATCCTTCTTTCGCACGAACAACACTGGAGCACCCTATGGAGAGATGTTGGGCCTGATGAAACTTTTCTCAAGAAGGTATTTTAGTTGTTCCTTCAACTTTTAAGCTCAACCGGAGCCATTTTATAAGAAGGAATAGAGATGGTCTGAGTGTTTGGAAGAAGGTCCATGCCGAAGTCTATTTCCCGCTCGGGCAGAACTCTAGGAAGATCTTTGGGAAACACATCAGGAAATTCGCTGACAACTGGAACTAACTGGATAGTTGGGGTCTTGGAGCTTGAATCTTTGACCCGAACTAGGTGATAGATGCACCCTTTCGAAATGAGCATCCTTGCCTTGAGGTAAGAAATAAACCGACCCTTAGGTGTAGAACTACTACCCATCCACTCTAGAACTAGCTCATTTGGAAACTGAAATCTGACGATTCTAGTTCTGCATTCGACTGAGTCATAACCAGAGTGTAACAAATCCATGCCAAGAATGAGGTCAAAATCGACCATGTCTAGCTGTACTAGATCAGCTGGTGAATTTATTCAACACTGAGACTAGGTAGTTTCTATATACCCGGCTGGCTCTATCTGACCCACCAACTGGGGTAGAGACTGAGAATGGTTCTAAGAGAACTTCTGGACTCATTTCAAACTGAAAAGCTACATAGGGAGTCATGAATGATAGTGTGGCTCCTTGATCTAGTAGGGCATACACATATAGATGGAAGAAACGTAACATACTCATGACCATGTTAGGTGAGCTCTCCCGATCCTGATAAGAGGACAAAGCATAAAAGTTGTTTTGGCACTGATCGCCATCCATACCTAAAGTATTACCCTACTGAGCTGGACGGCCTGCTGAGGTTGGTGAAGTGGTAGACTGTGATCTTCCCCATCATGCTAACGGGCATTCCTTTAGCCTGTGACCTAGTTGTCCACATCCAAAGCAACCCTCTTTTCCCAAAAGGCATTCACTTGGATGGTTCTTGCCACACTTAGAACAAGCTGGGTAGCGGCTGCTGGCACTGTGACTCTGGGACTGCGAGCCAGATGCTTCACCTTTCCAATCCTTGCGCGATCGAAAAGAAGAGGTGCTGGCTGAGGTGGGTGTTGGAGTCCTCTGTTGCTATTGTTGTGGGTGGATACTACCACCGGACCTCTGGTGTCCATAATCCGATTAACCTATTCTAGCCCGCTTGTTCTCCCATTTCATATCCTTCAACTTTTCTGCCTCAATCTGCTGGGCATCAATGATTAGGTTTGAGAGATCGATGTCCTTAATGAGCTTCGCGATGCTGCATTCCTTGAGTACTAGGTTTGATACCCCGCTAATGAATTTAAGCATATGAGCCCTTGGCTCGGCTACCATCTCTGGAGCATATCTCGACAACCGAGTGAACTCCAATGCATATTTCTCCAAGGTCCTAATACCCTACTTAAGTTCATGACCTCTGCGACCTTAGCCTCCCTCAACTCTCGAGGAAAAAATCTATCTACAAAGTTTGCGGTGAACTCATCCCACTTGACTGGCCCTGCTACTGCTAGCCTCCCTTCCTTTCATTGGTCGTACCAAATCTGAGCCACCCCATTCAACTGGTAGGCAGCCAGATCAGCGTTCTCTGCAAAACTAACACCCATAATTTGGGTGATCTTCTGCACCTCGTCTACAAACTCTTATGGGTCCTCTCCCACCTTGGATCCATGAAAAATTGGTGGGTTCATTTGGATGAAATCCCGATCCCTAGAAGCTGCTGCAGACCCATTTGTATTCACTGGAACCACCTGCTAGTTCACTTGGTTAGTTACTATCTGAGCCAGCAGTTGGATTTCCGCTCGGAATTCTGCTGAGGACACTTGGTCATCCTGAGGGGCTGTTGGAGCTGGTGGGGCAGGTCGATTGGCATTTCTATCCCTCCTTCCATTTTCTCATTTTGGAGGCATAGTTTCGTTGAAACGATAGAGCATGAGTTAGGAGAATATTTCTGGGATTAAACCTCAACTCATGATAAGGAGTATGAACAAAGGGGAGTTTTCCTAATGACGTCTTATAGCCTCCCCGTCATAAGTATGGTGCGTTTCAGACCCATGAAAAGGACTCTACTTAATGTAGCTTTTATACATCCTAGGATACTCTAAACCTAGTGTTTTAATACCAAGTTTGTCACGACCCGAGTCTACACCCTGCTCGAGACATGGTAATTGGTTCGACAAGTGACCCCAAGCTAACCCACGGTCTATCATTACACTGGTAAACTGAGTAAACATAAGAGGAAGCTTTTAAAAAACAATCATCCAAGAAAATACTGATTTGACAAGCGTCAAAATATCAAAAGATACAATACTGCATTATTGTGTCTAAAAGCCAATCACTAACTGATGAGTTACTGGGACAAGCCCCTAGCTAACTCTAAAATCTATCTAAATAAGAACTATATAAAAACAAATATCATCCTCGAAAGATGAGGACTCACCAAACACTGTTGCTAATATCGTTCGAAGAAACTACTAATGATGCGGAGACTGAGAACCTGCGCCTGTATCATAATACAATACATCATAGAAAGTATGCATTAGTACTTTGAATGTACTAAGTAAGTGAGAGATATAATAGGCATGAAAGAATAAGTAATTGTACTGAAATAACATGGCATGACCAACAGAATACTGTAAACTAATAAAACTGAAATATAACTGACATGGTCAATAATGACCCTGACAGACGGTCAAAAGCATGTCCTGGAACTGAGGTACTGAGCTGTGCTAAACCTATCTGAACTGAACTGAGACTGTACTGGCAAGTGGGAGAACTATAATCGACATATAACCACGTGAGCTAAATGTGGAGTTCAATGTATATGCCCCATCGATAGGACCCAATATACCTTTCTAGGGTATAGAGGCATGAATTGTGAGATCACTATCTTGGCCAATTTAGGCTAACTAACCTATGGTGGAAACATAGTTCTAGGAACCAGTGCGCTCTAGAAACCCAGTCCTCTCGGTGCTAAGTTCTACTCCCACTGGATAGTCCTAGTCTAACTACTAAGCTGATAGCTCAAAGTTGAGGCCCAAGACTAAGTCAGGGATACTTATCTAGAAGTACCTTGAGAATCTTATCGAATCGAAAAACTGCAACTGGTGTTCTAAGACTGGGTGAGCTACTTATCTGGAGGCGTCATAGCCATCTAGAGAAAAAATTAAAATTGGCACTGGTAGTTCCCAGACTGGTCAGAGCTGCTAATCTGGAAGCGTCGTAACCGTCTAAAGGAATAACTAATAATTGATAACTGGGAGGCATTACTGATACCTCAAGGACTGACTATAGTCAAACTGATCAGCTGACATTTCTAAAACATGCTGAAGGTACTAACATTCTGACTGAGACTGAACTAGCATGCAACTAACTGAGAATTGATATGATAATAGTAACACGGGAATTTCAACAATGACAGAGTCAAGCAACATTAATATCTAGATTATGCAAGACCCATATTACTGCGTTCAAGAACTAGGTCTAAAATCATCATAATTCATGTAAGGAGATAATGACCAGAATTATTACTAACAACAACCCTCAATACTCATGAGAATTAAAATAGGAATAAATTCCAGAATTTACTGATTATTTAATCCTAACAGTGAAATTCAGGGCTAGTATTGATAAAAAATTTTAGGAGAGTTTTGGGCACAAGGGAAGAACAATTCCCTTGCTAATAGTTGAAATGCTTGAAAAGGATCTGGGGAATCTGAGGAGAAAACTTGAAATCCCTAGCTTGCTTTGAGAGAACTGTCAAGAACTTCTTTTCTCTAAAGATCGAGAGTTGAGTGAAATGAGAGGAACTTAGTCGATTACCCCTTTAATTCTCTCCAAAATGTGCCCTAAACGATGTAGTTTAGTGATAAAAATAGCTGGAAGTTATCAAAATATCCTTGTAGCATCATAGGAAAGAAACCTACTGCCAGTCCCCACAAGGCACTCCACGAGTCGTAGGGTTGGGAATGAATCGTAGTTCCAAGTCGTGGCCATGTCTGCAAAACCCCCAAATTCCTTGCCTGGCCAGCGACTGACTTTATGGGTCGTCAGGAACCTAACGACTCATGAAGTCTTCCATTGTTATTGAACCAAAATTTCTCCTTCCGCCCCCACGAGTGATCATGATGAGTCGTTACTTGAACTAACAACTTGTCCCCTACTCTAATCGTCAGTACCACCTCAGGGCTAAGCTTTATCGGGACTCTTCCGATGACTAACACAATGAGTCATCGCTTTACATAATGACTCATCATGTCCGTTGTTATCACTGAAGCACTTACTATGAGCTTCCACTCGACGACTCTTCATGATGACTCATTACTTGACCCAATGAGTCATCATGTGGGTCGTTACCCCTAGGCTCCTAGATGAAAATTCACTATTTCAAGCCACGAGTCTGGCCACGACACATCTAGTCATGACACGTCTAATCACTTAACGAGTCATTCCACAACTCGCTTTGTGGAAAATAATTTTCTGATTCACCCCGGTTTTTCATGAAAAGTCTGAGTTTGGTCTAGAAAAGTTTTGAGGTGTTACACTAAGCTCCTAGGTCCTAAACCACATTGTTTTAAGTTCCGAAAGGATTTTTTTAAGAGTTTTTAGCCTATGTCAAATCATTAGGTTTTTCCATCCGTGCAAAGCTTCGAATTCTCTTCGAAGATCAATCTAGAAATTCTGTCAATTCTTTCCTAATTCTCTTAGGCTTTCAAAGACAAGTTGAAAATCAGTTTACCCAAGTATGTGGGGCTATGAATGAGAGATTTCTTTCACTCTCATGCACAAATTTCACCTCAAGTTTATGAATTCAAGTTCTAATTCAAATTTATGATCTTATAGGATTTAACCCAATTTTATGAAATTCTCTATGATGTGTCTATGGGTCAATATCCCTCATGTTTTAAGGCATATTTTAAGATTTATGCACAAATTTAATACACAAATTGATTATAAACTGATGATTTAAAATCTTAGAAAATTATACCCTATCATGAAAGTTTTATGAAAAGTCAAGTTTATGATTCATGATTCAAGTTTGATGAGATATTTATCATGAACAAATATTTATAAATTACCCATCTATGAATTCATGATTTTGACTTATGAAGTTTATTTCAAGTATGCATGATTTTAAGATTTGGGCAAGCCCACACAAGTTAAGTATGTTTTCATGATTTAGCCAAGGCTAATAAGATCAGCTTATCATATGTTTTGGAGTCAAGACTCCCACTACAACTTATGATATGTTTTGGAGTCAGGACTCCACATGTTCAGATTTTAGACTATGCATGTAATTATGATTTCATCTTCATTGTAAAATGATGGGAGCACTATGCATGTTTTTGGGAGTAGTGTCTAGCACTGAGTAGGCTTGGGGTTCCAAGATTCACTGGTCTCATAGAGTATGTGCCAACGTATGTATATTTATAGTTGGAACCTCTCAAGAGAGTTTTCTCGGCCCCCAAGGGGCCTTCAGCTTGATATCGATATCATGGTAGCGCCCTTTACCCTGAGAAGATTTTGGATGGCTCTGCCCAGTTAAATGTGATAGTTGGGGCATCACGTAAGCTCTATCGTGATGGTGTTGGTTTTGACGAGTCTCTCATTGTTCCTTATAATTTCAGTTATTCATGTTCATGACTTATGATATTATGTTTTACAACAGGCTTGACACAATGATTAGTTTATGAGCTTTTACTTATGATTTCAGCAATGACAAGTCATATGATTTCTATTTTTATCTTTGGGTGACTGTATTTAGATATGATATTTATATTATGACTATACATGTGTGATATTCAGATTTCAGCATGCAGTCCTTGCTCTCATGATCTTATGATTTATGTTTGTAAGCATGATTTCAATTAATATTTACTCAACATGTTTTACTTACCTTGCATACTTAGGAAATTTCAAGTACTGACCACATACTCTATATTGTATCATTTCATGATACACGTCTAGACGATCAGACTCAGTTCTGTCATTAATCCCGCTCCCCGCAGTTTAGTTCAGTTCCTATCATTGGTGAGTATTAATCTTCCGAGGATGTTTAGTTTAAAATTTTATTATGTTACATTTAGTTTTAGAATTTAGCGAGCTAGTTCTGGATATTGTCCCATAAGCTCATCAGACATGTTAGAGGCTTATCAGACAATATGTAGATTTTCAGCTTTGTTGAGTTTTGACTCTATTTATGATTAATATGTAATCCGGACTTCTGCTTATTCATGTTTTAGTTATTAGGATCTCCCTGATGTATACTCTTTAGTTGTTATGTTCATGCCATGGGTTGATTTGGAGTCATTCATGGTTCTAAGTCGCGTGTCTCAGTCCGGGGTCCCAGCATGGGTCGTGACATTTACTATGGTTTATCTTCTTTCTTATCACTTGTCTAAATGACCTAGTTTCTTTAATTAATGACCAATTTTGTATTATATTTCACGTATCTAGTAAATAAATTCATGTATATAATTGTCTTATCATTTAAAAGTCATGCTAGTTTTTGAATTATCCTAAATTATGTTTGATTATTTATTTGTCTCGTAATAATTTAGCTAATACATTGTCATATATTCAGTATATTCATTAGTAAATGGCTTAACTTGTCTTTTACTTATTTATTTTCAAATAAGAGTTTAGTTGCTTAATCACATTGTTTAAGTTAGTTTAATTAATAATAATTGACTTTCTTTGCTTGCTTTTGTGGATCTGTAATACCCCGAAAATCCTAAGATCAGACCCGGGAGTTGAAATGGAGAAAATAGGAATTTATGCACCATGTTACAGGATGAGTCATCCAGTGACCCTTCAGAAACCCCACATGTCGTTAAGTGACTCCTGAGGAAAGGCTGGGACTTGGTTGAAAAATTTGAAGTTGGGGTGACCACGAGTCGTGGTCAGCCCCACGATCCGTTAGGTCACCCTTGGTCAAAGGAGGTTAAAGGATGAATGAAATTTGGACAGTGTACCTAATGACTAGTCACCACGAGTCATGGTCAATGCCACGATTCATCGAGGGGGTCATGGTCAGAAGTTGGTTAGAGGTTGAATGTTTTTGGCAGTGTCCATAATGGGTGATCACCACGATTCGTTGGGTACACCACGAGTTGTGGTGTCCCTCGTGGTGACCACCAGAAGAAAGTTGGCAGTAAAGGTGATGGAAGGTGACCACGAGTCGTGGTCACCGGCAAGGATCCATCCAGTCCCTATTTGGGATTGGCAGTATGTTTTTCCCTACGAATTTATTAAGGACTTTTCCGTAATTCTTAAGTAAACTACATCATTTTAAGATCAGAATAGAGTGTTTTAAGAAGGTTTAAGTCATTCTAAGCCTACCCTAATTCATGCATGCAAGTTTAAAAATTTGAGAGGTGATCAAACCTAGTTCTCCAAAGTTCTTCCTATTTTCTCTTTGGGTCCCTTCAAGTATGTAACGCTATGAAAGGATGCAATTGTCCACACCCATGCCCAATTCCCTCTCAATTCATGATGTTCTAATTGATAATTTCATGGGGGTTTTACCCAATGCATTAATTCCTAAGTTTCAATCATGGGTATGATCTAAGCATGTTTTAAATGATGAATTATGATTAATGGGAAGATTTTACAATGTTTTAAATTATAAATTATGTTTTCAAGTTTTCTAAACTATGATTCCCATCCATGAAAGTTCATGAAAGTTGAGATCTACGAAGTATGTGTACAAGTATGATGAGATGTTTACTAAGAACGTATGATTTCGAAACACCCATGTTTATGTTCATGTTTTCAAAGAGAATCAAGTTGATTTCAAGCATGTTTAAGTATTGGGCAAGCCCATATGATAAAATATGTCTTGTGCTTTCATGAATTAGCTTACCACAGAGTTTTGGAGTCAAGACTCCCATTATTTTCAGCTTGCGGTATGGTTTGAGCCAAGGCTCCTATCATGACCCAAACATAGGCCTAGATCGAGAAATGGGACAAAGAACCCCGAGAGGCTCCAAGTCGATCACGACATGAACATAACATCTAACTCATTCAATATAACATAAGATCAACATGAATTACATAGCGAAAGTCTAAACAATCATAACATCTAAATACATACATTAATATAAAGCTGAATATAAACTATGTTCAAAAAGCCTCTAATACTGATGAATTGATGGGACAAGACCCCAACTAACTCACTATAGCCTGAAAATAGAAAAGATGAAATACAACTGATAAGAAGGGCCCTCACAAGATGAGGACTAACCAACTGAGGCTGAGGAAAGATAACTCCTGGAATCTGACTAGCGGTGAAACTGAACCTAGATATAGGATCCTGTATCATGAAATGATACAACATAGATTATCCGGTCAGTACGTAAAATGTACTAAGCATACAAGTTAAGTAAAACCGCTATGTGAGTAAAATCAGAAATCATGCATAATATAAAACATAATCAAGGTAAGATTCTGAGAGTAGGAATTGTATGCTATTTTCTAAAATCGTGATCTGAACATAACTGAACATCATTGATCTTGGGCAGATTTATATGCCCAAGTGATACTCAAACGTATCATTTTCGCCTTGTTTGTTGTGCAATGTGTATATATTCTCATGTAATTGGTAATAAAATGCGAATTTATACTAACCAACATGACGAGCATTTGTTTTGCAGGTAAATATGATTTTTAGGAGCTAAAATGCATGTTGGAACTATATCGGAGTTGGACTTGGATGCGAGCATGGAAAAGACATTGGAATGCACAAAGTAAAGGGGCTCCGCGATGGAGCCGTGCCACGCTACCATCGCGGAGGCACACTGCCTGGAGAGGAAATTAAATGGCAAATTCTAGTGTGGCCTCGCGACAGCTCCGTGGCACGGAGATAGGCCTCCGCGTTGGCCTCCGTGCCACGTTGAGGCTATTTTACCGGACCCTGGATTTCCAGTGAAGGTCTGCGTCCACGCCGTGTCACTGAGGCAGTGCTCTGCGTTGGCCTCCGTGACACGTTGCTTGTTATTCCGGGAAAAATTTCCCACTAGTATAAATAGCACACTTAGGTTTATTTTAATTAGTTCAGACTTGGTGGAGCTAGGATGTGGGTTAGAAGCAGTTGAGGGACGAAAAAGCTAAGAGATTTATTCTCTTCCTTTCTTCTTTCAATCAATTGTATGTATGATTTACACTTGTTTTAGGATGATCAATCCACAAATGAGTGGCTAATTCTCTTCCTTGCTAAGGTTTTGAACAATGGTGATGAATTTTGATTGTTAATGATATGGTTTTCTTCTTCTTCTTTCATGTTGTTCTATTAATTCTTGTTTCTACTGCATTAGTGTGTGGCCGACATTAATGTACATCTAAAAAGTCCAATTTCACTCGAGAGAGCAAGAAATTGGAAAGTTGTGAATTAATAGGGTATTGTTCTTAACTTGATTTGGGAAAATTGGGTTCTGATGTGCTTTCCTGATAGAAATATACTTGAAAGTCGTATTAGTCAGTTTAGGAACCGGAATTGTATTGCTAGGTCATAAATTGCATTTGATCACATAAATGTAGACGGATGGTTTATGATTCTAAAGTGAAATTAAATACGAGAGTTTTAATTTCTAGGCTACTGTTCTTGGCTAGCAACATGAAGAAGAGATTAACCAAATTATTATCATAATCGAATTCATTACTTGTTCTTAACCTTGGCATGCTCATATCCATAGTTTAAATTCACAGTAAATAATTATTAATAGTTTTAGTATATATATCTTTTATAACCAAAACTTATTTAACTGTTGGTTACGCTGTTGTTAGCATAATTAGAAGTAAGATAAGAATATAGTGTACTTGGGCAATTTTACTTATCCTGAGTCTCCTTGGATCGATACTTGGCTTACTTAGCCACTTTATTACTTGTTTGACCACGTGCACTTGCGTGTCGGTTTATATCCCCAACCAAAGCACCGAACAAGTTTTTGGCGCCGTTGCCGGGGAGACTAGGCAATTGGTGAAATTGTGTTAAGTGTAAATTTACTGTATTTTTGTTTTATTTTCTTAAGTGTTGACAACTTGGTCTTAGTATTTGTTTTAATTCTTTGTTCATTTTAATTTTTCTCTCTTTCGGATACCCTCATTGACATGACATCTTGGAATATAAATGGTGGATACGCATATTTCAGCGAATCTTGCATGAATTGCGGAGGACCCCACTTGTGGCAAAACTGTAACACGTGCAATATATGTGGGTGTCAATATGGCCATTGGGGTGATTGTCCAAAGGCATATTCCCCTTCCTCAAGCCCCCGCTATGATCATTCTGTTGTTTTTGCTGAATATAGGCATGTTGAAAATGAGGACTTGGGACACCAAGTTCAAATAGAGGACATGATGAAACAACTCCTGGAGCAATCAGAATCAATGAAGGAGTCGGTGGCAGAATTGATAATTCAGCAAAAGGAGAATGCCGAGGCTGTAAGCAGGATGAGCGTCAAACTCACGGAGATGTGTGCTGAGGCTGAAGCTTGTGAGAATTCGCAGGTGACAGTTTTAGCCGATATTCAAGAGGAACTACAAGAGGAATACAAGGGTGAATTCTTGGTGAAGCCCAACAATTAGAATCTCTTGAGTGTCCCCGTGATCGGCTCATACCTATAGAAAATCCATTCATGGAAGAAGAGAAAGAATATCTCCCATTTGACCTTAATGGAGAAATAGATGTCGATGTTGAAAAGGTGTATACAAGTAAGGAGGTCAAGCACAACGCAGTTTCAGAGTTGAGGTGTATTGGACCACACTCTACGCATTTTTCAATGTTAAATTTGGTTGACAACATAGAAATAAAGTCTTCCAAGTTTGTAGAGAAATGTCTAGAGGAGGACCAAGCCCCGTATATTTTGAAATTCACTAATTCGGAGAGACAAAATGACTTCGCTTACTTAAGGACCAATAAATGCAAAAGGCAACATCTACTACTTGGTCCTTACAATTTTTCACCACCACCCCTAGAACACAAGAGGAAATTAGAAAAGAAATTAGGGGTGAGATTCATATCCTCAAGGTGGAGGAAAAAGTGGTGAAACTTGGTACGTCGAGCCGCGACGGTAAACCAGGCGCTGCACGGGAGGCAACCCGTGAAAAATATTTTCTTTCTTTCTTTTTTAGTGTAAATAATTTTTATTTTTATTTTTCTTTTCTTGATTTGGTATATATTCTTGTTTTAGTTAATATTTTTCATTTTAGTTAGGGAAAGCTATTAATCTAACCAATTTTGTTTAGTGAGGTGATTTTCAGGTCTAACGGAGAGAAATATGCATGGAATTGGGAAGAATAAGGCAAGGTATGAAAAAATAATTTAATGGAAGAAACAGTGCACTGGCGCGTTGGCTCCGTGTCACAGAGGAAGGGCTCCACGTTACCCTCCGTGACACGTTGAAGGCAAAATCTGGATTTTTAAAATTTCCAGTAAGCCAACGCGTTGGCTCCGTGTCACGGAGGAGGGGCTCCGCGTTACCCTCCGTGACACGTTGCCTTATAATTGGTGCCGGGTCACACCGGGTTGCCGGGTGACCCGCGTGTTTTTCTTTAAATTAACCCCGATTTTTGCCCCTTTCTCCCCATTTCTTCTCCTTTCTGCGACCAAACACCCAAATCCCCCTCCCCAACCAACGTTCCACGCTACTAGGCAAAGAAATCGTCAAGTTTCTTCGGTTCTTCAACTCAAAGGTATGTTTTCCTCGTTTCTTTCAAATTTTTGACGATTTTAGTCTAATTTGGGCATGTGAGGTGAGATATATCACCCTAAGTAGCAATTTAACATGATGTTGAGTTATTTGTGATTGATATATGTTCGGATTGTTGTAATTAGCGTTTGAACTTGTCGATTACGTGAATAATCCGAATTTGATTGAAAAATTGCATTCTAGGGCTTGGGTTATTGAATTTGAATTGGGTTATTTGATAAGTTGATGAATTAGATGCCGGGGTGTGGTTGTAAATTGAGATAAGTCGTGTAAATATTGTGTGAATGTTAAAAGACGACGAATTCTCGAATTTTTGGGGAAAATGCGAAAATTGTGTAAATTGGTTTGATTATTTGGATTCGATTGTATATAGAATGTTTTTGTCTTTGTTTTTGTTGTTGTTTTTGGTTTCTAAGTGCGGTGGTTGAATTGTTAGCGATAGTAGGATTAGAATTAGCTGTATGAAGTCTGAGTAGTACGCTAAGCGTTATGCTGTCGAAATTTTTGTAAACGCACTAAGCATAAATTGTATAGTTGTTGTCTTTGGTGTAAATAGAGTTATCCTTGCCGTAGTTTTGTAAAAGTAGATAAGGACTAAGTGTGGGGTAAACGTTGTGTAACCCGACCTTAGCCGAAGTTAACATGTATTTAGCTTAACGTTGTGCTTGTTTATGTATATTGACAGGTACAATGGCGAGTAGGCAGGATAAGGGCAAAGGTGCTTCTACCTCAGGCACCGGTAGAAAAAGAATGAGATTGGGCACCGCAGTCCCAGCTGCACCAGCTGTTCCGTGCGGCCAACGCCGCCAATACGGAACAAGGTGGGTAACCGAGAAAGGGAAGAAGTGGTATGCTAAGCATAAGGAGAGCAAGTACTTCCCGGAGGAACATATTGCACGGGAACCACTAGCACAGGAGTTCCCCCGTATTGTGCAAATGATTGAAGCAGCTGGGCTCAGCTTTATATTCCAGGAGCCCAAGGAGTGCAACCTACATTTGGTCCGGGAGTTCTACGCAAATTGGAACCCGGCCATCAGAAGCCACACAATAAAAATCAGAGGGCATCTTGTCACTCTGGAACCCCAACAATTTAATGCCATCGTTGGAGCGCGGGACACAGACGCTCATGTTCTCCGCCAGCTAAACATCACCCCACCGTACGCCGACATCAGACGTACGTTGTGTGGGGCTCGATCCACAGCCCGATGGAGCAGACATAAGGAGAGGGGTTACCACCAGACTCTGCCTTATTCGCAGATGAACAGGGAGGCCAGAATATGGCTGAAAATTGTATGTTCTTGCTTGATCCCGGGAGTTCACATGACGGATGTGACTCGGGACCGTGTCTGCTTGGTGTATGCCCTTATGAAAGGGCTAGAGATTAATGTTGGGGCGGTTATCATATCCGCCATGAAGAGAGCCAGACTACACCAGGGCCACAGATACGGGTTTGGCGGACTCATCACCACCTTCCTCCGAGGCCTCGATGTCGAGGAAGAGGCTTTGGATTACATCCCGCAGTTGGAGCGGAGGGCCCTCGATGTGACAAAAACTAAGGCCCCCGACACCACACACGGGCCAGTGCTGACTTTGGGCGAGCGACATGCTCGTGACGATCAGTACATGGCACGTATGTTCGGCATGCAGATGCTTCAGCTGCGGATTGGTGGGAGACCAGCCACCGAGGAAGAGTTATGGCAGTTGGAACTGGATTTCCCATTTGGCGAGAATGCCAGAGCCTTATGCCGAGTGGGACCAACCTTCGTTGAGCCTACTGATGACGATGTCCCTACTGACGAGGAGACGTTGGGAGGACTCCGATGTGGAGTCCGATGACGACGATGGAGCTGACTCAGACATGGGCGACAAGGCAGCAGCACCAGATGAAGAAGTCGAATATTTCGACTGAGCAGGGAGTTCCACCACCCGAAATTTTTGTTTTGTATTTTTGTGAACACTGGGACAGTGTTCGGTTTAAGTGTGGGGTGGGGAGTAGCTAGGTGCTGGGACTTAGGCTCTAATCTGCTGTATGCTTTTTCCTTGGTTTGTATGTATGTTTGTGCTTCTCTGCTGTGAACTGATTTGTGTTGTATCCGTATATATTTTTGTGGTTACTAATGTGTGTTATGAAAAGTTGTGGTTGCCAAGGTAAATATTTTGTGAATGCTGTAAATATTTTGTAAATATTTCTGTATATCGAAATGATCGATATTTTTCAAAATTTTTGCGAAAATATTTTGCACTTATCAAAATATTTTGTAAATATTTTTCTATCGACATGATCGATATTTTGCAAATATTTTTCGGTCTTTATTTTGGGTTTCTCGGAGTTTTTTTCGGTTCTTTTACCGAGAATAGTCCCATTGAACCGAAGTCATAGTTAGTGATCGTTCCCTATGATGGATGGATGACGACCGTCTTAAGGGAATTGTAGTCGGTAGGAGTAGGATTTTAAGTTATTTTCAGTTTTTCTTTGGTGGATTGCATCAATGAACCTGTAGTTGCTTTATGGTTGTAAAACTTTCATTACGTGTTGTAACTGATGTTCAAAATGTAAAAGTGATTCGTTTGAAAGCATGCAATTTTGTAAATATGTTGAGCTACCTAGGCTGTAGAATTCGATTCGGTGTGATTGAGGCTTAATTGTTGAATTCATGTAATTGGTTAATTAAAGAGTCTGTGAATGCATCTTGAATCGAGCATGTGCATGAAGTGTGTGAAGTGAGGTATTGTTATTCCATGCTATTGTGAAGTGTCTAGAACTTGCCTGGTGTGTGTACGAAACGAAATGAAGGAGGTGTAGTGTTGGAAAGGATGTAGGCATTTCTTTGTTTTAACCGAGAGTTTCTATATTTTTTCTTTCTTGTCACACTCTACCTTTTTATGTGATTGTATACCCTAGTCAGCCTTTTGAGCCTTTAGCCAATTCTTTCTTTCTTTTGTCCAAAACTGTATAAACTAAGCTTTATTCCTTCTTTTCATTAGCCGTAAAGTCTATACAAAACTCTTAAGCGCTTACGAAGAAAAGAAAAATTTTCCCGAAGTGTCAAAGAGTGAGAAGAGTGGAAAGAAAAGAAAAGCAGAGTGAGGAAAGAAAAGAAGAGGTTGAAGAGGCACTTGGTATAATGAAATGATAATGAAGGTGCATGAAAACCCTTTGTTGTTGTGTCAAGTGTGTTTGATGAAATGGGCCATACGAAAGTAAACAAGCATGAATGGGATGAGATGAAAAAAAAAAGAAAAGAGAGAAACAATGTCCATGAGTCGATGGGAATGTGTTGAAAAGGCACTTAAGGATGCTAGTGACTATTATTGGCTAATCCAATATATACTAGTTCCATAGCTTCCATTACAACCCATTAAAGTCCTACTTGATCTTACATCGCATTTCCTTTATATTAGTGGAGTAATACACTAAGGGCAAGCCTATGGGTCATGACATGATGCATGTGAATTCTTTTGGGAGAGAGAGTGAAATTAATTTCTACATGCCCCTACTTGAATGTTTGTGTGTTGCATGAACATAAAGGGGAAGATTCTCTTGAGTTATGAGGGCACATGCTTGATGAAAGATTGATTTTCGTGTCGGATTTCTTGATTAGCTGATTTGCATGAGTTTGCCGATATCGAGAGTCGATTCTTAAAGTCTAGGAAGTCTTGATGTATGAAAGGTCATTGCATTGTAAGACCATGCATGTTTTCTTGATGATTTGCAAAAATTTAATAATCGGTATGACCGTAGCATAAATTGTCGCACCATAGTGACAAAGGTTGGGATGAAATTTGCATGAGTTGTGTATGTGTTGTTCGAGGACGAACAAGGATTTAAGTGTGGGGTAAGTGATCTTGGGAAGATTTATATACCCAAGTGATACTCAAACGTATCATTTTCGCCTTGTTTGTTGTGCAATGTGTATATATTCTCATGTAATTGGTAATAAAATGCGAATTTATACTAACCAACATGACGAGCATTTGTTTTGCAGGTAAATATGATTTTTAGGAGCTAAAATGCATGTTGGAACTATATCGGAGTTGGACTTGGATGCGAGCATGGAAAAGACATTGGAATGCACAAAGTATAGGGGCTCCGCGATGGAGCCGTGCCACGCTACCATCGCGGAGACACACTGCCTGGAGAGGAAATTAAATGGCAAATTCCAGTGTGGCCTCGCGACAGCTTCGTGGCACGGAGATAGGCCTCCGCGTTGGCCTCCGTGCCACGTTGAGGCTATTTTACCGGACCCTGGATTTCCAATGAAGGTCCGCGTCCACGCCGTGTCACGGAGGCAGTGCTCCGCGTTGGCCTCCGTGACACGTTGCTTGTTATTTCGGGAAAAATTTCCCACTAGCATAAATAGCACACTTAGGTTTATTTTAATTAGTTCAGACTTGGTGGAGCTAGGACGTGGGTTAGAAGCAGTTGAGGGACGAAAAAGCTAAGAGATTTCTTCTCTTCCTTTCTTCTTTCAATCAATTGTATGTATGATTTACACTTGTTTTAGGATGATCAATCCACAAATGAGTGGCTAATTCTCTTCCTTGCTAAGGTTTTGAACAATGGTGATGAATTTTGATTGTTAATGATATGGTTTTCTTCTTCTTCTTTCATGTTGTTCTATTAATTCTTGTTTCTACTGCATTAGTGTGTGGCCGACATTAATGTACATCTAAAAAGTCCAATTTCACTCGAGAGAGCAAGAAATTGGAAAGCTGTGAATTAATAGGGTATTGTTCTTAACTTGATTTGGGAAAATTGGGTTTTGATGTGCTTTCCTGATAGAAATATACTTAAAAGCCGTATTAGTCAGTTTAGGAACCAGATGGTTTATGATTCTAAAGTGAAATTAAATACGAGAGTTTTAATTTCTAGGCTACTGTTCTTGGCTAGCAACATGAAGAAGAGATTAACCAAATTATTATCATAATCGAATTCATTACTTGTTCTTAACCTTGGCATGCTCATATCCATAGTTTAAATTCACAGTAAATAATTGTTAATAGTTTTAGTATATATATCTTTTATAACCAAAACTTATTTAATTGTTGGTTACGCTGTTGTTAGCATAATTAGAAGTAAGATAAGAATATAGTGTACTTAGGCAATTTTACTTATCCTGAGTCTCCTTGGATCGATACTTGGCTTACTTAGCCACTTTATTACTTGTTTGACCACGTGTACTTGCGTGTCGGTTTATAACCCCAACCAAAGCACCGAACAAGTTTTTGTATAACTGAATCGAATGACCCAAATATGAAAACTGATAATCATAAGTAAAACTGGACATTGGGTCAAACCTGCTGAAAACATAATATCATGACTGGTGAGCATGCATAGCTGAAATCAAGAGGAATAATGGGAGACTCGTCATATAATTGACATTACCAAGATAGAGCTTACGTGGTCCCGACTATTACACTCAAGTAGGAAGAGCCGTCCAAAGCTTTGCTAGGGCTAAGGATGCTACCATGATATCGATATCAAGCTGAAGGCCCCTTGGGGCTAGGGGAAGCTCACAAGGAAGGTCTCAAGTAATCTGATCATACTTACGTTGGCGCGTAGTTCAGAGGCATAGGGTTGACTGACCCTTAGCCTACTCGGTGCTAGACACTACACCCTAAAGCATACATATGCTCTCCATCGATTTTCAACGAAGCTGACCATCGTCTAGTGATGAAGCTGAATAATAACATATATGCGTAATGTGAAATCATAACATGAGTTGCCTTGGCTCAAACCATACCACAAGCTAAAAATAATGGGAGTCTTCACTCCAAAACCATGCGGTATGCTAATTCATGACATCATAAAATATACTTGATCATATGGACTTGCCCAATACTTAAACATGCTTAAAATCAACTTGATTCTCTTTGAAAACATGAACACAAACATTGGTATTTCGAAATCACACTTTCTTCATAAACATCTCATCATACTTGAACACATAACTCATAAATCTCAACTTTCATAAACATTCATGGATGGGCATCATAGTTTAGAAAACTTGAAAAGATAATTAATAATTTAAAACATTGTAAAATCTGCCCATTAATCATAATTCATCATTTAAAACAGGCTTAGATCATAGACATGATTGAAACTTAGGAATTCATGCATTTGGTAAAAACCCCTTGGAATTATCAATTAGAACATCATGAATTGAGAGGGAATTTGGCATGGATAAGGACAATTGTACACATTCATAACCTTACATACCTGAATTAATCTGATTTTCACACTTCCTTGATTGCCCAAAGAGAATCGAGGAAGAACTTTGTAGAACTAGGCTTGATCAACTCTCAAACTTCCAAACCTGCATGCATGAATTAGCATAGGTTTAGAATGACTTAACCCTTCTTACACTGTATTTTGAGCTTAAAACGACGTAGATTAGGACATAGGAATGTAGGAATTACGGAAAAGCCCTTAATAAACTCGCATGGAAAAACAGACTGCCAGTCCCAATGAGGGACTAGACGAGTCGTCGTCACTGGACTCCATCTTCACTAGTCACCACGAGGGACTAAATGGATCCTTACCGGTGACCATGACTCATAGTCACTTCCCATCACCTTCACTGCCAAAATTCTCCTGGGGTTCACCACGACATGTGGTGTACCCGATGAGTCGTGGTGATGACCCGTTAGGTGCACTGTCAATTTTCTTCTCCCTTCATATTATCCTTGACCATGACTGACACGATGAGTCATGATGCTGACCACGAATCGTGGTTACATCATTGGTCACCCAAAAATCAAAATTTCCAACAAAGTCCCAGCCTTTCCCAATGGGTCACTTAACGACTCGTGGGGTTCCTGACGGGTCACTGGACGACTCATCCTGTGACTTGATGTAGAAATTCCTTTTTTCTCTGTTTCAACTGCTGGGTCTGATCTTAGGGCTTTTAGGGTATAATAATATCTCCCCCTTGGGAACATTTGTGCTCGAATATTGAAAATCATATAGAAAAGCAGAGAAATGCAATCATCATACTAAAATACTGAACATACATGTTGGAAATTGACGAAGTAACTGACTCTGATTTGAACTACATGACTGAATTGAATTCCGGAACCACACATACATCCATTTATATGAAAGGAACTGGGATACATGAGCCGAACATGAAATTGAATACATTACTAAGGAGGAAACTGATACCTCAAGCAGAAATTGAGCCAGAGGGGAATAAATGCAAGTATTTAGCCATCATATCTACTTAGGCTTCCCTCGTAGCTCCCTCAACATGTTGATTCCTCCATAAAACTTTGACTAAATCTACTTCTTTTTTTCTTAGCTTACGAGCCTGATGATCAAGTATCTCCACCGGAACCTCTTCACAACTAAAGTTGTCTTTCACACCAACACTGTCCACCGGAACAACCAGAGTTGGATCACCCAAACACTTCTTTAAGAATGATACATGGAAAACTGGATGAACTAAAGCTAATTATGAGGGCAACTCCAACTCATATGCTACCTTGCCCACCTATTTCACAATCAGGTACGGGCCAACATAATGGGGACTGAGTTTCCCTTTCTATTTGAACCTCATCACTCCTTTCTTAAGAGACACCTTTAGAAACACCCAATCATCGACTTCAAACTCGAGCTCCCTTCTCCTTACATCCACATAGAACTTTTGGCGACACTGAGCCGTTTTTAACCTGTCCCTTATAAGCTAAACTTTCTCCGTGGCCTCATGGACTGAATCTGGACCTATCATCGCAGCTTCACCAACTTCAAACCAACTAATAGGTGATCTACATCTCGGCCCATAGAGACCCTCAAATGGAGCCATCTGAATGCTGGAATGGTAGTTGTTGTTATATGCAAACTCAATGAGAGGCAAATGGTCATCCCAACTACCTTTGATGTAAACACACACGCTCTTAATATGTCCTCGAGAGTCTGAATAGTCCGCTCTGCCTGACTATTAATCTTGGGCAAATTTATATGCCCAAGTGATACTCAAATATGTCATTTTTTCCTTGTTTATCTATCGATGTTTATACATTCTCATGTGATTTGTAATAAAATGTGAATTTATACTAACCAACATGATTAGCGTTGTTTTGCAGGTGAAATATAATTTTGGGAAGCTAAAATGCATGTTGGGAGAGATCGGGGTTGGACTCAGACGTTAGCAAGGGAAAAAGCACTTGAAGGCACAAATTAAAGGGGCTCCGCGATGGAGCCGTATCACGCTGCCATCGCGGATGCCTTCTGCCTGGATATGGAACTTTTGCCAAATTCCAGTGAAGGTGCGCGTTGGGGCCGTGGCACGTTGGCCTAGCCCTGCGTTGCACGTCGTGCCATGTTGGGCCTTAATACCTGGACAACCAAATTCCAGTAAGGGTCCGCGTTAGTGGCGTGTCATGGAGGCAGTGCTCCGCGATGCACTCCGTGACACATTGCTTGTTATTCCGGGAAAAATTCCCACTAGTATAAATAGAACACTTAGGTTCATTTTTAATTATTCTGACTTGGTGGAGAAAGAACGTGGGTTACAGGCAGTTGAGGGGACGAAAATCTCAGGGTTTTTCTCTATCTCCTTCTTCTTTATTTCAATTGCTTGTACGATTAACACTCATTTAACGATGTTTAATCCACAAATGAGTGGCTAAATCCTCTTCTTGCTGAGGTTAAGAACAATTGTATTAAAATGTGATTATTGAGAAATTGGTTTTTCATCTTTTCTTCCATGGTTGTTCTATTGATTCTTGTTCTTACTGCATTAATGTGTGGCCAACATTAATGTACATCTAAAAAGTCCAGTTTCACTCGAGAGAGCAAGAAATTGGAAAGTTGTGAATTGATAGGATATGATCTTTTCTTAGTTTGGGAAAATTGAGAATTGATTTACCTTCAGGATAGAAATATACCTGAAAGTCGTATTAGTCTCTTAAGGAATCGGTTTTGTATGGCTAGAACATGAATTTCGTTTTATCACAGAAATGTAGGTGGACGGTTTATGATTCTTAAGTTGGGTTAAATACGAGAGTTTTAATCCATTGGCAATAATTCTTTACTAGCAACCGGAGGAAAGATTAACCAAATTGTATCGATAATTAGTTTCTTTACATGTTTATTTAACCTCAGCATGCTCATATTCATAGTTCAGACTCAAATTATATATTCATTTTAGATTTAGCATAAAATTAGAAACCAAAATATCAAACTCTTCTTCACACTGTTGTCTGCATTTTTAGAGTTAAAGTATAGTGACACTTGAGTAGATTGTTACCCTAGCCCAGTCCCTGTGGGATCGATACTTGGCTTACTTAAGCCATTTTACTACTTGTTCGACCACGTGCACTTGCGTGTAGCTAATACCCGAAATCAACCGAACAAGTTTTTGGCGCCGTTGCCGGGGATTGGCAATTGATAAATTTTTCTTAAGTGTTAGTTTAATATTTCTTCGTAGTGTTGATAACTTGGTCTTAGCCTGTATTTTGCAGAAACTAATCTCTGTTGAACACTGGCAAGAGACAAGGAGCTGGTGGACTCATATTTAGAGCCTGAAAGACAATTTCTTCATCAAAGGAGAGAAGCTCTAGAGAAAAAGTTGCAGTTGCTCAGACGAACAATCATGGAGCAACAACAGAATCCACCAGTTGTAAGGACAACGTTAGTGCCCGAGGAAATGGCAGCTAGGCCGGTTCGCGAGGTGGAAATCCCACATGCTAACAATGTCACATCTATCATCCACAAACCTGAGCCAGGAGGGAGGTTCGAGCTCAAACAAAACATGGTGCAATTGCTGCACACCAGCGGGCAATTCACAGGTCTCCCTCATGAGGATCCACAGCAGCATCTCTAAAATTTTTTGGAGATAAGTGACACTTACATCCCCGCTGGAGTGTCATCAGATTATGTCAGGCCTACATTGTTCCCATTTTCACTGTTGGGAGAAGCCAAGAGGTGGTTGAAAGCTGAGCCACCCAATTCTATTACTACGTGGGATGATCTTGAGGGGAAATTCTTGATACGATTTTTTCCATCTGGTAATACAGCAAGACTTAGAAGTCAAATTCTAAGTTTTAAACAAAGAGAGGGAGAGAATCTGTATCAGGCTTGGGACAGATTCAAGTCTATGTTGCGAGATTGTCCTCATCATCACCAATCCAATGATGTGCTGGTGCACACTTTTATTGAGGGTTTGGAACCCCACACAAAAATCTTGCTAGACTCAGCAGCTGGGGGACAAGCATTGGATAAAACTTATGAGGAGTTGTATACCTTGTTAAATCGTATTTCGCAGGGAAATCCGGAGTGGAATGCTAATTCGTCAAGAGGAGGAACAAGGAAAGTAGCAGGAGTCCTAGAAGTGGATTGTTTTATAGCTATTGCTGCACAGATAGCTGCTTTACAGAATCAACTCAACACCCACTTCAGTAACATGACAATGAACCAGACTCAAGCCCCAGTGAATGTAGTGCAGCAGATTTGGTGTAAAGTGTGCGGGAGTAGTGAGAACTCAGCTGAGTGTTGTGGAGCAAATTCGGATTCAGTGAAATTTGTGGGAAATGTACAGAGGAACAACCACCTACAGTATAGCAACAGCTACAATTCCAACTGGAGGAATCACCCGAATTTCTCTTGGTGTAGCAACAACAATCAAGGGCAGAGTTCGAGTCAGGGGGCGCAGAGGAATCAAGGAGGGCAGCAGAACTATCAGGCATAATATAGAAACAACAATGCACCTCCTCCACCACCATCACCCAGCATTGAGGAGATGTTCAAGACAATGATAGCTAACCAAGCTCAATTGCAGGCTGACTATGTGAAATTAGCAGCCGAGGTAAAGAACAACCAGTTAGCTACTAAGGCACTGGAGTATCAATTTGGGCAATTTGCTGGAGCCTAATACACCAGGCCTAGAGGAGGACTCCCGACCGACACGGATCCCAACCCCAAGCAAGTGAATGCAGTGACCACAAGGAGTGGTTTGCAGCTTAAAGAGGTGGAACCAGAAAGACCACCTCAACAATCGAGAGCAGCAGAAGTTGAGAGGGAGCAAATTGATGAGAGGGGGAAGAAAAAGGAGGCTGAATCAGAAAGACCACCACCCCCGTTCCCTCAAAGATTAAAGAAACACAAGGAGGAGGCGTGTTTCAAGAAATTCATGGAGGTGCTGAAACAAGTACATATTAACTTACCTCTTGTTGATGTTTTGCATGGAGTGCCGAAGTACGCAACGTATATTAAGGACATCGTGGCGAACAAAAGTCGGTTGACTGAGTATGCTACGGTGGCTCTCACGGAGGAGTGCACTTCCCGGATACAAAACCGGTTGCCTACAAAGCTCAAGGATCCTGGGAGCTTAACTATACAAATTACAATTGGGCAGAGTATCCGAGCTCGCGGATTATGTGATTTGGGAGCGATCATTAATTTGATGCCGTCATCGGTATTCAAGAAGTTGGGTTTAGGGAGTCCTAGACCAACAACAGTGATATTGAAACTAGCGGATCGTTCCTTAGCCAGACCTGAAGGCATTATAGAGGACGTGTTGGTGCAAGTGGGCTCCCTTATCTTCCCGGTAGATTTCGTCGTGTTGGATTTTGAGCCAGACGCGGAAGTCCCATTTATTTTGGGACGTCCTTTCTTGGCGACCGGGAAAGCGCTGATTGATGTAGCTGTAGGGAAGCTAACCATGCGAGCACACGACAAAGTGGAAGTGTTTGATGTATACAAGGCCACCAAGCTCCCGGCTGTGTACGAGGAACTCTCGGTGGTCAACGTGATTGATCGAGCTGATGACGCACAGATAGTTAAGTCACGAGAGTTATTGGGAAAACCACCGGAGCGATGTAAGCATTACTGGGGTGAGGACGGTGGTCGAGAGAAAACGTTCGTCATCCTAGAAGATGACTGAGCTTAAGGACGTCGAGCCGCGATGGTAAACCAGGCGCTGCACGGGAGGCAACCCGTGAAAGTTTCTTTGTAAAATGTGAATAGATTTCGTAGAAAAGGAAAAATGAAAAAAAAAAGAGAAAAAAAAATAATTAAAAATAAAGTTTTTATATTTGTTATATTTTTTTTATTTTTTAGTGAAACCTATAATTCTAACAAATTTCTTGTTGTGAGATGAATTTCAGGTTAAACAGAGGATAAATATGCAAAGAATCGCAAAGGAAAAATTGAGGTATGAAAAATAATCAAAAGTGGCAAAAAAGTGAGCCCACGCGATGGCTCCGTGTCACGGAGGAGGGCCTCCGCGTTACCCTCCGTTACACGTTGAAGGTAATTCTGGAATTTTTACAAATTCCAGAACACCTGCGCGATGGCTCCATGTCACGGAGGGCATGCTCCGCGTTACCCTCCGTGACACGTTGAGGTGTATATCACGACGAGTCACATCGGGTCGCCGGGTGACCCGCGTGAAAACCCCCCCTTTTAACCCCAATTTTCCCTCATTTTTTCCCATTCCTCACCTCCTCCGCAACAAACAACCCGAAATTCCCCCCTTCCCCAACGTGGCACGGCCTAGGAGTTCAATTTTATCAACTTTTCTTCGATATCATCGAATTTAAGGTATGTTTGTTAACTTCATCTCATTTCTTACCTTATTCTTTTGATTTTTAGAATAGGAAGTGAAGAAAACTTGCCCTAAGTAGAAATTAAGCCTAAATTCGATTGAGTTATTATTGATTGACGTTCGTAGAATCATTGTGATTGCATGAACTCGAAAATTACATAGCTTGATAGGATTTTTAATAAAAGCATAGCTAGGGCTTGAATTTGAGTGTGAAACGGAAAAATTGAGTTGAACTTTGGAATTCTAGCTGGGTTGTTTATGTTGGGTGAGATGAGCCGGTTGTGCTAACTGTAATATGCTAAAAGACCGACGGATTTCCGGGTTAAGGAAATTGTGGAAATTGCAAAAAATGGATGAATTATATGGATTCATGTAGATAAATTCTTTTCTTGTTTCTTTGTTCTCCTTGCTAAGAGCTAGGTGATGGAATGTTATCGATGGTTATTATTGTGATTAGTTGTACGAAGTCTGAGTAGTACATAGAATGTATATCGTCGAATTCTCTGAATGCACTAAGCATATTTGTTATGTTTTGTTGTTTGTTTGTGGAAATAAGTACGATCTTGCCGTAATATTGTGATTTTGGCTAAAGACTAAGTGTGGGGTAGCCTAGCTTAACCCAACCCTAGTCGAAGCTAATTTTACTTGGCTTAACATTGAACTTGTCTGTTTGGTTTGACAGGAACAATGGCAAGCAGGCAAGACAAGGGAAAAGGCGCATCAATAGCAAGCGCCGGAAGAAAAAGAATTAGGCTGGGAACTGCAGTCCCAGCAGCACCAGCGGTTCCACGCGGCCAACGCCGTCAATACGGAACCAGATGGGTGACAGAGGAGGGGAAGAAATGGTACGCGAAGCATAAGGAAAGCAAATACTTCCCCGAAGAACACATTGACAGGGAACCGTTGGCACAGGAGTTCACCAGGATTGTCCACAGGATCGAGGCAGCCGGGCGGAATTTCATCTTTGAAGAGCCCAAGGAATGCAACTTGCACTTGATTCGGGAATTCTACGCCAACTGGAACCCGACTCTCAGAAGTCACACCATCAAGATAAGGGGGAAAATAGTCACTTTTGAGCCCCACCACCTTAATGCTATCTTAGGGGCGCGGGACACAGACGCCCATGTGCTTCGACAGCTGAATATCACTCCACCATATGCGGACATCAAACGCACTTTGTGTGGAACCCGGTCGACAGCTCGGTGGAGCAGGCATAAGGAGAGGGGCTACCATCAGACCTTGCCCTACTCACAGATGAACAGGGAAGCCAGGATATGGCTGAAGATTGTTTGTTCCTGCCTGATCCCGGGGTGCATATGACAGATGTTACCCGGGATCGTGTATGCTTGGTATACGCCCTGATGAAAGGGCTGGAGATCAACATGGGGGCGGTGATTATCTCTGCCATGAAGAGAGCCCGTTTGCATCAAGGGCACTGGTACGGGTTTGGTGGATTACTCACCACATTCCTGAGGGGCCTGGATATTGAGGAGGAGGCCCTTGACTACATCCCGCAGATGGAGCGGCGGGCCTTAGATGTCACCAAAACTAAGGCACCCGACACCACTCACGGGCCAATTCTTACACTAGCCGAGCGACATCCTCGGGATGATCAGTACATGGCTCGCATGTACGGGATGCAGATGCTCCAACTGCGAATAGGCGGGAGGCTGGCAACAGAAGAGGAGCTGTGGCAGCTCGAGCTAGACTACCCTTTTGGCGAAAATGCTAGGGCTCTATGCCTAGTGGGGCCAGCTTTTGTGGAGCCCACGGATGATGATGTCCCCATAGATGAGGAGACACGTCGTGACGACTCCGATGTGGAGTCAGATGATGACGATGGGGGTGATTCAGACATGGGAGACGAGGTAGCAGCACCTGATGAAGAAGTGGAATACTTTGATTAATCAGGGAGTTTCACCACCCACTCTTGTGCTATGCTGATTTTTGTGAACACTGGGGACAGTGTTCGATTTAAGTGCGGGGTGGGAGTAGTTAGGTGTTGGTTGCTGTTGTTTTTAATGTATGTTTCAGTTCTGTTGTCGTGCATGTGATAAAATTGTGACCCTGTGATTGTGATGGGTATGTTTTGTATTGTAATTAATGTGAAGTTGTTGGTTGCTGTTGAATGTTGTTAGCTGGCTTTGTACATATTTTTGTTTTATCGAAATGATCGATATTTTCTTAAAAAATTTTCATGAATTTTTAAATTTTTGGGTTTCTTGGCATTTGTTTTCAGTTCTTTAACCGAGAATGGTCCCATTGAACCGAAGTCTTAGTTAGTGACCGTTCCCTATGATGGATGGATGAAGACCATCTTAAGGGAAATGTAGTCATTAGGAGTAGATTTTTTTCATTTATTTTTCAGTTTTTCTTTTGTGGGTTGCATTCCAAAACCTGTAGTTACTTTATGGTTGCAGAATTCTGGTTGCGTGTTGTACATGATATTTGAAATGCAAAGGTGATTTGTATGAAAGCATGCAACTATGTAAATATGTTGAGATCCCTAGGCCATAGAGTCGATTCAGTATGATTGAGGCTTAATGTTTGAATTCTTGTAATTAGCTGGTTGAAGAATCTGTGAATATATCATGAGTTGAGCATGTGCAATAAGTGTATGGTGAGGTTTTGTTTATTCCATGCTATTGTGAAATGTATAGAACTTGCCTGGTGTGTGTACGAAACGAAATGAAGGACGTGTATTGTAGGAAAGGATGTAGGCATTTCTTTGTTTTAACCGAAAGTTTCTCTTTTTCATTATTGTACCCACCTTGAATGTACACCCTAGTTAGCCTATTGAGCCTTTAGCCTATTAGTTTTCTTTTGTCAAAAAGGTGTAAACCGAGCTTAACCCCTTCTTTTCATTAACCGTGAATTTGATCCAAAACTCTTAAGCGCTTAAGAAAAGAAAATAATTTTCCCAAAGTGTCAAAGAGTGAGAATGGTGAAAAGAAAAGAAAAGCAGAGTGATGAAAGGAAAGACAAGGTTGAAGGTGCACTCGTTATAAATTAAATATAATGAAGATGTATGAATAATCTTTGTTATTGAGTCAAGTGTGCTCAAAGATATGGGTCTAAATAAAGACAGACTTTAAGAATGGGAGGATGAAGGAAGAAACAATACCCATGAGGTTGATGGGATGTTTTGAAAAAGCGCTTAAGGATGCTAGTGGCTATTATTGGTTAGCCCAATATTTACTAGTTCCGTAGCTAACATTACAACCTGTTAAGTCCTACGTGATCCTACATCACATTTCCTTATATGAGTGGAGTAATACACTAAGGGCAAGCCTATGGTTCATGACACGATGCATGTGAATTCATTTGGGAGAAAGAGTGAAATTGTGTTTATATGCTCCTGCATGTAATCTTTTGAGTTCCTGTGATTAAAAAGGGAAAACTTCTCTTGTGTTGTGAGGTCACATGCTTGACGAGAGATTAAAATTCGTGTCGGATATCTTGATCAGCTGATTTGCATGAGTTTGCCGATATCGAGAGTCGATTCTTGAGTCTAGGAAGTCTTGTGTTGAAGGCCATCGTATTGATAATACCATGCATGTTTTCCTAATGATTTTCCGTATTAAATAATTGGTATAACCGTAGCTTGAATTGTTGAACCAAAGTAGCCAGGTTGGGGTGTCGATTGCATGAGGTGTAAGATTGTTGTTCGGGGACGAACAAGGATTTACGTGTGGGGTAAGTGATCTTGGGCAAATTTATATGCCCAAGTGATACTCAAATGTGTCATTTTTGCCTTGTTTATCTATCGATGTTTATACATTCTCATGTGATTTGTAATAAAATGTGAATTTATACTAACCAACATGATTAGCGTTGTTTTGCAAGTGAAATATAATTTTGGGAAGCTAAAATGCATGTTGGGAGAGATCGGGGTTGGACTTGGACGTTAGCAAGGGAAAAAGCACTTGAAGGCACAAATTAAAGGGGCTCCGCGATGGAGCCGTATCACGCTGCTATCGCGGATGCATTCTGCCTGGATATGAAATTTTTGCCAAATTCCAGTGAAGGTGCGCGTTGGGGCCGTGGCATGTTGGCCTAGCCCCGCGTTGCACGTCGTGCCACGTTGGGCCTTAATACCTGGACAACCAAATTCCAGTAAGGGTCCGCGTCAGTGGTGTGTCACGGAGGCAGTGCTCCGCGATGCACTCCGTGACACATTGCTTGTTATTCCAGGAAAAATTCCCACTAGTATAAATAGAACACTTAGGTTCATTTTTAATTATTCTGACTTGGTGGAGCAAGAACGTGGGTTACAGGAAGTTGAGGGGACGAAAATCTCAGGGTTTTTCTCTATCTCCTTCTTCTTTATTTCAATTGCTTGTATGATTAACACTCGTTTAACGATGTTTAATCCACAAATGAGTGGCTAAATCCTCTTCTTGCTGAGGTTAAGAACAATTGTATTGAAATGTGATTATTGAGAAATTGGTTTTTCATCTTTTCTTCCATGGTTGTTCTATTGATTCTTGTTCTTACTGCATTAATGTGTGGCCAACGATAATGTATATCTAAAAAGTCCGGTTTCACTCGAGAGAGCAAGAAATTGGAAAGTTGTGAATTGATAGGATATGATCTTTTCTTAGTTTGGGAAAATTGAGAATTGATTTACCTTCAGGATAGAAATATACCTGAAAGTCGTATTAGTCTCTTAAGGAATCGGTTTTGTATGGCTAGAACATGAATTTCATTTTATCACAGAAATGTAGGTGGACGGTTCATGATTCTTAAGTTGGGTTAAATACGAGAGTTTTAATCCATTGGCAATAATTCTTGACTAGCAACTGGAGGAAAGATTAACTAAATTGTATCGATAATTTGTTTCTTTACATGTTTTTTTAACCTCAGCATGCTCATATTCATAGTTCAGACTCAAATTATATATTCATTTTAGATTTAGCATAAAATTAGAAACCAAAATATCAAACTCTTCTTCACACTGTTGTCTGCATTTTTAGAGTTAAAGTATAGTGACACTTGAGTAGATTGTTACCCTAGCCCATTCCCTGTGGGATCGATACTTGGCTTACTTAAGCCATTTTACTACTTGTTCGACCACGTGCACTTGCGTGTAGCTAATACCCGAAATCAACCGAACAACTATCTGTTTGCAAGTGAAACATTGTGCTAAGCTTGACCTGAGTACCAAGTCTCTTTTGAAACGATCTCCAAAATTGGGAGGTAAATTGAGTACCTCTATCAGATATGATGGACAATGACACTCCACGCAACCGAACTAACTCCCAAAGGCATAATTTAGCATAATCCTTCGCTGAATTAGTGGTTTTGACCAGTAGAAAATGAGCTGCTTTGGTCAACTTGTTCACGACCACCCAAATAGAGTCATATTATTGACGAGTGCGAGGAACCTGTGATGAAATCCATATTGATATCCTCCC
Organism: Datura wrightii; assembly: GCA_035772735.1. Taxonomy (NCBI): domain Eukaryota; kingdom Viridiplantae; phylum Streptophyta; class Magnoliopsida; order Solanales; family Solanaceae; genus Datura; species Datura wrightii. The sequence goes on along the minus strand of JASDFA010000016.1, from coordinate 87,264,430 downwards.
ACTTTCAAGTAGGTATACTAATGTCTTGAAGCACACCACCCGACCTTTGATGCTCCAGTTTCGCCTGTTGAGAACTCGAACACTTAGCCATAAATTCTACAATGTCCTTCTTCATGCCATTCCACCAATAGACTTCATATAGGTCACGGTACATCTTGGTGGCACCTGGATGTATGGAATATCTAGAACCATGAGCCTCATGCAACATTAGATCTCTCACATTATAAACATCTAGGACACACAAACGACCCTTACATCGAAGCACACCATCTCCCCCCTTTGGAGAAGACCTCTACCTTTTGATTCTGAACGGCTTCTTTTAAATTTACCAAAATAGGATCCTCATCTTGTCTAGCTTTTACATCAGTCACCAAGGATGATTCTGATCCGTTCTGAACAATAACACCACCATCGGTCAAATCAACCAAATGAACTCCCAACCATGCAAGATGATGAACATCCTTCACCGGCTCCTTCCTCCCCTCATCTATATTGGACACATTCTCCACAGAAAGCGTACTAAGAGCCTCTGCTACTACATTAGCTTTGCTGGGATGGTAAAAGACACTCATATGATAATCCTTGAGTAGATCCAACTACCTTCTCTGACGTATATTTAGATCCTTCTAGGTAAACATGTATTGAAAGCTTTTGTGGTCCGTAAACACATCTACATAGACCCTGTACAAATAGTGCCTCCAAATCTTAAAGGCAAACACTACTGCTGCCAATTCAAGATCATGAGTCAGGTAATTCTTCTCATGAACTTTCAGCTGTCTGGATATATATGGTATCACCTTACCATGCTACATCAATACACAACCAAGGCTGATCCTCGAAGCATCTCATTATACTACAAACCCATCGGTACCCTCAGGTACGGTTAACATAAGTGTTGAGGTGAGTCAAGTCTTCAATTCTTGGAAGCTCCTTTCACAAGCCTCCAACCATTGGAACATCACTTTCTTCTGGGTCAGTTTGGCCAACGGTGCTGCAATTGATGAAAACCCCGCAAAAAAAACCTTCGATAATAACCAGCTAAACCCAAGAAACTCCTGATATCCTAAGGATTCACTGGTGTAGGCCAATTCTTTACCGCTTCTATCTTTTGAGAGTCCACCTGTATACCCTCACTCGACACCACATGACACCACTGAGTTTAACCAAAACTCGCATTTACTGAATTTAGCATATAATTAGCAATCCTTGAGAGTCTGTAGTACTATCCTCAGATGAGCGGCATGCTCCTTCTTGCTCCTAGTGTATATAAGGATGTCATATATGAATACAATCAAGAAAATATCCAAGTATGACTTGAACACCCTGTTCATCAAATCCATAAAAGCTGCAAGAGAATTCGTTAGTCCAAAAGACATAACTACAAACTCATAATGACCATACCGAGTCCTAAAGTCTGTCTTCGGAATGTCACTCTCCCGAACCCTGATCTGATGGTATCAGAATCTGAGATCTAACTTTGAAAAGCACTTAACACCCTAAAGCTGGTCATACAAATCATCAGTCCTTGGGAGAGGATACCTGTTCGTGATGGTGACCTTATTCAACTACCGATAATCAATCCACATACGAAGAGAACCATCTTTCTTACGGACAAAGAGAACTGGTGCACCCCGTGGGGATTTGCTAGGTCTGATAAATCCCTTGTCTAAAAGGTCTCTCAGCTGCTCTTTTAACTTGGTTAGCGCCATTCTATAAGGAGGAATAGATATAGGTTGTGTATTGGGAAGAAGGTCAATACCAAAATCAATCTCCCGCTCGGGAGGGATTCCCAATAAATCATCTAGGAAGACTTATGGATACACACATACTACTGGAACTAACTAGATAGTCGGGGTCTTGGACGTAGCATCCTTAACCCTAACTAGATGGTACACACAACCTTAGAAATCATCATTCTGCCTTAAGGTAGGAAATGAAATGACCTACATGCACAACTGAATTACCCTTCCACTCTAGGACTTGCTCACCCAGAAATCTATACTCTATTGCACGAGTTCTATAATTGACTGAGGCATAGCATGCAAATAGCCAATCCATGCCGAGGATAACATCAAAATTGGTCATGGCTAACTTTACTAAATCTACTGAGGTGACTTTCTGAAGAACTGTGACAGGGCAATTTCTATACACCCATCTAGCTATAACTGAATCACCAATTGGACTAGAGACTGAGAAGGGTTCTGATAAGATTTCGGGACTGACTCCAAAACTACTAGCAACATAGGGCTTCACAAAAGATAAAGTAGCCCCTAGATCTAACAATCCATATACATCAAGGTAGAATACTCATAAGATACCAATGACTACATCTAGGGAGACCTCCTGCTCCTAGCGGGATGCTAGGGCATAGAATCTGTTTTGGCGATGACCACCACCTGTACTAGTAGATGCCATCTGCTGAGCTGGGCATGCCGGTGGAGCTGTTGAACTAGAAGTTGGGGCTATACCCCTGTCTGGCTTCTGGACAATCTCTAAGCATATGTCCTAGCTTCCCGCACCTGAAGCAAGACCTATACCCGCCAAACACTTCCCTGTGTGCCTTCGACCACATCTACTACATTTGGAGGGCTGGTCTCTTTGTGTATGCTACTCTGACCTCTCGATCCTGATGCTCATCTCCTCTGATCATTCCTATACATGGATGGCACACTCATAGCTGAAGGTAATGTGGCTGAAGATCTCTGGTGGGATTGCCGACGGTGCCCGCTAGGTCTCTGCTGCGAGAATCCGAAGCTATCAATCTTGGCCCTCTTGGCCTCTCTCTCCCACTCACACATCTGTACCACCTCCATCTACTGGGCATACATGACTATCCAAGTGAAGTTAATATCCTAAAGAAGCATCACGATCTAACAATAGCTGACCAGGTAATCTATTATCCCGTATACAAACCTGCTCACACGGGCTCTCTGATCTGCCACCATCTCAGGTGCATACTTGGACAGATGAGTGAACTCCAAGGAATACTCCTAAAATGTCATCTTTCCTTGCTTTAGATTCACAAACTCAACTGCTTTGATCTCCTTCATCTCCCGAGGGAAGAACCGATCTAGAAAAGCGGCATGGAATTCATCCCAATTGATAGAGCCTACATCAACTGCCCTACTATCCTTCCATTACATGAACCAAATATGTGTGACCCCCTTCAATTGATACGAGGCCAAATCGGTGCACTCCTCCCTAGTCACACCCATAATTTGGGTGATCTTCAAAATCTCCTCAATGAACTTATGTGGATCCTTTTCCACCTTCAATCCATGGAACTCGGAAGGGTTCATCCTCAGAAAATCTGTAACTCTTGCCGCCCCTGCATTCCTGTTCTGAGGGACATGCGCTACCGCCTGCTGATTGACCTGGCGGTCAAAACCTGGGCTAACATCTGAATGGCTACCCTGAACTCTGCGTGGGCAACCGGCTCGCGGACATGCTCCTTATGGGCTGGTAGGGCCTGCCGATGCCCGTCTCCATTGCCATTCTCATGGCCATTACCATTTCCATTTCTCCTTCCATTAACTCTGCGAGGAGGCATGATTCTGCAAATGTGTATAACACGAGTTGATGGATAGAGAGACATTTCATCGCATGAATTAGATCATGAAAGAAGAGAACATTTCCTAAACATCTCGTAGCCTCTTCGTCATAAGTGTGGCACGCTTCACACCCATGAAAAAAGACTCTACTTAACACAGCTTTCGAACACCCTAGGACACTTCAAAACCTAATGCGCTGATACCATGTTTGTTATGATCCGAACATAAGCCCGGATTGGGACACGGGACAAAGAACCCCAAGAGGCTCCAAGTCCACTCATGGCATGAACATAACATCTAACTCATTCAATATAACAGAAGATCAACATGAATAACATAGAGGAAGTCTAAACAATCATAACATCTGAATACATACATGAATCTCAAGCTGAAAAGGACTATGTACAAAAGCCTCTAATACAGATGAGTTGATGGGATGAGACCCCAACTAACTTACTATAGTCTGAAAACTGAAAAGACGAAATACAACTGATAAGAAAGGCCCTCACAAGATGAGAACTCAGTAATTGAGGCTGAGGAAAGCTAATTCTTGGAATCTAACTAACGGTGGAACTGAACCTGGATATTGGATCATGTATCATGCAATGATACAACATAGAGTATACGGTCAGTACATGGAATGTACCCAGTATGCAAGGTAAGTAAAACCACTAAGTGAGTAAAATCATAAATCATGCATAATATAAAACATAATCAAGGTAAGATTTTGAGAGTAGGGAATGCATGCTTTCTTTTGAAATAATGATTTGAACATAACTGAATCGAATGACCCAAACATGAAAATTGATAATCATAAGTAAAACTCGACATTAGGTCAAACCTGCTGAGAACATAATATCATGAATGTTGTACATGCATAACTGAAATCATGATGAACAATGAGAGACTCGTCATATAACCGATATTACCACGACAGAGGTTGGTTGTCCCGACTATCACACTCAAGTGGGAAGAGTCATCCAAAGCTTTGCCAGAACTAAGGATGCTACCATGATATCGATATCAAGCTGAAGGCCCCTTGGAGGAAAGGGAAGCTCACAAGGGAGCTCCCAAATAATATGATCATACCTATGTTGGCACGTATTTCTGAGGCATAGGGTTGACTGACCCTTAGCCTACTCGGTGCTTGACACTACTCCCAAAAATATGCATATGCTCTACATCGTTTTTCAATGAAGCTAACCATCATCTAGTGACGAGGCTGAATAATAACATACATGCATAATCTGAAATCATAACATGAGGAGCCTTGGCTCAAACCATACCACCAATTGAAAACAATGGGAGTCTTGACTCCAAAACCATGTGGTAAGCTAAGTCATGAAATCATAAAACATACTTGATCATATGGGCTTGCCCAAAACTTAAACATGATTGAAATCAACTTGATTCTCTTTGAAAATATGAACATAAACATGGGTATTTTGAAATCATACTTTCTTCATAAACATCTCATCATACTTGAACACATAACTCATAGATCTCAACTTTAATGAACATTCATGGATGGGCATCATAGTTTAGAAAACTTGAAAAGATAATTTATAATTTAAAACATCATAAAATCTGCGCATTAATCATAATTCATCATTTAAAACATGCTTAGATCAAACCCATGATTCACTACAAGAATAGTGGCTTTTAACGACCATTTTTTAATGACGGGATATGAAGTTGGTCGTTATATGCATATTTTTGGCGACTAAATTTTTCTGGTCATTATAGTTCATTTTTAAATTCACCATTAACGAGGGAATAAAATTTAATCGTCAAAAGATATAATATTTGGTTGTTAAAATTAATAAATTTATTTATTTACCCAAAAATAATGGCGCTAAATTTTCCCCCAATCCACACGTAGCTCTATACATGGGCATCAACTAATTTATATATAGATAAAAAATTATTAATCAATAATAATATATACAATAAATATATATATATATATATATATATGCGTGTCTGTGTGTGTGTGTGTGTGTGTTATTATATTTTTTCCCAATTAATTAACCCACTAAATAAAAATTAAAAGAAGCCCTTAATCAATCAGTTGTAAACCCAATTCATCATCAGTTGTAATTGGAGAACTCCACTGTGCCTCTTCACCGAACAACACCGCCGTGTCTCAATTCTCGGTCAATTCAATTTTTTGTTTCCTTCATCGGAGAATTCAAGCTTTTCATCGAAGAATACTGGGCTTTTCATCAAAGAATACCATTACATCTCAATCTTCATTAGAAAATACTACTTACTGTGTCTCAATCTTCATCAGAGAATTCAAGCTTTGGTTTCCTGCTCTTCTATCATCAGAGAAGTTACATACAAAACTTCTATTGAAATCTTTGTTGCTGCATCTGTTTTTCTCTTTGACGCTGCAACTGGGTGTTCTGCTTAAGGTATCAAGGTAAGTTTTAGGGATTTCAAATCCTCGTAGTTTCTTAGTTTTCTTCTCGTCTGGTTATCTTTTGTGAAGAATTGCTTTGATTTCTCTTTGCTATTGTTCAATTTTGGTCGCAATTTACTACCTTAAGAAGAAATTTTGTTCCCTAAACCAATATGATACACTCTAACCACATAGAAATTTTGTTAACTTCTTTGATAATTGAACCTTATGCAATAACTGTAGTTTTATTTTTTTAGTTTAGCGGAGAGTGATATTACAAGTGCTGTGGACTAGAAAACGACCAAGGACTCTTTTGATCACTTAAAGTGTTTGATACAGAAAATCATGTCTACTACCTTAGGAGATGACTTTGGCAATTGTTGATGCACCTTTATATTGAAAAATGATTTTTAGAGGCCAAAATGATATTTGGAGAATTTATTGGATCAGTTTTCCACTGTCAATGCAGTATAGCTAGACTGAATTTACTAAGAGAATCAATCTACAAGGGAAATCATTGTTTTGGCTGTTAAAAAGTTTAACAGTTTAGATCACCGGAATTCTACTTACTGATGAAATGAGAGCTATAGTTTACCTACCAAATTGAGGGTATTTTAACTTAGTTAAAATCTGAAACTCTTTTATATATCCAGATGGAATATTGGTAAACATTTATGATGTATAAAAAAGAAGTATTTGAGGTATTCATAGGTAATAGACTTTAGGAAACCAAACTTCTTTGAGAAGCTGCTAAGTTCATTTGTCATGTAGTCGCCTAATAGTTGTGAAAGGATTTCAGCAAACCTATGTTATACATCTAGTGGTGCATGAAGAACATAAGATAAAAATATGTGTCAAGGAAACATAAACCTTTTCGCATCAAGAAAAGTGAGTAAGTTTCATTAATTTTCATTCAAGAGGATGATAATGGTTACAACAATTGAGAAAAAGTTACCTCTTGTCACGGTTCTTGTGTTTCACTAGAGGTAACTCAAAGAGCTAATTAAAATTAATGAATCGGTCTAATCGATTTACATTTCAAGTTTACACCACTAAAAGTTCCTTAAAAATCTAGCGTTCAACAAGTATATTAGAGTGGAGATTCCCTCAAAGCATCAATGATTTCTCTCCTTCCATATGCTCCAAAAAGTTACAGCCTGGTTTCATTTTTTCATATATGTTTTATAGACATTCCAACCCTTATAGAGTACTAAAAATTATAAAAAAATTAGTTGTAACTAGCATAAGATAAGAGGAGAGTAATAATCTAAATAATCAAATCTTTTTTTCTAATATGGTTTAACTCTAGCCCCGAAACCCCATATCCAAGAGCCCTACCGTGGCCAGTTCCTACTTCACCCCCTCAACGACTCAAACTCTCCAACATATATCCTGCTCAAATTACTTTAGATATAGGCTGATATTAAAATATAATAGGGACCAAATTATCATATTATTTAGACAATGATTGTCAAAAGGCAATAGACTGCCCTTAGAAGATATATTTAAATAGAGACAAGCGTAAGAAATACAGTACCATTGTACACAATAAGCAATATCTAGAGAGACCTAGAAGAAGTAATTCCCTATTGTTGGAGAGATTTAGTTGAGAAAGAAAGCAAAGAAAGATAAGTGTTTTATGAATAGGCATATACAAATAGACCATATGATATCCATCTAACTTTCTTTTCTTTTGTCCCTTTGTTCTTCTGTCATTTTCTTTTTCAATTAGCAAGAGTCTTATGTATTTATTTGAAAATGGCTGAGATTTAATTTCTATCTCCTTTATGGAAATAAAGTAATAGAACCAAAAGTATATGGATTAAAAGTTCATAATTCATTTAAAATACATTTAAAAGGGTCAGGAGTGAAGAATCTACATTCAAATGTTTGGCACAATTATAAGGATGAAAAAATTGATATACTTCCTCTTTGTTGTCCAATTTTTAAACAATGACGCAAAATTTACACCCCAACAAAAAATAACAACTTTTAAAAACAGTCATTGTCCTATAAGAAAGAGGCGTAGAGTACCATATGAAAGAAAATTATATATTGTCTATATTGTTTTAGCTACTATCCCTATCACTCTAATAAAATAACAAATTTAAGTTTTATAAAACTATAGATTATTCAAATTTTGGTACTGATTTAAATAAGGAAGACACTTAATTTAGAGTAAATTAAAGCTTTAATAAATAAAATTACTAAAAAACAAAGATTCAACAACTTTTGTATTAACTCTTCAACCAAGTAGTGCATCATTTAGATCTTTACAAGAATCCATGGGTATGCTTATGAAAAATATGAAAAAATTGCTACTTGTTTAATATGTTTAATTAGTTTATTTGAAAAAAAGTGAGAAACATTAGCATTTTGTTAAAGATTCCCTTTTCATTAATGTATCAATATCGACCAAATCTATTTTACGAGGATGAAGGATGAATTAAAGAATACAAATTATTACAATTGCTGGAAGAGAATTGAACCACACGGTAAAAAACAACTAAAAACAATGAGATTTCTAACTACAAACAAAACATAACAATTTCGTAGTTCATACCATTCTCTCATTCAACCTATAAAGGAAATAAAGATTTTTTAATGCCTCAGAAGATCAAAATTAATATCCGGAACTTAATTCAGAAAATCTGAAAAAGTGCAGAAAAGTTGCAGAACGACAAACCTTACCGGTCGTTAAGGGACCCAACGACTCATAAGGTCAACCATGAGAAGGAGGCCAAGATGATAAGTTAGTGTTTCCCAACGGATGACCCCACGAGTCATTATCAGGACGCACAACTCGTTAAGTCTCCCATTGCCGAGGCGGAGTTTTAGAATTTGAGAAGTAGATAGTGTACTTCACGGAAGGTCACCATGAGTTGTCATTAGCAGTAACGACTCGTCAGGTCCTTCGTTTCCAATCCTTCCTAGCCTTCTTACCAGTGTACCTGACGGATGACACAACAAGTTGTTCCCAGTCATGGCGACTAGTCATGTGCCCGTCGGGAGTCAGTAGAGATTTTTCCAGTGTACTTGACGAGAGGATCCAACAGCTCGTTGGACCTGGTAATGAGTCGTTAAGTCACCCATTAGGAACACCTGACAGTTGTTCGCAGCGAATTTCTAAGGCCTATTTAGTAATTTCCTATTCTCCAAAGAATTAAACCACGTTGTTTTAACTTCAGTTTTATACATTTTAGTGGGGGGGGGGGGGTAATGGGTCCTTTTCCTCATTCCCCACTCAAGCATTCAGAAAAAGAGACCGTAAGATCTCTCAAGAATTCTCAGAGCAAGAAAACTATGGCAGCTTTCTTCTCCTCAAGTTCTGGAGATTTTCCTGGGTTCTTCATCAGGTATGTGGGGTTTTAGCAAGGAAATTGTTCTTCACTTGTGCCCCCAAGATCCTCCTCAATTTCCTCTATCAGTTTTAGGCCCTAAGTTTTTCAAGTATGAAAAGGTTTCATGGTTATTATCATTGATTTCACTTAGAACGATGTTCATATATATTGTTGATATGATCCTCGTAAATTCCCATCGAATTATCAGTGTTTATATATAAGGGAATCTAAGCCCTAACTTTCTAGTTATGAATTTTGTTTGTTAAATTTTCTCTAGTGAATGAAGAATGCTATGGGTTGAATTTACTAGAATTTCCTATATATTTTTATGTGTGGCGTAGATATTTCATTAATGAGAATGACGTTAGCCCTGTTGAATGAAATTCCTAGAATCCTTGAAATTGCTCTATATTATGAAATTCCCATATTTTTGGAATAAGTTGAACTCTCTATTAGCTGCTTAGAAATTTAGTTAGTTAGAACACAGAACTCTATTAGTCTAGTTTCAGTAAGATTTTTTAGCAACCTCCGTGTTGTCCAGAAAAAAATGTCAATTGATCAGTTTGACTCCAGTTTACTGTCGAGGTGTCAGTGGTGCCTCCCAGTTTCAAACTCAGATTTAGATTTTAGATATTTGGTCCATTGGGCGGTCATGACATTCAGTTATAGCGCTGACCAGCCCTAGGACTCCAGTTCAGTTATTAGTTGTTCTGTAGATGGTTACGATGCTTCTAGATAAGCAGCTTTGACCGGTTTTAGAATACAGTTTCAGAATCTGGTCTATTGTTGGGCCCTAGTTTCGAGCCATCAGCTTAGTTTCAATTTAAGCTTTCAGGTGGGAGTAGAACTTAGCATCGAGCGGGCCGGGGTTCCAGCGCACCCAGGTTCTCAGAACTACATTGCCAGCATAGATATTCAGTATTATTTGGCCTGATTGGCCCCAGATATTTTGTGATTGCCCAGTTCATGCCTTAATACCCTGGCAAGGTATATTGGGTCCTACCAGTGGGGTGTATACATCAGACTCCACGTCTAGCTCACATAGTTAAATGTCGGTTATAGACTCTGCCACTAGTCAGTCAGTCCAGTAATAGAATAAGCAGCTCGGTTCAATACAGTATCTCAGATTCAGTGATTCAAACTTAGGGCATGTCCATGACTATCAGACGGGGTTGTCTTGACCATTTCAGATTATATCAATAGTTCAATTCAGTACTTGTTGGTCATGGCGTGTTATTTCAGTTCAGACATCATATTTAGTATATCTCTCCCACTTACTTAGTACATTCAAAGTATTGACGCATTCTTTTCATGTTGTATCGTTTCATGATACAACTGTAGGTTCTCAAGTTCAGCATAGATAGTTACCTCAATTTCAGAGCGTTCCACGTCAGCAGATCAAAGGGTGAGTCCTCATTATTCGAGGGCCTTGTTTATTTATTTCATTTAGTTATGGTTTTATTTAAACTTTGAGTTAGCTGGGGACCTGTCCCAGCAACTCCTCAGTAGTTGGATTTCAGACCAGACTTGTCTTTCAGAATCATATTTCAGATTTATTATTTACTTCTCTACTTTCAGTCTTTTCATTTTCTTAAACTGCTAAAGTTGTTATTTTTTAAGTTCCGTTGTGCATGTTTATTCAGAATGCTAGTGTGTCATAGACCAGGGCTTGATTTGGGGTCACTTATGGCTTCAAGTTCGTGTTACGTCCAGGGTGTAGGCTCGGGGTGTGACAAACTTGGTATCAGAGAACTAGGTTTAGAGTATCCTTGGCAAGTCTAAAAGTCGCATCGAGTAGAGTCCTTTTCATGGGTGTGAAGCGCGCCACACTTATGACAAGGAGGCTACGCGATGTTATGAGGAAAAATTCCACTTCTGTGCATTCTCCTTATCGTGCGTTAAAGTCCAGTTCCAAAGATGTCTTTCTAAATCGTGTCCTTTTCCTTTCAGTGAACAATGCCTCCTTGACGTGGAAATGGGCGGAGAGCCGGAAACGCCAACAGATCTACTCCACCAATTCCGGCAGTTCCTCAGGACGACTCTGTGGCTACCGCCGAATTCAGGGTGGCCATTTAGTTGCTTTCTCAGACCGTCACCCATTAAATGAACCAGCAGGTGGGTCCAGTATCGACAAATGGGTCTGCAGCTGCTGCCTGCGTGCGGGATTTTACCCGGATGAACCCTTCAGACTTTCACGGAACAAAGGCAGGAGAGGACCCACAAGGCTTTGTAGATGAGGTCAGGAAGATTACCAGGGTCATGGGTGTTAGCTCCTCCAAGCGTGCTGACCTGGCTGCCTACCACCTAAAAGGGGTAGCCCAGGTTTGGTACGAGCAGTGGAAGGAAGGGCGGTCTATGGAAGAAGGATCGATTGATTGGGAGGAGTTTCATACAGTTTTTCTAGATAGGTTCTTTCCGATGGCAGAGTTTATAAACCTACGGCAGGGTAACCCGACAGTGGAGGAGTATGCTCTGGAGTTTACTAGACTATCAAAGTATTCTCCAGAGATGGTGGTTGAGCCGAGGGCTCGCATGCTGAAGTTCGTGAATGGAGTGTCTAATCTAGTCCTCAAAGAGTGCAGGACCACGATATTGATCAAAGACATGGATTTTTCCAGCCTAATTTTTAATGCTCAATGGATTGAGGCTGAGAAACTGAAGGATATGGAATGAAAGAACAAGCGGGAAAGAACAGGCCAGTCAGATTTCGGCCACCAGAGATCTGGCAGTAGTAGCCGCCCACAGCAACAGCAGAGGGCCCCAGCACCTAGTTTATCCAGCACGCACCAACCTTTCGGTCCTGCCAGGATCGGGGGGGGGGGGGGTCTTCTGGCACTCAGTCTGAGTCCCCTAGTGTAGGAAACAAGTATCCAGCTTCTCCCAAGTGTGGTAGAAATCACCCAAGAGAATGTCTTCAGGGATGAGAGGATTGTTTCGGGTGTGGACAGCTTGGACACAGGCTTAGGGAGTGTCCATTAGTAGGGCGAGGAAGATCACAATCCACTACCTCATCATCTCTAGCAGGCCGACCATCTCAGCAGGCCAACCCATCAGGTACAGATGGCGGTCAACGCCAGAATCGTTTTTATGCTCTCTCTTCTCATTAGGATTAGGAAAGTTCACCTGACGTAGTTACTGGTATGTTACGTCTCTTTCATCTAGACCTGTATGCTCTCCTTGATCTAGGAGCTACTCTTTGGTTTATAACTCCATATGTAGCAGTTTAGTTTGGCACCAGTCCAGAGGTCCTATCAGAACCTTTCTCAGTTTCCACCCTAGTGTTGAGTCAGTTAGAGCCAGTCGGGTGTATAGAAACTGCGCAGTCTCAGTCTTAAATAAAATCATTCTAGCTGATCTGGTAGAGCTAGACATGGTCAACTTCGACCTTATTCTAGGCATGGATTGGTTACATTCCTGCTATGCCTCAGTTTACTGCTAGATTAGGGTTATCAAGTTTATGTTTCCAGATGAGCCCGTGTTAGAATGGTCGGGCAGCAGTTCAGCGCCTAAGGGTAGGTTTATTTCCTTCCTTAAGGCCCAGAAACTCATTTCCAAGGGATGTTTATATCATCTCGTTTTGGTCTAAGATTCCAACTCTGAGACCCCAACCATTTAGTCAATTCCAGTTATCAGCGAATTCCCGGATGTATTTCCTGAAGATCTTCCTGGAGTTCCCCCTGAATGGGAAATGGACTACGGGATAGATCCCCTTCCAGATACTCAGCCCATCTCTATCCCTCCTTATAGAATGGCTCCAGTTGAGCTTAAGGAGTTGAAGGAGCAGCTAAAATATCTTCTTGATAAGGGTTTCATTAGACCCAGCATCTCTCCTTGGGGTGCTCTAATGCTATTTGTGCATAAAAAAGACGGTACCCTCAGAATGTGCATACATTTCCTTCAGCTGAATAAAGTCATAGTCAAGAATAAATATCCCTTACCTTGAATTGATGACCTATTCGATCGGCTCTAGGGAGCCAGTTGTTTCTTAAAGATTGATCTCAGGTCAGGATACCATTAGTTAAGGGTTACAGAAAGTGACATACCGAAAACAACATTCAGAACTCTGTATGCTCACTGGGAGTTTGTGGTGATGTCCTTTGGGTTAACAAATGTCCCAGCAGCCTTCCTGGACCTAATGAACAGGGTTTTCAAGTTGTACCTAGATATGTTTGTCATCGTATTTATCGACGACATTCTGGTGTACTCCAGAAATGAGGAAGAGCATGCCAATCACCTAGGGTTAGCATTGCACACTCTCTAAGATCGCCAGTTATTCACCAAGTTTAGTAAGTGCAAATTCTGGTTCAAGTCCGTGACCTTCTTGAGTCATTTGGTCTTAGGTGAAAGGATACAAGTAGATCCTCATAAAATAGAAGCAGTGAAGGATTGGCCCAGACCTACCTCTCTGACAGAAATCAAGAGTTTTCTGGGCTTAGCGGGTTATTATCGACAGTTCGTAGAAGGTTTCTCCTCCATAGCCTCTCCTCTTACCAAGTTAACTCAGAAGAAGGTGAAATTCCAGTGGTCAGACGAGTATGAGTAGAGTTTCCAGGAGTTGAAGACTCGACTCACTACCGCTCTAGTGTTAACCTTGCCAGAAGGGACAAATGGGTTTGTAGTGTATTGTGACGCCTCCAGAGTTGGACTTGGATGCGTTCTGATGTAGAGGGGAAAAGTGATAGCCTATGCCTCCAGACAGCTCAAAGTCCATGAGAGGAATTACCAAATCAGGATTTGGAGTTAGCAGCGTGGTATTCGCATTAAAAATATGGAGACACTACTTATATGGAGCTCACGTAGATATGTTCACAGATCACAAGAGTCTTCAGTACGTGTTCGGCCAAAAGGACCGGAACGTCCGACAGAGAAGGTGGTTAGAGCTCCTGAAAGATTATGACATGAGTGCTGTATCACCCGGGCAAGGCCAATGTGGTGGCTGACGCCCTAAGCAGGCGATCTATGGGAAGTGTAGCTCACTTTGAGGAAGGAAAAATGGAATTAGCAAAGGATGTTCACAGACTAGCCCGGTCAGGGGTGCAACTGGTAGACTCAGCCGAAGGTGGCGTAGTAGTACAAAGTGGGTCAGATTCATTGAAGTTAAGTCTAGACAAGATGAAGATCCAGTTCTATTTAAACTTGAGGAAGCGGTTCTTAGAAAAGAGGTGGAGGCTTTCTCCGAAGGGGCAGATGGAGTGCTTCGTTACCGGGGAAGGTTGTGCGTGCCAGATGTTGGTGAGTTAAGATAGCATATTTTGGAGGAGGCACACATAACAAGGTATTCCATTCACCCTGGTGCTACTAAGATGTATCGTGATTTGCGAGATATTTACTGGTGGAACGGCATGAAAGGAGATATTGCTAAATTTGTAGCTAAGTGCCTAAACTGCCAGCAAGTAAAGGTATAACACTAGATACCTGGAGGTATGACTCAGGATATCAGTATACCCACATGAAAGTGGGAAGAAATAAACATGGACTTCATTACGGGTCTACCTCGGACTCATCGACAACATGACTCTATCTGGGTGGTAGTAGACCAGATGACTAAGTCAGCACATTTTCTCCCAGTCAATACCACAAATTCAGCTGAATATTATGCTAGACTTTATATTCGAGTTGTTCTTTGGATATTATCCGGATACCATTTAAACAAAGAAACCAAGGATTTTTCTTTTTTTTAATAGATATAGTCCCAAAGAAAAAAGGAAAAAGAACGTTGAAGATGCAAGCAACAAAGGAAACAACAGCTAATGTTGTCACCTCGGCCAAGTCTGGCATGGAAAAAACCAAGGCCGTCATCGGAGAGAAGGCGGAGAAATTGACGACAAGTGATCCAGTGCAAAGACAAATGGAAACAGAGAAAAATCTGCTTTCATAACAAATAAACTATTTAAAGAACGAGATAAAATTTAAGCGGATTAAATCCACTTTAAAAAGTCCGAAGGTAGAAGCCAAAATTAAAAGCCGACAAGAATTAATAGAACGAGAAGTCTGTTAAGAATTTCCTAATGCATTTTGGGATAGGAAACACCATATTATTGAGTTACCATATATTGAGGGATTCAACAAAAAGAATATCCCTACTAGGGAAAGACCTATTCAAATGAATTAGGAGTTAATGGAATATTGTAAAAAAGAAACCAATGATTTACTTGATAAAAAGATTATTAGACCTTCCAAGTAAGCATAGAGTTGTTCAGCATTCTATGTCAATAATAGTGGGGAAAAAGAAAGAGGGGCCCCAAGGCTAGTCAGTAATTATAAACCCCTTAACAAAGTTTTAAAATGGATCAGGTATCCAATACCCAATAAAAGAGATCTTCTTAAAAGAACTTATAAAGCTAACATTTATAGTAAGTTCGATATGAAATCCGAATTTTGGAAAATACAGATAGCAGAAAAAGATAAATATAAAACAGCTTTTAATGTACCTTTTGGACAATATGAATGGAATGTAATGCCATTCAGATTAAAAAATTGCACCGTCTGAATTTTAGAATATAATGAACAACATATTTAATCCACATAGTCATATTTCTATAGTTTACATAGATGATGTTTTAATATACTCAAAAGATATTGACCAACACTTCAAACATATCCAAACCTTTTTAAAATTTGTTAAGCAAAATGGATTAGTAGTAAGCGCTAAAAAAATTAAGTTATTCCAGCTTGCTATTAGATTCCTTGGTCATGACTTATATCAAGGAACCTATAAACCCATTTGTAGAGCCATAGAGTTCTCATCCAAATTTTCAGGTGAATTAATTGATAAAACTCAGCTTTAGAGATTCTTAGGAAGTTTGAATTATGTTGCAGATTTTATTCAAAATATTAGACAGGTTTGTAAGCCTCTTTATCAGCGTCTTAAGAAGGATCCAGTCCCATGGGGATTAGAACAAACAGAGACGGTCAAACAAATAAAATCAATAGTTCAAAAACTTCCATGTCTAGGTATACCACATCCAGAGGCATTCATGATAGTAGAAACTGACGCCTCAGACATAGGATATGGAGGCATCCTTACACAAAAAATCTCCCTAGAAAACCCCGAACAATTAGTAAGATTCACTTCAAGAATCTAGAATAATACTCAGAAAAATTACTGCACCATTAAAAAGGAAATTCTGGCTATAGTGCTATGTATCACAAAATTTCAAGATGGTCTAATAAATAAAGAATTTTTACTACGAGTAGACTGCAAAGCAGCCAATGATGTTTTACAAAAAGATGTAAAAAATCTAGTTTCTAAACAAATATTTGCCAGATGGTAGGCTTTGTTATCCGTCTTTGATTTTCAAATTGAGTTTATACAAGGAGAAAATAATTCTCTCCCAGATTTTTTAACTAGGGAATTTCTACAGGGAACTAAATGAGACCTGGAACACCAGGTATAAGGCCCTTGAGGCCTCCATTTTATCCTTTCACACTAGAAGAAATAATGAAAAGACCCTTCAAGGAAGAGGAAAAACCAAAAACTAGAAAATAAATATTCAATTTTGGCAGAATTCTCATCTTTGCCAAAAACTACTATTCTGTCCCCATTAAAGGAACCCATAACCAGTCAGACCAGATTACAACTATTAAAATCAGTTTTTAAAAGAGACACTTCATCAGGCGACAACTATCTCTATCCAAAAAAAGGATAGCTATGAAATGAAGCCACCAGAGACATACTCTCAGGCAGTTCTGCCAGCGACTCCTGAAAAGAAAATGGAGAAAAATATTCCTAATAAACAGCAGTTTGAGCTAACAGTTTTATAGGTACTGCCAATCATGACCCTCGATAAAAATATGAAGGTTTTGGAGTACCCGAGTTACTAAAACCCTGCTACACAAATTGGAATTATGTGGAGACAGATAATCCCCTTAAAACCTGAAGGTATTATGAGTTCATTTTAACAGACGCCGATTCAGTAAAAATTGAGCATAAATTAAAATGTCCGGATAATCCTGACAGTATTCAATACTCGAAGTTCACAATTAAAAGAATTTTAAGTCAGTTTGAATGGTTTGTAGATCATCTACATACACCCATTCCCCAATCAAGAACCCATAGACCCCAGACATACAACTAGTATGATTATAAGGCAGCCTGGTATAACTTTATGTATCTAAGGCCCAACACTCACTTCCAAATTGCCCAAACCTCTCTATGTTTCTTATTAATAAACAACTCTTTGTACGTATCTTTTCTTCTACTTTATTACTACTTGTAGTATTTTCTTTTATTTTTCTCCTGCCTTTGTAATTAATTTTCAAGTCATTTACTACGATCCGTAAAATGGTATCAGAGCCATGTTGGCCTGGAGGAGTATGAGTTTGAGTAGCTAAATCTTTATACTATCCTAGAGCCAGTCGAAATTATGTTGCTCTGAAGCGGTTATTTCTGTGTCTAGTCTTGCAGATACTCTTACTCTATTTTCTTAGTTTTATCAATAAACAACTCTTTGTAAGTATCTTTTCTTCTACTTTATTACTACTTGTACCATTTTCTTTTATTTTGCTCCTTCCTTTGTAATTAATTTTCAAGTCATTTACTACGATCCGTAAAATGGATCTCTAGTTTTCATTTTGACTACCCTACCATATTAATATATTTTCATTTTCATTTTGGAGTTGGGTAACCGTTTAATCACGGTCTAGACGTTGGCAAGCCTGTATCTTCCGTCGGATTAGCTCTAAAGTTTTTATACTAGAGCCAGACTCGGATGCTGTTCCCGTCACCAGACCTAAAGAATAAGATAAAAGAAATTAGATAAGATAACCAGTAAATACTTCACAAAGAAATAACTATTAAGGAGTAACATCTAAAGTAGATATTGGCCCTAGGATAGTACTAACATTCCCCCGAATACTTCGTATTATATTAACATTTATGCTTATACATCCATTTACAGAACAAATAAAATACTACAATACGAGAAAATGGATATGTTTGAAATATCAGAGTAACTATAAAAAGAAAAGAACAGAAATATTAAAGAACTTAGACTATTATAAAAAACTAATACCTTCAGAAACTCTGGATAATTATTCTAGAAAAATAACTAGAAAATTAATTCTTGACAATCTAATCAGGTTATATAATGAATTATGTTATGTTAGTCATAATTTGTCTATACAAAGAAGACAATTAGATAATATATTAATTATTCAGTTAAAACTATCTGCACAATTTTAATGGATACCTCTGAAAATCAAAACATAATAAATAGTATTAATATTTCTGGCACAACTACTAAAATAGCTAAGATAGAGAGGATTTTACAAAATTGAAATATCCCAAAGGAATGTTTTGAAAAGGTATATAAGACTGGACACTTTAATTTTATTACAAATTATAATATTAAAACCTCTAAATATACGGTCGCTATTAATAAGTCTATTGAGACTATTAAACTATTAGCAACTGAAGACATTAACAGATATAAGAAAAACTATAAGTTTCTTCACATAGGACTTGTCTAGGTCGCGGTTAAACCGTTGTATCGATTAGGCTTAGACGTACCTATATGTCTTCTATTAAGAAACAATAGGCTACTAAACTTTGATGATTCATTATTGGCAGTATTACAAAGTAACCTAGCTAATGGCCTGGTATATTTTAACTGTTATCCCAATTTTTCTATAGATATTAATGATCAAAATGTTATGGATACCCTAACATTAAATGTTAAAACAAAAAACATGAATAGCAAAAAAAATACAAGAGAAATAGCCATAATATACAGAGTATATTACAGGCTAATGGAAACTAGCCTAGCTTCAAAAGCAAAAATAGTAAGTAACAAAGGGGCTACCATGCTTATGGAAGCCAATCACAATCACAACAATATTTTCGTCCCAAAAATGATAAAATGGGATAATGTGTTATTAAAGGATAATTGACATTTTGACTCCATAACGGAGCCAGAAATTGAGGAAGAAAATTCAACCATTGAGCAGGTAATACAATTTCCGGATGGATCTATAGATTTAAAATTTCTAAAATCCCAATCCTTTAGTCATGCTCCTTCAAGTAAAATAATATCTTTTTTGAGACCTTCATTTTCAAAAACGCCAGAAGAAAAGGAGGTAACACTTGAAGACATAGAGAAAAAACTAAAGGGAGTAGATTTCTCTGAAACAATTCCTAAGGTTGAATATGAACCTAGAATTACCAAAAGAACAAGTCCCACAGCTAGCGAGATGCTAGGAGCAAGAGACTCTTTATGCATGATTAGATCTGATGAGGAGTTCGAACCAGGCTTTGAATATTTAGATAAACTCTGGTTAGATCCAGAAAATAGCATAAAATGGCAATGGTATGCAGAAAAATATTCATTAAAGGAAAGATTATCATTTAGGAAAAAATGGTGCGCCGATATGAAAAGGATGAGATGCAATATAGAGTTCTTTAAATGGTTTGAGTACACAGGCAAATTTGATGATCAAAAGAAATCGTTAAGCGTGATTGTTAATAAATGGCACACCAAAACTAAGGTGGTTGAATCTATAATTTTCCCACTAGAGGAAATTAGTTTACCAATAGATGGTAGAATTGTCACAGCTACACCTTTTAAAATTGATATAGTAGACACCCAAGGTAATCCTAAAAATAAAGATATAAATAGATTAATTCAACAAAACAATTACACTAATCAATTACTACACGTAGTCTCTAATCAGATCCTTAAGACTGATAATAAATCAATTTTCAAGGATAAACCTAACCCTTCCTATAATAATAAGAAATTAGAAACCCATCCATTATTTAAATTACTAGAATTTTCCAAAGATAAATTCCCCAAATTTCAAGAAAAGTTTGAAATCATAGATGATCTTATAGAAAAGATTAACGAAAAGTTAAAGGCTGAATTAAAATTAAAGGATGAATTAAAATTAAAGAATGAATTAAAATTAAAGGATGAATTAAAATTAAAAGATGATAAGGTCATAAGAATAATATCTGAAAAGTTTGATAACGACATTAATAAGTTAAGCTCTAAATATTCCATCAAAAAGAATTATTATAATAAACCCTCATTCCCGGATATGCCATATGAAGAAAATGAATTTTTATCTCATACTTCACACTCTGGAAATGAAATTGCTGAATGGAATATTGATGGACTTGCAGAACATCAGATATACAACAAGTTAACATAAAATGGGGATGGCCATTAAGGCCTATAAAATGAAAAACTGCACGGATAAAGAAGCTGCCACTCTAATTATATCTGGATTTATAGGGACATTAAAATATTGGTGGGATAATTATCTCACTGAAGATAATAGACATAGTGTAACAAATGCTACAACCATCACTCAAGTTATTAAGACTGAATCTACAGGACAAACTTTTAAAACTCTATGTGTTAGAAGACGCCACCACTACCTTAATTTATAGTATAGAAAAACATTTTATAGGAGAACCTCAACTTTTTCAAGATAGGAGTTTAGAAATACTATCTAACTTATCTTGCCCAAAGTTAGATGATTTTAGATGGTATAAGGATGTATTCCTCAACAAGGTTGTGGTTAGAGAAGACTGTAGTCATGATTATTGGAAAGAAAAATTCATAAGTGGTTTACCAACATTATTCGCTGAAAGGGTTAGAATAAAATTAAATGATAGATTTGATGGAAAATTTCTTATAACCAATTAACCTATGGTGACCTTATAAGTTTTATAAATGTCACAGGACTTAAATTATGTACAGATATGAAGCTTAAAAATCAACTTAAAAAGGATAATAAAATATCCAAAAAAAAAAATAGGAAGCTTTTGTCAAGATTTTGGATACATCAAGTTGGCTGCCCTTTCAAAAGAGGCATCCAAGAAAATTAAAAGAAGAAACAAGCACTATAAAAATAAATCTGAAAAACCCCATCATTAAAGAAAATGATTTAAAAGACACAAACGAGAAGCCAACAAAGGTGGCTTTCAAGGAAATAATGATAAGTGTTTGAATTGTGGAAAATTTGGCCATAGGGCTAAGGATTGTAAGGTCCCTAATAAAAAGAAGGATAAGATCAATATGTTAGGACTTGAGCCAGAAATATAAGATAGGTTATATTCTATTCTTGATGAACATGACAATAATTCTTCCCCTGAAGAAAGTTTCAGTGATGAAGACCAGCTTAATATAGCATATAGTTCTGACAATAGTGACTAAACTGATCATTGTGGATGTACGGGAGCAATCTGCACCTGTGATAGCCACTCAATAAATGTCATTATCAATAATAACAAGGAAATATTCTTTGATATGATTGATCATATTGAAGATAAAGATCCTAAAAGAAAATATTTAATAGAATTAAAAAATATAGTTCTTAACCAACAACATGACAAAGAAACAATTGAGCCTTTTAATATGAAAAACGTACTAAATAAATTTAAAGAACAAAAGTCTAGTACAATAGCACAAGATCTTCAAACTGAATTATTACATATTAAAAATGAAGTCAAAGAAGTTAAGCGAAGACTTAACAAGCTAGAAATAGATGCGCTTGCTAATAAACTATTAAATGAACTAGAACCAATGCAAGGATCTGAATTGTATCAATCCGAACCAAGAGAAACATCAAAATTAGAAAAAGGTGAAGAAGAAGATGAGTCTCTAGGGAGCCCTCTAGAAGGTAAATCAGGAGTAAAAACTATTGCAATAGTTAAAGCCCAGAGCTGGCATATACCTATCACATTGGTTATAAATAAAAATTATACTATTCACAAAATTGCATTATTAGACACAGGTGCAGACCAAAACTGCATTATTGAAGGAATAATCCCTACTAAATACCTTGAAAAAAGTACAACGCGGTTATTATCCGCGATAGGAGAAAGACTCAAAATAAATTATAAACTCTGTAAGGCACACATATGCAATAATGGAATCTACTTTATTAATGATTTTGTAATAACTAAAGATATAAACGAAGAAATAATATTAGGCACCCCCTTTATAACTTAAATAAAACCCTATGTCGTTGATTTAGACGACATCCACACCACTGCTGTAGGAACAGATATCATTTTTCCCTACCTAAATAATATGTCAAAAGAAGAAAGTGAATTTATAAAAGAAAAAACTATCTTTAGAATAAATATGCTTTCCCAAGAAATAAACTATTTAAAGAACGAGATAAAATTTAAACGGATTGAATCCGCTTTAAAAAATTCGAAGGTAGAAGCCAAAATTAAAAGCCTACAAGAATTCATAGAATGAGAAGTCTGTTCAGAATTTCCTAATGCCTTTTGGGATAGGAAACACCATATTATTGAGTTACCATATATTGAGGGATTCAACGAAAAGAATATCCCTACTAGGGCAAGACCTATTCAAATGAATCGGGAGTTAATGGAATATTGTAAGAAAGAAATCAATGATTTACTTGATAAAAAAGATTATTAGACCTTCCAAGTCACCATGGAGTTGTTCAGCATTCTATGTCAATAATAGTGGGGAAAAAGAAAGAGGGGCCCCAAGGCTAGTCAGTAATTATAAGCCCCTTAACAAAGTTTTAAAATGGATCAGGTATTCAATACCCAATAAAAGAGATATTCTTAAAAGAACTTATAAAGCTAACATTTATAGTAAGTTCGATATGAAATCTGGATTTTGGCAAATACAGATAGCAGAAAAAGATAAATATAAAACAGCTTTTAATGTACTTTTCGGAAAATATGAATGGAAAGGTATATTGGGTCCTACCGGTTGGGTGTATACATCGGATTCCACGTCTAGCTCACATGGTTAAATGTCGGTTATAAACTCTCCCACTAGTCAGTTCAGTCCAGTATCAGAATAAGCAGCTCAGTTCAATACAGTATCTCAGGTTCAGTGATTCAGACTTAGGGCACGTCCATAACTATCAGACAGGGTTGTCTTAACCATTTCAGATTATATCAATAGTTCAGTTCAGTACTTATTGGTCATGGCGTGTCATTTTAGTTCAGACTTCATATTTAGTATGTCTCTCCCACTTAGTACATTCAAAGTATTGACTCATGCTTTCATGTTGTATCGTTTCATGATACAGATGTAGGTTCTCAGGTTCAGCACAGATAGTTACCTCAGTTTTAGAGCATTCCGCGTCAGCAGATCAGAGGGTGAGTCCTCATTATTCGAGGGCCTTGTTTATTTATTTCATTTACTTATGGTTATTTTTAAACTTAGAGTTAGATGGGGACCTGTTCCCGCAACTCCTCAATAGTTGGCTTTCAGACCAGACTTGTCTTTCAAAATCGTATTTCAGATTTATTATTTACTTCTCTACTTTCAGTCTTTACATTTTCTTAAACTGCTAAAGCTGTTATTTATAAGTTCCGATGTGCATGTTTACTCAGAATGCTAGTGTTTGATAGACTAGGGGTTGACTTGGGGTTACTTGTGGCTTCAAGTACCGTGTTACGTTCAGGGTGTAGGCTTGGGGCATGACAGATTTGGAGAAAAGAAGAGATAGAGCAGTGACAAAAAGAAAATTTTGTAAAATATATTACCAGGGATGGTGGCGCAATGGTGGCACAGAGGAACTGCAGAAATACAGCACCGATGAGATTAGCAACAACGATATAGGGCTTTGAAATACCTTTCCCAAGTAGTTTCAACTTGGATAGAAGGAATTGAAGGGATAGTTTATTTTATTGGAATTATTTGGAGTGAAGAATAAATTAATACTAAAATTTTACTTTTAATTGTGGCTATTTGTTTCTATTGCCATTAAAAGATATTTAATAGTGGCTGACGATTATTTGACGCTAGTATTTGCATTTATGAACTTATTTAACGGTCATATTTTTATTGCCGCAAATTAATTGACACTAGAAGCCTATTTTGTAGTAGTGTAAAGATTTACTTGAATATTCCAAGATAAGGAAACAAGGTATGCATTCAAATTTTGTTTCATATTTATGTGATTAAATCTTTAGATATTTTTTCTTACTATCAAATTTCATAGAAGCTAGTTAGATCCTTACGTTTTCAAGTTGGTCTATAGTGCATTTAATCTAGTTTAATCAATTTAAAGTAAATAGATTGACAGTTTAGATAGTTTAATGATTATTGGAGAAAATTATTAAACAAGAATAGATACAAATATTTGTTCCTCAAACTTGTTTTTATTTGTTTACTATTTATTATTTATTGGCCCAATGAATAAATGTTTTTTTGTTGGACCTTTTGTATTTATGTAATAAAATTTTGTATATCCCTATTGGCTGGAGAAGATTATGGCACCTGATAAGAAATGGATGAAACTTTTTCATAATAGACTTGATGATGCTTATATACATGGGGTAGAAAACTTTTTGGATTATACTTTTACAAGAATGAGAGAAGCAAATAAAATATGTTGTCCATGTGTCAAATGTTGTAATGCAGTTTCAAGAACATGAGAGATGGTCAGGTCACATTTAATAGTATATGGAATAATTCAAAATTATACCTTTTGGTATCACCATGAGGAGAGGTCAGGTGAAACGAAAGAATCGGATTTCGAATCTGTAGATGGTGATAATGAAATTGGCCAGAATGATGATGAAGATGAAATCTATGAGATTCTAATAGATTTACAACCCTCTTTTAATATAGATAATATGAACACTGGTGGTGATGACTTTCTTGAGGAAGAACCAAATATTGAAGCAAAACGATTCCATAGTCTTTTGAAGGATTTTGATCGACCATTGTACGAAGGTTCAAAACATTCCAAACTTTCTACTTTGGTAAAATTGCTTCATATTAAAAGTATTGGTTGTTGGAGTAATGATTCATTTACAATGTTGTTGAAAATGTTGAAGGAAGATTTATTGCCTGATGGATCAAACTTGCCAGACTCATATTATGGAGCAAAGAAGATAATTCAAAGCCTAGGGATTTCTTATGGGAAGATCGATACTTGTAAAAATGATTGCATGTTATATTGGAAGAATGATAAGTTTGTTGATTCTTGCAAAATTTGTGGTGCATCTAGATGGAAGGAGGAAAAACATAGTGGGGGAACCAAATTTAAAAGATTAAAAAAACTACCATACCAGATTTTACGTTATTTTCCTATAAAGTCAAGGCTTCAAAGATTGTATATGTCCTCAAAAACATCTTCTTTAATGAGATGGCATCATGAGAACAAATCATATGATGAAATTATGAGGCACCCGGTTGATTCAAAAGCATGGAAAATGTTTGATGAACTTCATCAATCGTTTGCTGTTGAGCCTCGTAATGTTAGACTTGGACTTGCTAGTGATGGTTTTCAACCATTTGGATGTTCTAGAACTCTGTACAACATTTGGCCTGTGGTACTTATTCCTTATAATTTACCATCTTGGTTATGTATGAAGCAAGAAAATTTTATTTTGTCGATGCTTATTCCTGGTCCCGAAACCCCTGGATATGCAATTGATGTTTATATCCAACCTTTGATTGATGAATTAAAGGAATTATGGGACACTAAAGTTTATACCTTTGATGTGTCCACTAAACAGAACTTCTCAATGCATGATGCTTTGTTATAGACCATTAATGACTTTTCAACATATGAAAATTTGTCCAGATGGAGTATAAAAAAAATTGGCTTGCCCATGTTGGAACAAAGAAACATTCTAAATTAGGTTAGGAAAAGGTAAAAAGCATTGCTATATGTGCCATAGACGCTTTCTTCTTCTTAATCACAAATGGAGGAATGATAAAAAGTCATTTGATGGCACTAAAGAGTGGAGATTAGCACCATATACGTTGTCCGGTGAAGATATACTTGATCAAGTGGCTATTTAGATGGGTTACCACTAACAAAAGATCAACATAAGAAGGTTAAAGTTTCACATGAGAGAAGGGGTGATAATTGGAATAAGAAGAGTATATTCTTTGATCTTCCATATTGGAAAACTTTGTTGTTGCGGCATAATTTAGATATGATGCACATTGAAAAGAATATATGTGACAATATTTTGGGGACAATCTTAGATATCAAAGGAAAAATAAAAGACACCTTGAATAGTTGCTTGGATTTGCAAGCAATGAACATAAGGAAAGAATTACATCCAATAAAAAATAGGGATAAATTAGACTTACCAACAGTAGGTTCACATTATCTCCCGAAGAGAAGCATAAGTTTTTAAATTTTTTGAAGCATTTAAAGGTCCTGGATGGATTTTCATCAAATATTTCCTAGTGCATCAATCTAAATGATGACAAAATTTCAGGATTAAAGAGTCATGATTACAATATTCTTCATAACCATTTAATCCCACTTGCCATATGTAGTATGCTATGCAAATATGTGCATGATCCACTAATTGGGTTATCATTATTTTTCAATCTGCTTCAAGCTAAGTGTTTAAGAACTTGAAGAGTTCGAACAAATAGAAACACAAATTCCTATAACTCAATGCAAGTTAGAAAGGGTTTTCATTCATGCATTTTTTGATGTCATGGAGCACTTGCCAATTCATTTGGCTAATGAAGTTATGATTGCTAGGCCTATTCAATATCGATCAATGTATCCAGTGAAGCGATGGTTATAC
Organism: Datura wrightii; assembly: GCA_035772735.1. Taxonomy (NCBI): domain Eukaryota; kingdom Viridiplantae; phylum Streptophyta; class Magnoliopsida; order Solanales; family Solanaceae; genus Datura; species Datura wrightii. Next base: position 87,237,625 of record JASDFA010000016.1, on the reverse strand, counting down.
TTTCTGAAACATTTTATTCCTAATAGAGCTTACGCAGAAGGTTCTATTGCAGAGGGATATATAGAGAATGAATGTATGACCTTATGTTCAAGGTATTTATATACAATGGAAACAAAATTTAATTGCCTTGAACGAAATTATGATGGGGGTGTTATAGAATATGATGGAGGCTTAATAATTTTTTATCAACCTAGAAGAGCGTTAAGAGGTGGCAAGCCACATCGACTTGATTAATCAAATGAAATGGAGCAAGCCCATTTTTATATTTTGAAGAACAGTGATGAAGTTTAACCATTTCTCGAGTAAGTAATGACTCTCTCAATTAATGTAATTATAACTTCTCAAAAATTTTCATTTACTCCTAGTTTGTTAATTAATATGCTTCAATCTTTTGTAGAGAGTTGTCACGCCCCGAGTCTATACCCTGGATGAGACATGGTACTTGAAGTCACAAGTCAACCCATGGTCTATCATAACACTGGCATTCTGAGTTAAACCATAGAGGAAGCTTTGAAATAATAAAATAAAGCATTTTATGAAAAAGAACTAAATCATAAGTTTAATACATCTGGAAGAAAAATTGAAAATATGAAGACTCTGTTTATATCTGAAAGCCATATATCCGATGAGTTGATGGGACAAACCCCAACTAAATCAAATTCTAAATGAAAGTAAATAAGACTGAAAGAAAATAATTCTCATCCCCAAAAAATGAGGACTAACTAAAGATGCAGCTGAGAACTCCTGAAGGCAATCTACTAACGGGGATGAGACTGAGATCCTGCAGCTGTATCATAAAATGATACAACAAAAAGGTATGCGTCAGTAATTTGAATGTACTGATTAAGTAGGAGAAACCATACACAAGGAACAAAATAACTGAACTAGAAATACATGCAATGACCAACTGAAAATGCTGAAATTGAATAGTTGTGATAAACTGAGATGGTAAAAATGACCCTGTCAGATGGTCAAGGACATGCCCTAAATTTGAGATACTAATATGAAATACTATACTAAACTGATCTGAACTGACTAATCTGAGACTGAACTGTGGTTACTAGTGGGAGAGTCTATAACCGACATATAACCATGTGAGCTAGACGTGGAGTACAATGTATACACCCCATCGGTAGGAGCCAATATACTTTTCCAGGGTATAAAGGCATGAACTGAGTGATCACAGGTCTGGGGCCATGAGGCTAATAAAATATATCCTACAATGGCAATGTAGTTCTAGGCATGTGGGCATGCTGGCTTGGTCCACTCGGTGCTAAGTCCTACTCCCACTGGATATTTCTAGAATGACTACTAAGCTGACAGCCCAAAACTGGGGTCCAAGACTAAGTCAGGAATACCTATCTGGAAGCACCCTGAGAGTCTTATCGGACCGGATTCCATAACTGGGTTCTAAGACTGGTCAGAGTTACTTATCTAGAAGCGTCGTAACCGTCTAAAGCATAAACTGCAATATGAATTTGGGGTCCTAAGGCCGGTTAGAGCTGCTTATCTTAAAGTGTCATGATCGCCTATAGAACCACTAAAATCTTATACTGGGTCTCATACTGATAGGAGGTATCACGGACACCTCAAGGATTAACTATAGGCAAACTGATCAGCTGACATTTCTGTAATATACCGGATATGCTAATAATGGATTGAGACTATACTAACAAACATCTGACTGAATTCTCAAAATTTTCTAATAATATAGGAAACCCAACTGATAAAATCAAGCCATAAGGAATAAGTAGTCCAACAGGCAAAATTCTAGTTTACTGAATTCAAAGCTAGGGCTAAAATCATTCTTACTAGAATGAGTATTAACATGATAACTATGTAGTGAAAATATGAAAACAATCAACATAGACCATATTCCACATGCTATAAACGAAGTCTTACATATCATTCATTCATATTTGAATGTTCGGAGCTAGAACTAATAGAGAAGATAGAGAAGATTTTTGGGGACACAAGGGAAGAACTATTCCCTTGTTGAATTCCTGTTATACCCCGTAAGATTTCCGACACCTAGATGGCCTATTCGCACGGTGATTAAGCATATTTGAAAGCCATACGTGCTAGAGGAAGGCCCGGAAAAGGATCGGACGGATAGCCTGTCGAACCATCGCGGAAGGAGCCGAGGCAAAGCCCCTCCGCGATGGCAACGTGTCACGGAGGTGGAGCCTCCGAATTGGCTCTGTGACATGTTGTCCCTATCCAGGCTCAAGTATATAAAGCCCCACTTCGGTTTATTTCCATTTAAAACATATGAAATTTCCAGAAAACGCAGAGGAACAGAGGAGAACGAAGATGGTAAATATATTTTCGTCCGATTACACCGCCAAACGTAGTCCAAACCCAAATTAACCTCAGATACCGAGGTATTTAGCAGCAGATAGCATTCCTACGGATTTAGTTTCGCGAAATACGGCCAACGAATCGTCGAGCTACCGGACTAAGGTAAGTGGAATTGCTCCAAACTAGTGCCTATGTGTTCCTAGCTGTGAAGTGAATACTTCTCCCTTCTGGACTTCTGGAAAATAGCGAGTTTTCGACCGTCTTTCGATAAGCCTAAGTTTAGGCTATAATTATTTCGAAAGTGATGTCGTCCTTCAGAATAAAGTTGTATTTAGTACTGATTGATATATATATGAATGCAGTTGGGAGGAATAGCTGAAATAGTGACCAAGCTACGCCGGTTAGTCGGGAAATCAGAAGTGAAGGTATGTAAAGCTAGTCTCCTCGGCAAGTTAGTAGTCTCGGTATAGTAAAATAGTTTAAAGACCAATAGAATGTTCAGAATTCGTGTGTTATGTTTATTATAAATGTTGGTATGATATTGGAAGTATCATGTTATGTATAGCGTGAAACTTGCTAGCACGATATAGATTCTAATACAAAGTGTTAGGAACCGTACAGCATGCCCAGTATGTGATTTAGTAAAGAATGTTAGGATATTATCGTATTCAGTTGAAACCTAGTAAAGCAATGTAAGTATCTATAAGGTATCTCAGAAGTAGAATGATAGATTAAAATGAAGTTTAGGAAGCATGTTGGAAATAGTAAATCAGGTTGCTATGAAACTCAATTATACAACATGATTCCCAGCAGAAAAACTATATCTTGTTCAACATTAGACTCAGTACAGTATGGCAGAAGATTATATACATATATATACTTATCAGTCTCAGCATGTATTAAATACATACATATAACTATCACTAGTTCAGCATACAGTATGTACAGATACATTATCATCATTAGCTTCAGTATGTGGTATATGCAGATAGTATTACTAGTTGAGACCACTGTATTGTCTTGGGGTTGGATTACCTAGCATTCATGACCGCCCCAGGGTTAATAGCTGTATCGATTCGTCCGCCAGAGGGCGAGGATACGTCACTCCACAGAGTGGCATGCCGTTCCATAGGGGACGAAGATGGGATGCCAGTTTCCCCATATTGTGCTTTGGTCGGCCCTTATACACCCCCGTCGAGCCGGTACGCCCGGGGTGTTGATTCAGGAGTCCTCCTGACTCAGGTACAGTTATAGTTAGGGGCTCAACGAGCCTAAGTGCATACCCAGGGGATCGGAAGGATGCTTATAGTTATTATAAGGAGATGGGACGACCGGGGTAGGGGTATAGATTGCGTGTTGGTTGTACCTCTCGGCTTATGGGGGCCGGGTAAGGTTTGTGTGTGCTGTGCTATGTTATGTTGTGTTATGCCATGTTATACTAGATACGAGTAGATCGACAGTAAAGTGATACATCTCCAGGTATGACTCCTACTCCTTCCAGCATGGTTAAGAGCTTGCCTAGCCTTACGTTTTCAATCAGTTTAGTCTATTTCTTTCTATTTCAATTCCATCAGTTGTATTATTACTTTCAGATACTCTTCAGTTATTGTTTTACATACTCGGTACCAGTGGTACTGACCCCCAGTGAGGCGCTGCATTACTTGCCTGCAGGTACTCATTGACGAGGGGCCGATACCTCGTGATTCCAGCCAGCTCACAGGGTCATCAACTCTAGTTATCCGGAGCTAGATAGCTAGAGGTTTATCCCTTTCTTTTGTTGTACAGCATGGGTAGGCCGGGGCCCTGTCCCGACCATCTTAGCAGTATTCTTAGAGGCTTGCAGTCTGTATGTATTTCCCTGTGGTCAGTTGAGCCGGTCATGTGAGGCCGTGCAGTTTGTTATAGCTTTTTAGCATTTCAGTTTATGTTGGCTGTGTGGGGCCTCTGTTGACAATAGTGGTGACCTCGCCGGTCACGTAGTTTTCCAGTATTTCATTGTTGAGTTACAGATGACTAGACAGCATGGTGGCCTTGTCGGCCCGCATAGGCTCCCCTATATTGATGTGTTTCTGGTTAGCTGTTAGTACAGGTACAGGTGGCTATAGGCCCAGCTGGCTGGAGGCTGTGTTTACAACCGTTATATAGCCCTTTGTTTCCAAGAGTCTGAGTTAGAGCCAGCCAGGCACCAGATGTGCTTAGGCTCAGCAGTCTAGTGGTTCAGGTCCTAGTAGGGCACCAGGTGCCAGTCATACCCCCCAAGGCTGGGCGTGACAAACTTGGTATCAGAGCAAGTCGTATCGCAGGGAGTATGCAAGCCGTGCTAAGTAGAGTCCTGCCTATGGATGTGTTGTGCACCACATACTATGGGTAGGGGGCTGCAAGGCATGATAGGATGGTTGTCCTTTATTCTTATTCAGTCGTTCTGTAGAGCGGTACAGTATAAGGTTGAGTCCCTAGAGCTTACTGTATTCTTTGGTTACGGATAATGTCAGACTAGCGACATCCTATCACAGGCCGAAGCCTAGATATTGCAGCAGGGGAAGGCACCAGCATAATGCCTCACCCTCATTTAGAAACAGCCCGATCAGAGGGCACTACAGAGGCATCGTCCCAGCCTTCTCAGCAGTCTCCACCACATCATGAGCCACTTGGGGCGACACCCCCTCCAGCAGTCCCCATACCGATACCTTCCGACCAGGAGGTGAGGAGTGCAGTAGTCATGTTAGCACAGATGATGGCTGCTCAGCGTCAGCCGATGCCGTCTACAGTTGTGGAGTTGTCAGGAGGGCCCGGTAGTTCAAGGGTCCGAGAGTTCTTGGCTCTGAATCCCCCGCAGTTTACAGGTACGGACCGGACAGAGGACCCTCAGGATTTTCTGGATCAAATGCAGAGAATTTTCAGGGTTATGCATGCCACACCTACAGAATCGATTGAGCTGGCAGCATTCCGGTTATGGGACATCGCCGTATTATGGTATGAAAGCTGGGAAAGGTCCCGAGGGAGAGATGTTTCCCCTCCGACCTGGTCCAGCTTCTTAGGAGCTTTTCTGGACCACTATTTGCCTAGGGAGATTCGACAGGCCTGGGTAGACCAGTTTCTACATCTAGAGCAGGGGGCCATGAGTGTTCGGAAATACGCCTTGCGGTTTGATTCTTTGGCCAGGTACACACCGGCCTTTGTTGATGCCATGGCATCCAGAGTACACCGCTTCATCATGGGGTTGAATCCAAAATATGTTGAGGCTTGTATTACGGCCACACTGCGAGAGGACATGGATATTGCCTGAGTTCAGGCATTTGCCCAGAATATTGAGGGCATCAGGCAGCGACATCGGGAGATCAAGAGGACCAATCAGGAACAGCGCCGCAGGGACAGACCAGTTGAGTTACAGAGGGAGGTTCGGGGAGGACCTAGGCCACGATTGTTACACAGGCCGCCCAGGCCCCCGCCTCCACCACAGCCACAGAGGGGTAGATTTAGCCGCAGGGGGCAGTCAGAGACCGGCAGAGGTTCGCAGATTGCAGATTCACCATTACAGAGGAGGGCGGAGCAGAGTAGGTATACCCTACCACTTTGCCCTATATGCAGCCGATGCCATCCTGGAGCATGCAGGTATGGCTCCACCGGATGTTATATTTGTGGCCAAGAGGGCCATTTGATGAAAGATTGCGCATCCAGAGGTCAGGAGGATCGGGAAAGGCAGGACAAGGCATCCGCAGGGTCACGAGCTACAACATCCTCGGCAGGGCGCAGGCCCTCAGTTACAGCAGGCAGGGGTCGGGGCAGATCAGGGGCCTCTAGTGTAGGTGCAGGTCCAAGCCGCACATATGCTTTACCGGGGAGGCAGGATTCAGAAGCGTCACCTGATGTTGTGACAGGTATGATAACTATCTGCTCACACCCTGCTTATGTATTGATTGATCCAGGATCTACTCTGTCCTATATTACTCCATTTGTGGCATGAAAGTTCAATATTGCACCAGAATTATTGCAGAAACCCTTTTTAGTATCCACGCCCGTCGGTGACTCTATTGTAGCTAGCAGAATTTACCGAGGGTGTACAGTAGAGGTTGCGGACCGTCAGACCACAGTAGATCTAGTCGAGTTAGAAATGATAGACTTCGATGCCATAATGGGTATGAATTGGTTAGTGCCGTGCTTTGCCAATGTTGAATGTTGGACCAAGATGGTCCGATTCCACTTCCTAGGAGAAGCAGTGCGGGAGTGGAAGGGCAGCACTGCGACGCCGAAACGTAGGTTTATTTCCTACCTTCAGGCGAGGAAATTGATATCTAAGGGATGTATTTACCATCTGGTCAGAGTTCAGGATGTCCAAGCAGAATCTCTGACACTCTAGTCCATTCCGATGGTGAACAAGTTCCCTGATGTGTTTCCCGATGAGTTACCTGGTATTCCCCCAGAAAGGGAAATAGATTTTGCTATTGACTTGTTACCAGGCACTCAGCCGATATCAATTCCTCCTTATCGTATGGCTCCTGCAGAACTCAGAGAGTTGAAGGAGCAGTTGAAAGATTTGCTAGATAAAGGTTTCATCAGGCCGAGTACTTCGCCATGGGGTGCGCCAATCCTGTTTGTGAGAAAGAAAGATGGCTCACTCCATATGTGCATAGATTATCGGAAATTGAACAAAGTCACAGTGAAGAACAAGTACCCACTTCCCAGAATTGATAACTTATTTGATCAGTTACAGGGAGCCAGATACTTTTCTAAGATTGACTTGCGATTCGGATATCACCAGGTTTGAGTACGTGAAAGAGATATTCCTAAAACGACATTCAGGACCCCGATATGGACATTTCAAATTTTTAGTTATGTCCTTTGGGTTAATGAATGCCCCAACAATATTCATGGACTTGATGAACAGTATTTTCAGACCTTTCCTGGACTTGTTCGTAATAGTATTTATTGATGACATTCTGGTGTATTCTCGCTCTGAAACAGATCACTGAACTCATTTGCGGACAGTGCTCCAAATCCTCAGGGACCGCCAGTTATATGCTAAATTTTCTAAGTGTGAATTCTGGCTTAATTCAGTAGCCTTTTTAGGGCATATTGTGTCGGATGCTGGTATACAAGTTGACAAGCAGAAAATAGAAGCAGTCAAATCATGGCCTAGGCCTACCACTCCGACCGAGGTCCGTAGTTTTCTGGGATTAGCAGGTTATTACAGGAGGTTTGTCGAGAGATTTTCTACTATAGCGGCACCTCTGACTAAATTGACACAGAAGGCAGCAAAGTTTCAGTGGACAGAGGTATGCAAGCAGAGCTTCCAGGAACTGAAAAATAGATTGACCTCCACCCCAGTGTTAGCATTACCGGAAGGTACAGAGGGTTATGCGGTGTATTGCGATGCATCAGGCGTTGGGTTGGGTTGTGTGTTGATGCAGCATGGTAAAGTGATTGCATATGCTTCCAGGCAGCAGAAGAAACACGAAAAGAATTACCCTACCCACGACCTGGAGTTAGCCGCAGTGATCCACGCCTTGAAAATTTGGAGACATTACCTGTATGGCATCCATGTTGATATTTTCACAGATCACAAGAGCCTACAGTATATCTTCACTCAGAGGGAGTTGAATCTGTGGCAACGTCGCTGGTTGGAGCTGTTAAAGGATTATGACGTGAATATTTTGTACCATCCGGGGAAAGCCAATATTGTAGAAGATGCTCTCAGTCGTAAGTCCATGGGGGGTTTGGCATATTTGCAGCCTGAGCAGCGGGAATTGGTCAGGGAAATACATCAGTTAGCTAGTCTAGCCGTTTGTGTAGCAGAAGCAGAGGACGGTAGAACGGTAATTCAGAACACCGCCGTGTCCTCATTAGTTGTAGAAGTGAAAGGACGGCAATATGAGGATCCTGACCTGGTCCAGCTCAAAGACAGAATCCAGCAGGGTAAAGTGCCAGATTTTCAGGTAACTGAGGAGGAAGTGCTATTATGTAAAGGTCGCCTATGTGTTCCAGATATTTCAGGGCTCCGCCAGCAGATTATGAACGAGGTACATTACGCCCGTTATTCTCTTCACCCTGGTGCGACAAAAATGTACCACGATATCAAATAAAACTACTGGTGGCCAGGTATGAAAAGAGAAATTGCTGAATTTGTAGCTCAGTGTCCTAACTGCCAACAGGTGAAAGCAGAACATCAGCAACCAGGCGGTTTGACTCAGGACATAGCTGTGCCTCTCTGGAAATGGGAAGCAGTGAATATGGATTTTGTAGCAGGATTACCTCGTACCAGACACAGATATGACTCTATATGGGTGATAGTTGACAGATTGACAAAATCAGCTCATTTCCTGCCAGTAAAAGCTACTTTCTCTACTGAAGATTACGCCGAATTGTATATTAGAGAAATAGTTAGATTGCACGGTGTTCCAGTATCTATTATCTCTGATAGAGGAGCACAATTTACAGCTAGATTTTGGCAGTCATTTCAGAGAGGTCTGGGAACGCAGATTAATTTGAGCACAGCATTCCATCCTCAGACAGATGGACAGGCTGAACACAAAATTCATACACTCGAAGATATGTTGCGAGCATGTGTGCTAGATTTCGGTGGTAGTTGGAATGAGCATTTGCCGTTAATTGAATTTGCCTACAATAACAGCTATCACTCAGCCATCCAAATGGCGCCTTTTGAGGCTTTATACGGGAGAAAATGTAGATCGCCGGTAGGCTGGTTTGAAATAGGAGAATCAACGTTAGTTGGGCCAGACATTGTTCAGCAGTCAGAGGAGAAGGTAAAGCTTATCCGAGAACGTTTACTGACTGCACAGAGCCGCCAAAAATCATATGCAGATGTGCGGCGCAGAGATTTGGAGTTTGATGTGAATGACTGGGTATTTTTGAAAGTGTCTCCGATAAAAGGGGTGATGAGATTCGGCAAGAAAGGTAAGCTCAGCCTGAGGTTTGTTGGGCCTTATCAGATTCGTCGAAGGATAGGCCGAGTAGCATATGAGTTGAACTTGCCTCCAGAATTAGAATCCGTTCATCCGGTCTTCCATGTATCTATGCTGAGGAAATGCATAGGAGACCCATCCAGAGCAGTCCCAGTCCAGGATATCCAGGTTACAGAAAAGCTGGCTTATGAAGAAGTTCCAGTAGCCATCTTAGACAGACAGATTCGTAGATTGAGAACTAAAGATATTGCCTCTGTCAAGGTATTGTGGCATAACAGGAACCGAGAGGAGATGACTTGGGAGGCGGAGGAAGATATTAAAGCTAGATATCCTCACTTATTCCAAGCCTAGTCAGGCGACAGGTATGTCCGTATCATTACTTATGCAATACCTTATAGTTGCGTATGAATAAATGAGAAAAATTGATGCTTAGCTATCCAGTGAATCCTAAAGTATTGTGTGCAGTACCTGTATTGGACTTTTCTGCGTTTCAGGTTTTTGGTATAGTCCATATTACAGGGGAGACTCTGCCAAAATTTTTCTAAACAAGTAAGTTGAGAGGTCCTCGAGATAGCAGTTTTCATTCGAGGACGAATGATCTTAAGGGGGGAGAATGTTATACCCCATAAGATTTCCGACACCTTGATGGCCTATTCGCACGGTGATTAAGCATATTTGAAAGCCATACGTGCTAGAGGAAGGCCCGGAAAAGGATCGGACAGATAGCCTGTCTAACCATCGCGGAAGGAGCCGAGGCAGAGCCCCTCCGCGATGGCAACGTGTCACGGAGGTGGAGCCTCCGCGTTGGCCCCGTGACACGTTGGCCCTGTCCAGGCTCAAGTATATAATGCCCCACTTCGGTTTATTTCCATTTAAAACATATGAAATTTCCAGAAAACGCAGAGGAATAGAGGAGAACGAAGAGGGCAAATATATTTTCGTCCGATTACGCTGCCAAACATAGTCCAAACCCAAATTAACCTCAGATACCGAGGTATTTAGCAGCAGAGAGCATTCCTACGGATTTAGTTTCGCAAAATACGGCCGACGAATCATCGAGCTACCGGACTAAGATAAGTGGAATTGCTCCAAACTAGTGTCTATGTGTTCCTAGCTGTGAAGTGAATGCTTCTCCCTTCTGGACTTCTGGAAAATAGCGAGTTTTAGACCGTCTTTCGATAAGCCTAAGTTTAGGCTATAATTATATCGAAAGTGATGTCGTCCTTTAGAATAAAGTTGTATTTAGTACTGATTGATATATATATGAATGCAGTTGGGAGGAATAGCTGAAATACTAACCAAGCTACACCGGTTAGTCGGGATCAGAAGTGAAGGTATGTAAAGCTAGTCTCCTCGGCAAGTTAGTAGTCTCGATATAGTAAAATAGTTTAAAGACCAATAGAATGCTCAGAAGTCGTGTATTATGTTTATTATAAATGTTGGTATGATATTGGAAGTATCATGTTATGTATAGGATGAAACTTGCTAGAACGATATAGATTCTAATACAAAGTGCTAAGAACCGTACAACATGCCCAATATGTGATTTAGTAAAGAATGTTAGGATATTATCGTATTCAGTTGAAACCTAGTAAAGCAATGTAAGTATCTGTAATGTATCTCAGAAGTAGAATGATAGATTAAAATGAAGTTTAGGAAGCGTGTTGGAAATAGTAAATCAGGTTGCTATGAAACTCAGTTATACAACATGATTCCCAACAGAAAAACTATATCTTGTTCAACATTAGACTCAGTATAGTATGGCAGAAGATTATATACATATATATACCATTATCAGTCTCATCATGTATTAAATACATACATATCACTATCACTAGTTCAGAATACAGTATATACAGATACATTATCATCATTAGCTTCAGTATGTGGAATATGCAGATAGTATTACTAGTTGAGACCACTGTATTGTCTTGGGGTTGGATTACCTAGAATTCATGACCGCCCCAGGGTTAATAGCTGTATCGACTCGTCCGCCAGAGGGCGAGGATACGTCACTCCACAGAGTGGCATGCCGTCCCACAGGGGACGAAGATGGGATGCCAGTTTCCCTATATTGTGCCTTGGTCGGCCCTTATACACCCCCGTCGAGTGGGTACGCCCGGGGTGTTGATTCAGGAGTCCTCCGGACTCAGGTACAGTTATAGTCAGGGGCTCAGCGAGCCCAAGTGCATACCCAGGGGATCGGCAGGATGCTTATAGTTATTATAAGGAGATGGGACGACCGGGGTAGGGGTATAGATTGCGTGTTGGTTGTACCTCCCGGCTTATGGGGGCCGGGTAAGGTTTGTGTGTGCTATGCTATGTTATGTTGTGTTATGCCATGTTATACTAGATACGAGTAGATCGACAGTAAAGCGATACATCTCCAGGTATGACTCCTACTCCTTCCAGCATTGTTAAGAGTTGGCCTAGCCTTACGTTTTCAATCAGTTTAGTCTATTTCTTTCTATTTCAATTCCATCAGTTGTATTATTACTTTCAGATACTCTTCAGTTGTTGTTTTACATACTCGGTACCAGTGGTACTGACGCCCAATGGGGCGCTGCATTACTTGCCTGCAGGTACTCATAGACGAGGGGCCGATACCTAGTGATCCAGCCTGCTCACAGGGTCATCAGCTCCAGTCATCCGGAGCTAGATAGCTAGAGGTTTATCCCTTTCTTTTGTTGTACAGCATGGGTAGGCCGGGGCCCTGTCCCGACCATCTTAGCAGTATTCTTAGAGGCTTGCAGTCTGTATGTATTTCCCTGTGGTCAGTTGAGCCGGTCGTGTGAGGCCGTGCAGTTTGTTATAGCTGTTTAGCATTTTAGTTTATGTTGGCAGTGTGGGGCCTCTGTTGACAGTAGTGGTGACCTCGCCGGTCACGTAGCTTTCCAGTATTTCATTGTTTAGTTACAGATGACTAGACAGCATGGTGGCCTTGTCGGCCCGCATAGGCTCCCCTATATTGATGTGTTTCTAGTTAGCTGTTAGTACAGGTACAGGTGGCTATAGGCCCAGCTGGCCGGAGGCTGTGTTTACAGCCGTTATATAGCCCTTTGTTTCCAGGAGTCTGAGTTAGAGCTAGCCAGGCACCAAATGTGCTTAAGCTCAGCAGTCTAGTAGTTCAGGTCCTAGTAGGGCACCTGGTTCCAGTCATATCCCCCAAGGCGGGGCGTGACAATTCCCATATACCTGATAAAGAAATCCAAAGAAATTTCAGCTCTTTTCCTAGTTTTCCTGTAGCTTTAGTCTTCATTCGAGGAAGAATGATCCCATGGGGGAGATATTGTAAGACTCCGAAACTTTCCTAGACCAGGCTCAGACCTTCCAAGAAAAATCAAGAAGAAAAACCAGAAAAATGCCTCAGAATGACTTAGATAACGAGTCATGTTCAGCTCCAACAACTCATTGTGTCAATCGTGGTTAGCCCTTCTTAATCAGCCAAGAACCCACGAAACGAGGAACGACCCTTTGTGAGAAACACCAAGTCGTCCTGTCACTCATTGGTTCCCTAGCTCAGGATTTCAGTCTAGGACTCCACGACTCAACCAACGAATCCTTGTCAGAAACACGACCTATTGTGGGATTCATTGGGTGAGACCCTAGAAACCTATTCCAGTGACGACGAGTGGAAATAACAACTCATTGTGTCCCACAATGAGTCGTGGTCACCACTCCTCATGTCAAGTTTGTGGTTTTTAGGAATTCTTCCAGTGAGCATAACGACTGGAAATAATGACCCGTCGGGTCCACCAATGAGTCATTGTGTCACCCGTCGTCAGCCCCTCCAGGTTTCCTCTTGCAGTGGCCATAGAAGGAACCAATGACCCGTTTGTTCATCCAACTAGTCACGGTGAAAACCATTGCTAGATCCGGTGTGTTCTAGTCCAAGGCAGTGGGACCAACGGGAGGTCCCAATGAGTCGTGGTCTGAACCAACGACTCGTTGAGTGACCCGTTGGGACCCTGTCGGCCAGTTTTCAGATTTTATTTCTAGGGTTATTTTTGTAATTTCTCACCTATTTAGTCCCTAAACTATGTAGTTTAAGTTTAACTTAAGGGTATTTAGAGGGATTAAATGGTTCTTCTCCCTTATTCCCCACTCAGACCTTCAGAAATAAATCTTAAAGTTCTCTCAGGAGCTCTCAGAGCAAGAACTAGGGTAAGTCTGGCCCGATTCAAGTAGCTTCACCAACCTCAAACCACCCTATAGGAGATCTACACCTCCTACAATATAATGCCTCAAACGTGGCCATCTGGATACTGGAGTGCTAGTTGTTGTTGTAGGAAAACTTGATGAGAGGTAGGTGATAATCCCAACTTCCCTTGAAACCGATCACGCACGCTCTAAACATATCTTCCAAGGTCTGGATAGTCTGCTCAGCTTGTCCATCTGTTTGCGGGTGAAAAGTTGTGTTGAGCTTGACCTGGGTACCGAGTCCCTTCTGAAAAGACTTCTAAAATTGAGAGGTGAACTAGGTACCTCTATATGAGATAATGGACAAGGGCATTCCATGAAGTCTGACTAAATCCTGGAGATAAAGCCTAGAATAGTCCTCAGTTGAATCTTTAGTTTTAACTGGGAGGAAGTATGCTGACTTAGTTATCCGGCCTACTATCACCCAGATTGATTCATGTTGCCGACGAGTCCGAGGTAGACCTGTAATAAAATCCTTATTTACCACTTCCCACTTCCATGTGGGTATGATATCCTGAGTCATACCTCCCGATCTCTAGTGTTCTACTTTGACGTGCTGGCAGTTTGGGCACTTAGCTACAAATTCCGCGATGTCTCTCTTCATGTGGTTCTAACAGTAAATATCCCGTAACTCACGGTACATCTTAGTAGCACTTGGATGGATGGAATATCTCAAACTATGTGCTTTAGCTAGTATCTATTGTCTCAAATCACCCATATCGGGTACACATAATCTATCGTAGTAACGAAGTACACCTTCTTCCCCTTAGGAGAAAACCTCCACTTCTTTTCTGAGAACTGCCTCCTTCAGTTTAAGAAGTATGGGATCTTCATCTTGCCTTGACTTAACTTCAACTACCAATGAGGAATCTAATCCACTCTGCACCATTACTCCGCCCTTAGCTGTATCAACTAACTGTACTCCCAATATAGCTAACATGTGGATATCCTTTACCAGTTTCTTTTTTCCCTCTTCAGCATGAGCCATGCTCCCCATAGACATTCTGCTTAAGGCATCAACCACCACATTGGCTTTGCTCGAGTGATACAACACGCTCATGTCATAGTCCTTCAAAGCTCCAACCATCTTCTCTAATGAAGATTAAGATCTTTCTGAATGAACACATACTGAAGGCTCTTGTGATCCGTGAAAACATCCACGTGAGCCTCGTAAAGGTAGTGCCTCCATATTTTCAACAAAAACGCCACCACTGCCAACTCCAGGTAATGAGTCAAATAGTTCTTCTCATGAACCTTGAGTTGTCTGTGGGCGTAAGCTATCACCTTACCCCGCTATATCAGAACGAAACCAAGTCGAACTCTAGAAGTATCACAATATACCACGAACCCATTTGTTCCATCCAATAAGGTCAACACTGGAGTGGTAGTGAGTCAAGTTTTTAACTCCTAGAAACTCTTTTCACACATATCTGACCACTAAAATTTTACCTTCTTCTGAGTCATCCTAGTTAGAGGAGATGCAATACAGGAAAAATCTTCCATAAAACGTCGGTAATAACCGGCTAGACCTAAGAAACTTTTGATTTTGGTTAGGGAGGTAGGTCTGGGATAGTCTCTCACCGCAGCTATCTTTTAAGGATCTACCTAAATACCCTCACTCGAGACTATGTGACCAAGGAAAGTCACGGAGTTCATCCATAATTCGCATTCGCTGAACTTGGTGAACAACTAGCGGTCTCTGAGTTTTTGAAGCACTATCTTCAGGTGATTAGCATGATCTTTCTCATTTCTGGAGTATACCATAATGTCGTCGATAAATACAATGACGAACATATCTAGATACTTCTTGAAGACTCTATTCATCCGGTCCATGAAAGCTACCGAGGCATTAGTCAGTCCGAAGGATATAACAACAAACTTGTAGTGACCATATCGAGTTCTGAAAGCTATTTTTGGTATGTCACATTCTCAGACTCTTTGCTGATGATATCCCGACCTAAGATCTATCTTGGAGAAACAACTAGCTCCTTGAATCTGATCGAACAAGTCATCAATCTTGGGTAGGGGATACCTGTTCTTGATTATAACCTTGTTCAACTGATGGTAATTGATGCACATTCTGAGGATACCGTCTTTCTTTCGCATGAACAATATTGGAGCACCCTAGGGAGAAATGCTAGGTCTAATAAAACCTTTTATCAAGAAGGTCTTTTAGCTACTCCTTCAACTCCTTAAGATCAGCTGGAGCCATTCTTTAAGGAGGGATAGAGATAGGCTAAGTGTCTGGGACAAGGCCTATAATGATGTCTATGTCCCGCTCAGGAGGCACTCCGGGAAAATCTTCAAGAAACACATCAAGGAACTCGCTAACAACTAGGACTGACTGTGCCACACCCCGCCTTGGGGGGTATGACTGGCACCTGGTGCTCTACTAGGACCTGAACTGCTAGACTACTGAGCCTGAGCCCGTCTGGTGCCTGGCTGGCTCTAACCCAGATTCAGGAAAACAACGGGCTATATAACGGTTGTAAATACAGCCTCCGGCCGACTAGGCCTATAGCCACCTGCCTGTATTAACAGCTGACCAGAAACATATCAATATAGGAAACCTATACGGGCCGACCAGGACACCATGCTGTCTAGTTATCTATAACTCAACCCTGAAGTACTGGATAGCTACGTGACCGGCAAGGTCACCACTTCTGTCGAACTATGGCCCCACACGGCCAACATAAAGGAAACATAAGTACTAACAGCTATACAACTGCACGGCCTCACACGACCGGCTCATCTGACCACAGGGTAATATATATACAGACTGCAAGCCTATAGGAATAGCAATAGAAATGATCGGGACAGGGCCCCGACCTACCCGTACTATACAACAAAAGAAAAGGAAATACACCTCTGGAATTCAATCTTCGGATGACAGAAGCTGAATACTCGATCGCTGACAGGAATCACGTGGTATCGCCTGCTCGTCTATGAGTACCTACAGGCAAGTAATGCAGCGCCCCACCGGGCGTCAGTACCGCTGGTACTAAGTATGTAAAGCAATAACTGAGAGAAATATCTGAAGACAATAATATAACTGATGAAACTGAAGTAGAAAGAAATAGATTAACTGTCTGATAATGTAAGTCATACCTTCTCTCAATTATACTGGAAGGAGTAGGAGTCATACCTGGAGACGTATCGTTCTACTGCTGATCTACTCGTATCTAACATAACATGGCATAACATAACATAACATAACATAGCACACACAAACCTTACCCGGCCCCCATAAGCCGGGAGGTACAACCAACACGCAATCTATACCCCTACCCCGGTCGTCCCGTCTCCTATAATAACTATAAGCATCCTGCCGGTCCCCTGGGTATGCACTTGGGCTCGCTGAGCCCCTGACTATAACTGTACCTGAGTCTGGAGGACTCCTGAATCAACACCTCGGGTGTATCCGCTCGACGGGGGTGTATAAGGGCCGACCAAGGCACAATATGGGGAAAACTGGCATCCCATCTTCGTCCCCTGTGGGACGGCATGCCACTCCGTAGAGCGACGTATCCTCGTCCTCTGGCGGACGAGTCGATACAGCTATCAACCTTGGGGCGGTCATGGATGCTAGGTAGTCCAACCCCAAACAATACAACGGTCTCAACTAGTAATACTATCTGCATGTCTCACATACTGAGGCTAATAGTGGTAAAGTATTGTATATACTATATGTTGAACTAGTGATAGTAATATGTACATACTTAATACATGCTGAGACTAACAATAGTATATGTATAAATATAGTCTTATGCCAGACTGTACTAGGGCTAATGCTGCACAGGATATAGTGTTTCTGCTGAAAACTATGCTGTATACTGAGTTTTTATAGTAACATGATTTACTATTCCTAACATGCTTTCTAAATTTCATTTTAACCTACCATTTTATTTCTGAGATGTCTTACAGATATTACATCGCTTTACTGGGTTTCAACTGAATACAATGATATCCTAACATTCTGTGTTACATCACATACTGAGCATGCTGTGGAATTCCTAATACTTATATTAGAATCTATATCATGCTAGAAAGTTGCACGCAAGTTATAACTCGATGCTTCTAATATCGTACCAACATTCGTAATAAACATAACACATGACTTCTGAACATTCTACTGGCCTTTAAATTACTGTACTGTCCCGAGATTACTAACTTGCCGAGGAAACTAGCTTTACATACCTTTGCTTCTGATTTTCCGACTAACTGGCGTAACTTGGTCAGTATTTCAGCTATTCTTCCCAACTGCATTCACATATACATCAATCAGTACTAAATACAACTTTATTCTGAAGAACGACATCACTTTCGATATAATTATAGCCTAAACTTAGGCCTATCGAAAGACGGTCGAAAACTCGCTATTTTCCAGGAGTCCAGAAGGGAGAAATATTCACTTCACAGCTAGGAACACATAGACACTAGTTTGGAGCAATTCTACTTACCTTAGCTCGGTAGCTCGACGATTCCTCGGCCGTATTTCACGAAACTAAATCTGTAGGAATGCTCTCTGCTGCTAAATACCTCGGTATCTGAAATTAATTTGAGTTTGGACGACGTTTAGCAGCGTAATCGGACGAAAATTATCTTACCTCCTTCGTTCTTTTCTCCTCTCTGCTGACTGCTCTCTGTTTCACTGCAAATTATAAGTTTTTACTGATTTAAAACTGAAGTGGGGATTTATATACTTGGGCCTGGACAAGGCCAACGTGTCACAGAGCCAACGCGGAGGCTCCACCTCCGTGAGACGCTGCCATCGCGGAGGGGCTCTACCTCAGCTCCTCCCGCGATGGTTCGGCAGGTTTCTCGTCGGATCTTTTTCCCGGGCCTTTCTTTAGCACGTATGGCCTTCAAATATGCTTAAACAACGTGCGAATAGGCCATCTAGGTGCCGGGAATCTTACGGGGTATAACATTCTCCCCCCCCTTAAGAACATTCGTCCTCGAATGTAAACTTCTATCACTTCTCAATTTACTATCTAGGAAAATTTCGGTAGAGTTTCCCCTGTAATATGGACTATAGCCAAAAACCTGAAATGCAGAAAAGTCCAACACAGGTGCTGCACGCAATACTTCAAAATTCACTGGATAATTAAACACTAATCTTTCTTATTTGTACATATACAACCATAAGGTACTACACAAGTAGTAATACGGACATACCTGTCGCCTGACTAGGCCTGGAATAGATGAGGATATCTAGCTTTCATATCCTCTTCAGCTTCCCACGTCATCTCCTCTCGGTTCCTGTTACGCCACAATACCTTGACAGATGCAATATCCTTAGTTCTCAATCCACGAACCTGTCTGTCTAGGATGGCTACTAGAATTTCTTCATAGGCCAGCTCTTCTATAAACTGGATATCCTGGACTAGGACTGCTCTGGACGAGTCCCCTATGCATTACTTCAACATAGATACATGACCGGATGAACGGATTCTAACACTGAAGGCAAGTTCAACTTATCGGCCGCTTGGCCTATTCTTTGACGAATCTGATAAGGCCCAACAAACCTCGGACTGGGTTTACCCTTTTTACCGAATCTCAACACCCCTTTCATCAGAGATACTTTCGGAAATACCCAGTCACTCACATTAAACTCCAGGTCTCTGCGTCGTATGTCTGCATATGATTTCTGGCGACTCTGTGCAGTCAATAGGCATTCTCTGATAATCTTGACTTTCTCTTCTGACTGCTGAACAATATCGGGCCCAATTATCGCTGATTCCCCTACTTCGAACCAGCCAACCGGCGATCTACACTTTCGCCCGTATAAAGCCTCAAAATGTGCCATCTGAATAGCTGAGTGATAGTTATTATTATAAGTAAATTCTATCAACGGCAAATGCTCGTCCCAACTACCATCAAAGTCTAGCACACACGCTCGCAGTATATCTTCGAGCGTCTGAATATTGCACTCAGCCTGTCCGTCTATCTGAGGGTGGAATGTAGTGCTCAGATTAATCTGCGTTCCCAGTCCCTTCTAGAATGATTGCCAAA
The DNA here is from genome assembly GCA_035772735.1 of Datura wrightii. NCBI lineage: Eukaryota > Viridiplantae > Streptophyta > Magnoliopsida > Solanales > Solanaceae > Datura > Datura wrightii. The sequence goes on along the minus strand of JASDFA010000016.1, from coordinate 87,218,189 downwards.
ATCTAGCCATGAACTGCATTCCTCTATCTGAAATGATGGATACAGGTACTCCGTGCAATCTGACTATCTCTCGGATATACAATTCCGCGTAATCATCGGCTGAGAAGGTAGTCCTTACTGGCAGGTAATGAGCTGATTTAGTCAATCTGTCAACGACCACCCCTATAGAATCATGTCTGTGTCGGGTACGGGGTAATCCTGCCACAAAATCCATATTCACTGCTTCCCATTTCCAGAGAGGCACAGCTATGTCCTGAGTTAACCCGCTTGGTTTCTGGTGTTCCGCCTTTACCTGTTGGCAGTTAGGACACTGGGCTACAAACTCAGCAATTTCCCTTTTCATACCTGGCCACCAGTAGTTTTCCTTGATATCATGGTACATTTTTGTCGCACCCGGGGTGTAGAGAATAACGGGCGTAATGTACCTCGTTCATAATCTGCTGGCGGAGCCTTGAAACATCTGAAACATATAGATGGCCTTTACAACGTAGCACTCCATCCTCTGTTACCTGGAAATCTAGCGTTTTCCCCTACTAACTAGGTCAGGATTCTTATACTACCGTTCTTTTATTTTCACAACTGATGACGACACGGCGGTGTTCTAGATTACTGCTCTGTTGTCCTTCATTTCTATTACACGAACGGCTAAATTGACCAATTGATGTATCTCTCTGACCAACCCCCGTTGCTCGGGTTGCACATACACCACACTCCTAATAGATCTATAGCTAAGAGCGGTTGCTGCTCCATTACCTCTTCTTGACTGATATAACATTTTCATACTTAGAGAGCTCGGCATATAATTGACGGTCATACTGGCTTGTCTTGCCGAAGAGATCAACAGGTAGTTTACAGGCGTAGTTAGAGCTTATCTGGCCCTCCGGCCACATGCTAAGGCTACTTGTTGCTGGAATAACCTGAATGACCGTCCGCGCACCTTGTGCCTTTATCTGATCAGAGGATCCTGATACTGATCATGACCTCTAATGATCTGGCTGCCTAACCTTAAATAACTGAATAGTCGGGTTGAATGACCCGAATGTGGCAGTAGTCTAACAATGCTCTAACTGTTCTACTTGAGTACTTATAGTTCGTGCATAACCGCAGACTTGTGGGCATCTAATTGCTCTGTTATTTTACTTGAACCACTGTAAGGCTGGGCTTAATCAAACTTACTCCCAGGCAATCAATCTTTGGATCTTTACGGGGAGTCTACTGATCTCCTGGTCTTAATAAACACTGTGCTAGCAGGGTGCTATCACTTTCTTACACCTTGTGTGTATCCACTTGGACTTATACTACTATTCTGGGGAACTCTCGGTCTTATGAGCTATTCTGTAAATACTGGCCTTCTGCTAGGGCTTTGTATCTGAATACCTTATAAGAACTAGCTGAAGTACTAGTCTGTCACTGACTACTGATGTGGACCCTTTCTTGGGGTGCCCACGGGCTTGTCTGACTCAGACGGCTGGCTAACTTGCGAGGTGTTCCACGTAATAATTACTAGGTTGACTAAGGTTGACTCTCACCTACAAGGCTGGGAAAATGATGTACGACCACTTAACATACTGGAAAACTTCTGGTTCTGGCATATGCGATAATGCTATTGATTTTTAGGGGTGCTTCCCTGCTAATACAAGCGCCAGCTAGTCGTTAGACCGTCTAACTGTGCCCTTATCATCTAGCCATCTGATTCAGGCCATTAACTCTGGTAAGCTTCCAGAGTCTAGATTTGGCAACAACACATAAGTCCATTAACTTAATAACTGAGAACTGAGACAGTTTCTATGACTTCATACGTAATTCACACTTACTCTGCCCTTTCTCTTCTCCTTTCCCTTTCTCCTTTCTTCTCTCCTTTTCTTTCTTTCTTCTCCTTTTTTTTTGGCAAGGGGGGTCCTACAATGCAATTTGCACATGCTTTCTAGTACTAATCAAGATCTGTGATTGTAACCCCTATAGGCGGCTACTCACAGCATATCTATTATCTGTATATATATATATATTAATAAATACATACAATACATACTGATTTCTGTAATGATACGTAATCTCTGACACACTTTGCTAAATCTCATATTATACATGATATACTGCTTCTATAGTCTAACAATACCTCCTGCCTTCTCTTAACATTTCATTGTATTGTCACCCCATTCAGAAAGTAACAAACATAAACACTTTGGTTATTGTCTGCTGTTTGAAAGTCCGCCACTCTTGCGATGTGGGGTCAACGTTCGCATCTTGTGGCCTTACTAGGCATATATTGAGAGCCCATGACTGTCTGCTGGGCCTTATCTCTAGGCCACACTAGATTAAATTCGCTGTGTCGGCAATTTCTCAACTTCCCCATAAGCGAACATACTGTAGTATTCTGGACCGCAATCTTACTATCAGCCCGAGGCTTAATCCTTAATACGATATTCTATCAATCTGGGGGTAATCCTAATTTCCCCACAAGATCTGACATTACTACTTCTTTCCCCCATCTTACTTAAGCTGAACTCTGGGGTTCAAGGTACCTGCTCTTCATTGTTAACAAGATTACTGGTCAAGTACCAGTTCATACTTCCCCTGACTTGCAGTCAGACCTATCTGATTCACATGACCTCTCCCCCTTTAGATATCACAACTGGATCATATCTATAATCTTGTAGGTATATCTTGCTGTCTATTAGCGTATATGGCGGACTTGGCCTTTTTCTGGCTCAAATTTGACTATTACTAGGCATTCATTACTAACAGGTCTTTTACCCCTGCTTCGGGTAAGCTAACAGTCTTACTTTCTCTTTATGCTCACTAACACTTACTGGAATTAATCAATCTACCTTCACTTACTGCTTGACTTGGCAACCCCATCTCAAGTCTTATGCCCCTTTACTGTACTAGAATCAAAGTCAAGAGGTAGGAATAGCCCTTTTCTTGTTGCAACAGATAGAACATATAGTTGTACCACATCTGAAAAGATGTGTTTGGGATTCCTGCATTTCCCTCTCTTTCTCATACTTATCTAATAGTCTGACTTTGTCTGTAATCTTAATCAGATCTCATATAGCTAATAAGTAAATCAACTCGTATGTACATTATACTTCTCACTTCCTATTCTGACGTTATCAACGTATACTAGGAACAATACCGATAAAGGTATCACGCTAGGAGGTCTCTAGTACCTCCTCCTCCTGCTGTAGTTATCATGTAACTGGCTGATGCCCTCTTCTATTGCTATATCTGATCTTCTGCCTATAATAGGGTAATGCTGATCTGTCTTTATATCTGTAATCAAAGAATACGGTAAGATTTTAGAGACTCAACCCTATACTGTACCGCTCTAAAGCACGACTGACTGAGAAGGAAGGGTAACCATCCTATCATGCCTCGTAGCCTCTTGCCTATAGAATGTGGTGCACAACACATCCATAGACAAGACTCTACTTAGCACGGCTTGCAGACTCCCTGGGACACGACCTGCTCTGATACCAAGTTTGTCACACCCCGCCTTGGGGGGTATGACTGGCACCTGGTGCCCTACTAGGACCTGAACTGCTAGACTACTGAGCCTGAGCACGTCTGGTGCCTGGCTGGCTCTAACCTAGATTCAGGAAAACAACGGGCTATATAACGACTGTAAATACAGCCTCCGTCCGACTAGGCCTATAGCCACCTGCCTGTATTAACAGTTGACCAGAAACATATCAATATAGGAAACCTATGCGGGCCGACCAGGCCACCATGCTGTCTAGTTATCTATAACTCAACCTTGAAGTATTGGATAGCTACGTGACCGGCAAGGTCACCACTTCTGTCGAACTATGGCCCCACACGGCCAACATAAAGGAAACATAAGTACTAACAGCTATACAACTGCACGGCCTCACACGACCGGCTCATCTGACCACAGGGTAATATATATACAGACTGCAAGCCTCTAGGAATAGCAATAGAAATGATCGGGACATGGCCCCGACCTACCCGTACTATACAACAAAAGAAAAGGAAATACACCTCTGGAATTTAGTCTCCGGATGACAGGAGCTGAATACTCGATCACTGACAGGAATCACGTGGTATCGCCTGCTCGTCTATGAGTACCTGCAGGCAAGTAATGCAGCGCCCCACTGGGCATCAGTACCGCTGGTACTGAGTATGTACAGCAATAACTGAGAGAAATATCTGAAGACAATAATATAACCGATGAAACTGAAGTAGAAAGAAATAGATTAACTGTCTGATAATGTAAGTCATACCTTCTCTCAATTATACTGGAAGGAGTAGGAGTCATACATGGAGACGTATCGTTCTACTGTTGATCTACTCCTATCTAACATAACATGGCATAACATAACATAACATAACATAGCACACACAAACCTTACCCGGCCCCCATAAGCCGGGAGGTACAACCAACACGCAATCTATACCCCTACCCCGGTCGTCCCGTCTCCTATAATAACTATAAGCATCCTGCCGGTCCCCTGGGTATGCACTTGGGCTCGCTGAGCCCCTGACTATAACTGTACCTGAGTCTGGAGGACTCCTGAATCAACACCTCGGGTGTATCCGCTCGACAGGGGTGTATAAGGGCCGACCAAGGCACAATATGGGGAAAACTGGCATCCCATCTTCGTCCCCTGTGGGACGGCATGCCACTCCGTAGAGCGACGTATCCTCGTCCTCTGGCGGACGAGTCAATACAGCTATCAACCTTGGGGCGGTCATGGATGCTAGGTAGTCCAACCCCAAACAATACAACGGTCTCAACTAGTAATACTATATGCATGTCTCACATACTGAGGCTAATAGTAGTAAAGTATTGTATATACTATATGCTGAACTAGTGATTGTAATATGTACATACTTAATACATGCTGAGACTAACAATAGTATATGTATAAATATAGTCTTATGCCAGACTGTACTAGGGCTAATGCTGCACAGGATATAGTGTTTCTGCTAAAAACTATGTTGTATACTGAGTTTCTATAGTAACATGATTTACTATTCCTAACATGCTTTCTAAATTTCATTTTAACATACCATTCTATTTCTGAGATGTCTTACAGATATTACATCGCTTTACTGGGTTTCAACTGAATACAATGATATCCTAACATTCTGTGTTACATCACATACTGAGCATGCTGTGGAATTCCTAATACTTATATTAGAATCTATATCATGCTAGCAAGTTGCACGCAAGTTATAACTTGATGCTTCTAATATCGTACCAACATTCGTAATAAACATAACACATGACTTCTGAACATTCTACTGGCCTTTAAATTACTGTACTGTCCCGAGATTACTAACTTGCCGAGGAAACTAGCTTTACATACCTTTGCTTCTGATTTTCCGACTAACTAGTGTAACTTGGTCAGTATTTCAGCTATTCCTCCCAACTGCATTCACATATACATCAATCAGTACTAAATACAACTTTATTCTGAAGAACGACATCACTTTCGATATAATTATAGCCTAAACTTAGGCCTATCGAAAGATGGTCGAAAACTCGCTATTTTCCAGGAGTCCAGAAGGGAGAAATATTCACTTCACAGCTAGGAACACATAGACACTAGTTTGGAGCAATTCTACTTACCTTAGCTCGGTAGCTCGACGATTCGTAGGCCGTATTTCACAAAACTAAATCCATAAGAATGCTCTCTGCTGCTAAATACCTCGGTATCTGAGGTTAATTTGAGTTCTAACGACGTTTAGCAGCGTAATCGGACGAAAATTATCTTACCTCCTTCGTTCTTTTCTCCTCTCTGCTGACTGCTCTCTGTTTCACTGCAAATTATAAGTTTTTACTGATTTAAAACCGAAGTGGGGCTTTATATACTTGGGCCTAGACAAGGCCAACGTGTCACGGAGCCAACGCGGAGGCTCCACCTCCGTGAGACGCTGCCATCGCGGAGGGGCTCTGCCTCAGCTCCTCCCGCGATGGTTCGGCAGGTTTCTCGTCCGATCTTTTTCTTGGGCCTTTCTTTAGCACGTATGGCCTTCAAATATGCTTAACCAACGTGCGAATAGGCCATCTAGGTGCCGGGAATCTTACGGGGTATAACAGATTGTATGGTCAAGGTCTCAGATCTGGAATCTTTGATCCGAATAGATAATAAATACACCTTTTGTAAATAAGCTTTCTGGCCTTAAGGTTGGAAATAAACTGACTCTTTGGCACTGAGCTACTGCCCGCTCACTCTCAAGTTGACTCATTAAGGAACTGAAACCTGACGACCCAAGTTCTGCAGTAGACTGAGGCATAACCGGAGTGTAACTAATCCATGCCAAGAATGAGGTTAAAGTCAACCGTGTCTAACTATACTAGATCAACTAGAATGACCTTATTCAAGATTGAGACTGGGCAGTTTATATACACCCGACTGGCTCTAACTGACTGACTAACTAGGGTGGAAACTGAGAATGGTTCTGAGAGGACCTCTGGACTGATATCGAATAGATTGCTACATAGGGAGCCACGAAAGAAAGGTGGCTCCTGGATCTAGTAGGGCATACACATCTAGATGAAAAAAGTGTAACATACCTATGACCACGTCAAGTAAGCTCTGCTAATCCTAATGATAGGACAAAGAATAAAAACATTTTTGGCGCTTGCTGCCATTCGTAACTGAAGTGTTGGCCTGCTGGAGCTGCTAAAGCAATGGATTGTGATCTTCCCCGTCCGGCTGATGAGCATTCTTTGAGCCGATGACCAACCTTTCCACAACCAAAACAACCCTCTTGACCCTGAAGGCATTCTCCTGGATGGTTCTTGCCACACATAAGGCAAGCTGGGTAGCTGTAGCAGTTGCTGGCGTTATGACTCTAGGATTGTGAACCTGATGCTCCACCACTCTAATCCTTGTAGGACCGGAAAGTAGGGGAACTAGATGAAGTGGGTGCTAGAGCCCTCTACTGCTGCTGCTGCCGTGGACGGCTACTACCGCCAGATCTCAGGCGGCCATAATTAGACTGGCCAATTCTTGCCTGTTTGTTCTCCCGCTCCAAGTCTTTTAATTTTTCTTCCTCAATTTGCTGAGCATGAACTATGAGGCAGGAGAGATCGATGTCCTTAATAAGCATTGCAGTAACACACTCCTCGAGGACTAAGTTCAACACTCCATTATCAAATTTCAGCATACGAGCCCTTGGCTCGATTACCATCTCTAGAGCATATTTAGACAACCTGGTGAACTCTAGTGCGTACTCTTCCACCGTACGATTTCCTTGTTTTAGATTCATGAATTCTTTCCACTCATAATTCGGGTGATTTTTCTAATCTCATCCATGAACTCCTATGGGTCCTCTTCCCACCTTAGATCTATGGAAAACTGGAGGGTTCATCTGGGTGAAGTCTTGAACTGGGGCAGATGCTGCGAAACCATTATTGTTGACCGGTACCACCTGCTAGTTCACTTGATTAGTAATTGTTTGTGCGAGCAGCTGAATGGCCGCCCTGAACTCTATAGAGGACACTGAGTCATCTTGATAGGCTGTTGGAGTTAGTGGGGAAGGTCGGTGAGCGTTACCGGCCCTTCTTTCGTTACCAAATCGTGGAGGCATGATTTCGCTGAAACAAAACAGAGCACGAGTTAGGAGGACGTTTCTGAAATTGAATTTCAACGAACGATAAAGAGTATGCACAAAAGGGAGTTTTCCTAATAATATCTCGTAGCCTCCCCATCATAAGTGGAGCATTTCACACCCATAAAAAGGACTCTACTCGACGCGGCTTTCAAACATCCGAGGATACTCTAAACCTGGATCTTATACCAAGTTTGTCACGCCCCAAGTCTATACCCTGGATGAGACACGATACTTGGAGTCACAAGTAACCCCAAGTCAAACCATGATCTATCATAACAATGGCATTTTGAGTAAAAACATAGCGGAAGCTTTGAAATAATAAAATAAAGCATTTTATGAAAAAGAACTAAATCATAAGTTTAGTACAACCGGAAGAAAAATTGAAAATCTGAAAACTCAGTTTGTATTTGAAAGCCATCTATCTGATGAGTTGCTAGGACAAGTCCCCAACTAACTCCAATTCTAAATGAAAGTAAATAAGACTGAAAGAAAATAATCCTCTTCCCCAAAAAATGAGGACTCACCAACGATGCAACTGAGAACTCCTGAAAGCGATCTGCTAACGAGGCTGAGACTGAGATCATGTAGCTGTATCATTTTATGATACAACATAAAAGGTATGCGTCAGTACTTTGAATGTACTAAGTAAGTAGGAGAAACCATACAAAAGGAATAAAATAACTGAACTGGAAATACATGCAATGACCAACTGAAAATGCTGAAACTGAATAACTGTGATAAATTGAGATGGTCAAAATGGCCTTGTTTGATGGTCAAAGACATGCCCTAAATTGAGATACTACTCTAAAATACTATACTAAACTGATCTGAACTGACTAATCTAAGACTGAACTGAGCTGACTAGTAGGAAAGTCTATAATCAACATATAACCAAGTGAGTTAGACGTGGAGTCTGATGTATACACCCCATCGATAGGACCTAATATACCTTGCCAAGGTATAAAGGCATGAACTAAGTGATCACAGGTCTAGGGCAATGAAGACAATAAAATATATCCTACGATGGCAACGCAGTTCTGGAAACGTGGGTATGCTGGAACCCCGGTCCGCTCAGTGCTAAGTCCTATTCCCATTGGATAGTCCTAGACTGACTACTAAGCTGACAGCTCGAAACTGGGGTCCAAGACTAAGTCAAGAATACCTATCTAGAAGCACCCTGAGAGTCTTATCAGACCGGATTCTGTAATTGGTTTCTAAGAATGGTCAGATCTTCTTATCTAGAAACGTTGTAACCATCTAAAGCACAAACTGCAATCTGAAGATGGGATCCTAAGGCCGGTCAAAGCTTCTCATCTGAAAGTGTCATGTCCGCCTACAGAACCACTAAAATCTGATACTGAGTCTAATACTGATAACTGGGAGGTATCACAGACACCTCAAGGATTAACTATAGTCAAATTGATCAGCTGACATTTATCTATTATACCGTATATGCTAATAACGAACCGAGACTGGACTAACAAACATCTGACTAAATTCTCAACATTTTCTAATAAAATGGGAAACCAAACTGATAAAATCAAGCCACAAGGAATAACTAGTCTAACAGGAAAAATTCTAGTTTATTGAATTCAAAGCTAGGATAAAACCATTCTTAAAAGAATGAGTATTAACATGATAATTAGGTAATGAAAATATGACAACAATCAACATAGACCATATTCCACATGCTATAAACGAAGTCTGACATATCATTTAGTCACATTCGAAAGTTTAGAGCTATAACTGATAGAGAAGATAGAGAAGATTTTTGGGGACAAAAGGGAAGAATTATTCCCTTGTTGAATTTCCACATACCTGGTAAAGATATCCGAAGAAATCCCTTGAGAATCTGGGGGAGAAGTGGACTGCCTAGTTCTTGCTCTAAGAGCTCCTGAGAGGATGATTGCTTTCTAAAGGTCTAAGTGGGGAATGAGGGAGAAGAACCATTTAATCCCTCTAAATCCCAGTAATTTAAAGATAAACGACATACTTTAGGGACTAAATAGGTGATAAATTATAAAAATAACCTTGGAAATAAAATTTAAAAACTGGCTGACAAGGTCCCAACGGGTCACTCAACGAGTCATTGGTTGAGACCACGACTCGTTAGGACTTCACGTTGGTACCACTACCTTGGACTAGAACTCACTAGATCTAGAAATAGGGGTCACGATGACCCGTTGGATGAACCAACGGGTCATTTGTTCCTCCCGTGGCAACTGCAAGAGGAAACCTGGAGGGGCTGACGACGGGTGATACAGTGACTCGTTGGTGGACCCAATGGGTCATTATTTCCAGTCATTATGCTCATTGGAAGAATTTCTAAAAAACTCAAACTTGACACGATGGGTGGTGACCACGACTCATTGTGGGACACAACGAGTCATTGTTTCCACTCATCATCACTAGAATAGGCTTCTGGGTTCTCACCCAATGACTCACACAACAAGTCGTTGTTTCATACCATGACTCGTTGGTTGAGTCGTGAGGTCCTGGAATGAACTCCTGAGCTAGGGAACCAACGAGTGATAGGTGGACTCGTTGTTTCTCACAATCGGTCGTTCCTTGTCCCGTGGATTCTTGGCTGATCAAGAAGGGCTAACCACGACTGACACAACGCGTCGTTGGAGCCGACCACGACTTGTAGTCTCAGTTGTTCTTAGGCATTTTATTGGGTTTTTCTTCTAGATTTTTCTTGCAAGGTCTGAGCTTGGTCTAGGAAAGTTTCAGGGTGTTACAAGAGTTTTCTCAAACTCCATGTGATTCATCTCAAAAAAATTCAGATAGGCAATTCATTAGTTGGTTCAAAGAAAAGGTGAATACTATTTAAATACCATTATTTTTCAAATCAAGTATGTAAGTAATATATGCTAATCTATGTCCTTAATTATGGATAGGTTGCAGGATTATACAAATACGATAATAGTAAGAAGATGGCAGATTTACTCTCATTGTCTCGTGGTCCCATGAAATACGTGATAAGTTTTAAAGGCTACATTATTAATGGATATAGATTTCATGTTCAAAACTATGATAAAGGTTTCAGAACTCAAAATTTTGGGGTAGTGGTTGCTGGTGAGACTGATGAAGAAGATAGAACAATTGATTACTATGGAGAACTAACAGAGATTCTTGAATTTCAATTTATTGGGGGGGGGGGGGGAGAAGACTGGTTTCTTTTAGATATATGTGGTTTAATGTAAATGACCAATAAAGAGGAGTTAAAATAGATGAATAAGGCTTTTTAAGTGTTAACCACTAGCGATTTTTGAAAACAAATAAGCCTTTTGTATTAGCCAGCCAAGCATCACAAGTATATTATGCCAGCGATCATTACAATAAAGGCTAGAATGTAGTGTGAGAGGTTCTTCCCCATGGTTCTTTTGATGTTGTGCAACAAAATGATGATGATTTAGAGGAGTTAGATGATTCTACTCAAAGAAAAAGAAAAAGAATTTAACTCATACAGGTTTGGAACTTCATTGTAGATGCTTATAGTTTGTCATTGACATATATATAGTCAGGATATTGTTTATGTAGCTTTAATGATAATATTATATCTTTGATCGATTGAATTACTTAGAGTGAATAGAGGTTGATCCAAGAAACAATATCTTCTTTTTTACCTTGTATAGATTAAACAGAGACAATGTGTAGCAACATTTAGCTTTTGTTACTTAACTGAAAAATAATTTATTGTTTGATTTTAGATTAGAACGAGATGAATCCATCAAAGAAGTTTGAAAATGGATCAAGTTCAAAGAATTCTAAGCACATATTCCTTCCACCTAGTGCGTTATCTAGGGGACGAGGAAAAAGCTTTAGATCTATGGGCTCTGTAAGAGTTAGTGCTGAAAAAAGAACCCTGATTAATCAATTTGAAATTATGCAAGAGACTCTAAGAAGCAAACAAAGTATTTTATTTTCTAAAGGTACATTTGATTTTTATTTTAATAGAGTATAAGATGATACTTTCTTTCCTCATTAAGATCTTGAAGTAATGCAAGAGACTTTGACAAGTAAACCAGGTATTTTATTTTATTTTCTCAAGTTGCAGATATTTTATTATTGTTAAGTGACATTTTTTATTTTTATAATGCATCTTATGATCTGAGTGAACTAGAAAAGAAAACTAACCTTCTACCTCCTAGTTTTGATCCAACGAAAGATGATGTTACCTTCTCTCATGATGAATATGAAGTAGTGAATGATACCCTGAAAGGAAAATCAGGTAGTTTATTTCTCAAGCTACAGATTCTTTTTATTGTTAGGCGATTGAGATTTTATAATGTTTGACTTGTAGCAAGGGTAAATGGAAAAAAATTCACTTCTTTGGGCTTTGTAATAAGGAGTGATATGCAGAGAGCTTCAATTGGAAAAATAAAAGGTTACACTGCTACAAATTCTGATATGAATGAACTAGCACAAAGTAAGAACCTTATGCGATCTGATATTGATCAAGTAGAAGATGATACTTCCTTTCCTCATGAAGATCTTCAAGTAATGCAAGAGACTCTAAGAAGCACACCTGGTATTTTATTTTATTTTCTCAAGTTGCAGATATTTTTTTATTGTTAAGCAATTGAGATTATATAATGTTTGACTTGAATTACGAACAGGATGAGGGAAAAGCTTAACATGTGTAGACTCTGTAAGAGGAAGCCTTGATAAGAAACTCTGATAATTAAAAGCAAAGGTTTAAATCCTAAAACTTATTATCAATATGTCATTGCAAAACAGACTAACCTTGTGCCTCCTAGTTTGGATCCAATGGAAGATGTTGTTACCTTGTCTCATGACGAATATGAAGTAGTGAACGATACCCTGTAAAGAAAATCAGGTAGTTTATTTTCTCAAGCTGCAGATTTTTTGTAACATTAATATTCCTATTGTTGTACTGCTGATTTGTTTTCACGCCTCGAGTCTACACCCTGGACGGGCCACGGTACTTGAAGCCACAAGTGAAGCCAAGTCAACCCCTAGTCTATCATACACTGGTATACTAAGTAAAACAAATATAGCGGAAGCTTTGAAATAATAGCATAAAAGCATTTATGAAAATAAAACTAAAAATATAAAGTTTAAGAACATTTGAAGTCTGGAATTAATTTTGTGTCTAAAAGCCCTCTAACTGATGAGTTGCTGGGACAAGCCCCCAACTAACTCTAAGTCTAGCTAAAAATTATGAACTAACTGAAACAAATAAAATAAGGCCCTAGAACGATGAGGAATCACACTTCAACTGCTGAGGAGGAGGATCTGAACCGGGACAACTAACGGTGCTGTGTCTGAGAACCTGTAACTGTATCATGAAATGATACAGCATAAAAGTATGCATCAGTACCTTGAATGTACTGAGTAAGTGGGACAAAGGATAACTGAATATAAATTCTGAACTAAAATGACATGCAATGACCAACAAGTAAACCGAACTGAACTAGTGAAGTAAACTGAAATGGTCAAGATGACCCTGTTTGATGGTGTAATGCCCCGGAAACTCAAAGACTAGATCTGGGAATTAAATTAGAAAATCTAGAAAATCTACAGAAAATGTCTCAAGACAACCCACCTGACGAGTCATTGTGAGACCTAATGACTCATTAGGTCGGTCATAGGAAGGAGGAATTGGATGTGTGAAATGGGAAGCAGTGTACTTGACAGATGGTGACCACGAGTTGTGGTCACCTGTAATGACTTTTCATGTCCCCCTTTATTAGCCCTAGTCAGTTGTTAGGCGGTGCACCTAACGAGTGTCACCACGAGTCGTCATCAGTGGTAACGACTCGTTAGGTGACTCATGGTAAAGTCTAGTATAGAACTTCAAAAGTGAGGCAGTGAGGTCCACAACGGGTGACCACGAGTCATCGTCAATGACCACAACTCGTTAGGTCCCTCGTGGTGACCTATAGGGGAATCTGGGCAGTGTACTCAATGGGTTTGACCACGAGTCATGGTCAGTCACCATGACTCGTTTGGTCACCCGTTAGGGTCACCTGGCTGTTTTTCCTAGCATTTTTCTAAGGGCTATTTAGTAACTTCCTATTTTCCTATGCTTTAAGCTACATCGTTTTGGACGTAAATTAAGACTTATTAGAGGGTTTGGATAGTTCCTCCCCTCATTCTCATGTTTACTCTTAGAAAAACTTATCGAAAGTTCTCTCAAGAAACTCTCAAGAAGGCTTAGGGTTTTTCCTTCATTGAAGCAGTTCAGGTCTTCTTCTTCTTTGGGGAATTCTTAGCCAGGTATGTGGTAATTCAACAAGGGAATGGTCCTTCCTTTGTGTCCCCCAAAATCCTTCCATAATTTCCCTATCAGTTTAGCTTTGAGATTTTTGAATATGGAAAAGATTTTCATGTTGGTTTTTGTTAATTTCAATTGGGTTATTATAATATTTAGTATTCATATGATCTTCATTAGTTCTTAAGTAAATTGTTGATGTTCTTACGAAGTGATTTACAACCCTAAATTCTCAAATAAAGATTGTTTGTGTATTAAATTCTGTCTAATTTGTGAAGTATGTTTTGGGATAAATTTCCTAGTAATTCTTATTATATATGTTGATCAATTATTCCATTGATTAGAATGATTTTAGCCCTGTTGGATGAGATACCTTTAATTTTTGAAATTTCGCTATATTATGGAATTTCCCGTGTTGTTGGAATGAGTTGAGTCCTCTATTAGCGGCTTAGTACTTCAGTTCAGTTAGAACATAGAACCTCTTCAAAACTATGCAGAACTTGTAAATTAATCAGTTTGACTTTAGTCTTTTCTCGAGGTGTTAGTGGTGCCTCCCAGTTATCAGAATCAGACTCACAATCTAGTTTATTGGTCCATTAGTCGGTCATGACATTTATATATAGATCTGACCAGCCCCAGGACCCCAGTGCGGTTTACAGTTTGTTCTTAGATGGTTACGATGCTTCCAAATAAGCAGCTCTGACCAGTTTAGAACCTAATTTCAAAATCTTGTCTGATAAAACTCTCAGGGTACTTTCAGTTATATGTCCCTGACTAGTCTTGGCCCCCAGTTTCAAGCTATCAGCCTAGTAGTTTAGTTTAAGTTTTCCAGTGGGAGTAGGACTTAACACCAAGTGAGCCGGAGTTCCACTACACCCAGGTTCCCAGAACTACGTAGCCAACATAGGTTACAATATTACCTGGCCTGATTGGCCCCAAACTTTTATGATCACCCAGTTCATGCCTTTATACCATGGAAAGGTATATTGGATCCTACTGGTGGGGTGTATACATCAGACTCCACGTCTAGCTTACATGGTTATATGTCGGTTATAGACTCTCCCACTTGTTAGTCTAGTCCAGTTTCAGGATAAGCAGCTTAGTTTAGTTCTAGTTCTATCAATTTAGCTCAGTTAAGTTCAGTATCCCATACTCAGTACTTTTAGACTTAGGATATGCCTTGACCATCAGACAGGGTCATTTTGACCACCTCAGTTGACTGCAGTAGTTTAGTTTAGTTTACTTATGGGTCATTGCATGTCATATTAGTTCAGACATTATATTCAGTTACATTTTATCCCACTTACTCAGTACATTCAAACTAATGATGCATACTTTTATGTTGTATCGTTTCATGATACAGCAGCAGGTTCCCAGACTAAACAACGTTAGCCGCCACAATTCAGATCCTCCTTAACTGTAGTTGAATTGTGAGTCCTCATCATTTGAGGGCCTTGTTTCAATTTATTATAGTTAGATTATAGTTTTTATTTAGACATAGAGTTAGTTGGGGGCTTGTCCCAGTAACTCATCAGTTAGAAGGTTTTCAGACTGAAGATGTTCAGAATTTATGTGTTAAGTTTTATCTTAAATTTCATAGAAATGCTTTTATGTTATTATTTCAAAATTCCCCTGTGCTTGTTTTACTTAGAATACCATTGTATGATAGACCAGGGGTTGACTTGGGGTCACTTGTGACTTCAAGTACCATGTTACGTCTAGGGTGTAGTCATGGGGCGTGACAAACTTGGTATCAGAGCACTAGGTTTAGAGTATCCTCAGAATGTCTAAAGCCGCATCGAGTATAGTCCATTTTATGGGTGTGAAGTGCGTCACACTTATGAAGAGGAGGCTATGAGATGTTATTAGGAAAACTCTCTTTTGTTCATACTCTTTATTGTGCGTTAAAGTTTAAATCCAGAAACGCCCTTCTAACTCGTGCTCTCTTTCGTTTAAGTGAATCATGCCTCCTAGAAGCAGAAACAGAAGAAGGGCCAATAACGCCAACAGACATGCCCCACAAGCCTCGGAAGCCCCTCAAGATGATTCGGTGTCCACCGGTGAATTCAGGGCAGCCATTCAACTGTTGGCCCAAACAATCACCAACCAGGTAAACCAACAGGTGGTGCCAATGAACACCAACGGGTCTGTAGTGTTGCGAGGGTACGAGAATTCACCCATATGAACCCTCCATCCTTTTAGGGATCCAAAGTAGGGGATGATCCCTAGGAGTTCGTGGATGAGATTAGGAAGATCACCCACATTATAGGTGTTAGTCTTTTGAGAGTGCTGGCCTAGCTGCCTACCAGTTAAAAGGGGTAGCTCAGGTCTGGTATAAATTGTGGAAAGAGGGGCGGCCAGCGAAAGTAGGACCAGTAGAGTGGGAGGAGTTCCACATAGCTTTCTTGGATAGGTTTTTCCCTCGGGAGATGATGGAGGCAAAGATGGCGGAGTTTATGAATTTGAGACAGGGCAACAGGACCGTGGAGGAGTATTCTCTGGAGTTTACTAGGTTGTCTAAGTACGCTCCAGAGATGGTAGCCGATCCAAGGGCTCGCATGTTTAAATTTGTGAACCGGGTGTAAAATCTGGTCCTTAAGGAGTGCAGGACAGCGATGTTGATTAAAGACATGGACCTCTGCAGCTTGATTGTTTATGCCCAACATATTGAGGCTGAAAAGCTAAAGGATATGGAGCAAAATAACAAACGGGCAAGGACTGTCCAGTCAGATTGCGGCCATCAGAGGTCTAGCGGTAGTAGCCGCCCACCACCACAACAGCAGCAGCAGAGAGCCCCAGCACCCAATTCAACCAGCGCCCCAACCTTTCAGTCCCACCAAGATTGGAGGGCTGGGTCATCTGGCGCTCAGCCTCAGGCCCACAATACCGGGAACAAGTATCTAACCTGTCCCAAGTGTTGTAGGAACCACCCGGGAGAGTGCCTTCAGGGTTGAGATGGCTCTTCTGGTTGTGGGCAGCTTGTACATCGGCTTAGGGAGGGCCCGTCAGCAGGGTGAGGTAGATCACAATCTACTACATCATCAACTCCAGCAAGCCAACCAGCTTAGCAGGCCAACACATCAGGTACAGATGGCGGTCAGCACCAAAATTGTTTCTATGCTCTGTCTTCCCATCAGGATTAGGAGAGCTCACCTGATGTAGTCACGAGTATGTTACATCTTTTTCATCTAGATGTATATTCCCTTCAAGATCCAGGAGCCACTCTTTCGTTCTTGACTCCTTACATAGCATTCCAGTTTAATATCAGTCCAGAGGTCCTCTCAAAACCATTCTCAGTCTCCACCTAAGTTCGCGAGTCAGTTAGAGCCAGTTGGGTGTATAAAAACTACCCAGTCTCAGTCCTGAATAATGTTATCCCAGCTGACCTCGTGGAGTTAGACATGGTTGATTTTGACCTTATCCTTGGCATGGATTGGTTACACTCCTGCTATGCCTTAGTTGATTGCAGAACTAGAGTAGTCAAGTTCCAGTCTCCGGACGAACCATTGTTAGAATGGACGGGCAGTAGTTCAGCGCCTAAGGGTAGGTTTATTTCCTACCTTAAGGCCCAGACACTCATCTCCAAGGGATGTATTTATCATCTAGTTTGGGTCAAGGATTCCAACTCTGAGACCCCAACTATCTAGTCAGTTCTAGTGGTCAGCGAGTTCCTAGATGTTTTTACCAAGGAACTTCAAAGAGTTCCCCCTAAATGGGAAATAGACTTTGGAATAGACCTCCTCCTAGATACTCAGCCCATCTCCATCCCTCCTTACAGAATGGCTCCAGCTGAGCTTAAGGAGTTGAAGGAGCAGCTAAAAGATCTTCTTGACAAGGGTTTTATCAGACCCAACATCTCTCCTAGGGTGCCCCAGTGCTATTCGTGCGTGAGAAGGATGGTACCCTCAGATTGTGCATAGATTACCGTCAGCTGAACAAAGTCACAGTTAAGAACAAGTATCCCCTACCCAGAATTGACAACCTGTTTGACCAACTTCAGGGAGCCAGCTGTTTCTCAAAAATCGATCTCAGGTTAGGGTATCATCAGCTAAGGGTCAGAGAGTTTGACATACAGAAAACAGCATTCAGAACTCGGTATGGTCATTAGGAGTTTGTGGTATGTCCTTCGGGCTAACAAACGCCCCAGCAGCCTTTATGGATTTGATGAATAGGGTCTTCAAGTAGTACTTGGATATGTTCTTCATTGTACTTATCGATGACATTCTAGTGTACTCTAGAAATGAGGAAGAGCATGCCTATCCCTAAGGTTAGCATTACAGACACCTAGGGATCGCCAGTTATTCACCACGTTCAGCAAGTGTGAATTCTGGTAAAAGTCTGTGACTTTCTTAGGTCATGTAGTATCAGGTGAAGGGATACAAGTAGATCCTAACAAGATAGCAGCAGTGAAATATTGGCCCAGACCTACCTCTCCTACTAAAATCAGGAGTTTCCTAGGCTTAGCCGATTATTACCAATGATTTGCGGAAGGTTTCTCCTATATAGCATCTCCTTTGACTAAGTTAACTTAGAAGAAGGTAAAATTTCAGTGGTCGGATGAGTGTGAGAAGAGTTTCCTGGAGTTAAAGAATCCACTCACTACTGCTTCGGTTCTGACCTTGCCAAAAGGAACAGATGGATTGGTTTTTTATTGTGATGCTTCCAGAGTTGGACTCAGGTGCGTCCCCATGCAGTGGGGCAAAGTGATAGCTTACGCCTCCAGACAACTCAAAGTTCATGAGAAGAACTATCCAACTCATGACTTGGAACTGGCAGTGATGTTGTTTGCGCTAAAGATATAGAGGAAATGGTAATATGGAGCTCACATAGATGTGTTTACAAATCATAAGAGTCTTCAGTAGGTGCTGAGTCAGAAGGATCTAAACCTGCATTAGAGAAGGTGTTTGGATTTCCTAAAGGACTATGACATGAGTGTGCTATATCACCCGGGTAAAGCCAATGTGGTGGCTGACGCCCTAAGCCAACGGTCTACGGGGAATGTGGCTTACATTAAGGAAGGCAAGAGGGAATTAGCGAAAGATGTTCACAGACTAGCCCGGATAGTAGACATAAAGAAAAAGATATGAAGAAAAAAGATATCAGTGTCTGTAAAGTTTTTTGTTTTTATGTAAAAAGTCGTAAAATAAATAGTAGTAAATAGTAAGAGTCAGGTACTATTTATAAATAGTAAAGGCCGAATACTGTGCAAACAGTAAAAGGCAAACACTATTAATAAATAGTAAAAGTCATATTACTGTGTAAATAGTAGAAGTCGGTACTGTTCATGAATAGTAAAGGTCATTCATGAATAGTAAAGGTCATTTGTAAAGAATTCTTTTGTTTATAAATAGAGAAGCCAGACGGAGGCAACAACCATCCGTCTTCACAACAATTTCCTCTCATTTCTACTTCCTAATTCCGCAACCCCCCCAAGATTGGTATCAGAGCTAGCACATAAAATAAAACAAACTACCCAGAAAATATCGAGCTATGGAGAAAACTAGCAACGATGCAGATCTACAAAATAAGGTATATAAATTCATGAATATGAATAGCTAAACTTTTATATTCCTTATAATCTCCTAAGTATTATGTGATATTATCTTCTTATTATGCCGTTATAATGAAGAAATCTTGATTAAGTTTGCTATGTACGAGGTCAGTAAGCTGCGAGTAAGTAAGCCCAGACTATGCCATCCTAAGGTGGAAACCGGTGAGGCCAAGAGAGCCGTTTTAGGGGAGTACACAAAGTTGAGGCGATGTTAGGGTAACTGATCAAAGCTGAAAACGCATAGTAGTGACCGAAAAAGACTATTCAAAATAACGTTATAATAACCGGATAATTTCTAATAATACCTAAAGAGATTAGAGGGAATATTATGTTTAGAAAAAATTCAAAAAATGAATTCGTACCTATTAGATGAAGATCATAGATATAAAATACTCATCCTATATATACTCAAAACCTTGATTCAGATATTGGAAGAAATAACAGAACTAAATGCAACCATAGAACTAATAGAACAAGGATGGACAGAAATGACTATAGCAGATATTATAGAACTAGATATAGATTCAGATTAATAATGATAAACTATGAATATATGGAATATTGGTTAGAAACTATGGAAAATATAAGACTATTAGTAATTTTGTTAGAAACTAATATAAAAGATTACATAAGAGAAAGAAATCTAGAACATCTAGAATATGCACTGGAAAACATAAAAGAAATACAAAGGATAGAGCCATTAAAAAATAAATATTACGACAAAATGTTTACACAAGACCTCGATAACGAATAATGGATAAAAAACTACATAAACCAAAGAAAGGACATATTCACAAAAAAGCCAAAAAATTAAAAAACCAATTAAAAATACTATATCCCGAATATAAGCAATTAAGCTCAAGCAAAACAGATGATGTTAGACTTGAATACTTAATAGATCTAATTTCAAGAACAGAATATAATTATATAAAATATCTAGAAAAGAAAACATGAAAGACAATATCAATAACAAAGAAGAGTACAAACAACAACTACTTAATAAAATAAATGAAATCAAATTTAGAAAAAAGAGACTAAATTATAACATAGTTGCAGGAGTATGCCACACATCAATTAAAACACAAAGAAAAGAAATATTTTATTTAGAAGGACAACTACAAAGCCTAGAATATAAATCACAACACGAATTACCATGAATAAAGAAGAATATGCCTTAGAAGAAGAAAAATATATGAGTCAAAAAGGACTAGAAATAAAAATTATACACTCAACCTTAGGAAGAAGATTTAAAAAAATAGGAGACCAATTATATTTAATGTTAGAAAAAGAATCGGCAAAACTAGAAGATAGCTTAACAGCAATGGTAAGAATTAATAAAGAAAATGAAGAGATAGATAGGAAAAAAGAAATAGAAAAAATTAAAAAACAAGCCCAAATAGAAGTACAACAGATTAAAGAAGAAAAAGATACAAGAATCCAAGAATTAGAAAAAGAATTGGAAAAACTTAAACAATTGTATGAAGAAAAATTAAAAGCCAGAGAAAAACAACGTGAAGAATTAAAACTCACAGAAGAAATAGAAAAATTTAAAGCATTACTAGAAGAAACAAGTACATTAGAAGACCAACTTTGGATAGTAATAGATGAAATAAATGAACAAAATAATGAAAATTCAGAAGCAGATCTAGACCAATATTCAGAAACTTCAGAAACATATACTAACCTAATAGAAAAAGAAAATAATATAAAAATTAATGTGGAAGATGTAGATGAAAAACCTAGTACGTCAGGAACTAAAAGCCCAAAAAGATTAGATACTAGCCCAATTTATTATAGTTACGAAAGAGAAAATAGAAATAAAACATTATGGGATAAAAGGTTAAACAGAAATTGGACACCTAGACAGAACATAGAACAATATAACTTCTTAGATCTAGACTGTGTAGCAGATACAAATAAAACAATCCAATTATGGATAGGATATATTTCAAAACAACTAATAGATAATAAAATAACAGTAGCAGATTCCCCTGGATATATAGAAAGAACACTCATAGGAACAGCAAAAATATGGTTACAAAACTTATCAGCAGAAAGTTTAGAAACACTAAGAAATAATAAGAAACCCAATAATGAAGTAGCAGCAACATCTATAGATATATTAAACAAATATGAAATGGCAATAAGAAACGAATTTAGTAGCATGACAACTGAAATAGATGAACGACAAAAAGATAAGGAACTAAATAGGAATCTAATAAATAAATTAAGTATATGTAAAATGAGTTATATAGATGAATATACATGTGCATTTAAAGAATATTACTATAAAGGATTATATACGAATGAAGAAAGCAGAGAAATAAGAAAATTATATTATGCAAAACTACCAGAACCATTTAGTTCAAAAATAACTAAAGAATGGCAAGAATCAGGATTAATAGATACACTAGGAGCTAGGATAAAATTCTTACAAAAATGGTTTACAGAATTATGTGAAAAACATAAGGAAGACATGAAAATGAAAAAAATCTTAATAAAAAACTTAGCATGTTGTACAACAAAAACAACACCACAATTTGAATGTACAAACAAATATAAATACAAGAAAAGAATCAAAAAATACAGACCATTTAGGACAAAATACAAGTATAAGAAACCAAGAAAAAGATATTATATAAAAAATTACAAACAAAAAAGACCTCATAGGACTAAGAAAAATATAACAGAATGTAAATGCTACAACTGTGGCAAAATAGGACATTTAGCTAGAGATTGTAAAATACCTAGAAATATAACTAAAAAACAAATATCAGAAGTAATAATAGAAAATGAAAAATACAAACAAATAGAATTTATAGACTTACGATTTAAACGATGACGACAGCATATATGAATTAACAGAATATGAAAAAACAGAAAGTGAAAATTAGATAAAAGAATACGAGACAGATAATGACTGAGAAAGATATAAGGATAATAAATAAAGAAGAATACCAAGACAGTGAAAGTACAGAACAAAAAATAATATTTGACAACAATATGTTTGAACAAATAAAAGGAAAAGAATTAGATTTAAGCATAGATAAAATACTAGAAGTACCTAAATTAAGAAATTTCTTTAAGATAAAACAAGAAGAATACTATGTAGTAAGCCAAAAAGAACACATAATAGACTGTAAATATACTCAAGGAAAAGCTAAAATACCCATAATAAATAAAAAGATAATAAATAAAGAAATCCAAGAAATAAAGGCTAAGAATCCAATAAAATACGTACACCTAGGAGGAACAGAAATACTAATAAAAGCATGTTTCAGAGAAGGAATAGATACACCAATAGAAATATATTTAGCAGATGATAGAATAATTCACCCTATAGAGAAAAGTATAATAAGTGCAGTTAAAGGAAATCTAATATACCAAAAATTTAAATTTATAATAAGTGCAAATTATTCAGTAGCCTTGGACGATAGAAATATAGACAAATCATTAGTATTATACTGGAAAATGTCAGGAATAGAGTTAGCACCAGGCAGTAAAAATTTACAGCTAGATGTAAAAATTTATATGTACTAACAACAAAACATAAGATAATGGCTAGAAATAAGATTCAAAGAATTAAGATAGAAAACCCTTTTGACAAAATAGTTACTATCATTGATAATAATGATTATAGTTATAAAGAAATAGATATTGAAGAAGATTTAGAAATAGTAAAAGAAAGACTAAGTACATCAAAAAGAATAAATTATGATACACCATCATCATCAAGAAGTAGTACCTCAAGAAGAATAGACTATGAATTACAACCAAAATTATTAGAACAAAAAATAAACGAAATACAACCTTACCAATATTACATAACAGGAATACTAGATCAACGAAAGTATTTAATAAAAATAGACACAGGACAAATTGAAAACTATATTACAAGAGAATTAGTAAAGGAAGGAGAGATTAATAAAAACGAAAATATAAATACAGAATTACCTAGAATACTGACAAATACAGAACACAGTACAGAACAAGAATTAATTATTGGAGGAGTACCAATAAAAATAAAATTCAAAATATATCAAGGAAAAGATAATATTACTTTAGGAATAAGATGGCTAGAAACAGTAAAACCCTATAATTTAGATGAAAAACAACTAATAATACATTATGAAAATAAGAAGATAATTATTAAAAGAACTTTGATATAGAATAATGCCAAAAATCTATATATTAACAAAAATTATAGCAGAAGGATATTATAATAGATACTACACACCTATGATAGATACAGGAGCAGAAGCAAATATGTGTAAATATAACTGCTTACCAGACAGTAAATGGGAAAAATTAAAAACACCATTAATAGTTACCGGATTTAATAATGAAGGAAGTATGATAACACATAAGGCTAAAAACATAAAAATACAAATATGGGACAAAATATTAACAATAGAAGAAATGTATAGTTATGAATTTACCAATAAGGATATACTATTAGGAATGCCCTTTTTAGAAAAATTATACCCACATACCATAACAAAGACACATTGGTGGTTTACTACCCCATGTAATAAGAAAGTAGGAGCAAAAAGAGTTAGTAACAAGGTAAGAAAAAATACACCATGGATAAAAGGAAGTGAAAAAATTACCCAAAAATTAGAAAATATAACGTCAAGTGATCACAAAATAGAAATTATAATATTCACAATAGATAGAATACAGACATTACAAAATGAGTTAAATTCGTTATATAATGAAAATCCGTTACAAGGATGGGAAAAACATAAAACAAAGATAAAAATTGAACTAATAGATGAAAATAGTATAATAACGCAAAAACCACTGAGATACAATTTTGAAGATCAAAAAGAATTTCAAATGCATATAAAAGAATTACTAGAAAATAATTATATACAAGAAAGTAATAGCAAACATAATAGTCCAGCATTTATAGTAAATAAACATAGTGAACAAAAAAGAGGAAAAAACAGAATGGTTATAGATTATAGAAATTTAAATGCAAAAACTAAAACATATAACTACCCAATACCAAACAAAATACTAAAAGTAAGACGGATACAAGGATACAATTATTTTAGTAAATTTGATTGTAAATCAGGATTTTACCATCTAAAACTAGAAGAGGAATCAAAACAATTAACAGCATTTACGGTACCACAAGGATTTTATGAATGGAATGTACTACCTTTTGGATATAAAAACGCACCAGGTAGATATCAACATTTTATGGATAACTACTTTAATCAACTAGAAAATTGCATAGTATACATAGATGATATACTACTTTATTCAAGAACAAAAGAAGAACATATAAAATTATTAGAGAAATTTATGCATATAATAGAAATATGAGGAATAAGCTTAAGTAGAAAAAAGTCTGAAATATTAAAAAATCAAATAGAATTCCTAGGAATACAAATAGATAAAAATGGAATAAAAATGCAAACACATATAGTACAAAAAATAATTAATTCTAAAGAATTATTAGATACTAAGAAAATATTGCAATCCTTTTTAGGACTAGTTAACCAAGTACTTGAGTATATACCAAAATTAGCAGAAAACCTAAAACCATTACAGAAAAAATTAAAAAAGGACATAGAATACTATTTTGATGAAAAAGATAGAAACCATATAAAAAAGATAAAGGACATGTGTAAAAACCTACCAAAACTATATTTTCCAGACGAAAATAGACAATTCAATTATATAGTAGAAACAGATTCCAGTGACCACAACTATGGAGGAGTATTAAAATATAAATATAAAAATAAAAAAATAGAACACCATTGTAGATACTACTCAGGATCATATACTGAACCACAAATAAAATGGGAGATAAATAGAAAAGAATTATTTGCATTATATAAATGTTTATTAGCATTTGAACCATATATTATTTATAACAAATTTATTGTTAGAACAGATAATACACAAGTTAAATGGTGGATAACTAAAAAGGTACAAGATTCAGTCACAACAAAAGAAATAAGAAGATTAGTTTTAAACATACTAAATTTTTCATTTACAATTGAGATTATCAAAACTGAAAGAAATACAATTGCAGACTACCTCTCCAGATACAAATACTGAAGGAGGAAAAGACAAAATGGAACAAATACTCAATCTCCTTACTACACTTTGTAAAAAAGTGGATAGTATGGACATAGAGATACAACAGCTAAAAAGCAGAGCTAACAGTCAGCAGCATGACTCTAAACATGCGGAGCTACGTCGATCGGAAGATGCTAAAATTCCAGAGCTAAAAGGTGATGCTGGGAAACACCTAAAAACCCAAACTAACAGTTTGTTGAGTTCAGCTGCAGGGACTTCAGGAACTGCAGGAAAAGAAGAAAATATTACCCAAAATACCAAGAACAAACTATTTGAAAAAACATTCATACCAAGGAAAAATATACAACCTAACCCTACCCCACAAACCAGTACATACAAAGAAAGCCTATACCAGGCAAAACAAACATACAACCATATAGCCAGCAACTACATACAAAAATCCACAAAATACAAACATTCTTAAACAAAAACCCAAGATCTACAAATACCAAGCACCCAGAAGAAGACTATATTACCCAATACCTACAGGGATATAATAAACTGATAGCACAACCAAATACCAACTCCAACCTAGTCAGAACCTGTTACAATTATGGACAACTCAGCACAGTCTATACCAAGACAGGAGATGAAATAGCTACTATACCGGAACTAGACAAAGCATTCACAACCTACAAAAGAATAACAAAAGGAACATTCTTCTACATAAAAATATACTCGGCACCAGCAGAAATACTATATGATGAAATAAAACCAATTATACAAGTTGTAAAGATAGGATTGACAAGAGAAATGATTATACCAGAAAAAATAGACCAACAGGAGGAGATAACATGTACAGATATACCAGAATTCTATGCTAACAAAAGAATTATTGGCCTAGCTACAATATTAAATGAACTAGCCAATAATTACTTAAATGGGAATTCTATCTGGAGCTATTATGCTAGAGACCAAACAATGATATATGCAAACTCGAGAGAGCATAAAGAAGCAGACATGGAAGAACTACGTCAATGGATACTTAGTCTGCTTAAACCAGAAGAGATACCCATGACAAGAGCTATACGGAAAAATTATATTTCTCCAGCACTTCTGACAAGATATTGCAAAACCATAGGACAAAAATATCCAGATCACCATTGTTCAAAATGCCATGGTGAAGGCAACAAACAACTACCAGAAGTCCAGCTGGAATGACATAAAGAGGAAGGCCACATAAAGAAAAAGATATGAAGAAAAAAGATATCAGTGTCTGTAAAGTTTTTTGTTTTTATGTAAAAAGTCGTAAAATAAATAGTAGTAAATAGTAAGAGTCAGGTACTATTTATAAATAGTAAAGGCCGAATACTGTGCAAACAGTAAAAGGCAAACACTATTAATAAATAGTAAAAGTCATATTACTGTGTAAATAGTAGAAGTCGGTTACTGTTCATGAATAGTAAAGGTCATTCATGAATAGTAAAAGTCATTTGTAAAGAATTCTTTTGTTTATAAATAGAGAAGCCAGACGGAGGCAACAACCATCCGTCTTCACAACAATTTCCTCTCATTTCTACTTCCTAATTCCGCAACCCCCCCAAGATTTGAATCCGAAGGTGGTGAGGAAATGCAAAGCGGGTCAGATTCATCCTTGGTAGTTCAAGTCAAGTCTAGACAGGATGAGGATCCCATCTTACTTAAGCTTAAGGGAGCAGTCCTAAGAAAAGAAATAGAAGCTTTCTCCTAAGGGGGAGATGGGGTGCTCCGTTATCAGGACAAGTTGTGTGTATCTAATGTTGCTGAGTTGAGACAATAGATATTGGCCGAGGCACACAGCTCGAGATACTCCATTCACCCTGGTGCTACAAAAATGTATTGCGATATGTGGGGTATTTACTAGTGGAATGGTATGAAGAGAGACATTGCTGAATTTGTAGCCAAGTGCCCGAACTGCCAGCAAGACAAGGTGGAGCATCAAAGACCAGGAGGCATGATTAAAGATATTAGTATACCCACATGGAAGTGGGAAGAAGTAAATATGGACTTTATTACAGGTCTACTCCGAACTCTTTTACAGCATGACTCGATCTGGGTAGTAGTAAATCGGATGACTAAGTCAGCTCACTTCCTCTCAGTCAAAACCACAGACTCAGCTGAGGACTATGCCAGACTTTACATCCGAGAATTAGTCAGACTCCATGGGGTGCCTTTATCTATCATTTCAGGCAGAGGAACTCAATTAACCTCACACTTCTGGAAATCCTTTCAAAAGGGACTAGGCACTCAAGTCAAGCTCAGTACAACTTTTCACCCGCAGACAGATGGGCAAGCTGAGCGGACTATTCAGACTCTAGAAGATATGCTAAGAGCGTGCGCAATCGATTTCAAGGGTAATTGGGATGACCATTTTCCTCTTATCGAGTTTGCGTATAATAGTACCTACCACTCTAGCATTCAGATCGCCCCATTTGAAGCATTATATGGGAGAAAGTGTAGAAATCCTATAGGGTGGTTCGAGGTTGGTGAAGCTACCTTGATAGGGCCAGACTTAGTTCAAGAGGCAATGCAGAAAGTTCAGCTCATCCGAGAAAGGATGAAAACAGCTTAGAGCTGTTAGAAATCCTATGTCAATGTGTGGAGAAGAGAGGGAGTTTGTAGTTGATGACTGGGTATACCTAAAAATTTCGCCCATGAAAGGGGTGATGAGGTTTGGAAAAAAGAGGAAGCTCAGTCCAAGATATGTGGGACCCTATAGAATTAGGAGGCGTATTGGCAATGTATCCTATGAGCTAGAATTACCATCAGAACTAGCAGTTGTACACCCAATTTTCCATGTGTCACTTTTAAAGAAGTGCATTGGAGATCCAACAACAGTTGTGCCATTGGACAATGTAGGAAAAAAAGATAGTCTCTCGTATGAGGAAGTACCAGTCCAGATCCTTGACCGTTAGGTTCATAAGCTAAGGAACAAGGAGATAGCTTCGGTCAAGGTTTTATTGAGAAATCAACAGGTTGAAAGAGCTACCCGGGAGGCCGAAGAAAATATGGTGGCCAAATACCCGCATTTGTTCTCTACCGGCTCTAGCACAGCTTGAGATATTAGTTTTGACCCTAGAACTCAATCTAATATTCATGACTCAGTCCAGGTGTTCAAGTCTCTTTTATGTTTATGAATGTATGTACGAAAAGAGAATTCAATTTAGTTATGTATTTTGAAATGGAGGTAGTCGTTCCGTCAGTTTTGGAGTTAAATGAATAGTATCTGGAACTTTGATTGTTATTCTCTGCTTTCCTGTGTGTTTTCTAACATTCAAGGATGAATGTTTTCAAGGGGGAGATATTTTAATTCCCCGGAAACTCAAAGACTAGATTCGGGACTTAAATAAAAAAATCAAGAAAATCTGCAAAAAATGTCTTAGGACAACCCACCTGACGAGTCGTTGTGAGACCTAATGACTCATTAGGTCAGTTGTCGGAAGGAGGAATTGGAAGTGTGAAGTGGGAAGCAGTGTACTTGACGGATGCTGACCACGAGTCGTGGTCACCTGTAATGACTCATCGTGTCCCCCGTTATTAGCCCTAGTTAGTTGTTAGGCAGTGCACCTAACGAGTGTCACCATGAGTCGTCATCAGTGGCAATGACTCGTTAGGTGACTCATGCTCAAGCCTAGTATATAACTTCAAAAGTGAGGCAGTGAGGTCCACGACTGGTGACCACGAGTTATGGTCAGTGACCACGAGTTGTGGTCAGTGACCACGACTCGTTAGGTCCCTCGTGGTGACCTATAGGGGAATCCGGACAGTGTACTCAACAGGTGTGACCACTAGTTGTGGTCAGTCACCACGACTCATTAGGTCACCCGTTAGGGTCACCTGACAATTTTTCCCTACATTTCTCTAAGGGCTATTTAGTAACTTCCTATTTTCCTAAGCTTTAAGCTACTTCATTTTGGACATAAATTCATGCTTATTAGAGGGTTTGGACAGTTCCTCCCCTCATTATCACGTTTACTCTCAGAAAAACTTATCGAAAGTTCTCTCAAGAAACTCTCAATCAGGATTAGGGTTTTTCCTTAATCGCAATTGTGCGGGTCTTCTTCTTCTTTGGGGAATTCTTAGCCAGGTATGTGGCAATTCAATAAGGGAATGGTCCTTCCTTTGTGTCCTCCAAAATCCTTCCATAATTTCACTATCAGTTTAGCCCTGAGATTTTCGAATATGAAAAAGATTTTCATGTTGGTTTTCATTAATTTCAATTTGGTTATTATCCATGTTTATTATTCATATGATCTTCATTAGTTCTTAAGTAAATTGTTGATGTTCTTGCCAAGTGATTTACATCCCCAAATTCTCGAGTAAAGATTGTTTGTGTATTTAATTCCGTCTAGTTTGTGAAGTATGTTTTGGACTCAATTTCCTAGTAATTCTTATTATATATAAATGTTGAGCAATTATTCCTTAATGAGAATGATTTTATCCCTGTTAGATAAGATACCTTTAATTCTTGAAATTTTTCTATATTATGGAATTTCCCGTGTTGTTGGAATGAGTTGAGTCCTCTATTAGCTGCATAGTAGTTCCGTTCAGTTAGAACGTAGAACCTCTTCAGAACTTGTTAACTGATCAGTTTGACTTTAGCCTATTCCCGAGGTGTCAGTGGTGCCTCCCAGTTATCAGAATCTAGTTTATTGGTCCATTAGATGGTCATGACATTTATATATAGCTCTGACCAGCCCCAGGACCCCAGTGCAGTTTACAGTTTGTTCTTAGATGGTTACGATGCTTCCAGATAAGCAGCTCTAACCGGTCTAGAACCCAGTTTCAGAATCTGGTCTGATAAGGCTCTCAAGGTAGTTTCAGTTATATATCCCTGACTAGTCTTGGACCTTAGTTTCGAGTTATCAAACTAGTAGTTCAGTTTAAGTTTTCCATTGGGAGTAGTACATAGCACCGAGCGGGCCGGAGTTCTAGTGCACCAGGTTCCCAAATACTACGTTGCCAGCGTAGGTTAAAGTATTAATTGGCCTGATTGGCCCAAGACTTTTGTGATCACACAGTTCATGCCTTTACACCCTGGAAAGGTATATTGGGTCCTACCGGTGGGGTGTATACATCGGACTCCACATCTAGCTCACGTGGTTATATGTCGGTAATAGACTCTCCCACTAGTCTGTCCTGTCTAGTTTCAAGATAATCAGCTCAGTTCAGTTCTAGTTCTATCAGTTTAGCTAAGTTCAGTTTAGTATCCCATACTTAGTACTTTCAGACTGAGGACATTCTTTGACCATCAGACAGGGTTATTTTGACCACCTTAGTTGACTTCAGTAGTTCAGTTCAGTTTACTTATTGGTCATTGCATGTCGTATCAGTGCAGACATTATATTCAGTTACATTTTCTCCCACTTACTCAGTACATTCAAAGTACTGACGTATACTTCTATGCTATATCATTTCATGATACAGCTGCAGGTCCGGACTCAACAGCGTTAGCCACTACGATTCAGATCCTCCTTGGCCGCAGTTGAAATGTGATTTCTCATCATTTGAGGGCCTTATTTCATTGTATTATAGTTAGATTATAGTTTTTATTTAGAATTAGAGTTAGCTGGGGGATTGTCCCAATAACTCATCAGTTAGTAGGCTTTCAGACTGCAGATGTTTAGAATTCTTGTTTTAAGTTTTATCTTAAATTTCATAGAAATGCTTTTATATTATTATTTCATAATTCTGCTGTGCATGTTTTACTTAGAATACCAATGTATGATAGATCAGGGGTTGGCTTGGGGTAACTTGTGACTTAAAGTACCATGTTACATCCAGGGTGTAGTCTCGGGGCGTGACTGATGGTCAAAGACATGTCCTAAGTCTGAATGTTCTGACTTTGAAATACTGTACTGAACTGGGCTAAACTGATAGAACTGGAACTGAACTGAGCTGTTTATTCTAAAACTAGACTGGAATGACTAGTGGGAGATTCTATAACCGACATATAACAACGTGAGCTAGACGTGGAGTCCGATGTATACACCCCACCCATAGGACCTAATATACCTTGCCAGGTTATAAGGGCTTGAACTGGGTGATCACATAAGTCTGGGGCCAATCAGGCTAATAAATACTGTAACCTATGCTGGCAACGTAGTTTTAGGAACCTGGGTGAGCTGGAACTCCAGCCCGCTTGGTGCTAAGCTCTACTACCACTAGAATTCCTAAACTTTGTTCTAAGCTGATAGCTCGAAAAAGGGGTCCAAGACTAGTCAAGGATACACGACTGAAATTTCCCTGAGAGACTTACCGGACAAGATTCTAAAACTGGGTTCTAGACTGGTCAAAGCTGCTTATCTAGAAGCGCTGTAACCGTCTAAGAACAAACTGTAATCTGTCTGGGGTCCTGAGGCTAGTCAGAGTTGTTTATCTAAAGTGTCAAGACCGCCTAGTGGAGCAAGGAAATTGAGTTCTGAGTTTGATTCTGATAACTGAGAGGTACCATTGACACCTCGAGAAAAGACTGAAGTCAAACTAATTAGTTGATGAGTTCTGAATAGTTCTGAAGATGTTCTACGTTCTAACTGAGATGAACTACTAAGAAGCTAATAAAGAACTCAACTCATTACAACAACGCGGGAATTCCATAATTTAGAAAAATTTCAAGTATTAAATAAATCTTATTCGACAGGGCTAAAATCATTCTTATCAATGGAGTATTTACTCAATATGTAAACAATAAGAAATACTAGAAATTTTAGCCCAATTCACACTTCACAAACCAGGCGGAATTTAATACACAATTAGTCTTTACTCAAAAATTTAAGGCTCAAATTCACTTTGGTAAGAACCTCAATGATTCAGGTAAGAATTGATGGAGATCATATCAATAACGAGCAAAGATGTCATTCTATGTGAAATTAAAAGGTAATAACATGTAATTTCTCATATTCGAAAACTCAAAGCTAAAACTGATAAAGAAACTATGGGAGGGTTTTGGGGGACACAAGGGAAGAACAATTTCCCTTCTTGAATTCCCACATACCTGAGCTGAAATTACTTGAAGGAGAAAACTTGGACTGCTGCAATGGAGGAAAACCCTAGGCTTGCTTGAAGGGTTCTTGAGAGGAGTGCTTATGATGACTTTTCTGAAAACTTAGAGTGGGAATGAGGAATGAACCATTTTTCTCCACTAATAGGTCTTAAATTATGACTAAAACGACATATTTTGAAGTTTAGGAGAATAGGAAGTTACTAAATATCCCTTAGAAAGTCGCAGGGAAAAACTACCAGGTGACCCTAACGGATCGTGGGCAGTGACCAAGACTCGTGGTGACACTCGTTAGGTGCACTGCCTAACAATTGACTAGGGCTGGTAACGGGGGACCTAACGTGTCATTACTGGTGACCACGACTCGTGGTCACCATCTATCAAGTACACTGCCCAACTATTTAAATTCCTGACGCGACATGCTCATGAATGACCTAACGGGTCGTGGTGACTGACCACGACTCATGAGGTCTTCTGTTGGGTACACTATCTCTCCCTTATCATTTCTCATACCTCCTTCCCACGACTAACCTAATGAGTCATTAAGTCTCTCAACGACCCGTAGGTGAGTCGTTCTGTGACAATTTCTGCAGATTTCCAGATTTTCTGATTTAAGTCTCGGATGTAGTCTTTCAGTTTTTGGGGCATTACAATATCTCCCCCTTGGAAACATTAATCCTTGAATGTTAGAAAACACACAGGAAAGTAGAAAAATGCAATCATAACTTTCAAATACTATTCATTTGACTTCAAAACTGTCAGAATGACTATCTCTGTTTAAAAATACATGACTGAATTGAATTTACCTTTCATACATACATTGAAAAACATAAAAGTGACTTGAACACCTGAACTGAATCATGAAAGATAAATTGAGTTCTAGGCCCAAAAGTAATATCTCATGCTGTGATAGAGCTGGTGGAGAACAAATACAGGTATTTGGCCATCAGATCTGCTTCGGCCTTCCACATATCTCCATCAACCTGTTGATTTCTCCATAAGACTTTGACTGAAGCAATTTCCTTGTTCCTCAGCTTACGAACCTGACGGTCAAGGATCTGGACTGGTACTTCCTCATATAAGAGCCTATCTTTTATTTCTACACTGTTCAACGGCAAAACTGAGGTTGGATCTTCAATGCACTTCTTCAAAAGTGACACATGGAAAACTGGGTGTACAGTTGCTAGTTTTGAAGGTAATTCTAGCTCATAGACTACATTTACGATACGCCTCAAAATTCTAGAGTGTACCGCATAACTCGGACTGAGCTTCCCGTTCTTTTCGAACCTCATCACCCCTTTCATGGGCAAAATTTTTAGGTAAGCCAGTCATCAACTGCAAAATTCAACTTTCTCCTCTGCACATCGGCATAAGACTTCTGGCGGCTCTAAGCTATTTTCAATCTTTCTCGGATGACTTGAACCTTCTACATTGCCACGTGAACTAAGTCTAGCCCTATCAAGGTAGCTTCACCAACCTCGAACCACCCTATAGGAGATCTATACCTCCTGCCATATAGTGCATCAAATGCCATCTCAATGCTAGAGTGGTAGTTGTTATTGTATTCAAACCCGTTAAGAGGCAAAAGTCCTCCCAATTACCCTTAATATCGATCACGCACACTCTCAACATGTCTTCTAGGGTTTGAATAGACCATTCAGCTTGCCCATCTGTCTGCGGGTGAAAAGTTGTGCTGAGATTGACCTGAGTGCCAAGTCCCTTCTGAAAAGACTTCTCGAAATGGGAGGTGAACTGGGTACCCCTGTCTAAAATAATAGCCAATGGCACCCCATGAAGTCTAACCAGCTCTCGACTATAAAGTTTGGCATAGTCCTCTGCTGAATCTGTGGTTTTGGCTAGGAGGAAATGTGCTAGCTTAGTCATCCGGTCTACTACTACCCAGATTGAGTAATGTTGTCGATGAGTCCTAGGTAGACCCATAATGAGGTCCATGTTTACTTCTTCCCATTTCCATGTGGGTATACTAATATCCTGGGTCGTACCTCCTTCTCTCTGGTGTTCTGCCTTGACTTGCTGGCAGTTCGGGCACTTAGCTACAAATTCAGCGATGCCTCTTTTCATGTTGTTCCACCAGTAAACATCCCGTAAATCACGGTACATATTAGTATCACCAGGGTGAATGAAATATCTGGAACTGTGTGCTTCAGCCAATATCTGTTGTCTCAACTCGCCAACATTTGGTAAACCCAACCTGCCCTGGTAACAGAGCACCCCATCTCCCCTCTGGGAGAAAGCTTCTATTTATTTTCTGAGAACTGCTCCCTTAAGCTTAAGTAAGATGGGGTCCTCATCATGTCTGGACTTTACTTCCACAACCAATGAAGAATCTGACCAACTTTGCATTACTACTCCACCCTCAGCTGACTCCACTAATTGCACCCCCAACTGGGCTAGCCAGTGGATATTCCTCACCATTTGTTTCTTACCCTCTTCAACATGAGCTACACTCCCCATAGACGATCTACTTAGGGCATCGGCCACCACATTGGCTTTACCTGGGTGATACAACACACTTATGTCATAGTCTTTTAATAGCTCTAACCACCTTCTCTGTCAAAGATTTAGGTCCTTCTAACTTAACACATACTAAAGGTTTTTGTGATTTGTAAATACATTAACATGAGCCCCATATAGGTAATGTCTCCACATTTTTAGCACAAACACCACTGTTGCCAACTCCAAGTCATGAGTTGGATAGTTCTTCTCATGAACCTTGAGCTGTCTAGAGGCGTAGGCTATCACTTTTCCCCGCTTCATTAGAATGCAGAGTCCAATTCTAGAAGCGTAACAATAAACAACCTACCCATATGTTCCTTCTAGCAGGGTCAAAACTGGTGAGGTAGTGAGTCGAGTCTTCAACTCCTGGAAAATCTTCTCACACTCATTCGACCACTGAAATTTCACTTTTTTCTGGGTTAAATTAGTCAGCGGAGATGCTATAGAGGAGAAACCTTCCATAAATCATCAGTAATAACCCGCCAAACCTAAGAAACTCCTGATTTCCATAGGAGAGGTAGGTCTAGGCCAAATCTTTCACTGTGGCTATCTTGTGAGGATATACTTGTATTCCTTCACTTGAGACCACATGACTTAAGAAAGTCACGGACTTTGACCAGAATTCGCACTTGCTGAACTTGGCGAACAACTGGCGGTCCCTGAGTGTCTAACGCTAATCTTAGGTGATTGGCATGCTCTTCCTTATTTCTGGAGTATACCAAAATGTCATTGATGAACACAATGATGAACATATTCAAATATGTCTTGATGACTCTGTTCATCAAATCCATGAATACTGATGGGGCATTTGTTAGCCCGAAGGACATCACCACAAACTCATAGTGACCATATCAAGTTTTGAATGTTGTTTTCGGTATGTCACACTCTCTAAACCTTAGATGATGGTAGCCTGACTGGAGATCTATTTTTGAGAAACAGCTGGCTTCCTAAAGTTGGTCAAACAGGTCGTCAATTCTGGGTAGGGGATACTTGTTCTTGACTGTGACCTTGTTAAGCTAATAATAATGTATGCATATTCTAAGGTTGCCGTCTTTCTTACGGATGAAGAACACTGGAGCACCCAAGGGAGAGATGTTGGGTTTAATAAAATCCTTGTCAAGAAGATCTTTCAGTTGCACCTTCAACTCCTTAAGCTCAGTTGGAGCCATTCTGTAAGGAGGGATGGAGATGGGCTGAGTGTCTAGGAGAAGGTCCATACCAAGGACTATTTCCCATTCAGGGGGAACTCCAGGAAGATCCTCAGGAAATGCATCTAGGAATTCACAAACCACAGGGATGGACTGGATAGTTGAGGTCTCAGAGTTGGAGAGCTTGACCCAAACTAGGTGATATATACATCCCTTGGAGATGAGTTTCTAGGCCTTAAGGTAGGAAATAAACCTACCCTTAGGCGCTGAACTACTGCCCGTCCATTCTAACACTGGTTCATTTGGAAACTCGAACTTGACAACTCTAGTTCTGTAATCAACTAAGGCATAGTAGGAGTGCAACCAATCCATGCCAAGAATAAGGTCAAAATCGACCATATCTAACTCTACGAGGCCAATTGGAATGACTTTATTCAGAATTGAGACTGGGCAGTTTCTATACACCCGGCTGGCTCTAACTGACTCGCCAACTAGGGTGGAGACTAAGAGTGGTTCTGAGAGGAACTCTGGACTGATATTTAACTGGACTTTTATGTAGGGAGTCACGAATGAATGAGTGGATCCTGGATCTAGGAGGGAATACATGTACAGATGAAAGAGACATAACATACCCATGACTACGTCAGGTGAATCTCCTGATCCTAATGGGAAGATAGAGCATAGAAATGGTTTTGATGCTACTCGTCATCCATACCTGATGTGTTAGCCTATTGGGCTGGTCGACCTGCTGGAGCTGATGATGTGGTGGATTGTGATCTCCCTCGCCTGGCTGATGGGCACTCTCTAAGCCAATTTCTGAGTTGTCCACAACCAAATTAGCCCTCTCGACCCTGAAGTCACTCTCGCGGGTGGTTCTTACCACACTTGGAACAAGCTGGATACCTGTTCCTGTTAGTGTGGATCTAAGACTGAGTGCCAGATGGCCCACCCCTCCGATCCTAGCAGGACCGAAAGGTTGGGGCGCTGGCTGAATTGGGTGCTGGGGCTCTCTGCTGTTGTTGCTGCTGCTGTTGGCGGCTACTACCGCTAGAACTCTTATGGCCATAATCTGACTTGCCAGTCCTTTCCTGTTTGTTCTTTCGCTCCATATCCTTCAGCTTTTCGGCCTAAATCTGCTAGGCATAGACAATCAAGCTGGAGAGGTCCATATCTTTAATGAACATCGTTGTCCTGCACTCCTTGAGGACCAGATTCGACACCTCATTCATAAATTTCAACATGCCAGCCCTTGGCTCAGCTACCATCTCTGGAGTGTACTTAGACAGCCTAGTAAACTCCAGAGCATAGTCCTCCATGGTTCTGTTTCCCTGTCTCAAATTCATAAACTCCGCCATCTTTTCCTCCCTTAACTCCCAAGGGAAAATTTATCCAAGAAAGCTATGTGGAACTCTTCCCACTCCACTGGTCCTGCTCCCATTGGCGCCCCTCTTTCCATTATTCATACTAGACCTGAGCTACCCGTTTTAGTTGCTAGGCTACCAGGTCAGCACTTTCATATGAGCTAACACCCATAATGCGGGTGATCTTCTAGAACTCATCCACGAACTCTTGGGGATTCTCCCCTAGTTTGTATCCTTGAAAGGATGGAGGGCTCATAAAGGTGAAGTCCCGCACCCTCGCAGCAGCTGCAGACCCGTTGGTGTTCATCGGCATACCTGCTGGTTCACCTGGTTGGTGACTAGTTGGGCTAGCAGTTGAATGGCCGCCCTGAATTCAGTGGTAGATAATGAATCATCTTGAGGGCTTGTTGGGGCTAGTGGGGCAGGTTTGTTGGTGTTACCGGACCTTCTTCCATTACCGTGTCTGGGAGGCATGATTCACTTAAATGAAATAGAGCTCGAGTTAGAAGGAAGTTTCTGGAATTGAACTTTAATGCACGATAATGAGTATGAAGAAAAGAGAGTTTTCCTAGTAAAAGCTCGTAGCCTCCTCGTCATAAGTGTGGCACACTTCACACCCATGAAAAGGACTCTACTCGATGTGGCTTTCATACATTCTGAGGATACTCTAAATCTAGTGCTCTGATACCAAGTTTGTCGCGCCCCGAGTCTACACCCTGGACGAGACACGATACTTGAAGATACAAGTGACCCCAAGTCAACCCCTGGTTATCATACACTGTATTATAAGTAAAGAAAATATAGCGAAAGCTTTGAAATAATAGAATAAAAGCATTTATGAAAATTAAACTAAAAATATATAGTTTAAGAACATTTGAAGTCTGGAATTAATTTTGTGTCTGAAAGCCCTCTAAATGATGAGTTGCTGGGACAAGCCCATAGCTAACTCTAAGTCTAGCTAAAAATAATAAACTAACTAAATGAAATAAAATAAGGCCCTTGAATGATG
Organism: Datura wrightii; assembly: GCA_035772735.1. NCBI lineage: Eukaryota > Viridiplantae > Streptophyta > Magnoliopsida > Solanales > Solanaceae > Datura > Datura wrightii. The sequence goes on along the minus strand of JASDFA010000016.1, from coordinate 87,179,700 downwards.
AGGACTCACACTTTAACTATTGAGGAGAAGGGTTGAACCACCGCGACTAATGGTGCTAAGTCTGAGAACTTGCAACAATACCATGAAACGATACTACATAAAAGTATGCGTCAGTATCTTGAACATACTGAGTAAGTGGGAGAAAACATAATTGAATATAAAGTCTTAACTGAAATGGCATTCAATGACCAACAAGTAAACTGAAATGGTCAAGATGACCCTGTCTGATGGTCAAAGACATGTCCTAAGTCTGAAAGTTCTGAGTCTGAAATATTGTACTGAACTGGGCTAAACTGATAGAACTGGAACTGAACTGAGCTGCTTATTCTGAAACTGGACTGGACTGACTAGTGGGAGAGTCCATAACCTGTTTATAACCATGTGAGCTAGACGTGGAGTCTAATGTGTACACCTCACCAGTAGGAGCCAATATACCTTGCCAGGTTATAAAGGCATGAACTAGGTGATCACATAAGTCTGGGGCCAATCAGGCCAATAAATACTGTAACCTATGCTAGCAACATATTTCTGGAAACCTGGGTGTGCTGGAACCCCGGCCCTCTTGGTGCTAACGCTACTCCAAATGGAATTCCTAAATTTTGTACTAAGCTTATAGCTCGAAACTAGGGTCCAAGACTAGTCAGGGGTACATGATTGAAAGTACCCTGAGAGTATTATCGGACGAGATTCTAAAACTGGGTTCTAGATTGGTCAAAGCTATTTATCTAGAAGTGTTGTAACTGTATAAGAACAAACTGTAATTTGTCTGTGGTCCTAAGGCTAGTCAGACCTGTTTATCTAAAGGTCATGACCGCCTAGTGAAGCAAAGAAACTGACTTCTGAGTCTGATTCTAATTACTCGGAGGCACCACTGACACCTCGGGAAAAGACTGAAGTCAAACTAATCAGTTGACAAGTTCTGAATAGTTCTGAAGAGATTCTACATTCTAACTGAGTTGAACTACTAAGAAGCTAATAGAGAACTCATATCATTCCAACAATACGGGAATTCCATAAAATGGCAAAATATCAAGAATTAAGTAAATCTTATCCGACAAGGCTAAAATAATTCTTATCAATGGAGTATTTACTCAACATGTAAACAATAAGAAATACTAGAAATTTTAGCCCAAATCACACTTCACAAACCAGGCGGAGTTTAATACACAATTAGTCTTTATTCAAAAATTTAGGGCTTGAATTCACTTTGGCAAGAACCTCAACGATTCAATTAAGAATTGATGGAGATCATATAAATAATAACGAAAGATGTCATTCTATGGGAAATTAACAAGTAATAACATGTAATTTCTCGTATTCGAAAACTCAAGGCTAAAACTGATAAAGAAACTATGGGAGTCTTTTGGAGGACACAAGGGAAGAACGATTTCCCTTTTTGAATTCCCACATACCTGAGTTGAAGTTACTTGAAGGAGAAAACTTGGACTGCTGCAGTAGAGGAAAACCCTAGGCTTGCTTGAAGAGTTCTTGAGAGAAGAGCTTACGATGACTTTTTTGAAAACTTAGAGTTGGAATGAGGAATGGACCACTTTTCTCCACTAATAGGTCTTAAATTATGACTAAAACGACGTAGTTTGAAGTTTAGGAGAATATGAAGTTACTAAATAGCCCTTAGAAAGTCGCAGGAAAAAACTATCAGGTATGGGTCATGGTCAGTGACCATGACTCGTGGTGACACTTGTTAGATTCACTACCTAACAATTGACTAGGGCTGGTAACGAGGGACCTAATGAGTTGTTACTGGTGACCACGACTCTTGGTCACCATCTGTCAAGTACACTACCCAACTATTTAAATTCCTGACCCAGCCTTCTCACGAATGACCTAACGGGTCGTGGTGACTGACCACGACTTGTGAGGTCTTCCATTGGGTACACTATCTCTCCCTTATCATTTCTCAGACCTCCTTCCCACGACTGACCTAACAAGTCGTTAGGTCTCTCAACGACCCATTAGGTGAGTCGTTCTGTGACAATTTCTGCCAATTTCTAAATTTTCTGATTTAAGTCCCGGAACTAGTCTTTGAGTTTCTGAGGCATTACATCTATGAGTTCCGTTTTAGATATAAGAACTGGTACATACTATTGTACTGCTTATTTGAAATTTTCACAAGTTGATTCTCTGTGAAGTTGGTTCTTTTTTCCTTAATCTTGTTCAAAATGCTTCTTCACATACCTTTGACACATCTTACTCTATCACAAGAAAATACTCATCAGGAAACAACTAGAAATATTCTCCTAACTAGACTTGACTTCTCTAGGGGTAGAATCGAGCTTTACTATGTTGTTCATTTTTCATAGTTAGCTGTTTGAGGTTTTTTAATGTTTGAATTGCATCAGCAGGGGGGAGAGCGCAACACTTTTTATCTGTGAGCTTGTAAGAGCAAGTGTTGAAAAGAGAACTTTGGTAGGAAAACGTAAAGGTCGTAAAAATATAGCTTATGATCTGAGTGAACTCACAAAGAAAAATAACCTTGTGCATCCAAGTTTTGATCCAATGGCAGATGAGGTTACCTTCCCTTATGATGAATATGAAGTAGTAAACGATACCCTAAAAAGAAAATCAGGTAGTTTATTTGCTCAAGCTACAGATTCTTTTTATTGTTGGGCGTTTGAGATTTTATAATGTGAGACTTGTAGCAAGGTTAAATGGGAAAAACTTTACTTCTATGGGCTCTGTAATAGGGAATTATGTGCAGAGAACTTTAATTAGAAAAAGCAAAGGTTACAGGGCTACAAATTCTGATACGAATCAATTAGCACAAAATAAGAACCTTATGCAACCTAATTTTGATCGAGTAGAAAATGGTACTTCCTTTCCACAACAAGATCTTTAAGTAGTGCAAGAGACTCTAAGAAGCACACCAGGTATTTTATTTTATTTTCTTTTCTCAATTTTTAGATCATTTTTTTGTTAGACCATTGAGATTATATAATGTTTAACTTGAATTAGAAACAGGACAAGGGCAAGACTTGACATCTTTGGTCTCTATAAGAGGACGCCTTGATAAGGGAACATTGACAATTAAAAGCAAAGGTTTAAATTCTACAACTTATTATCATAACGTCAGTTTTTATAACTAGCGGTTTGAGTTTTTGTAATGTTTGAATTGCATCAGCAAGGGGGAGAGCACAAAGCTTTACATTTGTGAGCTCTATAAGAGAAAGTGCTAGAAAGAGAACTTTGGATGAAAAAAGTAAAGGTTGTGAAAATGCAGTTAATGATCTGAGTGAACTTGCAAAGAAGACTAACCTTGTGCCTCCTGGTTTTGACCCTATGGAAGATGATCCTCTCCTCCCTCAAGACGAAGTTGAAGTGATGCAAGACATGACTCGGCGAAGCGAAATAGGTATTTAACCTTCACAAGTTGTAGAAACTTTCATTGTTAGTGGATTGATTTTTTTTATGTATGACTGATATCAAAACTTGTAGGTCCACGTGAATCTGACGAGGTAAAAAAAGTTACAAGACCGAATTTGTGTAAAGTTGTTACAGGACTCAAATCTGGAGAAAAGCTTAGAGTCACTTTTTTGCCACAATCGAGTTGTTGGGGACCATCATGCTTTAGTTTTTAGACACTTAGGTTCATTAGTTCATGATTGTAATATGTACCATTTTCGAGTACACCCATGGGCAGATATCGAAGAAGCTAAATTGGACCACATGTGGGGAGCTATCACGGTACGGATTTAAATGATTACTTGCTATTTGAATTGCTCTTTTTGGATTCTTTTTGGTTTATTTCTTTTGCCTTAGTTATTTGCAGCATTATTCAAAATTCAGGAATATATATGTATGGTTCAAATAGCATATGAGTTGGTTTGCCTGGATTCTAGAATAGATTTAAGTTCAAACTCAATAATTTCATATCTTCTATGGTTTCACTAAACATACTTAGCCTCGCTCATTAGAGTTGTATATCATGATTTATGCTTAATTTGGACTTGGGACTTTGCTGTGAGACATTAGGATTCCTAATTATAATGTGTGCATTTAAAGGGAAGGGATTATATTAGAGTTCTCTTCTCCAAAAGCAGCAAGACAGTTCTTACATAATATTCCCTGCTACCATTCCTTGGGCCATCTTTGTTATATGTTTTGGACTCCAGGAAGGAGATATCTCTAGTTTTAAAAGATAAATTTAAGTTTCAGGCTAGTTCGTACTTGTTAATATTTTACGAATGTTATTTCTTCAAGTATCCTTGCAGTTCCAGAATAACACTAAGTTTCTTATTTGAAGTTCTGAATTATCATGCTACGCCGGCATTTTTGTTAATTGTGCTTTTGTTCCCAAGTGGACTCCATTATGGAACTGAAAAGGCAACATTTACACTTTGTCTAGCTCATGTTTTCTCTGACACATGTGAGTTGTTATCTTTAGATTATCATAATCTTTGTTGTACTGAGATTTAAGAGAATATGTTAGCTAGGTTTTGAAAAGGTAACATTTAAACTCTACGTGGCTCACATTTTCTTAGATATATGTGCATTGTTTTCTTCAGGTTTTCATAATCTCGTTGTATCGTTGTTTAAGAGAATACGTTATCCAGGTTTAAAGCATTAAATTGCATAATTTATGTTATTACGAGGAAAACTAAGCAATTTAGCTAGGCATCATTCAGAAAATGGTAGCTAATTAAGTTTGTTCGAGTAGAACAATATCAAAATATTAAATAAGTACTAGTGAAACTATTTTTAATATGTGGGCCTATTATTTCCAGCTATCTTTGCTTTTACAAAAAAGAACTTGGACTATTACCAGCTTGTTGGTTAAATTTTGTTTTTCTAATTCATTTTAAATTTGAGTTTCATATTTAATGACATCTGTGATATATATTAGGAGAAATTTGACAGTGATGACATGAATGATTATAGAGATCATGTATTGAATCATATGACAAGGTTGTGGGACAATTATAGAGGGCCGTCATATAGAAATGTGCAGTCTAAGCCATTGCAGGAGGTTCTAAAATATGTTCCCTCAGGTGTCGACAAGAGTTATTAGGAATGGTTGGTCAAGGACCATTTTTTAACTAAAGAACTTAAGGTAAGGTATTTATCAGTTTGTCATTTAAGTTGCCTATCATAATTTTTTTACATGTTGTTACTATAGGAAAAGAGTACGAGAAATGCAATCAATAGGTCTAAGTTGACTATGCCTCATTGTACTGGTAGCAAGATGATTACAAAGATTATTTATAAATTTGTACATATGTGGTTGTTGTAACCTATGAAGAAAGTTCCTCTTTGTTTCAAATATATGACTTCTTATTTGGATGTGAAGGGAGGAAAACATAGTAATCCACCGGATGTGGTGACTATATTCTTTGAGACTCGTAAGAAGGACAAGAAGATTTTGGAACCTAAAACCTATGAAAAATATGTATGTTTATTTATAAATTTTATTTTACTTACTTTTGATTATTGTATTATGTTATCTTAATATTTTTTGTATTCTACAGGTAGAAATCCGGGAACTACAGAAAGCTAAACCATCTCTTACTAATATTGAGGTAGTAAAGAGATGTTTCGAACCTCAACTCAAGAGTCATATGGTTGGATTTGGCAGCAGAATAACCAGTAAGAAACTAAAAGGAGGTAGTTCCACAAAGGCTGCATTGTTAGAAGAGCTAAATGCGAGTCGAAAAGAAAAGGCTGCACTGTTAGAAGAGCTAAATGTGATCGAAAGGAAAATGAATCAATGAAAATACGTCTGGATAACATAGAGAAGAAATGTAAACTACTTTTTCAAAATGCGATGTTTAGATAGTCTTCATTACCAGCATTGTCAAGTGAACAAAATACTAGTTGAATTGTTTAACAAGTTAGTAATCCTTTTTACCAACTATTGAATGAAATATCTTTATTAGCTAGTTTATTTGAGTTTACCAATTGTTGATAATTTTTTGTGTAATACCAACACCCCATGTCCCCATCCCTTTAACTGTGCCCTTAAAACCCCTTAAAAAAAGGGAGTGTATTGATCATTGAAATACTGAGAAACAAGTTGTACACTGTTACATTTTAGTCCTCTAGTTCAGAAAGTAGATAAATTATTTAATGGTGGTGTCCATGATAGAGGGATTGGCATCAACTAGTAGATGGATGATCAATGATCCATGTGCATACAGCTCATTGTACTTGGAAGTAATGAGGACAACAGTTATATTTTTGCTGTTGATTGAAAATATTTACTTTTCCTGTCCCTCTTTTTTAGCCATTGACACCTTGACTTTTGCCTCTATGAAATTTACTTAGTCTTGGCTATTTTTTCAGTGTCTACTTTAAGGCTTTAGAGTTTAGCAACAGTTGATTGCAACTGATGATAATGCATCCCATTCCACTGATTTCTATTACTTCACCAGTTTGTATGCTGCTGGTGTTATCATTGAGTTTGACCTAAAAGCACTGGTGCCATATCAAGTATTTTTAGTATTGATTTGAAAAATAATAGTTCATCAAGCAACCGACATTTAGCTCTAATCTTTGGGTTCGCTGGAGTTGGTGTGGCAGTATTATGCATGTCGTTGGTGTTGGGGTTGTATATCTGTTGGAAAAAGGTGGAGGAAAAATGATGATGTGGAAATGGAAGATACGGTGTCTAAGTGATGAATGAGGCCTAGTACTGCTGTTTGGGTCAAAATTCAGGAGCTTGAAAGTGCAACCCATAATTTTTTCCAGAAGAATTTTATAGGGAGAGGTGGATTTGGCATAGTTTGCAAAGGATCTTTAGCAGATGGGATTGTAGTTGCTGTCAAAAATATAATAGAATTCGATTTTCAAGGAGGTTGAGATTATTAGTAACTTGAAGCACCGTAATCTTGTATCAGTTAGGGGGGTTGTGTGATTGATAAGAATTGTGTTTGAGGTGGGGAGAGTTAAAGATACCTGATTTATGACTACATGTCCAACGGGAATCTTGATGACCATTTATTTGCTGTAAATCAAGGAGACATGCTTAAACAACCATTGAATTGGCCTCAGAGAAAAAACATAATTTTGAATGTGGCAAAAGGACTAGCATATCTGCATTATCGAGTAAAGCCTGCAATTTATCACAGGGATATTAAAGCTGCATTAAAGCTACTTATATTCTGCTAGATATGGATATGAGAGCAAGAATGCCTGAATTTGGCTACTTAATTACCTCCTGAATATGCTCTTACCACCAGTTAATCTCTGTTTTCTCTAAAACAGAGTTAGAAGAAAAATAACTGATATTAGCTGTTCACAGTTCACAGTTCACCCTCTGTTCTACGGCATCTGCGTCTGCCACTGCCCACTGTCCATTTTTAAAACAACATTATAGTCTTTTTATTTTAATTTTTGAATTGAAATATTTGCTAATATGTTATTGCTATTGAGATTTGATTATTTATATATGAAATTAAATATTTTTTTTTATATTAATTGGCGCCTCATTTATTCTTGTAACAAATTACAAATTTCAAGTCATGAAGAATCTTCAAGTGTGAAGCGAGTTTAAACAACAGAAGATGTCGAACAAGTTGAAGATGTAGAAGAACCTACTTTATTTTCCTAGGATTGTCTAACGATACCACATGTACATACATATATATGCTAGATTCTATTATTTCTTTTTGCAGGATTTAGAATTTTTTGTTCAAATTATATAATTTATCAGCAATTAATATATTGACTATTTATATTATGTTTGGAAATTTCTAATATAATTTTACTTTTACATATGAATGCATATGAAATAATGATTTTTAATTATACAGATGATCAAGATCACAAATCTTTTAATATATACTTATATTTTTTTAAAAAGTTCATCAACAAAAGAAAATATTAATCATTAAATTTATAATGTCATATAAAATTAATGATGGGATTTTGGCCGCTAAAATCACTTATAACAATTGAATAGTTGTCATTCAAAAGTTTTCTAATGACCAAAATGATAAATAACGAAGGAAAATTTTGGTCCCAAAAAAAGGAATAACGACTAAATTTAGGATCGTCGCTAATGGTTTCTTAACGATAGGACTAGAATTGTTTCATACATGTTTAACGTCGGAGCTACTAACGAAGGGCCACGACCAATTTTTTGTCGGGCTTATATGACCAATAATGACTGGATTTGGACTTTTAGTGACAAAATTTCCTTTCGCTAATGACCTTTTTTCTTGTAGTGATTGAAACTTAGGAATTCATGCATTGGGTAAAACTCCTATGGAATCATTAATTAGAACATCATGAATTGCGAGGGAATTAGGCATGGGTGTGGACAATTGCACCCATTCATAGTTGTACATACTTGAAGGGATCTAATTTTCACACTTCTTTGATTGCCCAAATAGAATTAAGGAAGAACTTTCTAGAACTAGGCTTGATCACCTCTCAAACTTCTACACTTGCATGCATGAATTAGGATAGGCATAGAATGACTTAACCCTTCTTAAAACACTCTATCCTAAGCTTAAAACAATGTAGTTTAGGTCTTAGGAACATAGGATTTGCGGAAAAACCCTTATAAACCTGCAGGGATAAACAGACTGCCAGTCCCAACCAGGGACTGGACGAGTTGCTGCCTTGGACCACAACTTGTGGTCTGCTAGTCGTCATCTTCATTGGACTCCATCCTCTTTGTTCATCACGAGGGACTAAATGGATCGTTACCGGTGACCACAACTCGTGGTCATCTCCCATCACTTTCACTGCCAAAATTCTCCTGGGGGTCACCACAAGGGACACCACGACTAGTGGTGTAACCGACGAGTCATGGTGATGACCCATTAGGTGCATTATTGATTTTCTTCTCCTTTTATATCATCCTTAGCCACGACTGACATGATGAGTCGTGATGCTGACCACGACTCGTGGTCACATCTGTGGTCACCCAAAAATCAAAATTTCCAACAAAGTACCACCCTTTTCCAATGGGTCACTTAACGACTCGCGCAGTTCCTGAAGGGTCACTAGATGACTAGTCCTGTGACCTGGTGTAGAAATTTCTATTTTCTCCATTTCAACTCCCGGGTTTGATCTTAGGGCTTTTGGGGTATAACAAATCCTCATGTTATGATTTCAGGTTATGCATGTGTGTCATTATTCAGCTTTGTCACTAGAAAATGGTTAATTTTATTGAAAAATGATGGAGAGCATATGCATATTTTTGGAAGTGGTGTCTTGCACGAAGTAGTCTAAGGGTCAGTCAACACTATGCCTCAGAACTACGCACCAACGAAGGTATGTTCAGATTTTTGGGACCTCCTTGTTTAGCTTCCCCTGCCCCCAAGGGTCCTTCAACTTGATATCGATATCATGATAGCATCCTTAGCCCTGAAAAATATTTGGATGGCTCTGCCCACTTGACTGTGATAGTCGGAACCACGTAAGCTCTATTGTGATAATGTTTGTTATATGATGAGTCTCCCATCATTCCTCATGATTTCAGTTATGCATGTATATCAGTCATGATATTATGTTTTCAGCAGGTTTGACCCAATGTTCAGTTTTTACTTATGATTATCAATTTTCAGCTTCAGTTTATTCGATTTAGTTATGATGTTCAGTTACGTTCAGATCATGATTTCGAAAAATAGCATGCAAGCCATACTCTCAGAATCTTATCTTGATTATGTTTTATTATATGCATGATTTGTGATTTTACTTAGTGGTTTTATTTACCTTGCATATTTGGTAGATTCCACATACTCACCACATACTCTATGTTGTATTGTTTCATGATACAGGCTCCGATATCCAGGCTCAGTCCCGCCGCTTGTCAGATTCCCGGAGTTGGCTTTCCTCAGGCCCAGTTAGTGAGTCCTCATCTTTTGAGGGCCCTTCTCATTAAATGTATGTCGTATTTTCAGTTTTCAGACTATAATGAGCTCTTGTCTCATCAACTCATCAGTGTTAGTTAGATTCATGTATGTATTCAGATGTTATGATTATTTAGACTTCCACTATGTTATCTATGATTATCTTCTGCTTATCTATGATTGAGTTAGATGTAAGTTCATGCCATGGGTCGACTTGGAGCCTCTTGGGATTTCTTGTCCCGTGTCCAATCCGGGCCTATGTCGGGTCATGACAAACTTGGTATAAGAGCATTAGGTTTTAAAGTGTCTTAGGGTGTCTGAAAGCTGCGTTATGTAGAGTATTTTTCTTGGGTGTAAAGCACATCATTTTTGGTCAGAGTATCCACAGTAATGTCTCTGTTAGATTCTCCGATCAAAATAAGGGAAAGATCAATTCAATTCTCGATGGACATATAATTTTGAGAATTCTCCCCCGAACTGGAAGATCATTTCGAGATCTTCGAACATATTCGAGGGTTCAATGTTACTATTGTAACTTCGGCCAACACACAAGATGAGACTTTACCACCGTGGAGCAGCTTTTTGCAAAAAGATGAGGGGGAAACTCAGTAAGATGTCGGGGAAGCGAAATATACGAGATCATGAATGTAGATTGCTTGTGGCTAGGCTAAATATGAATTGAGACGAAAGCTTTATAAACGGGCGGCTCCTCCATTGTGGATAAATGGGAAACCCGACTATGACGAAGAGGCTACGAGACGTTTAGGAAATGTTCCCTTCTTTCATGATATATGTTATGCGGTGAAGTGTCTCTCTATCCTTCTAACTCTTCATATATGCGTTTGCAGAATCATGTCTCCCTGCAGAGTTAATGGAAGGAGAAATCGAAATGGAAATGTCAATGAGAATGGCAATATAAACGAGCACTAGCAGGACCAACCAGCCCATGAGGAGCATGTACCTGAGCTGGTTGCCCATGCAGAGTTCAAGGAAGCCATTCAGATATTAGCCTAAGCCTTTACCTCCCACGTCAATTAGCAGGCGGTAGCGCATGTCCCTCGGAATCAGAATGCGGTAACGGCAAGAGTTAGAGAATTTCTAAGGATGAACCCTCTAGAGTTCCTTGGATCGAACGTGGACGAGGATCCCCATGAGTTCATTAAAGAGGTTTTGAAGATCACCTAGATTATGGGGATGACTGGGGAGGAGTGCGCCGATTTAGCTTCAAACCAGTTGAGGGGGTTTGCACACATTTGGTTCAAGTAATGGAAGGATAGTAGGGTAGTTGGAGTAGGCCCTATCAGTTGGGAAGAGTTCAATGTCGCTTTTCTGGATCGGTTCTTCCCTCGGGAGATGAGGGAGATCAAAGAAGCTGAGTTTGTGAATCTAAAGCAAGGAAAGATGACATTTCAGGAGCATGCCTTGGAGTTCACTCGTCTTTCCAAGTATGCACCTGAGATGGTGACAGACTAGAGGGCCCGAGTGAGTCAGTTCGTGCATGGCATAGCAGACTACTTTGTCAGGGATTACTGGACTGTGATACTTCTTCAGGATATTGACTTTGCTTGGATAGTCCTGTACACCCAGCAGATAGAGGTGGTACAGATGAGTGAGCGGGAGAGAGAGGCTAAGAGGATCAAGACTAATAGCTTCAGATTTTCCCAGCAGAGATCTTCAGCCCCAACTCCTTCGGCTATGAGTATGCCATCCAAGTCCAAGCGTGATCAAAGGGGACGAGCATCAGGCACATAACGTCAGAGTAGTAGACCTATTGAGATCAGCCCTCCAAAGTGTAGTAGATGTGACCGGAGACACATAGGGTAGTGTTTAGCAGGTACAGGTGCTTGCTTCGGGTGCGGGAAGCCCATACATATGCTTAGAGATTTTCCAACAGCCAGACATGGTCATGATAGGGGCCGAGGCCCAGCTTCTAGTTTCGCAGCTCCACAAGCACGCCCAAATTAGTAGGGAGCATCTACTAGTACATATGGCGGACAGCGCCAGAATAGATTTTATTCCCTAGCATCCTGTCAGGAGCAGGAGGTCTCCCTAGATATAGTCACTAGTATGTTGCGAGTATTCCACCTTGATGTATATCCATTGTTAGATCTAGGGGATACTTTGTCTTTTATGACACACTATGTTGCTAGTAGTTTCGGAGTCAGTCTCGAAATCTTATCAGAACCCTTCTTAGTCTCTACTCCAGTTGGTGATTCAATTATGGCTAGACGGTTGTATAGATATTTCCCTATCATAGTCCTTCATAAAACCACCTCAGCAGATTCAGTAGAGTTAGCCATGACCGATTTTGATGTTATCCTCGACATGGATTGGCTATTTTCATGCTATGCCTCAGTCAATTGTAGAACCCATGCAGTAGAGTACAGGTTTTTGGGTGAGCCAGTCCTACTGCGCAAGGGTAGTTTAGTTGTGCCTGTAGGTCATTTCATTTCCAACCTTAAGGCCAGAAAGATGATTTCCAATGGTTGCATGTACAATCTAGTTAGGGTTAAGGATGCTACGTCTGAGACCTCGACTATCCAGTCAGTTCCAGTAGTATGTGAGTATCCAGAAGTCTTCCCAGATGATTTACCAGGAATCCCTCCCGAGTGGGAGATTGATTTTGGAGTTGACCTCCTTCCCGATACGCAGCCTATATCTATTCCCGCTTATTGAATGACCCCAATCAAGTTAAATGAGTTGAAAGAGCAATTGAAAGACCTTTTAAACAAGGGTTTTATTAGACCAAGCAAATCCCCAAGGGGTGCACCAGTCTCGTTGTCCACAAAAAAGATTGTTCTCTTCATATAAGCATTGATTATCGACAATTGAACAAGGTCACCATCAAGAACAGGTATCCTCTCCCCAGGATTGATGATTTGTTTGACCAGCTTCAAGATGCTGAGCACTTTCCGAAGATAGATCTCAAATCTAGATACTATCAGCTCAGGGTTCAGGAGAGTGACATCCCAAAGATAGCCTTCAGGACTCGATATGGTCATTACGAGTTTGTAGTTATGTATTTTGGACTAAAGAATGCTCCTGCAGCTTTTATGGATTTAATGAACAGGGTGTTCAAGCCATACTTGGATATGTTCATGATTATGTTCATAGATGACATCCTTATATACCCTCAGAGTGAGGAGGAGCATACCGCTCATCTGAGGGTAGTGCTACAGACTCTTAAGGATCGCCAGTTGTATGATAAAATTCAGTAAATGTTAGTTTTGGTTGAGCTCAGTGGCATTTTTGGACCATGTGGTGTCAAGTGAGGGTGTACAGGTAGACTCTCAAAAGATAGAAGCGGTGAAGGATTGGCCTAGACCGATGAATCCTTCAGATATCAGGAGTTTCTTGGGTTTAGCTTGGTATTATTGGACATTTATTGAGGGGTTTTCATCTATTGTAGCCCCGTTGACTAAATTGACCAAGAACAAGGTGAAGTTTCAATGGTCGGAGACCTGTAAGAAGAGCTTCCAAGAGTTAAAGACTCGACTCACCTCAACACTGGTGTTAAGCCTACCTAAGGGTACCAATGGGTTTGTGGTATATTGTTATGCTTCGAGGATCGGCCTTGATTGTGTATTGATGCAGCATGGTAAGGTTATAGCATATGCTTCCAAGCAGCTAGGTTCATGAAAAGAATTATCTAACTCATGACCTTGAATTGGCAGCGGTAGTATTTGCCTTGAAGATTTGGAGACACTATTTGTATGGGGTTCATGTTGATGTGTTTACGGACCACAAAAGCTTGCAATATGTGTTTACATGAAAGAATTTGAATCTACGTCAAAGAAAGTTGTTGGAGTTACTCAAGGATTATGATATGAGTGTCCTTTACCATCCGGGCAAGGCTAATGTGGTGGCGGACGCTCTTAGTAGGCTTTCTAGGGAGAGTGTGTCCCATGTAGATAAGGGGAAGAAGGAGCTGGTGAAAGATGTGCATCGGCTTTGCACAGTTGGGAGTTATTTAGTTGACTTGACTGATGGTGGTGTTATTGTACAGAATGGGTCTAAATCATCCTTGGTGACTGATGTAAAATCTATACAATATGAGGATCCCATTTTGGTAAAGTTAAAGGAAGTCATTCAGGATCATAAGGTAGAGGTCTTCTCCAAAAGGGTAGATGGTGTGCTTTGATATTAGGGTCATTTGTGTGTATCAGATGTTGATGATTTGAGAGATTGTATGTTGCATGAGGCTCATGGTTCCAGATACTCTATACATCCAGGTGCCACCAAGATGTATCGCGACCTACGAGAAGTCTATTAGTGGAATGCAAGAAGAAGGACATAGTGGAATTTGTAGCTAAGTGTCCGAATTGTCAGCAAGTGAAGGTTGAGCACCAGAGACCAGGAGGTGTATTTCAAGACATCATTATTCCTACTTGGAAGTGGGAGGAGATCAATATGGACTTTATCACAGGGTTTCCTCGCACTCGTCGATAGTATGACTCCATTTGGGTGGTCATGGATAGGTTGACCAAAGCAGCTCATTTCCTACTGGTCAAAACTACCGATTTAACGGAGGATTATACTAAATTATACATTAGGGAGATAGTTCAGTTTTATGGTGTGTCATTGTCCATTGTATCATATAGAGGTACTCAGTTTACCTTTCAGTTTTGGAGATCATTTCAAAAGCGACTTGGTACTCAGGTCAAGCTTACCACAATGTTTCACCCGAAAAAAGATGGCTAGGCGGAGTGGACTATTCAAACTCTTGAGGACATGTTGAGAGCGTGTGGGGTTGACTTCAAGGGTAGTTGGGATGATCATTTTCCTCTTATTAAGCTTGCATATAACAACAGCTACCATTCAAGCATTCAGATCGCTCCGTTTGAGGCTCTCTATAGGTGGAGATATAGATCGCCTATTGGTTGGTTTGAAGTCGGTGAAGCTATGATGATAGGACCAAATTCAGTCCATGAGGCCATGGAGAAAGTTTAGCTTATAAGAGACAAGTTGAAAATATCTCAGAGTCACCAAAAGTCCTATGCGGATGTGAGGAGGAGAGAACTCAAGTTTGAAGTCGATGATTGGGTGTTTCTAAAGGTGTCTCCCATGAAGGGAGATGAGGTTCGAAAAGAAAGGGAAACTCAGTCCCCGTTATGTTGGCTCGTACCAGATTGTGAAACGGGTTGATAAGGTAGCATATGAATTGCAGTTACCCTCAGAATTAGCTTCAGTTCATGCAGTTTTCCATGTATCTCTCTTAAAGAAGTGTTTGGGTGATCCAACTCTAGTTGTTCTGGGGGACAATGTTAGTGTGTAGGACAACCTTAGTTATGAGGAGGTTCTGGTGGAAATACCGAATCATTAGGTTAGTAAGCTAAGAAACAAAGAGGTAGCTTCATTCAAGGTTTTATGGAGGAATCAACATGTTGAGGGAGCTACGTGGAAAGCTGAAGCAGATATGATGGCTAAATACCCATATCTATTTCCTTCCGACTCAATTTCAGCTTGAGGTTTCCTCCTTAGTACTCTATTCAGTTTCATGTTCACTGTTTGGCTTGTTGGGTATAACTTCACGCAAGTGCACGTGGTCGAACAAGTAGTAAAGTGGCTCAAGTAAGCGAAGTATCGATCCCACAGGGACTGGACTAAGGTATCAATCTAATCAAGTGTCAATAAACTTTAACTCTAAATTGCAGACAACAGTGTGAAAAAGATTTTGATATTTTGTTCCTAATTTTATACTAAGTCTAAAACGAATATACAATTTGAGTCTGAACTATAAGTATGAGCATGCTGAGGTTAAATGAACATGTAGAGAAATAAATTATCGATACAATTTGGTTAATCTTTCCTCCGGTTGCTAGTTAAGAATTATTGCGTATGGATTAAAACTCTCGTATTTAACCCAACTTAAGAATCATGAACCTTCCACCTACATTTATGTGATAAAACGAAATTCATGTTCTAGCCATACAAAACCGATTCCTTAATTGACCATACGACTTTCAGGTATATTTCTATCCTGAAGGTAAATCAATTCTCAATTTTCCCAAACTATGAAAAGATCATATCCTATCAATTCACAACTTTCCAATTTCTTTCTCTTTCGAGTGAAACCGGACTTTTCAGATATACATTAACATTGGCCACACATTAACGCAGTAAGAACAAGAATCAATAGAACAACCATGGAAGAAAAGATGAAAACCAATTTATCAATAATCACATTTCAATACAACTGTTCTTAACCTCAGCAAGAAGGGAATCTATCCACTTATTTGTGGATTAAACATCATTAAATGAGTGTTAATCATACAAGCAATTGAAATAAAGAAGAAGGAGATAGAGAAAAACCCTGAGATTTTCGTCCCCTCAACTGCCTGTAACCCACGTTCTTGCTCCACCAAGTCAGAATAATTAAAAATGAACCTAAGTGTTCTATTTATACTAGTGGGAATTTTTCCCGGAATAACAAGCAACGTGTCACGGAGTGCATCGCGGAGCACTGCCTCCGTGACACGCCACCAACGCGGACCCTCTCTGGAATCCGGTCGTCCAGGTATTAAGGCCCAACGTGGCACGGCGTGAAACGCGGGGCTAGGCCAACGTGCCACGACCCCAATGCGCACCTTCGCTGGAATTGGGCATAATTTCAGCATCCAGGCAGAATGCATCCGCGATGGCAGCGTGACACGGCTCCATCGCGGAGCCCCTTTAATTCGTGCCTTCCTTGTGCTTTTTTCCTTGCTAGCTTCCGAGTCCAATCCCGATCTCTCCCAACATGCATCTTAGCTCCATAACTTTATATTTTTCCTGCAAAACAACGCTAATCATGTTGGTTAGTATAAATTCACATTTTATTACAATTCACATGAGAATGTACAAACATCGATAAATAAACAAGGCAAAATGACGCATTTGAGTATCACTTGGGCATATAAATTTTCCCAAGATCACTTACCCCACACTTAAATCCTTGTTCGTCCCCGAACAATAATCTTACACCTCATGCAATTGACACCCCATCCTGGCTACTTTGGCTCGATAATTCAAGCTACGGTCATACCGATTATTTAATATAGAAAATCATCAAGAAAACATGCATAGTATTACCAATACAATGACCTCCAACACATTAAGACCTCCTAGACTCAAGAATTGACTCTCGATATCGGCAAACTCATGCAAATCAGCTGATAAAGATATCCGACACGAAATTCAATCTCTCGTCGAGCATGTGCCCTCACAACGCAAGAGAATGTTCCCCTTTTTAATCACATGAACTCGAAGACACTAACATACAGGGGCAAATAAACAAGATTTCGCTCTCTCTCCCAAAAGAATTCACATGCATCATGTCATGAACCATAAGTTTGCCTTTAGTGTATTACTCCACTAATATAAGGACGCGTGATGTAAGATCACGTAGGACTTAACGAGTTGTAGTGTAAGCTACGGAACTAGCAAATACTGGGCTAACCAATAATACAAACTAGCCTCCTTAAGCGCTTTTCCAATACATCCCATCAACCTTATGGGCATTTTTTTTCTTCCGTCATCCTCCCATTCTTGAAGTCTGTCTTTATTTTTGACCCCATATCTTTAAGCACACTTGACTTAATAACAAAGATTATTTATACATCTCCATTATATTTAATTTATAACGAGTGCACCTTCGACCTTTTCTTTCCTTTCATCACTCTGCTTTTTCTTTTCTTTTCACCATTCTCACTCCTTGACACTGTGGGAAAATTATTTTTTTTCTTGAGCGCTTAAGAGGTTTGGATCAAATTCACGTAAAATGAAAAGAAGGGGTTAAGCTCGGTTTACACCTTTTTGACAAAAGAAAAAAATAGGCTAAAGGCTTAATGGGCTAACCAGGGTGTACATTCAAGGTAGGTACGATAATGGAAAAAAAACTTTCGGCTAAAGCAAAGAAATGCCTACATCCTTTCCTACAATACACATCCTTCATTTTGTTTTGTACACACACAGGTAAGTTCTAGACACTTCACAATAGCATGGAAGAAACGAAACCTCACCATACACTCATTGCACATGCTCAACTCAAGACCGATTCACAGACTCTTCAATCAGCTAATTGCAAGAATTCAAACATTAAGCCTCAATCACACCGAATCGAACTCTATGGCCTAGGTATCTCAACATATTTACAAAGTTGCATGCTTTCATCCGAATAACCTTTGCATTTCAAATATCATGTACAACACGCAACCAGAATTTTGCAACCATAAAGTAACGACAGGTTTTGGGATACAAACAAACAAAAGAAAAAACTAAAAAAAATGAACAAAAGAAATCTACTCCTAATGACTACATTTCCCTAAAGACGGTCGTCATCCATCCATCATAGGGAACGGTCACTAACTACGACTTCGGTTCAATGGGACTATTCTCGGTAAAAGAACCAAAAACAAACGCCAAGAAACTCAAAAATAAAAGAATTCATGAAAAAAATTTAAAAATATCGATCATTTTGATAAAACAAAAATATGTACAAAACCAGCTAACAACATTCAACAGCACACAACAGCTTCACCTTAATTACAATATAGACATACACACAAAAATCACAGGGTCACAAGTTTTTCCAAGCACAACAACAGAACAAAGACATTAATAATAACAACAACAACCAACACCTAACTACTCCCACCCCACATTAAATCGAACACTGTCCCCAGTGTTCACAAAATTTAGCATAGCACAAAAGTGGGTGGTGAAACTCCCTAATCAATCAAAGTATTCCACTTCTTCGTCAAGTGCCGCTTCCTCGTCTCCCATGTCTGAATCGCCCTCGTCGTCATCATCTGACCCCACATCAGAGTCATCACGACGTGTCTCCTCATCTGTGGGGACATCATCATTAGTGGGCTCCATAAAAGCTGGCCCCACTCGGCATAGAGCCCTGGCATTTTTGCCAAAAGGGTAGTCTAGCTCGAGCTGCCACAGCTCATCTTCTGTTGCCGGCCTCCCGCCTATGCGCAGCTGGAGCATCTGCATCCCGAACATGCGAGCCATGTACTGATCATCTCAAGCATGTCGCTCGGCTAATGTAAGAACTGGCCCGTGAGTGGTGTCGAGTGCCTTAGTTTTAGTGACATCTAAGGCCTGCCTCTCCATCTGCGGGATGTAGTCAAGGGCCTCTTCCTCGATATCCAGGCCCCTTAGGAACGTGGTTAGTAATCCACCAAACTCGTACCTGTGTCCTTGATGCAAACGGGCTCTCTTCATGGCGGAGATGATCATTGCCCCAACGTTGATCTCCAGCCATTTCATTAAGGCGTATACCAAGCACACACGATCCCGGGTGACATATGTCATATGCACCCCCGGGATCAGGCAGGAACAAACAATCTTAAGCCATATCCTGGTTTCCCTGTTCATCTGTGAGTAGGGAAATGTCTGATGGTAGCCCCTCTCCTTATGCCTGCTCCACCGTGCTGTAGATCGGGCTCCACACAAGGTGCGTCTGATGTCTGCATATGGTGGAGTGATATTCAGCTACCAAGCACATGGGCGTCTGTGTCCCGCGCCCCCAAGATGGCATTAAGGTGATGGGGCTCAAAAGTGACTACCTGGCCCCTTATCTTTATGGTGTGACTTCTGAGTGTCGGGTTCCAGTTGGCGTAGAACTCCCGAATTAGGTGCAGATTGCACTCTTTGGGCTCTTCAAAGATACCTCAATCCTGTGGACAATCCTGGGGAATTCTTGTGCCAATGGTTCCCTAGCAATGTGTTCCTCGGGGAAGTATTTGCTTTCATATTGCTTTGCATACCATTTCTTCCCCTCCTCTATCACCCATCGGGTTCCGTATTGACGGCGTTGGCCGCGCGGAACCGCTGGTGCTGCTGGGACTGCTGTTCCTAATCTGATTCTTTTCCTTCCGGCGCCTGATGTTGATGCGCCCTTCCCTTTATCTTGCCTGCTTGCCATTGTTTCTGTCAAACCAAACAGACAGGTCCAATGTTATTCTAATTAAAATTAGCTTCGACTGAGGTTGGGTTAAGCTAGGCCACCCCACACTTAGTCTTTAGCCACAATCACAACATTACGGCAAGATCATACTTATTTCCAATTAAAAAAACAAACAACAAAACATAACAAATATGCCTAGTGCATTCAGAGAATTCGACGGTATAAATTCTATGTACTACTCAGACTTCGTACAGCTAATCACAACATTACCATCGATAACATTTCATCACATAGCACTTAGCAACCATTTCTATCAACAAAACCGATGTAATTTCCCCAATTTCTATGCAATTTCAACAATTTCATTATCCCGACAACCCGTCGTGCCTTTAGCATTTTAACGTTAAACACAACATCATTTACTTCATTCAACATGCACACACTAAGAAGAATTTCACATTTCAACTCAATTTTTAACTTCTTCATCTTTGAATTCTAACCCTAGCTACAATTTCGCAAGAATTTCAATCACCCATGTATTTATCGAGTTCATATAATCACAACGATACTACGAACATCAATTAACAATAGCTTACTAGAATTCAAGCTCAATTTACAATTAGGGCAAGTTTTCCTCACTTTCTATGCTCAAAATCGGAAAAATTAGACAAGAAATGAGATGAAGTTAGCGAACATACCTTCAATTCGATGATATCGAAGAAAAGTTGAAGAAATTTAGCTCCTAGGTCCATGTCACATCGGGGAAGGGGGGATTTTGGGTTGTTTGTCGCGGAGAAGGTGAGGAATGGGAAAAAAATGAGGGAAA
The DNA here is from genome assembly GCA_035772735.1 of Datura wrightii. Taxonomy (NCBI): domain Eukaryota; kingdom Viridiplantae; phylum Streptophyta; class Magnoliopsida; order Solanales; family Solanaceae; genus Datura; species Datura wrightii. The sequence goes on along the minus strand of JASDFA010000016.1, from coordinate 87,159,161 downwards.
ACGGGGTTAAAAGGGGGGTTTTTCGCGCGGGTCACCCGGCGACCCGATGTGACCCATCGTGAAATTTCCTTCAACGTGTCACGGAGGGTAACGCGGAGCATGCCCTCCGTGACATGGAGCCATCGCGACAGTACTCTGGAATTTTTCAGAAATTCCAGATTACACTTCAACGTGCACGGAGGGTAACGCGGAGCACTCCCTCCGTGACACGGAGCCATCATGTAGGCTCACTGTTTTGCCACTTTTTATTATTTTTCTTACCTCAATTTTTCCATTGCGATCCTTTGCATTTTTACCCTCCGTTCAACCTGAAATTCATCTCACAACAAGAAATTGGTTAGAATTTATAGGTTTCACATAAAATATAAATATTTTTGTTTTTATTTTTTTTGTTTTTCTCATTTTTTTTCTTTCTTTTCTACGAAATTTATTCACATTTTACAAAAATTTTACGGGTTGCCTCCCGTGCAGTGCCTGGTTTACCGTCGCGGCTCGACGTCATTAAGCTCAGTCATCCTCTAGGGTGACGGACGTTTTCTCTCGACCACCGTCCTCACCCCAGTAATGCTTACATCGCTCCGGTGGTTTCCCCAATAACTCCCGTGACTCAACGCTCTGGACAATATCAGCTTGATTAATCACGTTGATCACCGAGAGTTCCTCGTACATAGTCGGGAGCTTGGTGGCCCTGTATACATCAAACACCTCCACCTTGTCGTGTGCCTGCATAGTTAGTTGCCCTGCAGCTACATCAATAAGTGCTTTCCCGGTAGCCAAGAAAGGACGTCCCAAAATAAATGGGACTTCTGCGTCTGGCTCAAAATCTAGCATGACAAAGTCTACCTGGAAGATAAGGGAGCCCACTTGCACCAGCACATCTTCCACAATGCCATCAGGTCTGGCTAAGGAACGATCCGCCAGCTGCAAGATCACTATTGTTGGTCTAGGACTCCCTAGCCCCAACTTCTCGAATACTGATGTCGGCATCAAGTTAATGCTCGCTCCCGAATCACATAATCCACGAGCTCGGATACTCTACCCAATTGTAATTTGTATTGTACAGCTCCCAGGGTCCTTGAGCTTTGTGGGCAACCTGTTTTGTATCCGGGAAGTGCACTCCTCCATAAGAGCCACTGTAGCGTACTCAATTAACCTACTTTTGTTCGCCACGATGTCCTTAATATACTTTGCGTACTTCGGCACTCCCTGCAAAACATCAACAAGAGGTAAGTTAATGTGTACCTATTTAAGCACCTCCATGAACTTTTTGAAACACGCCTCCTCCTTGTGTTTCTTTAATCTCTGAGGGAACGGGGGTGGTGATCTTTCTGGTTGAGCCTCCTTTTTCTTCCCCCTCTCATCACTTTGTTCCCTCTCAGTTTCTACTGCTCCCGACTGTTGAGGTGGTCTTTCTGGTTCCACCTCTTTAAGCTGTAAACCACTCCTTGTGGTCACTGCATTCACTTGCTTGGGGTTGGGATCAGTGTCACTCGGAAGTCCTCCTCTAGGCCTGGTATTTTAGGCTCCAGCAAATTGCCCAAATTGATACTCCAGCGCCTTGGTAGCTAACTGATTGTTCTTTACCTCAGCTGCCAATTTCACATAATCAGCCTGCAATTGAGCTTGGTTAGCTATCATTGTCTTGAACATCTCCTCAATGCTGGGTGATGGTGGTGGAGGAGGTGCATTATTGCTTCTATATTGCGACTGATAGTTCTGCTGCCCTCCTTGATTTCTCTGCGCCCCCTGACTCGAACTTTTCCCTTGATGGTTATTGCTACCCCAAGAGAAATTTGGGTGATTCCTCCAGTTGGAATTGTAGTTGTTTCCATACTGTAGGTGGTTGTTCCTCTGTACATTTCCAATAAAGTTTACCGAATCAGGATTTGCTCCACAACACTCAGCTGAGTGTTCACTACTCCCGCATACTTCACACCAAATCTGCTGCACTACATTCACTGGGGCTTGAGTCTGGTTCATGCTCATGTTACTGAAGTGGGTATTGAGTTGTTTCTGTAACGCAGCTATCTGTGCAGCAATAGCTGTAAAACCATCCACCTCTAGGACTCCTGCTGCTTTCCTTGTTCCTCCTCTGGACGAATCCGCATTCCACTCCGGATTTCCCTGCGAAATACGATTCAACAAGGTATACAGCTCTTCATAAGTCTTCTCTAATGCTTGTCCCCCAGCTGCTGAGTCTAGCAAGATTTTTGTGTGGGGTTCCAAACCCTCTATGAAAGTATGCACCAGCACATCATTGGATTGGTGATGATGAGGACAATCCCGCAATATAGATTTGATTCTCTCCCAAGCCTGATACAGATTCTCTCCCTCTCTCTGCTTAAAACTCATAATTTGACTTCTAAGTCTTGTTGTTTTACCTGATGGAAAGAACCATATCAAGAATTTCTTTGCTATATCATCCCACGTGGTGATGGAATTAGGTGGCTCAGCTTTCAACCACCTCTTAGCTTCTCCCAAAAGTGAAAATGAGAACAATGTAAGCCTGACATAATCTGATGACACTCCAGCGGGGATGTAAGTGCCACTTATCTCCAAAAAATTTTGGAGATGTTGCTGTGGATCCTCATGAGGGAGACCTGTGAATTGCCCGCTGGTGTGAAGCAATTGCACCATGTTTTGTTTAAGCTCGAACCTCCCTCCTGGCTCAGATTTTCGGATGCTAAATGTACCATTGTTAGCATGTGGGATTGCCACCTTGCGAACCGGCCTAACTGCCATTTCCTCAAGCACTAACATTGCCCTTACAATTGGTGGATTCTGTTGTTGCGCCAGGATTGTTTGTCTGAGCAACTGCAGCTTTTTCTCTAGAGCTTCTCTCCTTTGATGATGAAATTGTCTTTCCGGCTCTAAATATGAGTCCACCAGCTCCTTGTCTCTTGCCAGTGTTCAACAGAAATTAGTATCCGCAAAATACAGGCTAAGACCAAGTTGTCAACACTAAGAAGAAATAGTAAATTAACACTTAAGAAAAATTTACCAATTGCCAGTCCCCTGCAACGGCGCCAAAAACTTGTTCGGCTTGTTGGGTATAACTACACACAAGTGCACGTGGTCAAACAAGTAGTAAAGTGGCTCAAGTAAGCCAACTATCGATCCCAAAGGGACTGGACTAAGGTATCAATCTAATCAAGTGTCAATAAACTTTAACTCTAAATTGCAGACAACAATGTTAAAAAGATTTTGATATTTTGTTCCTAATTTTATACTAAGTCTAAAACGAATATACAATTTGAGTCTGAACTATAAGTATGAGCATGCTGAGGTTAAATGAACATGTAGAGAAATAAATTATCGATACAATTTGGTTAATCTTTCCTCCGGTTGCTAGTCAAGAATTATTGCCTATGGATTAAAACTCTCGTATTTAACCCAACTTAAGAATCATGAACCTTCCACCTACATTTATGTGATAAAACGAAATTCATGTTCTAGCCATACAAAACCGATTCCTTAATTGACTAATACGACTTTAAGGTATATTTCTATCCTGAAGGTAAGTCAATTCTCAATTTTCCCAAACTAAGAAAAGATCATATCCTATCAATTCACAACTTTCCAATTTCTTGCTCTTTGGAGTGAAACCGGACTTTTTAGATATACATTAACATTGGCCACACATTAACGCAGTAAGAACAAGAATCAATAGAACAACCATGAAAGAAAAGATGAAAACTAATTTATCAATAATCACATTTCAATACAACTGTTCTTAACCTCAGCAAGAAGGGAATCTAGCCACTCATTTGTGGATTAAACATCGTTAAATGAGTGTTAATCATACAAGCAATTGAAATAAAGAAGAAGGAGATAGAGAAAAACCCTGAGATTTTCGTCCCCTCAACTGCCTGTAACTCACATTTTTGCTCCACCAAGTCAGAATTATTAAAAATGAACATAAGTGTTCTATTTATACTAGTGGGAATTTTTCCCGGAATAACAAGCAACGTGTCACGGAGTGCATCACGGAGCACTGCCTCCGTGACACGCCACCAACGCGGACCCTCTCTGGAATCCGGTCGTCCAGGTATTAAGGCCCAATGTGGCACGGCGTGCAACGCGGGGCTAGGCCAACGTGCCACGGCCCCAACGCGCACCTTCACTGGAATTGGGTATAATTTCAGCATCCAGGCAGAATGCATCTGCGATGGCACCATGACACGGCTCCATCGCGGAGCCCCTTTAATTCGTGCCTTCCTTGTGCTTTTTCCCTTGCTAGCTTCTGAGTCCAATCCCGATCTCTCCCAATATGCATCTTAGCTCCATAACTTTATATTTTTCCTGCAAAACAACGCTAATCATGTTGGTTAGTATAAATTCACATTTTATTACAATTCACATGAGAATGTACAAAAATCGATAAATAAACAAGGCAAAATGACACATTTGAGTATCACTTGGGCATATAAATTTTCCCAAGATCATTCACCTCACGTATCCCAGTTCCTTTCATCTAAATGGATGTATGTGTGATTTAGGAATTCAGTTCAATCATGTAGTTTAAATCGGAGTTAGTCACTCCGTCAGTTTTAGCATGTATGCTCAGTATTTGAGTATGATGATTGCATTTCTCTATATTTTAGTATGTTTTTCAACATCGAAGCACAAATGTTCCCAAGGGGGAGATATTGTAATACCCTAAAAAATCTAAGATCAAATTCGGGAGTTGAATGGATAAAATAGGAATTTCTGCATCAGGTCACAGGACGAGTCGTCTAGTGACCCATCAGGAACCCCACGAGTCGTTAAGTGACTTATGGGGAAGGTATGACTTGGTTGAAAAATTTAAAGTTGGGTGACCATGGGTGTGACCATGAGTGGTGTTCAGCCCCACGATTGGTTAGGTCACCCGTGGTGAAAGGAGGTTGAAGGATGAAGGAATTTGGAAAGTGTATCTAACGACTAGTCACCACAAGTCGTGGTCAATGCCACAATTCATTGAGTGGGTCGTGCTCGTCAGTTGGTTAAAGGTTTAATATGTTTGGCAGTGTCCCTAATGGGTGATCACCATGATTCATTAGGTACACCACGATTCGTGGTGTCCCTCTTGGTGACCGACAGAAGAAAGTTGGCAGTGAAGGTGACGGGAGGTGACCACGAGTCGTGGTCACTGGGAATGATCTGTCCAGTCCCTCATTGGGACTGGTAGTGTGTTTTTCCCTGCGAATGTATTAAGGGATTTTCTGTAATTTCTATGTTCCTAAGGCCTAAACTATGTCGTTCTAAGCTTAGAATAGAGTGTTTTAAGAAGGGTCATGTCATTCTAAGCCTATCCTAATTTATGCATGCAACTTTTAAAGTTTGAGAGGTGATCAAGCCTAGTTCTTCAATGTTCTTCCCCAATTTTCTTTGGGAAATCAAGGAAGTGGGTGCAATTGTCCACGCCCATGCGCAATTCCCTCTCAACTCATGATGTTCTAATTGATGGTTCCATGGGATTTTTATCCAATGCATGAATTTCTAAGATTCAATCATGGGTATGATCTAAGCATATTTTAAATAATGAATTATGAATAATGGATAGATTTTACAATATTTTAAATTATAAATTACGTTTTCAAGTTATCTAAAGTATGATGCCCATCCATGAAAGTTCATAAAAGTTGAGATCTATGAAGTATGTGTACAAGTATGATGAGATGTTTATGAAGAAAGTATGATTTCAAAATACCCATGTTTATATTCATGTTTTCAAAGAGAATTAAGTTGATTTCAAGCATGTTTAAGTATTGGGAAAGCCCATGTGATCAAGTATGTCTTATGATTTCATGAATTAGCTTACCACATGGTTTTGTAATTAAGACTCCCATTATTTTCAGCTTTTGGTATGATTTGAGCCAAGGCTCCTCATGTTATGATTTCATATGCATGTTTTTTGGAGAGCATATGCATGTTTTTTGGAGTAGTGTCTAGCACCGAGTAGGCTAAGGGTCAGTCAACCTTATGCCTCAGAACTATAGGCCAACTCCCTTGTGAGCTTCCCCTACCCCTAAGAGGCCTTCAGCTTGATATCAATATCATGGTAGCGTCCTTATCCTGGGCAAAGTGTTTGACGGCTCTTCCCACTTGAGTGTGATAGTCGGGACCAAGTAAGCTCTATCGTGGTAATATCGATTTTATGATGAGTCTCCCATTATTCCTCACGATTTCTGTTGTGCATGTACACCAGTCATGATATTATATTTTCAGCAGGTTTGACCCCATGTTTAGTTTTAACTTATGATTATCAGTTTTCAGCTTTGGGTCACCAATTCAGTTATGATGTTCAGTTGTGTTCAGATCATGATTTCAGAAAATAGCATGCAAACCCTACTCTCAAAATCTTATCTTGATTATGTTTTATTATGTGCATGATTTATGATTTTACTTACTTAGTGGTTTTACTTACCTTGCATAGTTGGTACATTTCACGTATTGACTACATACTCTATATTGTATTGTTTCATGATACATGCTCCGATGTCCAGGCTTAGTCCTGCCGCTAGTCAGATTCCCAGAGTTAACTTTCCCCTCAGGCCCAGTTGGTGAGTCCTCATATTTCAAGGGCCGTTCTCATCAATTTTATGCCGTATTTTAGGTTTTTAGACTGTAGTGAGTTAGTCGGGGTCTTGTCCCATCAACTCGTCAGTATAAGAGGCTTTTTCAGACATAGTTTGTATTCAACTTTAGATTCATGTATGTATTCAGATGTTATGATTGTTTACACTTTCACTATGTTATTATGATGATCTTCCACTTATCTATGATTGAGTTAGATGTATGTTCATTCCATGGGTCGACTTGGAGCATCTCGGGGTTTGCTTGTCTCGTGTCTTGATCCGGGCCTATGTTCGAGTCATGATAGGATCTTGAAAGGCACCTAACACCTTCCTTTCGAGTTAACTTGAACCCTTACTCGACTCTGGTGACATAGACTAGTTAAACAAGGTTTTCCGTGTTATTAGTTTAGTCTAGCGCCCTAACACACCATAATCTCTTAGTTATTAAGTTATCCTAAATTATATTTGATTATTTATTTATCCCATAATAATTTAGCTAATATCTTATCATTCAATCATATATTCATTAGTAAATGGCTTAACTTGTATTTTACTTATTTATTTTTAAATAACAATTTATTTTCTTAATCACATTGTTATGTTATCTAAATTAATAATAATTCACCTTCTTTGCTCGTTTAATTTTCCCCACATAATTAATAAATTTTGAAGAGACCACATTTGTGGATCTCAAAAGATGCCTAACATATTCCTTTCGAGGTAACTTGAATCCTTACTCGATTCTGGTGACATACGCTTGTTAAACAGGTTTTTTGTGTAATTTGTTTAGTCTGGTGTCCTAATGCACCATAATTCATTAGGTGGTGATACTTTTCTTCTTTTAATAATCCTAAAAGAGTTGTCTCATGTCAAGTTCTGCTTTTTGTGAGAAAAAAATTGCATAACACCCCCGGCAAAAACTCATGAGTGCTACGGAATAGCAATCATATGACAAATGTCACGCCCTGAATCTATATCCTGGACGGAACACGATACTTGGAGTCACAAGTCAACCCATGGTCTATCATAACACTGGCGTTTTGATAATACATATATAGTAGAAGCTTTAAATTAAAATATTAAACATTTATGAGAATGAAGCTAAATCATAAAGTTTATAAATATCTGAACAAAACTAAAAGTCTGAAACCATGTCTGTGTCTTAAAGCCACTACAACTGATGAGTTGCTAGGATAAGCCCCCAGCTAACTCCAAATCTAAATAAAAGAAAATAGAACTGAATGAAATGATCTTCGTCCTCGAAGGATGAGGACTCACCAATGGTGCAGCTAGAATCTTCTGAGAGTGATCTGCTAAAGAGGTTGTGACTGAAATCCTATAGTTGTATCATAAAATGATACAACATAAAAGGTATGTGTCAGTACTTTGAATGTATTGAGTAAGTGAGAGAAACCATACACAAGGAATAAAAATGCTGAACTAAAAAGACATGCAATGACCAACTGAAGCTGCTGAGATTGAATAACTATGATAAACTGAGATGGTCTAAATGACCCTGTCTGATGGTCAAGGTCATGCCCTAAATCTGAGATGCTAATTTGAAATACAGCACTGAACTGATCTAAATTGAACTGACTAGTGGGATAGTCTATAGCCGACATATAACCACGGGAGCTAGACATGGAGTCTGATGTATACAACTTATCAGTAGGACCTAATATACCTTGCCAGGGTATAAAGGCATGAACTAGGTGTTCACAAGTATGGGGCCATGAGTCCAATTAAAATATATCCTACGATGGCAACTCTGGGAACCTGGGTGTGCTAGAACCCCGGTCCGGTCGGTGCTAAGTCTTACTCCCACTGGATAGTCCTAGATAGACTACTAAGCTGATAGCTTGAAACTGGGGCTCAAGACTAAGTCGGGAATACCTATGTGGAAGCACCCTGAGAGTCTTATCGGATCGGATTCTGTAACTGGGTTCTAGGATTGGTCAGAGTTGCTTATCTGAAAGTGTCGTAACCGTCAAGAACAACTATAATCTAAAGTTGGGGTCCTAAGGATGGTCTGAGCTGCTTATCTAAAAGTTTCATGACTCCCTAACAAACCACTAAAATCATATACTGAGTCTAATTCTGAGAACAGGGAGGCAGTACTGACACCCGGAGAATTTCCGTAGTCAACTGATCAGCTGACATTTCTAACTAACACTGAGTATTCTAACATTTTGACTAAAACTAAACTGACATAAATCTGACTGAGTTTTAATACAAACTAACAATATGGGAACCCCCAACACTAATAGAATCAAGAAATTTCGATAATTGAACAATTATGCAAGACTCTTGTTTTTCTGCATTGAAGAGCTAGGGCTAGATTATTCTTTACAGGGACAAGCATCAACTTAGTCACAAAGAAAAATATATTTAATTAACATAAATAATATTCCACATGAATTAAACGAAGTTTGACATGTAATTTCTTCACATTCGAAACTTTCAGGGCTAGAACTGATAGAGAAGTCAGGGAAGATTTTTGGGGACACGAGGGAAGAGATATTCCCTTGTTAAATTCCCACATACCTGGTGATGGAAATCCTTGAGAGAATTCCTTGAAAAATTTGAGAAGGACAAATCTTCCTAACTTTTGCTCTGAACCTTTTTGAGAGAAACTTTACGTTTAACTGTTGAAGGGGTGAGAAAAATGAGAGAAACCATCGATTCCCCCCTCTAAAACCCCTTATTAAACCCAAAATGATATAGTTTAGGGACTAACTAGGTGGAAAATTACAAAAGTAACCCTAGGAATTTAAATTTGAAATTGGTCGGTAGGGCCCCAACGGGTCACTCAACGAATCATTGGTTGAGACAACGACTTGTTGGTTCCGCTTCCTGGGATGAGAAGACAATCAATCTGGCAATGGGGGTAACCACGACTCATTTGATGAAGCAACGGATCGTTGGTTCCTCCTGTGGCCACTGGACAAGGAAAACTAGTAGGCTAGGAAACGGGTGACACAAAGACTCGTTGGTTGAGCCAACGGGTCGCCGTGTCCAGTCGTTAGGTTCACTTGAGAGATTTTCAGAAGATTCCTATGTTGACACCACGGGTGCTGACAACAACTCGTCCTGGGAAATGATGAGTCGTTGTTTCCTCTTATCTTCACTGGAAGGGGGTTCTAGAGATTTCACCCAATGACTCTCACAACGAGTCGTTGTTTCTGACAATGACTTGTTGGTTGAGTCGTGGAGTCCTAGAAAGGATTTCTGAGTTGGGGATACCACGACTTACATGATGACTCATTGTTTCTCACGATGGTTCGTTTCTCATCTCGTGGGTTTCTGAGATACCAAGACCTGCTCACCACGACTGGTAGAACTAGTCTTTGGACCTAACAACGACTCGTTGTCTTAGTCGTTCTGAGACAATTTTTTCTGGTTTTCTTTTGAATTTTTCTTGAAATGTCTAATTCTAGTCTAGGAATGTTTTGGAGTGTTACAATATCTCCCCCTTGGGATCATTCGTTCTCAAATGAAAACTAAAATTGTAGGTAAACTAGGAAAAAAACTGAGATTTCTAGACTAAGATTATGAGTTGGTTTCTAAAGGAGTAACTGACTCCGAACTGACTTAACCATACTAACAGAGCTGATGCAACTAGAATGCACATAGAAAATCTAAATAAAACTGATGAGTACAGAACTGAACAGATTACTGAGGAGGAATTTAGTACCTGATGCCAGAACTGTATTGAAAGGGAATAAGTATGGGTATCTAGCCATCATATCTGCTTCAGCTTCTCATGTTGCTCCTTCAACATGCTGATTTCTCCACAAGACTTTGAGTGAAGCTACCTCCTTGTTCCTCAGATTAGGAACCTGACGGTCAAGGATCTAAACTTGGACCTCTTCATAAAAGAGACTATCTATCACTCCCACGCTGTCCAATGGAACAACTGAAGTTGGATCATTGATGCACTTCTTCAATACTGACACGTGGAATACTGGGTGCACAAATTCCAATTCTAAAGTTAATTCTAGCTCATAGGCTACCTTGATAGTTTGCCTTAGAATTCAGTAGGGTCCCACATATCTCGGACTGAGTTTTCTTTTCTTCCCAAATCTCATCACCCCCTTCATGGGTGAAATTTTTAGATAAACCCAGTCATCCACTACAAACTTCAATTATCTTCTCCTTACATATGCATAAGATTTCTGACGGCTCTAAGTTATTTTCAATCTTTCTCTGATGAGCTATACTTTTTGCATAGCTTCATGAACTGAGTCTGGCCAGATTAAAGTATCTTCACCAACCTCAAACCATTAATAGGAGATTTGCACCTCCTACCATACAATGCCTCAAAAGGGGCCATCTGGATATTTGAGTGGTAGCTGTTGTTGTGTGAAAACTAGCTGAGAGACAAGTGATCATCCCAACTGCCCTTGAAATCGATCATGCATTCCCTCAACGTATCTTCTAGGGTCTGAATAGTCTTCTCAACTTGTCCATCTATATACAGGTGAAAAGCCATGCTGATCTTGACCTGGGTACCAAGTCCCTTTTGAAATGACTTCTAGAATTGTGAGGTGAACTGGGTTCCTCTATCCGAAATAATGGACAAGGGCCCCCCATGAAAGCTTACCAACTTCCAGATATAAAGCCTAGCATTGTCCTTAGCTGAATCTGTGGTTTTAACTGGGAGAAAGTGTGCTGACTTAGTCATCCGGTCTATTACCACCCAGATTGGATCGTGTTGCTGACGAGTCCAAAGTAGACCCATCATAAAGTCCATATTTACTTCTTCCCACTTCCATATTGGTATGCTGATATCCTGAGTCATTCCTCCCGGTCTCTGGTGTTCTACTTGGACTTGCTAGCAGTTCGGGCACTTAGCTACAAATTCAGCGATGTATCTCTTCATGTTGTTCCACCAATAAATATCTCGTAAATCACGGTACATCTTAGTAGCCCATGGATGGATGGAATACCTTGAACTGTGTGCTAATCAAGTATCTGTTGTCTCAAATTACCCACATTTGATATACACTGTCACACCCCACCTTTGGGGGTATGACGGGCACCTGGTGCCTGCTAGACTCTAGACTGCTAAATGGTCCAGCCTGAGCACATCTGGTGCTTTGGCTGGCTTTGGCTCTATTTCAAGAAACAAACCGGCTATATAACGGCTGTAAACACAGCCTCCGGCCCACTGGCCTATAGCCATCTGTACCTGTAATAACAGCTAACCAGAAACAAGTCGATATAAGGGAGCCTATGCGGGCCGACAAGGCCACCATGCTGTCTAGTTATCTGTAACTCAACACAAGCCTACTGTAAGACTACGTGACCGGCAAGGTCACCACTACTGTCAAACTAAGCCCCCACACGGGCAACATAAACTGAAATACTAAACAGCTACAGCAGACTACACGGCCCCACACGACCGGCTCAAGTAACCACAGGAAATATATACAGAATGCAAGCCTCTACGAATACTGTAAGAAATTAATAGAAATGATCGGGACAGGGCCCCGACCTACCCATACTGCACAACAAAAGAAAAGGAGCTACACCTCTGGGAATCAGACTCCGGATGACAGGAGCTGATGACTCATTGACTGGCTGGAATCACGAGGGATCGGCTCCTCGTCCGTGAGTACCTGCAGGCAAGCAATGCAGCGCCCCGCTGGGCGTCAGTACCACAGGTACTGATCATGTAAAGCAAACTGAAATATGCAACTAAAATGAATAGCAACATTAACATGACGTATAAGCAAGAAGCAGCTGAGTCTATCTAGCTGAGGATAACTGGGGAGTTTGTTCATTCTGTAACTAACTAAGCGTACCTGATGACGTGTCGTCCTACTTTCTATTAGTATCTAATAACACATATCAATATACATAATAGTACACACAATACCTGACCGACCCCCATAAGCCGGAAGGTGCCAACCAAGCAAGCAATCTATATACCCCTACTCGGGTCTAAACCAACCAAAAATAAGTCACTCCACTCATCTGATACTGTGAGCTCCTCCTACCGGTCCCCTTGGGTACGTAGCTCAGGCCTTGGCCTCTGATAATAAACTGTGTCTGAGTCTGAAGACTCCTGCCTCTGGGCGCAGGTGCGCACGGGGTGATCTGTTGCTGTATCTGTGACTGAAACTGCCCCTAGGTGCAAGCACGCAACAGGGTGATTTTATAAAAATCTGTATATAAAATTTCCCCTGGCCACAAGCGCACACAAAGTGGTCTGCCCCTGTAAACAGGGTGTACTGGCTCTGCGCAAAGTAAACTGAACTACCCCTGCAAGCAGGGTGGTCTGGACCGTATTATCATGGTGGTCGGCCATCATCGTCCTTTAGGCAGACGGCATCGCCCAGCTGGTGGCGGTATCTGAATCTGGTATCGACACAGCTATAACCCAAGGGCGGTGGGGCTGCTAAAGGGTGCCCACATGCCACAACAAGTCTCAACATACAAACACATACACAGCAAGCATGCTCAAATGAAAAATACTAATCATATTCTCTTCTTTTATTTCGAGGCTAGTCTGTATTAAATAACTGATGCCATATGTTGTCTTACACTATTTTTGACTGCTGGACTTACTGCTACCTGGCCTTTATCTGTCTATCTAATTATATATGGATATAACTCAATAATATAAAATGTATCATCTACTACTGGATATAATCTCAACAGATGAAATACGTATTGCCTGAATATCTATTATTCTGATTATCGCATGATACGTAATAATATACTAGCATGCTTGCTGGAATTTGTACTAAAATCGTTCCTGTACGCTGGGTATCTGTTAATAGCGTTATTCTATTTATTTTCTACCCTGTACTTCCTGGCTTGCCGAAAGAATAACTTTACATACCTGGTTTTTGAGTACCCGACTAACCGATGTGATTTCCGTCGGTACTTCTGTTGTTTCTCCCAACTACATTCATATACACATCAATTAGAACTAAATACATTAATATTCGGGAGAAATTATCACTTTTGATATATATATTTATCCCAACTTCAACCTTTCGGAAAACGGTCGAAAACTCGTTATTTCTCGATAGTCCAGAAGGGATAAATGCTCACTGCAACGCTACGAACACATTGGTACTAATTTAAAGCAATTCTATTTACTTTACCACGGTAGCACGACGTTTCTCCGGCCAAATTTCACGAAACTAACTCCGTAGGATTGCTCTCTGCAGCTTTATACCCCTGTATCTAAGCCGAAATGGAGTTTAGACCGCGTTTCGTCGCGTAATTGGAAGGAAATATATATGTATTGTCGTGGGTTTGCCTTAAAAATGGATACCCTCTGTTTTTTGCTGGAAATCATCTTATATGAAGATGAAAACCGACTTTATTATTTATTTATCTCTTTTTTTTTTTGCTTTCTAAATCCCTTAACCAACATGCCATTAGGCTATTTATTCATTTAAAATTTATGGGGTATAACATACACAATCTACCCTGGTAACGGAGTACACCATCTCCCTCTAGGAGAAAGCCTCCACTTCTTTTCTGTGAACCTCCTCCTTTAGTTTAAGCAGTACGGGATCTTCATCCTGCCTTGACTTAACTTCAACTACTAACGAGGAATCTGATCCACTCTGCACAACTAC